>CM042538.1:23437899-24637899 GCA_023630585.1 Cranoglanis bouderius
TCTCTGCGTTATTCCTGAGTAAATAAATACATCTAATCCAGTGTCTAATGTGAAGCATAACCGCGCGGATAGCCTATTGCTTTATAAAACACCGCTTTAGAATCAGACTTTTAGGCTTCTTACCAGTCGGGTAGACGGCAGCACAGGGTTTCTTGGTTAACATGGCCGCTGGAGAGAGTCACACACGCTCAAAGAGCGAGAGAGAGAGAGAGAGAGACCACCCCACTCCTGAAACTACCCTCCTCCTCCTCCTCCCCCTGTCGACTGCACGATCAGCACCGACTCCAATCAGCTACATCCAGACGCGCGAGTCCACATTAGCGCCGCTCGCACTACCTACAGCCGCTTCCCCGAGAGCAGCACCACCACGTTTGCTTAGATACGCGCCAAGCAAACACCATCAGTGACACACTGATCAATGACACACACTCCAACTGTACACGCGCGGAAGACCGGCGAGTTCCGGTGCTAGCATGGTAATAAGCGCCTCCTTCAGCGATCTCTGAGCAAAGCAAAGCACAACACTGTGTGACTCGCTATGGGTGTTGCCTGGTTTATCTAGAGTTCCCGGTTGGCCTCCACCTCCCTCTCTCTCTCACTCTCTCTCTCTCTCTCCCTCTCTCTCTCACTCTCTCTCTCTCTCTTTGACTGGCTCTATTGGGAACTAGCTTTACCCAGCTCATTAACCCTTGTATTCTCTTTAGCACCTTTTTTTTTTAATCACCTATAAAGAAAAATTCACCCTGAATGACTTATTTATTTATAATTTATTTATAATCCGTATGTATCCTAATCTTCAACTGTGTAAAAAAAATAAATAATAATAATAATTAAAGTTTATTTTTGGTTTAAACGTCTTTCAATGACTATGTTTACATGCACATCAAATTCCATTTAAGGTCTATATTCGGGTTGGAGCTATATTCCGAATATGATGTTTATATGCGTACAGGCATCAGAATATTACTGTATAAATGGCTGCTGTAGGTACGCCTGAGTTGCCATTCCTAAATACCTATCTTACAGCTAAGCATCTGTTAGCACCCACAATTCTTTGCGGACTGAGCACGTGCATATATCTCCTTTCAGTGGATTTTCTGAATAAGGTGTTTACATGCAACACATTTTCGATTAAAACAGGCATCTATTCCAGGGGTGGGAATCAGAATTTTGGGAAATCAGAATATTGTCTTAATCTGAATCGGGCAATCGGATTGTGGTGTTTGCATGACTCAGTGCTAATTCGAATATTGCTAAATTCTGATTAATTCATTAAAAAAAGGCTTCTTTGGATGGTTATTGGGTCTGTCTTCTTCAAATAGTTCAATACCTTTACTGAAAGGGAACACTCAGTTGCAGGGTTCTACACAGAGACAGAGGAACAAACCAAAGACGTGATTAATGAGCCATTTGTTTCGTAGGCTTGTATAGTATGCATTTAATGTTTTTTTGTAGCTTATTATTTGAGGGTTTTTTTTTTTTTCCAAACACATTCAAAGCCTTTACTGATCCACAATTCAAATGTTTCTCTCTGAGTATGCTTAGTTCTACATTCATGCACTCTTAGGAAAAAGGGTTGGTCAAGGGTTATTTGGATGCATAGTGGACAAATGAAAGAAAAATTAAATATTGAAGTAGGAATACACAAAAGATGTATTAAAACAAAGACTTGAGGAAGGAGACAACAAATATGCTTCTCTCTCGCTACTGTTTCATGACTGCATTTGGAACATATGCAGACAAAAACAATAACTCCTCAATCACCAACAATCCTCAAAGCTTGCATAAAAAGTTTTCAGTTTTTACAGATGGTTAATGGTTCCAAAATGGTGCTACTTGAAACTTTTCTAAAAGGGAAACCCTCTATTGTTGTGTTCCACATTATACATGTAGGGCATTTCCCAGAGGGACAAAGAACCCATTTAGTGTTGTCAACCTTATAATCTTACATTTCTATAAACTTTATAACTAGGAATTCATGGAGGTTTGCATGCACACTTGTTCAAAGTCATAATCATTGTCCACTAGAGGGTGGGGTGAACACAAGGCTTGCTCTCGCCCCCCTGAATGTCATGATTGTTCAGCAGGGGGGATAAACAGTACAGCACTTGCATGTGCTCTTACACATGACCCCTTGCACGTATGCATACAACTGACTGCAACTGTTCACGGTGTCATGGAATTTGTCTGCATGCATGGAATGTCTGTGCTGATATAAAAATACCTCCGCCCTTTACCGGGATTAATAAAATATTCATATCGAAGACACAGGGAAAAACACCATAAAGCCCATTTCAGTTGAGTTATAAACTAAAATAAACACATTTATAAAAAAATAAATAAATAAATAAAACAAATAAATACATTTTTAAAAAGATAATGATTTCACAGGATTTAGCTAGATATTAGTCTTATGGCTTAGACAGTATTTGTAATTATAACATGAACAGCACTAAAATACAGTGATCACAGTGCTAGAGGTGTTGTAGTCATCCAGACAGTACTTCACACAATGAAAATGTCTTGCTATACAATGGTGTTGATCAGCTCATGATTAATTGGGCTCCTATGCGTTTTAGGTGGATGTGAAAAGAAAAACCCCAACATCAAAGACTAGAGAACTAAAGAGATTATGATGCTAGATTGATTACTAGGTGGAGCCTATATAATGAAACATTCTAATAATCAATGCCTCAAGAGCAGTATTTACCAGTACTGAATGGAAATGAAAAAATATACACAAAATAATTGAATATTAAGTGAAAGCCTTCTTGTTTGAATACATGTTATCAGTGTCAAGTATGTGGTGTAACAATGTGTATGTTATCAATGCTAAGCATACAGCACGTGGGTTCACTGCTTGCACATAACTAAGCATGTTTATTTGAAATAACCTAGTTTACTATGGTATGCTAAGATATACTGTATAGTATATATAGAAGTATATAATCATAATCAATAAATAATAGTATATAATCTTAGTATACTAAGATTTTATTGTCAGAATATCTATGTAGGTCAAAGGCAAAGGCCAGAATTTCTGCCAACATGTAAAAAGAAATGGAATGAGATCATAATCAACTATGGTAAATATCTCTATATGCTTATGAGGAAACTAAATCATGTTCGTGCATGTTACTAGCTTTAAAAACTATTATTTAAGTAAGAAATTAAAAACAGTGGGGCATGCTGTTACAGGAAAATAATCAACATTGTTACTGTTACTGTCAGTTACTGTTACCATGCTGAAGTAGATAAACCTCCTATGACATCACAGTGTGTTTTAATTCTCTTTTACCAAAGCAATTTACCAACTATTACATGGATTTATTAATTAAAGAACATCACAATGCACTTTATGAATTTATGGTTACGTTTAATGTTGTGGAATGTTAGTTCCTGTTCTCATTATAATCATTCCCTCATTTTTTCTCTAAATTAATAAGACAGAAAAATCGCAGCTTATGTTATTGAGAAACTGCAAAGCCCTCTGTCCTGGAGTATCTCCCATGTCGGACAACTTAAATGAACACTTATACAATACCTCAGACTGTTACAAACTACTTACCCTGGAGACTCCTTCCATAAATGTTAAATAAACGTATCCTTGTAGAATTTCATGTTTCTTTCTTCAATAACGGCATACTGTATTTTTACCGTTTTTCTATTTAGCATTAGGCTTGGATTTTGTGGCGTGCCTTTGGTGAACTAGTTAATGATGAAATACTGTATTATGTATTATGATTGCATTAATCTAAACCTGTGATTTGTCTTACAGCCAGCACTACTTTCAGAGCTGCTGTTAAAGAAAATTAATCAACACCTCCTGACTATTTGAGTACACTCTTAAAAATAAAGGTTCCAATTAAAACCAAAAAGGGGTTTTCAGACTGATGCCACAGGAGAACCCTTTTAAGTTGCACAAAGAACCTTTCTTTAGAGAACCATCTATTTGCTGGTGTTTAAATAGCCCAGAAATGGTTCTTCACAGCAGTGCCACAAGGAACCATGTCATCATAAGTGCTATATATATATATATATATATATATATATATATATATATATATATATATATATATATATATATATATATATATATATATATATATATATATATATATATATATATATATATATATAAAAACCTTAGTTACTGCTTTAAGGGACCAAAGTAGGATTCTTAAGAGTGATGCCAGGAGAACCTTTTCCAGTCCCACAAAGAACCTTATAGGGTTTACTTTAAACTGTTAAGGAATGATGCCTTGTAGAACCAATACACTGCACTGAAGATCCTATAATGAACCATAAAGAATTTCTTTTACTTTAATCTTCAAAGAACCCAATACAATGAAAAATGTTTCTTGACAAGAAGAAGGTGCTGTAAAGAACCATTAAAGAACCTATATTTTTAAGAGTGTATTCCACATCACTATGGTATAAAATGTATTAAGAATCACCATTCTGAAGACATCATTAGGCAGTCCACTGCACAGACTTTATCTTTCAGTCTCGACTGCTAATAAGTAAATATGTACACTGCAGTGTAAATGTTATTGCAGTCAGTATGACAACATTATTGTCATGCACAGTTACCCCTGCCTTGTAGTGCCACGTGTCAGGTCGCATTCAATGGTGAGTGAAGAATTATGCTACTGACAGTGGTGTTGAGTTATTTTCACCAACATGCATAAACAAGGGTTGATCACAAGCTTATGTCAGCTTCACATCATTGTTTGGTAGTCAGCTGTGAAATAAACATCCATTCACTGAGGTACAGCAGTATGAAACTCCCACACGCTAAAATTGTGAATGGACCTGCATTCATAATTTCATAGAAACACAGTGGTATTGTGCAAGCTCAGCTGGTAGAAATTGGGCATTAATAATATTAGCATGATGAAGATTGCTAGACCACTGTAGAATTCACCAGACTTCCTCTTTTACTCAAAGCATTGCAAAGAAACCTCCATTTTGCTGTTTGTCTCCTCTGCCTTGCCACTCTCTGAGGGAACATCTGATCTTCAGGGGATGAGTCAGCGGTGCTGTCTGAGAAGCTCCAAACACAGGCTGTGTTGTTTTTGTATTGCCTTCTGCTGACATTTCCGCTCCGCATCGTTCTCGGGAGGGCTAATAAGACGACATGGCCTTGCAGACATATGGTCAGTTGGGTCACTTTCAGACCAACCCATTTCAGCTGATATGAGGCACAGCTCAATTTGTAATGTTTCACTGTGAGTACTTGGAGATACAGTGGAATAGTGAAGACATCAGATTAGAGGAGGATGCAGTGGTTGATCTATATTTAGCTGGAGTGATTTCTGAAGTGTTGGAGCTTTCAGACATCATAACAGAACTGGGAACATCATGGTTCCAGCCTGAACAGCATCTGTACAGCATTTCATTCTGCTTAGCAACATGCTCAATGAGGCATACGGATGTGCTGGAAGGCTTTTTAGTGAAACATGTAGCAAAGAGTGAAGATTTTCTCTTCATCCATTTTAAGGCCTACAGTATGTCACTGTCAAGAATATCGGGATTTATGTTTTTGACATGTTCTTTATAAGTGGTTGCTGTCTTTCTTTACAAAGCATTCAATGAACCCAGTGGAAAAGGAAAAAAAACGTGCATTTTTGTTGCTGTTAAAATGCCCCTAATTAAACTGTAAACTATTTAAAAATGAATGTGTATTAAATGATTTTCCTCTCACACCACTTGCTACGTTTTAGGATGAAATTGGCCCTGGAATTATTTAAAAATGCTCCTATTTAGGTTTTTAGTGGTGTTATATATTCATATATACATATATACAACATCTGTGTTTCTTTGTTTACGCAAAATGGTTAGAAAGTTATGAAACTCATAAATTGTTCACTTTTTAATAAAAAAAAAGTTGTATGTTTGGTTTTTTTTACTTTGTCTTGTTTTGTTTCATTTTATTTCTGTTATTCTGTTATTCTGATATTTATTATTTTTGTTCTAATTACCAGTAAATCAATTTATAAATTGTCCTATATTAAAAATGATTATTGATTTATTGTTGGATGTATACCAACTGTTCCCTCCCTGAAAGCTAGACTGAATTCTAATCATCCCCCCCAGCATGTTCTTAACCCATAGCCCCTGATGATTAATTAGAGTGTATGTAACTTTACCTGCACTTTACTCAGCGCCACAATAATGAAGCCAAGCGACAAATCACCTCCTGATGATCCCAAGCCCCAGAGACAGAAACAAGCTACACCTGAGAGACTTCACCCTCTGTCCTACATTCACACGCACATCTGAGAACTTCTAAAGCAGCCATCACACCCTGGCAATTCTTTTTCTTGTGCACATTAAATCTCTAACATCTCTAAAAAAATAAAAATAAAAAAAAGCCAATCCTTGTCCAGATGAGACAAATCTAAAAAGATGGCAGCCTCTTCTCTGAGTATATGTACTATTTACATATAGTACTGTAATTTACTGACAAAAGGAAGTCTTTCAGGGGTGAAGAAATTATAAATTCATTAGCACGCCTATCAGGCAAATAAAAGCTCCAGTGTGCTGCCCTGTCTTATGTTTTGGTTGCCTAGAACCTGACTAGGCTAAAAAGTAGTAGCTAATGTAATGTAATAATGTATGGTCAGCTAGTTAGCTAGTTAAATGCATTAATACAGATTAAGAGAAACAAACAAGTATATGATAATCCTCTTCTAAAAAAAAAAATTCTAATGTAGTACATCGTGTTTGCATGATATACTACATTAGATTGCAGCAGGGAGCGGATTTGGAATTGGTAGCAGCTATGGGATACTATGAATAAAAAACCGATAGCGTGGATACATAATGTGCTTGCTAGTGATTTATCCACCCCTGCCAATGACTGGGGTCATAAGACGGTTGGATATTTGACAGCAGATTTTGTGCGTGATCATGTGATCCACGAGCCATGCTGTCCTTTCCCAACTGATAGATTGAAAATCAATACATATCCAGCTGGAAAGCTATCTATTAAATCCACACCACTGACACACAACAATATCCGATGAGCAAATTACTGAAATGGTGGAGGATTATGCAACAATGATTCATGTTCATTGGAGCATGTGGATACACTGCCTCCACAATCGGCCTGGGCAAACATATATATACTTATAGACATACACACATACACAAGGACAGAGTAATTAATGGTAAAGGAAGTGTGTGTGTGTGTGTGTGTGTGTGTGTGTGTGTGTGTGTGTGTGTGTGTGTGTGTGTGTGTGTGTGTGGAGACATATGGAGGTGGGAATTTCTGTGCAACTTGTTTTACGTCAACTGTCCACCGTTAAGGGTGCCAGACATTTTGCTTGTATCTTTCACAAATAGTCATTAGAAAGATGGAAAATATAATTGCATATTAAAAGACATTCTTTGTTATAACAATATACCGTACAATGAACCACTGAATAAAAATAGATCCCTCAAAATAAGTTTTGATCACTTTTTAATGTCTTTTGGAAAATGGAGTGGATTCCCTTTGTTCCATGCAAATCACAGCCCCCCCCGTTTTCCCAGAGTACCTTGTCTGCGACTAGCAGGCATATTTATGTCAGCTCTGCTGGCATTCCTTCACCCACACACTACATATTTAGCAGGGTTTATTTTTGTAGCCATCTGGTGGGAGTTTGTGGAAAAGCTAAAAAACTCCACTGGAATCATTACCACTGACTTTTTATGGAAGCCGTGATGGTGAGTCAAGCATGCTGGAGCAACACTTTAATGCGTATGTGAGAATCAGTGGTACACTGACTCAAAGAGTAACATCATCTACACCTCTGAGGTGCCAGCCTTGTTTAAACATGGCTGCAAGTTACATTCAGCTTTATATTCATGCACATGGTGGACTTTTAGATATTTATACCTCAGGGGAAGCACCCACATCTTTGACCACAAACGTCCCCAGTCCAGCGACCAAGAGCCAGTGGTGCTTGGCAACTTTTCATGCAGGGAAACCCTTCCGCCCACAGCCTTGAGACTGCATACCGAGGGCTGTGTAATCACTGGGAGTTCAGCAGGACACAGCCGAAGACACGTGGACATACTGTACTTCTACATCTGCTTCTGTACAGCCGATCTGTCCCTAAGGCTCCCTGCTCTCTAATACTAGATTTATTGGTTGATACGCTTAATTTCTTAGAGGTGGAGCATTGATTACAATTTCAAAGCAAACATACTGTGAGCCATTACTTTACAGCAGCTTGATTTATCACGAAGCCATTTATACAAGTGTGAAGCCATTTATAAAATCTTACTAACTCTTTCAATGTAACCAATAAAACCATTACAAAGGCAACTGGAAGATTCTGTTTTGTTCGTGCATGCACTAAATGGTCTTTCCAAAGAAGTGAGTCAAGTGGCCAGCCGAGGACTGTGTTACACAAATAATCTGTTGCCCAGCAACACCAAATCTCCATTATCAGCTGAGACAGATTGAGATGGAGAATAGCTGAGCATGTATTTCAATCCAGCAGCAGCACTGGTTTACAAAGCCAAGGGGCACTATTCAAATTTGTTTGGGGATATAAATTTAAGGATTTTGCGATTATGTTGGGGGGGGGGGGGGTAGCCAATTTATGACCTCAAAGAACTAGTAACACAGGTACAATAATGCATGGCCTACATGTATCCCTTTAGTTGTTAGGATTTGGACCTAGGATTTACAGAGCCATCTACCAGTTAACTCATTATCAGAATAATAGAAATTGTGTCCATCCCAATTACCTTACAATAGGAATAGAGTTTCTATTGTACTCATGAAATAGACACTAGACCCCCAGTGGGCAGAAACAGCATCAAACCTTCCCTGTCACTGACCACCTGTCACTCCTTACAGCTAGAAAACCACATACCATGTGCTTGTGTGCTATTTGTGAAGCAAAGATAAGAGAACAGTGTTTATGGTCCAGTAGGTTTGTTATCATGTGCTTCCCTTACCTGTCTTCTTTCCAATAGTAGGCAGGAGGTTTGTGATATGTATGTAGGTAATAAGTGGGCAATAAATTATTCATGTGATATTACATATCACAGGTTATCATGCACTGATACATGATATATGTAAGGGATAGTACATGTCAGGGTGTGTTGTTTTTGACAACAATAATCATTTTTAATTTACGAAGGAATGGCACATTGTATTTTTTTTACCCATTTATAGTTTCATGTAATGTGGAACTTCCATGAGATGAGTTAGTTTCAGTTATCAGTTACATCATAGCAGATATAAACAGTCATTCTCTCACCAGCCTCTCTTTTTTTTCTCTCTCTCTTTCACTCTTGAAGTTAATACTCTTGAAGTTTGTCATGATACTTTGATGAGAAAGTAGAAAGTCCTTGTTGAATGGAAAACTTACTCAAGATCAATTCAATTTGAGAATTCAAGAGCGCAGTGGTTATATTATTTAGAAGCGCAGTGTTAATATTATTTAGAAATATTGTCTTTATAAAAATGTTCATATGAGTTATTATGCATGACCTATAAATATTTATATTCATATTTATATCCAACCCTTTGAAATGTATCAAGACCATTTATTTAGAAATATGTTATATATGGTATATTATGTACAATGTCATCATGGTCATCGTCAATAACGTTTTTCTATAATAGGTGATTCACTTTTTGTGGATACTTTTGCCGCATCTTTGAGTCTTTATCATAATTTAATTTCAACTGTAGTGCCACAGTGCTATAGTAAAACAAAATATCTATCTTTATGTAAAAAAAAAAAAAAATATATATATATATATATATATAAAACACAGTCTACAACCCCAATTACGAAAAAGTTGGGACAGTATGGAAAATGCTAATAAAAACAAAGAGGAGTGATTTGTAAATGTACTTTGACTTGTATTTAAACAAAAAACATATATAGACAAGTCCAAAGACATGCACTGTAGGCTGATTGGCATATTCAAAAGTGTCCGTAGTGTGTGAATGGGTATGTGATTGTGCCCTGCAATGGACTGGCACCCCGTCCAGGGTGTCCCCCGCCTGTGCCCCATGCACCCTGGAATAGTCTCCAGGTTCCCCGTGACCCAGGAAGGATAAGTGGTATAGAAAATGGATGGATGGAGACTTTCACACTTGCTTCTTATTTTTGCAGCAAAACCCAACAGCCTTCATTGTGTTTTTTGTCTGAAAAGTGTCTCTTACGTGATACGCTGCTTTCTTTAATGACAAACAAATATTTTTCTGTAACAATTAATTTTGTGCTAGAAAACTAATGTGTGTGAATCTAAAATGTTTCTTGTACTGACTATATATATATATATATATATATATAGACTAATTCACAAGCCTGTCATTGTGCTTAAAAATGCTTAGAGTCCTGTCATGACTCCTGTCATTGTGCTTCAAAGGACAGTGAATAAAAGTTTTATGATAAGCAGTGTTTATACTAGCGATCATAAATTCTTAGGAAATCATTTTTATTGTTACATTAAAGTACACAGAAAGTGTCATGTAAAGCATATTTCTTACACTGTGGAGCAAAAAGGAGATTATGTCAAGCTTATGCAAGCCCCAGAATAAATTGCTCAGCCATTATTAGTTTTGCCTAACCTGTGGAAATGTTTCTCACTTTCTCTACAGCTACGCTTAATTTCTCTTTTCCACCAAGACCTGCATGACGATGGTGCTAGAGGTGTATTTTTAGGCATAGCTGAAAAATGATCACCCTGAATCATGTAATCAGCTGGAGATAAATAGGGGGTGTGGTGCTTCTATAGCTCACTGAGTGTTTACGTAAAGGGCGGTGTCCGTTTTAGAGGCTTAACATTTCCACTACCCAATGTTCTTTAACTATATTTTGTCTCAGTATTTTCTGTATTTTATGAAACTATAATACTTACAATGTAATGTCAATCATGATTTCAAGATATTAGGTATGGTATAAGGTATAGACATTATTCAGTTATTTTAGTGATGACTTAGGAAAAGTCTGACACCAGTGCTGTTAAGTAAATTAACTGAAGGACCTAAGAAGGAGATTCAAAGCAGGGGAGTAACACTATACAATTTACACTGTACACATATTTACACATATGTATAGTTACACTATACAGTTGCAATCAAAATTATTCAACCCCCATTGCAAATCAGGTTTATTGTAAAAATTTACAGACTTTCAGCTGTTTGCAATGAACAATGTTCAATGTTGAAATAGTTCAACACAACGAATGCTTCAAGTGGTTTCCAGTAATATTGACACTCCTGGTATATATATATATATATATATATATATATATATATATATATATATATATATATATATATATATATATATATATATATATATATATATATATATATATATAAATTTTTTTCTTTTTCCCTCAACTCCTTATAAATGTAATATAATTAAGTTTACCTTAGATGAGATCTGTGATCTGTGACTCCTGATCTTTTTTTCAAATGAAATTTCTGAAGGATTTTCTTTTTAATTAATATCCATTGACAGGTTTTGTTCTATATTAAACATTACAGAAAATAACTTAAGAAAATAATAGATCCATGACATGAAAGAAGTTAGGAGAGACAGAGAGTTAGGTGTTTCCTGAATGGGAGTTGACATCCACACACCTTTTTTCCTTTGGCTGCAATTAAGAAGGGCCATAACCTTCTAAAGTCACTTACGCTTGCAGTATGCCACACCCACAAAAAAAAACCAACATCATTAGAGAAAAAAAAATGCATAACCAAGGAACGTGTAACATTGCACCATTTAATAATTGATGAGGTTGAAAGAGTCCGTCTGCGGTGTCACCACAGCTCATCCCTGAAAAGTAATTGCCACTCTGTAATGCATCTGGTTAGTGGATTACCAGCTTCCGGCTCTGTTTAACTGGTTTATATGCCACTCATGAGTAAAATTCAGTTCCATCCACTTTTATTTGTATAATGCTTTATACAATAGATATCGTCACAAAGCAGCTTTACAGAAATCCCAGTGTGGATTTAGATCCCTAGCTCCCTGGGATGACATGAGGAAGAAAATTGAGAGGAACCAGACTCCCATAC
This sequence comes from Cranoglanis bouderius, assembly GCA_023630585.1. NCBI lineage: Eukaryota > Metazoa > Chordata > Actinopteri > Siluriformes > Cranoglanididae > Cranoglanis > Cranoglanis bouderius. The sequence continues at coordinate 23,449,946 of CM042538.1, forward strand.
TCTTCTGGGTGACACCAGATACGGGGAGTCCACATCATCCAAATTAGTCATTCATTTTAGAACTCAAACTTAAATAGTACTAAACCACATAGACTGACATTAACCCAACATCTGTTTTGTGTGGACATAATAACATTGGGCCAACATCGGGCTGAATGACTTTCAGCAGAATAGCTGCCATTAGCCCAATGTTGATTTGCTACCTGGGAGGTGTGTTGAAACGATGTCCAGTATGAGTGGAGTCCTCATGTAGAGTGTTTATAAGAGTCCTAGGATAAGAACAGGTACACATCTACAGTATCATCTACAGTAACAGTAAACGATAGGATTAGCTGCTTCATCATTTTTATAACTGTTTTTTGGCATGAAAGCTGTTGCTAGTCCTACAAAAAGACGGGATAAAATAAACCAGAATAACTGATACTATAGTTTAAAACAAGCATCTACTGTCTTATCAAGGATAGCATGGGGTTTGTAATTGACTTCATTCTCCCAACTTCACCATTCTCCTGCCTCTCATCCTTTGGTTTGGACCATATTCTTTATTTTGGCATCTACTGACATTATTCACAACCAGTGGTAGCTTCTCTTGGTCATTACTTATCACTTTTGCCCTGAGTGAGTAATGATTAACAAATCTATCCTGGGAATCTGAAAGTCTATAAAAAATAACATAGACCTGAAGTCCACAACAAACAGCAAAAGCCCGGAACCTGATTGAGAAACCACCGGATGTCTCCCTAGTGCCTGTCACATGCAATATACTTGAGTACAGAGCAGAACTGCCTCATGCAAATGTCTAATAAATCTACACACAGGTGGCCTGCATGTCTGTTCCTGGCAGAGTGATAATAGTTTCTGCGCCACAGACATTTTGCTAACCAAATCAAATCAAATTCGAAAAGAAAGCTGCAGGGTTGTTTTTGTTGCTCCTCTGGAGCCAAATACACTCTCTCCATCTCTCTTTCTCTGAACAACAAACATACAATTACACAAATTTAATCATCATCCTCATTGTAACTTGAAAAAGTCATTAGTCAACAGCTAAAATTTGTTATTGCTATCATAAAATTTAGGGAATGATAATCTGTATCGTTCAAATCCTAGATATACCATTATTGTTGTTCAGTAAAAGAAGCTGAATGTGTGTGTTACATAGGATTTAGCTTGAAAAAATGTTGTTACTACAGGTCACATCTAGAAGTTTTGTTTTTTTCTTCAGTGGTGTACCACAGGGCTGTATACTCGTTCTCCTTTATTCCATAATTTCAGTGTAAACAGTATAAAGCTCTTTTCTTATTCACACACACACACACACACACACACACACACACACACACACACACACACACACACACACACACACAGTATAAGACTATCAGTTACCAATAACTTTTAGCATTTCTTTAACATTTTAAAATATTTATTTTTAAAATGTATGTTATTTTGTCCTGATTTTACATATTCTTTGTGTTTTAATTATGCTTGTTTTTTCCATTCATCCATTTTCCATACCGCTTATCCTACACAGGGTCGCAGGGGAGCTTGGAACCTATCCCAAGGAACTCGGGGATCAAGGCAGGGGACACCCTGGACGAGGTGCCAACTCATCGCAGGGCACAATCACACACCTATTCACACACTACGAACAATGCCAGTCAGCCTACAATGCATGTCTTTGGACTGCAGGAGGAAACTGGAGTACCCGAAGGAAACCCCTGAAACCCCAGAAAACATGTCAGTAGATGGACTGGCTATATGGTGAGTGTGAATGGTGTCCCAAGATAGACAAGTGTCCAGTCCAGGGTGTATTTCTGCATCACACGCCATATTCCCAGGACCAAGATAAAGCTTTCATGAGTATCTGAATATGAGAATCAGGTGTGTGTGATTAGGCCTGCAACAAACCTTTACATTTTAAATGCAAGAGAGGTAGTTGATTGCACGTTATTGGTGTCTTATTTTTTAACTTTAATTTTTTTTTTAGTTTTTATTTTTAAATAAATGAATGTTGATTTTTTTTTTTTTTTTTTTTTTTTTACAAATTTAGGGTTGCTTTATAACCTTTAGCCTGGATTGGATTTATGCATGGTATTCTCATATTCAAGAACAAATTATGTATTTATGCATGCATTGCATTATTTGATTCAAGAATAGTCAACTTTTTCAATACGTCTGCCCTTGCCTCCATGCCATCTGAGCCCATCTGTGCTGCTATAGCTATGAAAATATTAAGGCTGGGGTCTCAGGCTAGGGAGCCGTGTGTGTGTGTGTGTGTGTGTGTGTGTGTAAGAATGTATCATTCACATGGCACAGATGGAGGCAGTACACATGCCACCCCAGACATCAGGCTTGCAATGTCCAAGCAGCCTAACTTAGAGCATCATGAAACAAGTCTAAACACTCAATATAACTCGCTCATAAAAAGTCATAAACATGTTCATCACTGATAAGGCTGTATAACTGACATGTGGAGTTCCTTCCCTCTTCCCTCTTACATCTCAACAATGTAAAGCAGAGTCCTCTCTCACTGCACTTCATATGAGTTTTGACACATATGTCTTGTAGTGACTTGCAAGCTTTCAATTTTTACATTGTATAGCAATTGGGATTGTGGCTTTGCTTTTTGATTGACAGGCTGGCTTGTCAGTCACTGAGATCAGAGGTCATACCATGACACTCCGGGGGCCTCTTTTCCAGTCAGGAAAGATCAGCTGGGAAATTCTTCCTTGCCCTTGACTGCATTCCCAGCTCCAATCTCATGTCACCCCACAAATACTACACACTTCTCAGAAACATTTTCCCCAATTGCCAGTAGATGTCTTTTGGAAATGGAGTGTGGCACAGGTGATGCAATTTTAAAAAAAGAAGACAGTTTTTACCTGCTGTTTTAGCTGACGGACACTCCATCTCCCCCTCGCACATCTATTAACAGCCATGAAGGAGCAAGCGGGGACAACCTCCAGGAGCAAGTCACTTTATTTTCAGCAGTCAATATGTGGCACAAATAGGTGGGTGCTAAAGTGGTCCAGATGTCCCCTGCCCCCAACCACCTGGTCTTTTATTCTGGGTGGAGGGCTGTCTTTAGGGCTGGATTACTTTACGGCTGCAGGGTCGGTCTGCATTTTGCCTGCCTCTCACACTCACACACACACACACACACACACACACACACACACACACACACACACACACACACACACTCAGTGGTGCAGCAGCGAACCTCTGCACATTGGCCATGTCTGAAGATATCAAATTGAGCTGAGTACTTTCTTTCTTCCTGCAACAGCTCTTTTATTGTTGAGCTTCTAGGACAGACCAAGTTGTGTAGTCTGAAAGTTACAAACACAGGAGAAACTTCAGGAAGGTAACATAGTAATCAGGCTTATGCACATCATGGGATTTCTCTGTCACACCCAGATTGCTTTTGACATTTTCACTGCTATGTTTTCCACCAGGGTCTGTTTGTTTCACTAAAATGAGTCGTTTGCTCTTAATAGTCAATCCTCTCTACAAGTCTCATACATATTAAATCTGAGCGTTTTATGATTATATCTCCCAAGATTCAAATATGGGATGACAGACCTTGGCACACTTTGAAGGTACAAGTTTTGCCTAGTGAATGAATAATCTGTATTCCACTCCCTCTCACTCTCTTCTTTCTGTTTTCTAGGCCTTCTTTGACATGTTTTTATCTTAAGCCATGGAGAATAATCCCACTATCAATCCTGCTGCATATTCTGCTTGTGGGACATCAGTGCTGGGACAGTGTACATGAACTGGTGAAATGTTTGTACTATGATTAGTTTTCACTTCAGTCTAGTTTAAATTGGTGTATTATGGTAGTTAGAGAACTATTATATATAATGCTCTGGAAGTGCTTATGTGGTTAGATAAACTCCTTTATTTATACAGGTTTATACATTTATACAAGTTTCTGTTTCAAGTTCACTTAAAAATCCCCATATGTGCATAGTACCACAGTGTGAAAGTGGTGTGGGGGGGGAAATGGACATTAGGATTGTATCACTGTTTCAGTATATTGTGTGATAACACACAAACAAACAAAAAAATAAACATGTGAAATTGAACTAGAATTACTTGCCTGCTAATTTTAAAACATTTAGGCAGATAATGTGATTGTCACTCATTCCTGACAGAGTTATGTAGGTCATGGAAACTCATACTGCAAGCAGTCTGACAATTGGTATGATTTAGTTATGGAACAATGTCGTGTAAGGTTACTACACCTCATTCACCTATGCTTCAACATTCTATACATTTGGGGACACTGAATAAATGCTGCTCAAAGTAAGTCAAAGTTGTGTGTCTGTCAAAAAAAAAAAAAAAGTTTCCTTACAAGCATACATGTATATATCAAGGATATCTGCATGTTGCAGACACTTTTACCCAACTGAGACAGGATACAACTGTGCAGTTGAGGGTTAAGAGTTTTGTTCACACAAAAGTGACCCAACCTCAGATCAATTAAAGTAAACATTAGCTAGAGGTTTTTGTAGCTATTCAAATCAAAATGAAAATGTTATGAGAGGTCATTAGGGACATTTCCACTGCTAATGCATGTCTAGCCAGTTGCTTGTGATCCTGCACCTCATGCTGACTCTAATTAAGCCAGCACAATTCAATCAAACTAAAATACACTGTTATTTAAGAGGGGTATTTTGGAGAAAGTCATATTCATGAAGTGGAAATTAACTGGCTTGCATGCTAGACACATATTTAAATTGGAAGCCTGAAATAAATAGCTTTGTGAGCTCTTGCTGGCCATGGGCGCGACATGCCAGTGCGGAAGTGGCAGAGGGTGCAGCCATTTTAAGGCCGCCTCCTGGCATGTGCTGACGGGAGCAGGGCCACTGGAGCTCTCGCTGTCTTGGCAGAGGCTATTATGAAATGGACTGAATGACACTGGTTCCAAATATGGACCCGGGAGAATGAAAGCCAAGTGAACCTTCTCACCCCGGCCTACTAACTAGCTTGTGTTTCACTAGAGCAGAGGGGAATTAATTGTACGGTTTGTAAGGCTTGTAAGGTTTGCTTTCATATCAATTTATCAGTAATGGATAGCATATATGCATGTTGTAAGTATTTCTCTAATGTGTTTTTGTCATCTATCTGGGTTCCACATGTGCAGATCACAACACATACGACCTGGGTACCATCCCTACACGTTTGTGTGCAGTGATGCCTGGGTCGGTGCTCTACAGAAGACAGAGTGAATATTTATCAAACGGCATAATAATAAATTCGCAGGAGCATTTGCACAAGAAATGTGATATTCATGAAAATCCAAAAATGTTGAGCCCCTAAGACTGTGTAAATTTATATATAAATATGTAAAGAGTCTCACTAATGTGAAAATCAGTTGATTGGTTTCAGATTGCATTAATTGGCCTGAGTTACTGAAATTTCTGAAAAATGTGGATAATGTTATCAAGTTTAAATTGCGTATTTATTTTAATTGTGCACGTGAAACTCAGTTGTTTTATATTAATTAATTAAAAAGCAATCAAAATATATATTAAGATTATACGTACAATAAGCCAATTAGGTTCATATACTAAGACAAATAAGACTAGCTATTCAATTATGACAAACATAATGGCAGCCTATAAAAGGACGTGCTGCAGTGGCTGAAGTGTATCACTGGAAGATTTTGCGCACTCCGTGCTTAGGAGGCGCTCTTTCATAGTTTGTCATTTTCTTGTTTTCTGCTCCGTGAGCATCACTAAAGGCCAGTCCCTCCAGGATTTTGCGATCTCAGAAATGAACACGAAATCAAGCAAACTCCGCAATATTCATAGGAGCTTACAATTTTTCAAAATTACTGCAGATTTTCCACAGATTTGGGCCAAGACGCACCATGTGATGTCATCACAACGCGCATTCAGCCAAAGCCCTCTTCGATTCACGTGCGTCAAACATGAGTACAGCTAAAAGGTCTTAATTACCAACAAACATCACTGCAAAAGACCATGCAAAACAATTTGTGCAATTTTGCCTTTTCAAGTAGTTTTTCGAGAAAAAAACCAAGCAAAATCAAGCATTTTTGGCCACAACAATCACAAAAACCTCTGCGAAATCCTGTATGGACTGAAAGGCAAATCAGCTTTATCATGAATGAGCTTGGCTGCATTAGCAAAGGACCGTAGAGTCTTATTATGACTAAGGATTAGCCAAGTATAAATAGTTAATTCTGACATGTTCTGCACAAGCGTGGCTCAAAGTTTAACTAGTGGTAGGCCTAAAGTTTAACTAGGGTTTAATATCAAAACTCAGCATGGGGTCTGTTAGATTTAGCCTTAAAGAAGAAAAGGGGAGGCCTAGATGGAGACTGTAGATGATTTACTGTTTCTGATTTAAGAAACGAATACAAGTCTAGTTTCCTCTATCATCTCGATGCACGTTTTTGCTACTGTGATGACAAACAGCTAAAATACAGCTACAGCTAAAATCACTTTGTGTAGTTCACTCATAAAATTTAACAGAAGAAGGGGTAACTGCTGTGCTGAGCCAATGTCCTCTAGTAATAGAAATCACCCTGATGTTATCCTCATGAATTGGACTCAAACTGAGAAGAGAGTCATTAGAGGCATTGCTTAGCTTTCAGATATTCGTGTGTATATATATATATATATATATCTGTGCAAAAGTTTTAGGCACATGCAAAGAAATGCTGTAGAGCAAACATGCCTTCAAAATAATTAAATTAAATATGTCTAAAAAAATATATATATAAAAAAAAAACATTGTAAAGAGCAGTAAACAGTAGTGAAGGAAACAAATTCAATATTTGGTGTGACAAAAAAAATAAAAAATAAAAATAGTAGTCTCTGGTACAATGTGTGCAGTTTTATAAGGAAATGAGCTGGTAAGTTTTATTGAGCATCTTGCAGAACCAGCCACAGTTCTTCTGGAGACTTTGACTTTCGCACTTGCTTCTTATTTTTGCAGCAAAACCCAGCAGCCTTCATTGTGTTTTTTGTCTGAAAAGTGGTCTCTTACGTAATATGCTGCTTTCTTTAATGACAAACAAACATTTTTTCTGTAACATTTAATTTTGTGCTAGAAAACTAATGTTTGGGAATCTAAAATGTTTTTTTGTACCAACTTGATAATGTAGAAGTCATAAAATAAAAAAATCTATAACAAAGTTTGTACTAAAAAAATAGGGTGCCTAAAACTTTTGCACAGTACTGTATATATATAGCTAAAAGTCAATGTTCCCTCGAGAAAATGCTGTCCATATTATGTAGCACTCTTTGAACAGGTGCTCTATGCTAAGTTTTTTTTTTTGTGTGTGTGTGTGTGTGTGTGTGTGTGTGTGTGTGTGTGTGTGTTCTCTAGGATGAAATTGAGAAGGCAACGTTTCTATACATGCAGCAGAACAGCCCAGACTAATGATGAAAGCCGTAATGAAAGGTTCCACACACACTCTCACACATGGCATCAACACATTATCACAGGCATCTCAGACGAATGGCCTCCTGAACTGTGAGTCATGCTGCTCCAGAAGCATCCTGCTGTATACTTAAATCTGTACACGGATTATTTTTTGTCTTTTGTCAATAATTACATCTATATGTGGTAATCAGTGAGCTAACTCATAGAAATCTACAATCACTGGCCACTTTATTAGGAACACCTGTACACCTGCTCATTCATGCAATTATCCAATCAGTCAGTCGTGTGTCAGCAGCACAGTACATACAGTCATGTAAGTACAGGTTAAGAGCTTCAGTTAATCTTCACATCAAACTTCACATTGAGGGAAAATGTGATCTCAGTGACTTTGACCATGGCATGGTTGTTGGTGCCATACAGGCTGGTTTGAGTATTTGAGAAACTGTTGAGCTTCTGGGATTTTCATGCACAGCAATCGCTAGAGTTTACACAGAATGGTGTAAAAAAAAAAAAAAAAAAAAAAAAAAAAAAAACATCCAGTGAGCAGCAGTTCTGCAGGCAGAAAAGCCTTGTTGATGAAAGAGGTCAGAGGAAAATGGTCAGATTGGTTCGAGGTGACAGGAAGGCAATGGTAACCCATATAACCACTCTTTACAACTGTAGTAAGCAGAAAAGCATGTCAGGATGCACAACTGGCCGAACCTTGAGGCAGAAGACTGAATCAGGCTCCATTCCTATCACCCAAAAAAAAAGGAATGGGCACATGATCACTGAAACCGGACATCTTTAAGTATATGTGCTAATCAGTGTGCTAATCAATGTGCTAATCAATGTACTAATCAATGTACTAATCAATGTGCTAATCAATGTACTAATCAATGTGCTAATCAATGTACTAATCAATGTACTAATCAAAGAACAATGCTATTAAAACTTTGGATTTATATGGATTTTAACATTACATTTGAATCCAGTACAATCAACACGTGGCCTCTACTTTTAATACCCTTGCCTGCGCCTTGTTTTGTTGTATTTCAGTAAATTAGATAAGTCATTACGACACCAGTTAGAAATCTCTGTTACCGATTTATTTGAAGTAAATCAAGGAATGTCCCATTCTAAATCACTGTTCCAGCCTGTTCTAAATCACTACATTAATTAAAGGCTATAGTCAACAGTGTTCATCTGCACAGATGAGTCCCTCTGGCCAAAGTAAACCCTTGATTATGCTGAGCTGGCATTTCATTTAGCATTTAGCAGCAGCCTATGAAATCTGAAACCGTCAAAAGAGAGATTTGTCTCAGACTTCTTCCATGAAACATGTAACAGCACTTTGAAGAGCACAGACAGCACACCAGGGACTTTAACATCTAATCCAAATTACTGGCCAAAATATAGGTGGCATGACTTGGGATTTTCCTGCCACCTGGTGGGAAAGGCTTTACATTGCATCATCTGGGCAGCATAAAAGGGAGATTTAAAATAATAATAATAATAATAATAATAATAATAAAAAAAGAAGGCAGTGCCTCCTAGTGGTAAAGAGGATTAAGTGCATTTTAGCATAATAACTCAGTAAAACAGGTATGCTCCTACTAAACATCCTATCAACACAAGTAATGATGAGTAATTTATAATTCCACAATCCGGTGTCACCCAGAAGGGGATGGATTCCCTTTTGAGTCTGGTCACTCTCAAGGTTTCTTTCTCATGTTGTCTCTGAGAGTTTTCCTTGCCATGGTTGTCTCTGGCTTGCTCATTAAACAAATATGAATTTATATCCAGAATTTTGTAACGCTTGTTTTGTGACACTGTCTATTGTTAAAAGCACTATGCAAATCAAACTGAATTGAATAAAACTAACTATAATGCCAGCTGTACTGTTTCACTCTATGGAAACAAAATATATAGTCCAGGGCCTAGTTTCTCAAATGCAGTGTAAACTTAAGACCGTCTTAACTGTTAGAGAAAATGTTCAATGTGATGCTCACGCTACCATTTAACGATGATCCTCGTGCTGCAATGCTTTTGGGAACTCAGTCTTGCTTGATTAAGGCTCATAGGTTTGTCCAGAGGGTTTCCTGTGAAACATGTTCCAGCAATATGATGTCAAATCACTTGCAGAGTTCTCAAAACAGTCTTGTTCCAGTTTTATTGAACTGCAGTGTCTGTCGGTTAGATTAAATGCACCCAAGCTGCCATAACTCTACATAGGAATGAAAGGAATGCCTGGGTATGGCAGGAGACAGGCGGTGCAGGGGTCGCTGGAGGCTAGGTAATGGCTCACAACATAACTGGAGCGTGAAACCAGGAGTTGGAAACACAGCAGGGGAGCGGAAGCTCATTCTGAAGTGCTTGTTTGCTTGATTAGTGCTTGGAGGTTTAGGAATTCTATGTCTACAGGGTATAGGGAGCATCACAGACAACACCTTAATGAAAGCAAGGGAAGGGACTAATTTCTCTCTCTGTGAGGCCACTGTGTGCTTCCTCATTTTCTTTGCTTGGCTTGGAAGGCACTCTTTATATTTCACAGTTGTGACAGGTTTGCCTCATTGTTCCAGGCTATATATCAAGAGGCATGCTGACTAACATGCAGTGTGTCAGTGTGCTTTAGCTCCCGTGCCTGCCCCTGCCCTGAAACTGTGCATAAGAACTGAGGCTTAAACTAGCATACTGCACCCCAGGGAGATACCAGCACAGGCAGCTGGTATATATGCGCTAGCAGGGCTAAGCTTTTCCCGTCTTCCAAGGAAGATACATATACATAAAAGTAAGGCTCACATTTTGGCATTCACATTGTCTTATTTGCTGAATAGAATTTTACAACAGAAAAATATGTTGTTGTTTTTTGTGGAACCAAGAACAATAGCATCACAAACAGCCATGAGCACAATACACAGAAGGGTATGAAGTAGAAGCTGACGCTGATTTCTATCTAGCCCAGACTGTAGATTCACACAGCTTATTGTTTTACTGTCATGTTAGATGAATACACAGAGTGAAACGTTCCCTAGATTTTGTGTGCATCGGGATTAATCTGTTTAAGCCTGCTTTGCTGAAACATAAACAACACCTCATCAGTAGTGACTGAGAAGGTGCACATGAAATACAATTAATATTAACAAATTAATGAAGCAATACAATGGTGCAGTGATCACCAACCCTGTTCCTGGAGATCTACCTTCTTGCAGGTGTCATCTCCAACCAAAATCTAACACACCTGGTTTAGTTGATCAAGAACTCCTTAAGGTAATGATTAGATGGTCAGGTGGGCACGATTATGGTTGGAGCTAAAGTCTTCAGGAAGGTAGATCTCCAGGAGCAGGGTTGGTGACCACTGCAATAATGGGTGTAATAACTATGAATGAGGTGGATGACTTTCTCAATCATTGATTTTTCAAAATGCTTTCAGAGGAGAAACTAGAAGCAAACATTGTCCAGTCAAAGTACAACTTACATGAAGGGACCAATGGCAGAACCGTACATTTTGCATGGTTTGTGGTAAGTGCAGCTTGTTTGTTTACTGCTCGTGCTTTTCAGTAGAGACATGGCATGATTACACAACTGAAACCCTTGACTTAAATATTGCAATCATAAATGGTGTCCTACAGTCAATGGGTGTGTTCCTGTGTGTGTGCATAGTTTTAGTCTGATGCCTATGCTAGAAGACTCGAAACCTGATGATTTCTTAATATTAATGGCAAGTTATTCAAACTTTATCAGCCCTCCCAATTAATATCATGACCGGCCTTGACTGGAAATGAGTAAAGCTTTTTTTTCCTTATAACACATTTGACCACTAAAACATTGTTGGATATGTTGTGCAGCATGAAAGTAATTGGAAAGTAAGGAAAGGGCTAAAACTGCTGTATGCGTTCTCCAAACATGGATGTAAAAGTTGAAACTGCACTTGAAATTCAAATGCAGTGGACAGCATCAAAATTCAAAATTATATTTATATCCAGTTAGATGTAAACAAAGAATAAAAATGTTCTTTTCGACTTACATTTTTATTTACTCAAAGAGCAAAACGTCAAAAAGAAAATAGAACTGGTTCATGAAATTTTGTCATATTTTCAAGATGTAAACTAACAAAACGAACCATCACACCCCATTTTATGATTCTTTAGGTAACACACTTCTTGTGTAGGACTTCTTGCTTTACTCGCCAATGGCACAAGCAGCCATACTGTATATCTAAAACTAGCAATCACTGTCATTTCTATTTTTCTCAAGATACCAGCTTGTTTACAAGTTAGCACTGGGCTCCTTATAAAGCTTTGGTCAGAAAGTAAATCTACAAGTAGATGATGATGTTATCAACTATACACCGTATGCAGAACTCAATAGAACAAAGGGTCCTGATCGAGAACCTCTCACAGGGCATTGTGTCTGACTCAGCAGTCTACATTGATTTTACTCAGTGAAAGCAGAGAAAAATAATTACAGTCTTTTTAGTGGCATTGATGAAGAATCTTCGCTGCAATGGCTGAACGCCTTGATAGATGCACGTCATGGTATAAAATAGATCCCCTTCCACCCTGTTGTCTCTTATTGACTTTCTTTAACAAGCTGCAGACTGAAAGCCTCCTACACAGACATGGCCTATACATAAAGACCTCCTGGGGCTGAAGATTCTAAAATGATGACAGCTCAGAGCATCATGAAGACCTAGAAGCTATCAAAACAATTCCAAGACAAAATTCTGGAAAGGCATCTCTCATGGCTTAGTCATGTAAAAAAAAAAAAAAAAACGATATAAATCCTACACTTTGAACATCCTGCATCACACCATTAAATCCTTTATTATTATCCACCAAAATTCAGTGACTGGGTAAAGCGGGGATTAGCAACCAAGAGGTCAAGGGTAACTCTGAAGGAGCTGGACCGGACCAAGCTGTTGACTGGACAACTCACAAACCTGAGCTTTATGGGAGAAGATGTGAAATTCTGTTAGAAGTTTGACAAAAGACAGGAGACTCAGCAAAGGTGGAAAAATGCTCTCTGGATATCTGATGAGACCAAAATTGAAATATTTGTCCTTGATACAAAGTGCTACATTTGGCAGAAATCCAACATTGCTCATCACAATGAGAACACCATTCCCACAGTCAAGCACCTACCGTTTTAATACTATGGGATATTTTGTGTATGCGCAGGACATACAATCCGAATTAAATCTATTTCAGTTCCAGGTTGTAACACTACAAAATGTCAAAAAGGGGGGGTACTTATGCAAGCCACTATAAATGTTACCTCTAACAGAGCATTTTGTCCCAATCAGCCTGAAATACAGACATGGCCCCATACACAAGGATCTCCTGGGGCTGGATTAAAAACGGAAGGAATAGTATAATTATGTGACAGTTCTGAGTTCTGAGCCAGAAACTTTGTGTTCTCACTCCTAGGCTGGTTCTCTCTCTGCTGACTACTCATCACTGCTGTAATGATATCACAGTTCCCAGAGGTAGATTAAACACTGTCCCATGCAGCTCTTTGTAGCACCAAGCAAGTAGGTGGAATTTGTATGAGCAGTTTTAATGCAGCTGTGGATTCAGTCACTTAATTATGTTTTATTTGTTTTACAAGATCTTTCCCTGCATAGCTAATGTAGAAAAGAGAAATTGTAAAATAAAACAATGGGCACTTATGCCCACTGTCGAGAAAGAAGACAGCATTATTTACCAGTGAAATAGTGGCTCTTCTAGGGTGTATGCAGAGCAGACAGTGGGCACAGGACCCAATGGCTCACTGAATGGTTTGATGAAGATGAAAATGATGTATAATGGCTGGCATAAGTATCCACCCCTCCCTGAACCTTTCCATATTTTGGAGTGTTACAGCCTGCAATGCTCCAAGGTCCTTATTCTTTCCATTTTTTTTTTTAAATAATGGATTTAATGGTCCTCCATGGAAGCATAATAGGTTGGGATATATTTCATAAGCGAAACCCGACTGATACTTTGTCCCAGACTTTTTCTTATAGCGCCTTCGTCTTCGTGATGCTGTTACTTTAGGTATTTTATTAACAAACTCAACAGCATATTGAGATCAAATGACAGGTCGACTCCATTCAACTAATTATGTGACTTTACAGTGTAAAGTGAGCGAACAATTTCTAACAATTTGATGATTGCATCTAGCGGGTGACATTAAGATGCTAGCTAAATAGCTATCTGTTCTGTTGCACCCTATTTTTTTTATCAACTACCTGTAAATGGGTAGTTTCTTCACAAAAGGAGAATGCAACGGTTTGGAGATGGCAGTGGGTTGCCGACCTGATGCAGTTATTGCAAGAAAGGGATATGCGATCAAATATTAAGTGTTATTTATGTTAATTTACTTCCTATAGTTTTGCTCGCTTAAAAATTGCATGGTCTGCCACCAAAGCTGCCATGCTCTAAGTTGTTTTAACACATCTACATGTAAATATCAGGAAATGAAAGCTGAAACTGTGATCTATCGTCTCATATTCATCGTTTGATCTCAAACCCAAATGTCTTTAGTGTATAGCAAAAACAAAAGAATTGACCTTGCCGTTCCAATACTTTCAGAGGGGACTGTATGAACCACTGGGCAGAGGAAAGAGGTCATCATTTTCCAGTGGAAAAACTTGCATTCAAGCTACATGCCTTTTTTCAGTGTTGCGTAGGTGTTTTGGGGAAGGTGTGGGATGGGTCATGGTGATGCTGGGAAGTTGTTTCTCTTGTGGGTTGCAGAGCTCCACAGTGCGCTGCATCAGGGAACTGCCTAGCCCCTGAGGCACAGGTAGCATGGCTTCTAGTTGTAATATGTGCTGAGAGTTGATGTGTGGCAAAGCTGTACGGCAGGGCAAGGGGGAGTTAAGGAGCTGATGACAAAGGTGCTCCTCAAAGCCTGAAAATGGCTCAAGCAAATGTGGATCGTTTGAGCAGGGGACGTAGCTTTCCTCTAAAAGGCAGTGAAGAGCTCCTCTGTTCAGCACCTGTGCTTTCTTCAGCGCAGGCCTCAGAGGCTGGCAAGCCTGCGCATTGTGTCTGCTCTCTTTCATCAAGTCAGGAGTGATGGGGTAGACACCCTGTACCACTGGACTCTGGAATGTGATTCGGGGACCCAGGGACACTTTGTTAGAGGAGGATGAGGGCAGGTCCTGGCAGCTTGCTTTTATATTCCATGTCTTCTCAGGACGACGGCTCTCACTGAGTGGTGCATACCGAGGATGACCGACTGGGCGAGGATGCTGAGTTGAACCCATTTCCACTTTGTCTGGCCTTCAAAAGCAAGAATAAACAGGACAGCATTAAAATTTGATGTGAAGGGTGCACATGAAAAGGGTGTAAATAAAACACTGAGTGAAGCCAGAGTTCAGTAGGATTCTGTGTGTCCATGTGTGTTTCCTCCGACTTCTCGCCTTTGCTTCTACCTTCCAGCTGGTAAGTGGATTGGCTACTCGGAATTGTCCGTAGGAGTAAATGCATATGGTGCACTGTGGACTGGTGTATTCCTGCCTCGTGCATGGTGTTACTGGGATAGGCTCTGGATTCTACCACGATCCTGACCAGGATAAAGAGCTTACTGAAAATGTATTTTATACATTTTGCTAAATAAAGATACTGCATGTGACACAGCAAGTCAAAAGCGGCCCAGTTTCAGTTTGCTCTCAGTCATCTTCATAAAAATTATTATTTTTCTCTCAAGCAGACCACTGGCTTGGCAAACACTTCTGTTAGTGATGTCCCACTTCAAATAACTCATCTTAGGATTCTCTCTCATCTCACACACTTGCTAGTTCCCTTTCTCCCCAAACATTTCCTTCATTTTATTCAATTTTATTTTAATTTATTTACTCTCACTGCTGTAGAAGCTGATAGTTATGGAAATATGTATGTGTTTTCTTCTAATGTTGCCTTGTTCACCCTTCTCTCTATACCTACACCTTCTCTCTCCCTCGCATTTGTGAATTTCTGAACACTTTGTGACTCTGATAAACTCTGAAATCTCTCTCTCTCTCTCTCTGTCTCTCTCTCAGTCTCTCTCATATATGGTGGTGTGACCAACCAGCCTTTAAATCATCAATAAGCAGAAAATAGCTCTGTGTGCTTCTGCTGTGCAAGATATTGGCTGTGCACTTTTTAAATTGCACTTGTGGAATTTAATGAACAAGTTATTCACTGCAAAGCGAAGTTCAGCAGAAAACAACAGCAAAAAGCATTGTGTGTGACACCTGGGCATATTTCAGAGTGAAAAGAAAGAAGGAATTGTACTTTCTTGCATAAATGAGAACATTGTAGCCTTTTATCTAACAGTAGTTTCAGAGTTTATTGCCTTCTGTGGTACAGCTCTCTTTGGAGGTGTTTTACCTGCATCCAGCTCGGCATGGTGGCCTCTCCAGAACTGTGGATTTGATGGCAGGGAGAAAGCCCCCGGCGCGAGTATATCCAGTACCTTTTACCAGCAGAGTAGATCTACAGAAACATTTAATGTTCCATTTTCACATCAGGTACAGCTTGTATGGTGCACCATTTTAATGCTTCAATCATTTGTTCAGACATTATTAGGAATTATTTCATGTATTCTAATGACGTAATTTTATTACTTGGATGTGACAAGGAGTGGAAGGCTCAAGTCTCCTTTGCGGACTGTGTGTGACCTGTTAACCTTAGGGTCAGAGGCTAATGTGTTCATCAGCGTGGGCAAGCTTTTTAAACTCTGAATGTCGTCATCATCGTCTTCATCCTGATGAGCTCCTTTAATTCGATGAGGCAGTCTGCAGGTTACATCCTACAGATTACAGAAACACGACACAATATTCAACGTTTTCATAGCTCTACTTTGTAATATCAGCTCAGGAGTTTTCTGTGTATGACTGAATGTAATTCTTATATGTAGCAGGGGTGTAAAGCAATGCCACTATCTGTATCTGATGTGTTTAGTGCTCCAAATATTCATATTTGGATTTAAACCTGAAGTCGGTGTAGCTTAAACTGGAAGGTGTAGAAAAGCATTGTAAGCATGGTCTGGGAATGAACTCTGGCAAAAACTCTGGCAGTTCCTCAACCTCAACTACATCACTCCAGTTCATAACTCAGTTTGGACAGGATTTCGCTGAGTTTTTTGTGATTGCTGCAAGCAAAAATGCTTGATTTTGCTGCGTTGTTTTTTTTCTCAAAATTTGCGAATCAATTTGCAGAGTTTTTTGTGCTTTTTTTTCCGGAAAATTGGTGAAATTGCAACTGCATGAAATTGTTTGTCTTTCGAAGTGATGTTTGTTCATAAATGAGACCTTTTAACTGTACTCATGTTTGTGATAATTATATAGCACTTTTCTAGACACTCAAAGCACTTTACATCATATGGGGGGGAATCTCCTCAACCACCAGCAGTGTGTAGCATCCACCTGGATGATGCAACAGCCACCATAGTTCACCAGAATGCCCAACACACACCAGCTATTGGTGGAAAGGAGAGATGTAGCCAATTCAGGGATGGAGATTATTAGGGGGCTATGATAGACAAGGGCCAATTTCACCAGAACAGTACCCCTACTCCTTACGGAAAGTAGCCTGGGATTTTTAATGACCACAGAGAGACAGGACCTCAGTTTAACATCTCATCCGAAAGACTGTGCTCTTTTTACAGTAGAGTCCCCATCACTATACTGGGGCATTAGGACCCCCACAGACCACAGGAAGAGCACCACCTACTGGCTTCCCTAATACTACTTCCAGCAGCAACCTTAGTTTTCCCCATGAGGTCTCCCATCCAGGTACTGGCTAGGTTCAACCCTGCTTAGATTCAGTGGGAAACCAGGTGAGAACTGCAGGGTGATATGGCTCTGGCAACAGTGATGTGATGAGGTCACATGACGCATCTTGGCCCAAATCTGCGGAAAATCTGCAGTAATTTTTAAAAATTGCAAGCTCCTCCGAATATTGCAGCATTTGCTTGATTTTGTGTTAGTTTCTGCAATCACAACATTGCAAAATCCTGGAGGGACTGATAACTGCTCTCAACTAGAGATGTGTACACATTTTTTAAATCCCACTTGTTTAGTTATTATTTTTGTTTGTAACTGCCTGCTATAATTTCTAAAAATATATAGTTGCTTCTATTTCCCAAAATATAAACAAACTAGTAGCTTAATTTAAACTACCGTGACGACCAGGCAGTTACTAAGGATGAATCAGTGAAGGCTGCACATTCGTGTTAGTTCATGTTCATGATTATCACATGAAAGTAGAAACCTCCCGCTTGCACAACATTTTTGTCGATCGCTGTCCCAAAGCACACCTCTAGTCTCAACCAGAAACCCTGTGAACCTTTCTTTAGAAAAGGTGTGCCTCCTATTTGGATCTGTATTTGCATGTTTGGAATACATTATCTGTTCATTCCAAATAATACATTTGATTACATCCCTAATCATAAACAAGTAGCCAGTCCCAAAAAGTGTCCATGTCACCATGTAATGCAGCTGTAATCCTCTCAACTGTTACCTTATGCTTTCGGATTGAAACCGGTTCAGAGAAGTATGACGGTACTGGAGAAACCTCACGGGGTGGAGAATGACTTCTTCTCATCCTACGATGGTTTGTTTTATGGAAATGTACCTCAGCAGGCCTGGTGTCAAGGCAAAAGCTATGCATTATTCCTAGTAATGATGCTTGAAATTGCATAGAGTATTCATATTTGAAACCACAAATTATGTTTATTATGTTTTTACAGCTCAATTGCCATATAAAAAGTTTACTACTATCTCTTACCAGTTTGCAGCCTCTTCCATGACTGTGTGTTTATCTGTGATGCCCATTTTCTTCGCTTTACATTACCTCAAGATGAGAAACATTTTAGAAAATTAGTTGCGTAATCAATAATTCTAAGCCTTTCAATCTTATAAATAATAGTTTTTAATTAAAGTTGAGGTTTTGTTGTACAGTGACTTCACTATTTCTATAACCAGCATGGTTTCTAGAATTCCATTAGTAATGGGAACACATTAGCATATAAATTGGTGTTTTGCTGCATTAAAGCAAAGCGTGCACTGAGGGGGAAAAAATACATTTTTTTTTGAGCCACAATAGTGATAATTTTCCCATTGCTGATCCAGGAGAATCCTGTGCTCAAAGATAAATTAATCAAGTGCACAATCCACCATGAAATAAACCACCTTATGCCTCTGTTCTTTTCTATCGCTTCATGTATTCTTTTTTTTTTTTCAATCTCACATCTGACTGTACACTTTCAATTTAGAATAAAATGAAAGCTTTAAAAGCAACACAAAACAGGAGAAAACTTGTCTTACCATTGCTTGAGTCCTAAAGTTTCAGAGTCCCAAATAAAACATAAAAATCCAGGTAATAGTAATTTGGTTGTGTGCTAAAAGCTGAATAAAGCATGTAATTAAAACAAAATATACCTGAATGGGCGGACTCCGTCTTCACTAGGAGTCTTTGTAGTGAAGAATGGACATTACCCTGGCCGCTCTAGCATAGCAGGACAAGTTAGTCTCTAAACCTCTAGCTTCTGATTGGCTGGTGCTTCTTAGACTCAGACCCCATACAGAGCTGTTGAGAAATTCCTTCTGCTTACAGCTTGGTTTGCTAAAGGATCACTATTACAAACCATTAGAGGACTATATACAGTTCCATCTGAAAGTATTGGAACTGCAAGGCCATTTTTGTTTCCTTTTGTGTGTGCTATGTATTGGAGACATTTGGGTCTGAGATCATAAGATGACTATGAGATCAGAATTCCAGCTTTCATTTCCTCATATTTACATCTAGACGTGTTAAACGTCTTGGCACCTTTGTTGACGGACCACCTGATTTTTTGGTGAGCAAAAGTATTGGAAAGTAAATTAAAGTAAATAAAACTTAATATTTGGTTGCATATCCCTCGCTTGCAAGAACTGCATCAAGCAGGTGAGCCAAATAGATATTTGATCTTTTGATCTCAAACCCAAATGTCTTCGGTGTATAGCAAAAGAATTGGCCTTGCTGTTCCAATACTTTTGGAGTGGATAAGTACACTCAGAAAAAAATATAGTATTAAACTGTAGTTTTCCTTGTCACTGGGGTGGTATCCTCATACTGTAGGTACATCTTTTAGACCATTAGTATTTATCTTTCACCTACAAATGTTCATACTGTGTATTTAAAAAAAAAATCTCTAAAGGTACATATATGGATCATAATTAGACTTTAAAGTTTTTAGAGGCATATTACATGCACCTTTCTAAGTAAGAGGAAAAGTACAGTTTAGCACACTTTTCCCCCCAGAGGTTGTAAGTAATGCAGGATCCATTAGTGAAATATGTATGATGTGATATATCAGTTGTAATCTATGCTGCTGAATCCTGCAGAGGTGGACAGGAAACCCTGTTCAGTGATCAAG
Organism: Cranoglanis bouderius; assembly: GCA_023630585.1. NCBI lineage: Eukaryota > Metazoa > Chordata > Actinopteri > Siluriformes > Cranoglanididae > Cranoglanis > Cranoglanis bouderius. The sequence goes on from CM042538.1 coordinate 23,469,737, forward strand.
TGAGAGGGAAGCAAGTGCGCAGACTAAACGTTTGGCTTGTTATGACCTCCTGCTGCATTCACCCGTGGGCTGATTCCAGCTACAACAATCATTACCTTATCCTTTCATTCTCGCACATTCATTTAGAATTAATGTGCCCGGTTCAGTTGAGTTTTACTTTCCTGGTAGACGTTCATTATTGAGCAACTTTCTCGAACGACGTCAGACAAGGTATTTGAGATGTGTAACTGATCAGCAGTAAGCTTGTTTTGTGCTGGGGGGCAGGGAGGAAGCTGATGTCATTAATTCAGGGTTATGGGAAAACAAAAATAGTGACAAAAATGCAGAACAAAAATCATAAAGCATTTTTCCCCAACTGCAAAAAGATCAGCATTTTCAATTGATTGTGTGGTATATGAGGCATAGCATAATATAATTGATTTTTTCCCCCCATTGTATTCTGATGGAAGACCAAAAAAAAATAAAAAATCAGAACTGCGTCTATTTTTTATTTCAACTTCTCTTTAATGCCTGTGATTCTATAGGCATCTTGTATATTTGTGTTTCACCATCATAGTCAATGTATGGGTTTTATTATGAACAAGGTGTTCTACAGGCATATTGGAGCACACAGCTGCAAAGGTAATGAAGTTTATGAAGATGTTGGACTGCTTCCTCTCTGAGGGCACATTTCTAAAAATCCATCACAAAGCAAAGATTACGTTACGTGCTGACAAATTATTGATTCCACACTGTCCCGACGCTCATCTTGCTATCACCACGGATTTCATTTACGCAAAAACAGTGCAAAGATATTAATCAGATGACTTCATTGTCATATCTACAAAAGGGACAAAAGGTGAGCAGAAAGTGATTTTTAGTGACATTCCTTCTTGAAGAACGTCCTTACCACCAACACACGGAGCATACGATTACTTTATTTCTTAGCCTACTAGACTGTGCGATTTATATTCTGGTTATCAGGGCACCAAGCCAACATTCATCACCTGAAACAGTAAGATACGTTGGGTAATTTCCCATGAAATTTTTTTTTTTTTTTTTTTTTAAGTGAGAAAGCAGACATGAAATAGGAGTCGAAAGCTAATAGCAAGTTCACTAAACCAACCTGGAAAATCTTATATGCAAACACACCACACACACACACAGGTGCAATGCAAGAGTTTACTCACTCACATGGGTGCAGTGAATGTATGCTGTAACACAACCCTGCAGATAATCACACAGTACTCTCCACTAATATTTTTATTCACGTGTGTGAAACTCATGTCCATACAGAGCAGTTATTTCTCATAGCAACGTTGATTCAGATTTCACTTCTGTATGTTTCCGCCAAACAAAACTGTCAGAAAATCTTACACACAGAGTGTATTTAGGTCACTGGATGTCTAATACATGCTGTTTACACCATGTAAATCTGCAGATGGTGGGAATGTTAAACTGATGTTTAGGGTCAGGAAAAGGGGTGAATAAAGCAGTATTCACTCGCCCAACAGCATCCTCCAGCCACGGCACCATTTCTTCAATAGAATATTTCTAACAGATACATCTCTCTGGGAGCCCATCGACCTGTCAACCAGTTTAGACAATTTAGACAAAGTGATGAGACGAGAGATGACATTCAAATTGTATAAAAACATCCATTAAAACTGGTCTGGTAAGAAAAATGGTAACATAAACAAGAAAGATGGTCCTTAGATCAGGTGGACTGACTTAACGCTAACATGTACCCCTGTCAATCCGATAAGAGTCTACATTGAAGAATGAAAAGAACAAATCTCCCCCATTGATAACATAAGTAAGCTCACACAGTCTGTCTCTATGATGTCTGTCCAAGTCCCTCAACTCAGCAACAATCAAAGGGAGAAAAACAAAGAATGATGAACAATTTCTCTATTTTGGGAAAAATGGGACAAAAAGAAAAAAGAAAAAAAAAAGATGAACGTGGTGTTAAGCTTTGAAGCTTAAGACAGTGAACGTCTTCCTTTTTAATAACTTTGAGCTTTTTCTTATTTTAAGCCATTTCATGTTTTTAAGCTTTTTGATTTTTTTTCCCTCCTATAATTGTTGATTCAGTGCAATGCATGGAACAATAAAAGGGTCCCCCAGAACTGTTGCAGCTTTTTGTTTGCGAGCGACGGTGTTGAGTGTGCCTGATGTAGTTTAACTGGTGTCCATGGACTCCATGTTGGCTGATGAGGAGTCCCTCTGGATACTGTCGAAGATGGCAGCCAGCTCAGGATTGGAGCTGATCTGTGACTGAAACTCGCTCATTAGGGGGCTCTTCTCCGCCTCGGGGATGGTGAGCAGAGCCGCAACCGCCCGCATGGCCGACCGTTTCAGCTCATCCTGCTTTTCAAACTCCTGCTTTACAGAGTTTGCCTTTACCTAAAGGAGCATGAGAGGAAGCCCGTAAACAGGAAGCAGTTCAAATTAGCACTCAGAATTTCTCCAAGCACGCGCTATATTTCTAGCTAAGGATGGACTGCTTGTATGACTTTTATGGAGAACCGTGTTTATTCACCTTTGTAGTACATGTGGCTCTGAGAGGCTCTACCAGTCTGTCCAACCTCTGCAGCACAGCACTAGGACACAGAGTGGAGAGTCGGGCCAGCATCAGGAATGTCAGCATCTTAAAAGGGAGGGAAAAAAAATGGGGCTATTCAAGAAATGTGAGCTGTACAACATTAGGGGTGTAACACAATGACATCTCTATCTATATCTGTTTAGTGCTCTAAACATCTGTATCTGGATTTAAACCAAAAGTGGGCGTGGCCTACGGCAGAAGAAAAACACTGGGGAAAAACCCAGAGGTAGAAAAGCCAGAAGTGTCAGCATGGTGTGTGAATTCTGCCTTTGACAGTTCCTCAATCGCAGTTATTTCACTCGAGTTCATAATTGGTCTCAACTAGAGATGCATGTGGGCTTGTTTCATGCAGTTAATTCTGTTTAATTTTAGCGAACAATATTTTTATGAATTTAGTTGGTTCTATTGCCCAAAATATAATCAAACTAGCAGCCTAATTTAAATCACCGTGACCAGGCAGTTACTGAAGCAAGCTTCATAACTGACCTCTCGCTCATGCCCATATGAAAGTTTAAATCTCTTGCTCAAACACCTTTTTTTGCTGAATCAAATGGGATCCATACCTCTAGTCTCAACCAGATGTCCTGTGAAACCTCTCTCTTTATATATTAAAATAAGTGTGCCTCCTGTCCATATCGGTGTTTGTATCCACTTATTCACACAGATAACGTATTCGTATTCAGTTACATCTCTAGTCTACATGCTCTTTATCTGTAATATAGAATATGCCACAGAGGCTTTGATATGACTACACATTTTTTCACTCTTTCATATTCTGAATTAGACACGCGATCTGAATGCCAAAAAGCTTTCGAGTCATAAAAGATTCATAGTTTGGTGCACTAATGAGAAATAATGGTCTACCTTGATATCATAATGGTCTTTGAGTCCATCTTCGACATGGTTAAGAAATTCAAAGATGTCGAGTCTATCGAGGCAGCTGTCTAGAAGAGTGTACATACACTCAAAAGCAGCCTTCCGGATGTCCAGGCCATCATCCACTGTGTGCTTGAACGGACCCATTTCAACCTAACACATACACCAAGGAGAATCTCAGTGAGCTCTGAAAGAATGGGGACACTGACACTGTAACAAAATAGAAGAAAATAAGTTACACCTACCTCTCTAATCAGCTCTTTGCGCACTTTGGTCTCATTGTATAAGTGAGGAAGTACAGTGTCCAATAGGTCTCGGATAAGCGAGGGCTTATTATGGGCTGCAGAGTTGAATGTTACTAGGGCCACTCTTCGCACATTAAGGTCTGGGTCTTCTAATGTTTTCAGGAAATCACCTAAAATGATTGTTAAAAAGACAGGAAAAATTAAAGGAAAAATTTTTTCATTTATTTCAAGAGTTAAGAGGAGGGGAAAATATTTACAGTCTGAAAGCTTACCTATGCAGTTTTTCAGTAGGGGATCAATTGTTTGTGGGTGGTCTGAAATTGTAAACTTTACAGCAGTAACTACTGAGCTTCTGGCATAAGAAGATCCTGGAAGGAAAAAAGGAGTATCCCTCAGTAAAAGGTACTGCACTGAAAGTAGATAATCAAACTCAAGTATGATTCACAGTCATCTTCCTGCTACTGTCATGCTGTAGCTCTACTATGAGGTCTGACAACGCTATTTTTCGGCTCTAATGAGTTGCATACTTTCCACACCCTTGGTTATCATGAACCAGCTCACATTTTTAAAATTCAAATCTAGTGCCTGACACTTGGTCACCATATGCTGTTTAGCTAATAGAAAGGCCAGGTATGTCCTAGGACTAAAGTAATATCTCGAGTGTGATGCTAACCTGATAACAGATAGCCCTTTAACCTAGGCAGTAGCGTCTCAGGGTCGATAAGAGTGAGCTTGCCCAGGCATTCTGCCACGACGTTCCGGGTGCCCTCCTCCGTACACTCGCAGTGTTTGAGCAACAGAGCCCACACACTCTCCACGTACGGCTTGAGGCCGCTTACTGATGCTGAGCTGATGATCTCTTTGAGCGAGTGCAGCAGCAGGTACTGGCGCTTGGGTTGGCCTGAGATCTCTTGCAGTACGAAGGGCAGGTACTCAGGCAGGTTGCCCACACTGATGCTGCCCAGTGCATAGGAGGCAGCTGACTTCACCTCTTCACTGGCAGAAGAGAAGGCGTCCAGGATGACTGTTTTGAGTTCAGGTTGGCCACTCAGGTCCACATGATGGCCCACTTCACCCAGGGAGAGCAGAGCCAGCAGGCGGATGGAGTCAGTGGAGCGCGAGTTCTTGACATCCTGGATGAACTGACCGACTACAGCAGGGCCCTCTTTAGGGCAGGCACGGGTGAGGGCCGCAACACACTTGGCGATGGAGTAGTACGACTGCTTGTGGGTGAGTGAGGCGCTCTGTGCATACACAGGGCTGGTAAGCATGCGCAGCAGGTCCATGTAGCCTAGGCTGGCTGTGCCAGTGGCCACTAGAGCCTGAAAAAACTCTAGCATAGCGCCAAGAGCACCACCCTGCAGCAGTGGTGAGCGCACCAGTGCAATGAGCTCTGGGAGGATGGAGCCACTGATCTTGGCAAGTGAGTCTGGGTGCACACGGGCCAGTGTGGTCAGGAAGCTGATGGCCATCTGCGAGACATGCATGTCACTCTCACTGATAAGTGGTGGCAGCTCATCTAGCACGGCGTCAATCATGGCTGGCGTCACACTGTCACTGTAATTCTTAACCAGTATGTCCAGAGCTGCCAAAGTGCTTAACTTCAGCGCCCGTTGGTTCTTGCGCAGAAACGAGGCCAGGATCGGAACTGCATCGGCTAGGATGGGACGCAGGTCGATCTTGAGTGGTGAGCCAGCAATGAGTGTCAGAGCTTTCACCGTAGTCAGTCTGGTGATCTCGTTCCTTAGCCGCTCCAGAAAGATGGAGAGCGTGCCTGGGAGGTCTGCACCCAGACTGTCCCCAAGGTTGCAGATGATTTGGCCCATGCAAGAGATAGCACGCTCTTTGACCTCCTGATCAATGTCAGCTGCCTTGAGACGCTTGATGGTGCAGGCAAAGAGGTCACTAATATAGGGCGAGGCATCGAAGGCATCCGATTGGTCAAGGGGCCGGATCACCCGCACCAGCTGTTGGGTGACCAGCAGGGCTTCTGAGGTGATCTTGTAGAAGGGATCGCCCACACAGGCCACTACAGGGGGCACTAAGGCCTGAACATGGGGGTGGAAGACTTGAGGCTGGTGATTGCACAGGATAACATATAAACAGGACAGGGCATCAATCTTCAGATTGGAGGAGCTTGATTTGTCATTTAAAGAGAATATGATTCCTAAAGAAAAAGAAGGGAAAAAGGTGTCAAAGAAAAAAAGAAAACATCCTGAGGAGTTTCACAAAAGAGCACTGGCATTATTCAGAAGGCAGAATTTTTAACCATAATTAATTGTCTAATTAATTGTCTCCTTAACCATAATTAATTGTCTAAAGCTCCAATGATATAGTGATGAGCTTTCACATGGCTGATGCCATGTGAAATATCAATGGGAATATACTTCAAATATATTTTTCTCATATGAATTCATAGGGGTGCCAATAATTGTTGCACACCTATATTTAAGATTTTTTTTATATTATATATATATATATATATATATATATATATATATATATATATATATATATATATATATATATATATATAAAAACCTGTAGTGTTTGCAATTGTTTGATATCCATAAGAACAGAATATTTTAGTGAATTTTAACAAAAGATCGAAAGGTTAAACAATAAAGACAATTTTTCACAGCCTTCTTTGCACATATTTACCACGGGTGCCAATATTAGTGGAGGGCACTGTATGTATGTAATGTAATGTAATGTAATGTAGTGTGTGTGTGTGTGTACATAGATACACAAATAGTGCTGTGAAAAATCTAAAACAAAACATAGGCAACCTGAGTAAACACAGAATACAGTTTTTAAATGATAATGTTATTTTTAAAGCAAAAAAGTTTTCTAATACCAACTGGGCCTGTGAGAAAATGTCTTTGCCCACGTAGTTAATAATTCAGCAAATATATGAAACTGCATTCATAATGGGGTTCAGCTGGACTAGACACAATCAGGCCTCATTACTGCAAACCCTGTTCAATCAAATCAACACTTAAACACTTGGCATCCATGGAAGAGTGGTGAGGCGAAAACCACTGCTAACCCAGAAGAACATTAAGGCTTGTCTGAATTTTGCCAAAACACACCTTGATGATCCTCAAACCGTTCGGGAGAATGTTCTGTGGATTGAGGAGTCTAAAATGGAACTGTGTGGAAGACAGGGGTCCCGTTACGTCTGGCGTAAACCAAACACAGAATTCCACAAAAAGAACAACATACCTTCGGTCAAGCATGGTGGTGGAAGTGTGATGGTGTGGGGATGCTTTGCTGCTTCAGGGCCTGGCAACTTGCAATAATTGAGGGAAACATGAATTCTGCTCTCTACCAGAAAATCCTAAAGGAGAATGTCCGGTCTACAGTCCGTAAGTTGAAACTCAAGCGCAACTGGATTATTCAGCATGACAATGATGCAAAGCATAGGAGTAAGTCCTAGTCCTAGAAGTAAGTGAAAGACTGATCTCCAGTTATGAGAAGCATTTGGTTGCAGTTATTGCTGCTAAAGGTGGCACAACCAGATTAAGTTTAAAAGGCCTGTTCACACCAAGGCGTTTTTTCAGTGCATTAAACAATCCGTTTAACGCCCCAAGTCTAAATCAATGGCTGTCAACAGGAGTGTTCACACCCACACGTAAAACGTGTGGCGTCAAAGCGTAATTTTTTTCAACGTCTCAGGGTTTGTTTTCTTTTTTTGACGCACTGCGTAAAAAACTGGCCAACCAATGAGATTCACGCTTTTGTTCACGTGCCCGGAGGCGCTGAAGTTACATAAAAATAACGACTTGGTGGCGCTCAAGCACAAAACTGTCTTGCCAAGAACACGTTGATACCTGAAGAAGACGACAACAAAGAAGTTGCAAGCAAGAAGCTGAATGTTGAGCTGCTGGTGTCTGAACACCAAGAACTTTACAATAAACTCCACAGCGACTACAAAAATATTGAAACCTCTTTACTAGCATCCAGCATTTTAGTGAGTGCACAAGTGACATACCCGAAATAAAATGCTCACTGCTAATAAATCCTTCTGCACAGTGGAGCTCAAGCCTCAAGTCGGGCCATATTCTAGTTCAAAACCGATGAGAACTTCATGACTCATTTAATAAGATTATGTTGTGGCTGTTTTTTTTTTTTTTTTTTTTACCACACTGAAATGCAAGCATATATCCTAAGTGATCCATTTAATTCATTCAGTGTTGCTTTCTATACTAAATAGCATTGTTTCTTTGCCTCTTCCCTGCAAATGTTTCATATCTCTGCTCAGCGATAATCCGCTGATTGATAGACCATTGTATTTATTTTGCACCTGGCATATATTTGCATATAAGTATTCTTGACCTCTTATTCAAATAGCTACGTGCCCCATTACTGCGTCATTGTATTATCATATTGACCACAAAAAAGACTTCTATTCATAGTAAAGACTTCATCAATTTGTATTAACATTAACATTTTTGGGCACAACAATAGTTGCCTTATACAAAAAAAAAAAAAAATTTGATTAAAAAATTAAATTTGGGTCTTCCCATAAGTATGTGAATGTATTGCTGTGACTTTGATATAATTCAAACCATTATTTACTTAAAAAGTGTATATTGTTTAAAATGAGAACTTTAAGGATTTAGCTTTAAAGAAGTATTTGTTGCAGTTGCCAAATCATCAAATACCCTACATTTCACAAAAGTGCGCACGTGCTTTAACTTTGATAGAACATGTTATATCAAAAATATTATATATCAGTTGCTGTAGGCAGTGCTGGTGCTTATAGATATTATTTATTAAATGATGAAAAAAACTGACACTGCTGCTGGTGGTGCTGCTACTGCTGAAGCTGCTGCTTGAAAGATACATTTTCTGTTAGCCAGTTTGGAACGTGTGTGAGAACGGCTTTTTGTAAACACACAAATACTGGCTGACGACTTCTTCTTCCATCAGAAATGGAAAGTTGTGCAGCGCCACCTTGTGTACCGGGGTATTTCTGCTTTTCAATACGTTCCATCTACTGTCAGGGAGGGAATTTGCACTTTCATTCAGCGACGAAAAACAGACCATTTCATACACTGGGGAACGGAAAAAAATAATAAAGTCCCGGTGTGAATAGACCTTAAGGGGTGAACAGACCTTAAGGGCAATTAGTTTTTCACATTGGTGATAGGTGTTGGATAACTTTTTTTTGCTTCAAGAAAAAATCTATTCAAAAAACTATATTGTGTGTTTACTCAGATTGCCTTTGTTTTATGTTGTATTTCATTTGAAGACACAAAAACAGAAGAAATCAGCAAATACTTTTTCACAGCACTGTATATATATACAGGTGCATCTCAATAAATTAGAATGTCATGGAAAGTTAATTTATTTCAGTAATTCAACTCAAATTGTGAAACTCATGTATTAAATAAATTCAATGTACACAGACTGAAGTAGTTTAAGTCTTTGGTTCTTTTAATTATGATGATTTTGGCTCACATTTAACAAAAACCCACCAATTCACTATCTCAACAAATTAGAATATGGTGACATGCAAATCAGCTAATCAACTCAAAACACCTGCAAAGGTTTCCTGAGCCTTCAAAATGGTCTCTCAGTTTGGTTCACTAGGTAAGCCACAAACATTCATTGCCAAAGAAGCTGGCTGTTCACAGAGTGCTGTATCCAAGCATGTTAACAGAAAGTTGAGTGGAAGGAAAAAGTGTGGAAGAAAAAGATGCACAACCAACCGAGAGAACCGCAGCCTTATGAGGATTGTCAAGCAAAATCGATTCAAGAATTTGAATGAACTTCACAAGGAATGGACTGAGGCTGGGGTCAAGGCATCAAGAGCCACCACACACAGACGTGTCAAGGAATTTGGCTACAGTTGTCGTATTCCTCTTGTTAAGCCACTCCTGAACCACAGACAACGTCAGAGGCGTCTTACCTGGGCTAAGGAGAAGAAGAACTGGACTGTTGCCCAGTGGTCCAAAGTCCTCTTTTCAGATGAGAGCAAGTTTTGTATTTCATTTGGAAACCAAGGTCCTAGAGTCTGGAGGAAGGGTGGAGAAGCTCATAGCCCAAGTTGCTTGAAGTCCAGTGTTAAGTTTCCACAGTCTGTGATGATTTGGGGTGCAATGTCATCTGCCGGTGTTGGTCCATTGTGTTTTTTGAAAACCAAAGTCACTGCACCCGTTTACCAAGAAATGTTGGAGCACTTCATGCTTCCTTCTGCTGACCAGCTTTTTGAAGATGCTGATTTCATTTTCCAGCAGGATTTGGCACCTGCCCACACTGCCAAAAGCACCAAAAGATGGTTAAATGACCATGGTGTTGGTGTGCTTGACTGGCCAGCAAACTCACCAGACCTGAACCCCATAGAGAATCTATGGGGTATTGTCAAGAGGAAAATGAGAAACAAGAGACCAAAAAATGGAGATGAGCTGAAGGCCACTGTCAAAGAAACCTGGGCTTCCATACCACCTCAGCAGTGCCACAAACTGATCACCTCCATGCCACGCCGAATTGAGGCAGTAATTAAAGCAAAAGGAGCCCCTACCAAGTATTGAGTACATGTACAGACTTTCCAGAAGGCCAACAATTCACTAAAAATGTTTTTTTTTTATTGGTCTTATGAAGTATTCTAATTTGTTGAGATAGTGAATTGGTGGGTTTTTGTTAAATGTGAGCCAAAATCATCACAATTAAAAGAACCAAAGACTTAAACTACTTCAGTCTGTGTGCATTGAACTTATTTAATACACAAGTTTCACAATTTGAGTTGAATTACTGAAATAAATTAACTTTTCCACAACATTCTAATTTATTGAGATGCACCTGTATATATATATATATAGATAGATAGATAGACAGACAGATAGCGAGCAAGAGATATTGCAAAACTGACATGTATTCTGTTACCCAGCCCTAATTCTAACTTAACAAATGTGCGTGTAGAAAACATTCAGGACACTGTAAAACACAGGGGATGCCAGAGGCACATACCTGGGATGAGCACTGGGATGTGCTGAGTCAGAGCCCCAGGGAGCACATTTACCAGCTCTGTCAGCATGTTGAAGCAGCACTGCCTGGTCTTCACACTCTTCTCCTTCATTTGTTTATGCAGGGCTTTCACGATCATGGGCACCTACACAAACATGCAAAATTTGCTTACAACCTCAAAATTTAAAGTTATGCAATGCGTTTTGCCTATGAAACACAAATGTTATCCTGTGTATGCACAGTATATACCGAGAGTGAGTGAGTGAGAGAGTGAGAGTGTGAGTGTGTGCGTGTGTGTGTTCCACCTGGCTCTGCAGCATCGTGAGTGGAGTCTCGCCTTGTTCCATGGCATCAGGGTCACACAGCCAGCTCTGGGCTGGCCGTGTCTGTTTTAGCAGGGACAGGTAGGCATGGAACACATCAGCCTTTACGTTCTCCTCACGTTCCTTAAAGCGGGCGATAAGTGCTGGGGAGACTGTGCGGTAGAACTCGGGCAGCATCTCATGCCGGGTGCTCACCACGGCATCCAGGCATTTAGCTGCCGCTCGCCGCACCTTCCAACTCATGTCGTCATCATCGCTGTATTCGTCATCACTTCCTGCAACGGTTCCGAGGGATGGAGGTGGTTATATGTAGATAAACAACAATCCACAGTTGTAGAGCTACAGTTACAATACCTGCCTTTAATTCCCTTGACTAAACCGAACGAGACAATACATGCTCAACACATGCACTTAATTTAAGTTACCAAGAAGAGCACAGTGACACTAGCACTTTGAAGCTATGATACCCACACCCCCAGAATGAGAGAAGAGCCATAAGAGTGCTCATGTGAGAGAGCAAATATCAATTTGCTGCTTTCAGTCAATATGGAGATATTCCATGCGAGAATCAAACTTCTGTACTGGTTATGGGTGTTATCATAGTTCTTATTTCACACTTGTACAGCAAAACAAAGGGTTTTTGGTACAATAGTGAGACATACTGAGGTCCTTATCCACCCAGAAAAGGCTGGATAGAGACCTGGGAAGCCTTCATCCTGTCATAATACCTTGGTAGTCTTCATCAACACCATCTGCATCCATTGCATTCTCATCTTCATCCTCATCATCGTAGTTGTAGTTGGGGTCATAGGTTAAGTACTTGAGGCAGATGTTGATGATTGTTGGGACATGGGGGTAAACCTCTTTTGGACACCTAGGTACAGAAACGGAGTGAGTGTTAATGGATTAGACACGGTTCTGAAAACTGTTCACAATTAAAGCGTATGCCCAGTGGGGTTACAGTAGGCTGCATTCTCTTCAGCTCTCAGTCTGCAAGCTTATCTTGGAAAAACACAAGCAGATAATCCTCTCTACATATCTGTCAGTTCCGCAGCTGAAGGAAAGACCGAGTGTGTTTAAACCAACAGAAAGCACATTTATTGAAAGTACTAAAAGAGAAATGCTGTAGAGAGAAAAGGAGTGGGTGGCTGAAATTCATTTCCCCCATTGGAAGCTACTATAATGAGGTGATGAGGAGATAAGGAGATGAGGTGACTGTGAATAAGCAAGAACAAGAAATCTCTGACATTTATGAGATTGAATCCACAGCATCAGTCCTCACAGTGTCTATTTTCCTACCTGAGGTGTTTTATATGGAGAGCAAAGAAAAATCTTTCCCTTACATTTCACATGACTTGAATAAACCCGTCAAGTAAAGATCTTTCCTGCTTTCGCCCTCTACTTGTTTGAAATGACACTATCAGGACAGGATGAGAACAAGGGCTACACAGCATCTTCCTCTCCCCAGGAATCGGAGTATTCACTTATTTTCATTACTCAGTATTCAAGCATTTTACTAGCTCATCATACTTTGGGGTAAAATTATGTTAGCCTCTAGATACTAAGGCAACCAAAACCATACAAGGCTTTTACTTGCATGATGGACTGGCTAATGAATTTATGATTTATCCATCCGTGCACCTGTGAACCAGTTATGCAAATACAAACCTCCTGACGAAGGACTCAAAGGCTTGTATGCAGTATTCCCGCAGTTCATCATCATCAATGTTACAGAACTTCACCACTAATGGAATGATCTTCTCCAAGTACTCGCCTGTAGAGGATACGAACAGCACAGTTAACGTTCATCCATCTATTATGCACGTGTTGGCTAATCTTTAAAGCAACAGCTGGAGAAATGAATTGAAAATTAAAAAAAGAAAAAGCTTAGAAATAAAACAACTTCAGAATTCTGCCTCATAAAGGCTTCTCTTTTTAGCCCAGATGAATAAAAGATGTCACAGACAAAACTTAATTAAAACTAGTAGCAGGGGAAAGAACTACAAAATTGCTTTGAATGCACTTGACTGAAGTAATCTTGCACATCTTAATCGCTGCTGTCTTTGTCTCATCAAACGGAGCTGGTAATTGGCCGATGGCTGAACACGCTCGCTAGCACAGCTAACGTAAATGACTTTTCACTTCATTTCACCCACACCGCTCTGGGTGCATCTCAGCGGCGCGACTGTGGGATGCAGCACAGTGACAAGGTGACAGGTAATAACTGTGTGACTGCAGATCACCCCATCGCCTGTCACACGCTAATGCTTGAGGAACTCATGCAACCTGCTTCCAGAAAATTATGTTCCTCAACACACCCTCATCTATCTCCCCGGTTCTCCAAGTGCGGCCTGGGAACTCTCACAGATCCCTGAAGCATAGAGTCAGCCATTTTTAAAATTCTGTTACAGTAGTAGTATCACAGCCCATTATCAATGTTATTATATCTATTATTGACTTAACAGTCATCAGTCTGTTTGACTGGTCACTTGAATTGAATGGGTTTAATATAACGCAAAAAACAAGTAGGCCTATAAATAATCTAAATGAATCAAATTGAATCTAAATAATTTTAATGAAAAATCCGTTCTAGTGGTGAAAAAGTTCAGGAATAAAAAGCTCCAATAAATAACCACAACATTACTGTACACATTTGAATAATGTGCCTCATGCTTGAATACAATCAGCAGGGATCCTGGACTGCAAAACATTTGAGATCTTCTCCACTATCTTAATGAAAATATCTATAAACGTGCTTATTCCTGCTATTCTACAAATGTGCACTGAATTGTATTTTTTTTTTGAAATGTAAAAAAAAATAAAATAAATAAAAAACAGACAGGTGCCTAAAGCGAAGTTCAAATTGCAACAGTGATACGACAACAATTCAAAATGGAACCAGAATGTGTGGCTACAACCTGCAGCCCTTTAAACAAAGGATTTCTGACTACAAGATACATTACTAGAGATACAAATAAATCCATTCTGACAGCAGATTCTGAATTAATCGTTCACATGCACCCGAAATTCAAACGTGACTTCAGAGGGTTTACCCTATTCTAGTGTAGGTGTATATGTGAGGATTTGTTACATTTTGATTATAATATCAATGGATTATTAACGGATTATTAGGCTAAACATGGCTGGTAAGCGATTCAGGAACTCACAGCTAGCAGAATTCAAAACGTGCCTTACAACGTTTTTGTTGCCATTGTAATTGCAAATGTGGTGCATTTCAGATAAGCACTAATTACATTTTTATCTGGTTTATGTGTATAGTACATGAAATAACTAGTTGAAAAGAAAAACTAGAAAGCTTCCACATAGACAAATATCATTTCCTCACCAATTCTGTGGCCGGCTTGTCGGCTGATGGCAGCGATGCACTGGATATAAGTGCGAGTTGTGGACATGGAGTCGTTGCGCGAGAGCTCAGACAGTAGGTGCTCGATGAGGTCTACGAAGACAAGGTTCCCACAGCTCATGACCAGATGACCCAGAGCTATAATGGTCCTCTTCCTCACAGCCAACCGAGGGCTGGTCAATTGGGGCAGCAGGCAGCTCAGGATGGAAGGGTGGAAGTTCACTAACAGGCCTCCTTGTCTAAAAAAAATTGGGAACACGTCGGCTATCAAACCTTGACTGTTATCACACAATATACTGAAAGCAGCTTAAAAGCAATTTGGGCCTTTTTAACACTAAAACGTATCATAAAAACTTGGAAATAAGCACTACCCCAAGTACTATGGTACAGAATGTACAATTGTAACAGGATCTGAGAGTTTGTGTCTGGGCATGTACACTGCTCTAAGTAGGGAGCCTCAGGATGTGAATGTTCACAGCAATACTGCTGAAGGCTGTTTGCCTTATCTCAATCTCATTCAACTTAACATCATCGTATCATTGGAATGCTTTTTTCTTATTCAATTCTACAACAAAAAGATATTAATATTTGAAGGGAATCTAAACAGAGGTAATTAGGGACTGGCCAAAAATTAATAATAATAAATAAATAAAAATCGGATGACAGTTATTCATATGTTATTAGCTGAATTAACCTAGATGAAGCATCACTAGTCTCTTTATATGTTCTGGAAAATCAAATACATGGATATGATTTGAACAGAACAGAAGCCAAATTGTAACATGACAGTCGTGTTGCCAATTCACTTTCAGTTCCTCCAGGATTTTGCGATCGCAGAAATTCACGGAAAATAAAGCAAACTCCTCAATTGTCGGAGGAGCTTGCAATTTTTCAAAATTACCTCAGGTTTTCCACAGATTTGGGCCAAGATGCGTCATGTGACGTCATCACAACGCACATTCAGCCAAAGCACTCTAAGTCGCATGCATAGAGCTGAAAGGCCTCATTTACCAACAAACATCATTGTGAAAGAACGATGGGAAACTGTAAAATCTGGTTTAAGAAGTTTGTCCAGTTAAAAGATGTTTTCTCATAACATTAAAGATAGGACAAGCTAAAAGAATATGCTTTATAGTCAAGGGAGAGTTGCAATATTGACATTTTGGAGGTTCTTCACCTTTCATCAAGTATTGTATTGCATTATGTGTTAGTCTGGTGTGGCCCACGTGGCATCTGGTGTATATCACTTGGTCGTGTCTAGATTTAAAGGAATAAGTGCATGTTTTCCCAACTGTAGGGTTTATTTCATATAATTTGTTATTTGAGTATTTTTCCCCATGCCACTTGACATTTGTCTATTATGTACTACTAGTTGATCAGAGCTTTTATGTCTGAAGGCGGGATTTTGCACTGATTATTTCTGTAAGGGCTTTTTTGGCAGCCATGTCTGCTCATTCATTACTGAGTATACCACGGTGTCCTGGGATCCAACAAAAGGCTATGTTGCGATTGTGTCTTCGTAGCTGGTTTGTTTTGATTAGAATGTGCACTATTATTGGATGTTCTGTCTTTGGGGATTCCAGTGCTTGCAGGCAGGATTTTGAGTCTGTATACACTATGAATTTCTGTTCCTTTGTATTTTCTGTATGTTCCAGAGCAAGGAGTAGGGCACAGGCTTAAGCTGAAAATGTGGAACTTTGGTCTGGGATACGTATGCCATAGTGGTGGTAGTTGATGAGGGGGTGTTCAGTCTTCTTATTGCAGGTCAGGTCTAGATTTATGCACAGCTTTTCCAGTTTCCAAGGGGGAATAGGGCAGAAGTGAGTCTGGCTTAAAATGCCGAGGTTTATGTTCAAGTTTCCTATATGAGGTCTGATGCGTATTCCAAAGAGTCTGATGTAGTTGGGTCTGTTCTCATACAGATACGTATACTGAGGGTGGTAGGTTGATTCATAAGCTGGGTTGTGTGGGTTTGTTTTCATCTTGATTGCGTATTGAAAAGGTGTCTCAATTGCTTCCATGTATAGACTTTGTATTAGAGAGGTCTTAAAAGCTCCCAAGGCAAGTCTCAATCATTCATGGTGTACAGTGTCTAGTGTTTGCAGGTATGATTTCCTTGCAGAGCCATAGACTATACTCCCGTAGTCTAATCGGGAGTGGACCAACAACCTACAGTATACAGCCACAGTAGAACCGTGCAGTCTGCTCCCCATTTTGTCTTTACGAGTGCTTTGATAACATTCATTGCTTTTAAGCGCTTGTGCCTTAGTGACTTTGTGTGGGGGATAAAGTAATTTTATTGTCCCAGGTGAGGCGTAGGAATTTGGCTTCTTTGACAACCTTGATGGGTTCTCCGTCGATAAATAGTTCTGGGTCATGGTGCAAGGTCCGAAGAAGGCAGAAATGGATGCATACTGTCTTGGTTTTGGAGAATTTGAAGCCATTTTCCATTGCCCACTCATTTATTTTATTTACGCATAATTGCATTTGTCTTTCAATCATAAACTTCACAAAATCAAGCATTTCTTGGCCACAACAATCACAAAAAAATCTCTGCGAAATCCTGTAGGGACTGCTTTGTGAGTATACTAAATGCATAAATTTACAGAATGAAGAAGTAAAAAGAATGTGAACATCAGATATGAGAAAAATCAACAAGTTTTTCCTTATTGGATTAAGTACAACATGTAAAATATCAGTATGGAAGTGGACTACAAGAGCTCTGCTTCTCCGAGTATTTCTACATAACTGACTACAAGGTTTGCCTGACAAATGCGTTTTCTAACTTCAGCTTTTGCCTGATGTTCATTAACATAAGATGTTGAGTATGGAATGTTTTGTTTTTGCATCTAAACCCGTCTCAGCCATTTAAACTGTTTATGCTTCAGAACTTAGCCACAAACATAACAATCACACTCTGTGGGCCATTCAGAGCCCTACTTAATTGCTGACTGTAAAATAAAATTATATCAGGAAAAAAAAGTAATGGTTGATTCACCAGCTACAACAGTAGCTAAACTAGGAGGCTCTAATAGCACATGCAGCTCTGTGTTTTTCCATTGAACTATCAAAAACTAGAAACGGTCAGTCTGACTTTAAGTTGTATTTCATTTTCCAACAACGTGAGAGACATCATGCAGTGCTGATCAAAGCACATGGTGACATTACTCCATAGTTAAGTCCAAAGAAATGAGGGCTTGGATTAACTTTGATCAGCCACTCGGTTAAATAACTTATCCCAGCTTAGATATAATGAGTGCCTGTCTCTTCTTACTGTTCCATTGATCCATTCTCTATTGTAGAAGACAAAAAAATGCTGCATCAGCAATTAGTATTCTGCAACTAACAGGGCTTCTAGAAACACAGCTGAGTACCAATAGTTTCTGTACCAGTAACTGAACTGAACTGAAAAGAGGACACCGAGAGGCCGTTCTCGAATCGACAGAAGAAGCCATCTTTTTCCCCCATCAGGAGTGTGTTTGGGTGTACCTGCACAGCATGTCAGCCATGATGTCCAGGGCTTCGAGTTGCACTGACACATCCTCCTGCTTGGCAATGGCACTTGTGAGACGGCCCGTTATCTTTTTACATACGCTGGCAGCAAGGGCTGAGCCTACAGGAAAACAAAACAAAACACAGACTGTCTAAATTTGACTGTACTTATCGGAACACACTGTTCTTATGAGAGAAAAAGCCAGAATGCAGGGGTTTCGGGAAGATTACCGCTAGATGCTGGTGGGAGCTCCCCGATCACAGTCTTCAGACCGATGCTGGAAATGTCTCGAAGCTGCTCTTTATCTGACAGCATGTTCGTGCACAACGTGTCCACAATCGTCTCGACCTGGTACTCTTTTACTTTGCTCACGAGTGGTCCCAAACTACAACACAAATCAGCAACATTTTAACGACAGCCTATAAACAGACTTTATTCAATAAGCACAAAGGTTTATGTCCATGCCTATTTTCTAGTGACAGATTTTTTCTGTGCTCAACAATGACTTACACTTTATGAGTCTAACTCAGTGCAGGATGAGGATACAGGTTAAAAGGCCTCAAAAGGCACAATAAGTATTTTATGACCAGATAAATAAAATGACAAGTGCAACTGTGGAGGCCTATCATTGTTCATTTTCGGGCTGGGTGTTATCCACAAAATTATTACAGGAGAGGACAAATTACAGTCTGGGCTTTTAAGTATTCTTAGTTGTCTGATGGACAAGTAGGTTTAACAGCCAGAGGGGAAAAAAATAATGATCCTACTTGCTATTAACTTTTCCAAAACAGAGGTTTTGATTTGGTGTGCATGTTTAAACATAATGCACTTCTCAGGGATGTGACATGTTGATGCTCTAACTATAGTTCTGAATCCCACCACCTGCTGCACTACAACACAGACCAAGGAGCGATCTGGCTGACATTATAATAACTTTTATTAGGCAGATTAATTGGTGTGAACAACTTAGTGACTTTTTGTCATTGTGTTACATCAAAAAATATCAATTGTATTGCTACACAGTTGTCCTTTATTTACACTATATGGCCAAAAGTTTGTGGACACCTGACCATCACACCCATATGTGCTTGTTGAACATCCCATTCCAGATTTACTGCCCCTCTGCTGTTATAATAACGGGAAAGGTCGCCCGTCCTCTAATAAAAACTCATTATTCCATCTAGTAAAAACAGTCCTACCCACGGCCAGACAGGAACTCGGCTGGTGTTTGTAGTTAAGCAGGCAGCGTATTTTAGAAACAAGTAGCACACGCTTACAGTCACAACATGACAATCACTGCATTAAAAAATATACATCAAATGCAAACTTTTAGTGAGTTACTATGGAGTAATGTTATTTCTCCCCCTTTTTTTTGGAGAGAGATGGAAAAAAAGCGGTTGATTCACTGCGATTTTCTCAGGATTATGTTAATGAATGTAAATGAAGGCAAATTTACTCTGATGCTTAGCCCTAAACCACTCTGCTCTGTCAATCATCAAATTTTACACAGCTGTGGTCTCAAGGAGCTGCGCTTTCACTAAATATTCAAAGTCGAAATATTCAAAAAACTCCTCAAAAAAAAAGGAAATGTGCAGTCATGGTGAGGACATTCCTGGCAACATAATCAGCATTCTTTCATCTTGGTTATGCAGCCATACTTACAACTAAAACTACCTGCAGTACATACACCTTTACTTAAATGTGACAATCCTGTTACACAGGCACTGTGGGAGTGTGTGGGCAAGTCTTTTTTGTATTCATTGCAAAATTCTACCAGCACAATCAGCCAGTACCATTTCACTGCCAGGTTCTGAACTTCTCCGTTTTTGTCTTCCAGAAGTTTGAGGATCATCTTGACCACTTTCCGCTCACTGTCATCATCCAGCTTGATAGAGTCCTTCTGCAGCTCTGACATCAAGTCATTAGTGGCCATGAATCTGTAAAAACAAAACACGTCCTGATTAAGCTGTTAGATAACGGATGCCTGCAAACAAAATACAGATTAGGTTGAAGTACAAAATGTACATAATACATGGTTATTTTTTCCTATTAATGTACAGTTCATTAAAAAGTTGCGGTTTTCAGATGGAGACAGGAACAGTAAATGCATTTCAATCTGTTTTCTTCTAAAACCCGCTCTTTCCAATCTGTGGTGCAGGAGATACAAATCATCAAGTCTGGCAAATCATCATCGAGCATCATCCTGGTCTTTTTTTTTTTTTTTTTTTTTTTACTATACTACGAATGTTCTCATCATGGAAGGTTTTTAAATAATTAAGACAGGTTTTAAATCTTTCACTAGCCTGGGCTATTTGTGCAATTTAGAGATCCCGTTAAACACATTTTACAACAGACTCCGGCTGCACCGCTTCCGACATGCTCCCATGTTAATCAAAGTGGACTTTTACACACAACATACACAGTACGGTTGATTTTCTTCTCGAGTTCTATTACAATATTCATGATATATTTTTAGTTTGCAGTTCATGCCCTGAATGTAAGCAGAACATGGACTATATTTCAGGCTGTATCCTACTGCAGCAATGCGCAAAATCCAGACTTGGTCAAGACCGTAGGGGTGATGTTCATGCTAGACTGAAACTTTACAGCAGCGTGCATAAGTGTTCCACATTTTGTACTGTTACACCTTGAACTGAAATGTAATCAGGATTATCCATTTCTAAAAAATGGTGGGAATACCCATGCGTGTGACCGTTATACAGTGGTAATGCATGTTTATAACACTGATGGCTGATCACTACACATAGTCGCAGGTTATATTTACTAAACTAGTGCAAAAAATACAAATTTGAATGCTCAGCATCCAGGATACTTGAAGCACAGATGACAGCCATCTGTGAAACAGGCTTTACATTCTGTAAAATATTAAGTGAAATGCACCACCTCACCTGGCGAGGTCAACTAGTGGTACCGTTTTTGCATGGTTTAGTGCTCTTGTGTGCATCAATTAAAAGAAGCAACGAGGTGGGTGGTAAATCATCCAGCGATTCAAAGCAAAAAAATAATAAAAAAGAACCACGTGTGACCTTTCTCTCGATGATGTATGACAAATATTTTGCTCTGCAGTGCAGGAATATATGTAGGACAGTGGTTTAATGTGCAAAGACCAATGACACTTTTAAATGTCACTTAACATTCTGTGGCCTGTGCACTTCCTTACAGTGAGGCACTGTGAATTTTCAAAGTAGCATGTTTTTGCCTCCAGACCTACTGGGAAAAAAATAGATGGTGGAGATGGCGGTCACAGGAAGTGTATGCTCTTTTATGGGGTCACTTTCCCCCCCCCAAAAAAAAAAAAAAAAAAAAACCTGCTATACTACAGCCGTGGCCAAAAGTTTTGAGAATGACACAAATATTAATTTTCACAAAGTCTACTGCTTCAGTGTTTTTAGATCTTTTTGTCAGATGTTACTAACTGTTACTGAAGTATAATTACAAGCATTTCATAAGTGTCAATGGCTTTTATTGACAATTACATGAAGTTTATGCAAAGAGTCAATATTTGCAGTGTTGACCCTTCTTTTTCAAGACCTCTGCAATTCGCCTGGCATGCTGTCAATCAACTTCTGGGCCACATCCTGACTGATGGCAGCCCATTCTTGCATAATCAATGCTTGGAGTTTGTCAGAGTTTGTGGGTTTTTGTTTGTCCACCCGCCTCTTGAGGATTGACCACTAACTCTCAATGGAATTAAGGTCTGGGGAGTTTCCTGGCCATGGACCCAAAATGTCGATGTTTTGTTCCCCGAGCCACTTCATTATCACTTTTGCCTTGTGGCAAGGTGCCCCATCATGCTGGAAAAGGCATTGTTCGTCACCAAACTGTTCTTGGATGGTTGGGAGAAGTTGCTCTCTGAGGATGTTTTTGTACCATTCTTTATTCATGGCTGTGTTCTTAGGCAAAATTGTGAGTGAGCCCACTCTCTTGTCTGAGAAGCAACCCCACACATGAGTGGTCTCAGGATGCTTTACTGTTGGCATGACACAGGACTGATGGTAGCACTCACCTTTTCTTCTCCGGACAAGCTTTTTTCCAGATGCCCCAAACAATCGGAAAGGGGATTCATCAGAGAAAATGACATTACCCCAGTCCTCAGCAGTCCAATCCCTGTACTATTTGCAGAATAGCAGTCTGTCCCTGATGTTTTTCTTGGAGAGAAGTGGCTTCTTTGCTGCCCTTCTTGACACCAGGCCATCCTCCAAAAGTCTTCGCCTTACTGTGCATGCAGACGCACTCACACCTGCCTGCTGCCATTCCTGAGCAAGCTCTGCACTGGTGGTGCCCCAATCCCGCAGCTGAATCAACTTTAGGAGACGGTCCTGGCACTTGCTGGACTTTCTTGGGCGCCCTGAAGCCTTCTTCACAACAGTTGAACCTCTCTCCTTGAAGGTCTTGATGATCCGATAAATGGTTGATTTAGGTGCAATCTTACTAGCAGCAATATCCTTGCCTGTGAATCCAGTTGCAAAGCAATGATGGCTGCATGTGTTTCCTTGCAGGTAACCATAGTTAACAGAGGAAGAACAATAATTTCAAGCACCACCCTCCTTTTAAAGCTTCCAGTCTGTTATTCTAACTCAATCAGCATGACAGAGTGATCTCCAGCCTTGTCCTCGTTAACACTCTCACCTGTGTTAACGAGAGAATCACTGACATGATGTCAGCTGGTCCTTTTGTGGAAGGGCTGAAATGCAGTGGACATGTTTTTTTGGGATTAAGTTCATTTTCATGGCAAAGAGGGACTTTGAAATTAATTGCAATTCATCTGATCACTCTTCATAACATTCTGGAGTATATGCAAATTGCAATCATAAAAACTGAGGCAACAGACTTTGTAAAAATTAATATTTGTGTCATTCTCAAAACTTTTGGCCACGGCTGTACATATGTGTTTTTCAGTATGAACATGTACAGCTCTAATTTTAAAAAGCCTATAATTGTACATGGGTACACAGCTCACACACTCACCCTGTAGCAGAGGGTAAACAGACAGGAGATTTGGTTTTACCACATCCTCAGTTACACATGTATCCGGAGTCTTGTCTAGAACTTTCAGTTTAAATGAATTAGAACCAGTAACTTTTGACTGAACTGCCTGCTCAATCCATCGGCATGTCTTTATTAAGAACGTTTAATATGTCAATTCCCACCAACCAACCAGCTCTCCCCTATCTAACAACGTTTACCAACTGTTACTTTTTTTGGCTCAGTTTGGATGTATATCTTTTATTTACTTTAATACATTTTATTAATAGTTTATATTACTTTGAGTATTATGTTTTCATTCAGCATCAGTTTTAAAAACTATCGTTGATTAATCGGTTATCAGCAGGTACTGCCCAATTTAGTTATCTGTTGTTCTTTTTTTTTTTTTGTTTTGTTTTTTTTTACAGACCCTGTAATTGCACTGAGACCAGAGTTTCTCCTCAGAGGAGATATTTTATTGATAGCTGCTGGCTGGAGTAATGCTGTCAGTCCCTGACACTGAAGACTGGCAACCCTTTCATTACAAACTTAGCAGAAGGACAACCAGATGCCACATTTGCACAGGTACTACTCAAGAACTGATTTAAACACATTTGCCTCTCATCCTGCATGTCAGCGTTTGGTAAACTCATCATAACCCACTTTGGGATAAAACCAGAGCGGATTAGCTTTTAGGTGCCCATCCTGCCTGGCCTTGAACATCAAAGCTGCTGCGTCTGAGCGTCTGAAAAAAATACCCAGCATCCAAACTGAGGCTCATGCCTCCATCACGCAGACAAAATACAGCCTGTGAACAGCTGCTTTGGCATAGGTTTGACGGGAAGCAATTTTTAGAGAGCTCAAGACAGGATGAATAATGCATGGGGGTCCAATCAACTGCAGGCTAAATGAGCGTCTGCACAAGGAAACAAAATGGTGAGCAGACAAACCTTCCAATGAGGTAATTTTATGCTAAAATAGGAAATCAGAGCACACAAAAGATGAAGATTTAAGAGGCATTTTACACACCTTCGAGGGCTGATACTGTGATACTAATAGCAACATGGAAGCATCATAGACCTTTCACTGATGTTACACAAATATACCATGGACAGAAATGTAAGTTTAGAATGTTGCTATGATATTATTAAAACTAGGGATGTGCCTTCTGCCTAATATTAATATTGAAATATACTCTACAGTTAAGGAACGGATATTCAGTGAACCACTAAAGGGGAAACAATGTGTTGTAATGAAGTATCATTTTCTACCGCAATTACCTTTCTCTTCATAACGGCATTACACGTGTTTAACATGACAACGAAAGAGTGAACAGAAAGAGTAAATATCAAAAAAAGCTTTACCGAATGTCAAACTAATAGTTCGGCTTGTAGCTAGAGGCTGGCCGATTGATCGGTTTTGCCGATTAATCGGCACCGATAACCGATTGCTGGAACCATCAGTTATCGGCAGAAATCCTCAGATAGTCTTCCCCATTGCAGGAGCGGCTGAGAAGGGTCCTCTGTCATTATACAGTACGAGAAGGTTATAATAATCTGACAGTCAGTACAGATAACGGCATGCTATATTTATCACGCCAGTAAATGAAAACACAAACTCTCTAATTAAATGCAGCGCCCGGTGTAAAATGAAAAACATGGCGGAGCGGCTGAAAGGTTGCCTCTGGTGTAAAACCGGCTTAATCTACAAACCTGAGGTACCCGTAGCGTGTCCACTGTAGTGCACTTTTAATAGAGTTGTACTGAACGTTAGTGGAAATGTATTTATCTCTCTTTTGTCCCACGAGCTTCATATCTGACCACCTGCTCCATCCAGCACGAGAGGAACAACCACCTGCTCCTGAGACTCGACAGTGCTCCCCGCATCAAAACATTCCCCACACATGGCTTTTTCCTTTTCAGTTTCTCATACCGACTTCCTGCATAACAAATACCTAGACAGTGATTTCTGGCATTCAGATGCTGGCACCTCAAGTCAGCTAGCTGGGTATTTGAATTAAAAGACATTAATTTGTAATATACTATAGTAATGCACAGGTACACATGATGCATTTTGATTCACAATTGAAATGATCCCTCCCGAACACTATCGTGAGAAAATGTGTGTAGTTTTAAATAACGTTCCCCCCAAGTAAGGCCACAGGCTTGTAACAGGTATGCAGATGAAGGAATCTGTTTAGCCTCCACAGCATGTACAGGTGCATCTCAATAAATTAGAATGTCATGGAAAAGTTCATTTATTTCAGGAATTCAACTCAAATTGTGAAACTCGTGTATTAAATAAATTCAATGCACACAGACTGAAGTAGTTTAAGTCTTTGGTTCTTTTAATTGTGATGATTTTGGCTCACATTTAACAAAAACCCACCAATTCACTATCTCAACAAATTAGAATATGATGACATGCCAATCAGCTAATCAACTCAAAACACCTGCAAAGGTTTCCTGAGCCTTCAAAATGGTCTCTCAGTTTGGTTCACTAGGTAAGCCACAAACATTCATTGCCAAATAAGCTGGCTGTTCACAGAGTGCTGTATCCAAGCATGTTAACAGAAAGTTGAGTGGAAGGAAAAAGTGTGGAAGAAAAAGATGCACAACCAACCGAGAGAACCGCAGCCTTATGAGGATTGTCAAGCAAAATCAATTCAAGAATTTGAGTGAACTTCACAAGGAATGGACTGAGGCTGGGGTCAAGGCATCAAGAGCCACCACACACAGACGTGTCAAGGAATTTGGCTACAGTTGTCGTATTCCTCTTGTTAAGCCACTCCTGAACCACAGACAACGTCAGAGGCGTCTTACCTGGGCTAAGGAGAAGAAGAACTGGACTGTTGCCCAGTGGTCCAAAGTCCTCTTTTCAGATGAGAGCAAGTTTTGTATTTCATTTGGAAACCAAGGTCCTAGAGTCTGGAGGAAGGGTGGAGAAGCTCATAGCCCAAGTTGCTTAAAGTCCAGTGTTAAGTTTCCACAGTCTGTGATGATTTGGGGTGCAATATCATCTGCTGGTGTTGGTCCATTGTGTTTTTTGAAAACCAAAGTCACTGCACCCGTTTACCAAGAAATTTTGGAGCACTTCATGCTTCCTTCTGCTGACCAGCTTTTTGAAGATGCTGATTTCATTTTCCAGCAGGATTTGGCACCTGCCCACACTGCCAAAAGCACCAAAAGTTGGTTAAATGACCATGGTGTTGGTGTGCTTGACTGGCCAGCAAACTCACCACACCTGAACCCCATAGAGAATCTATGGGGTATTGTCAAGAGGAAAATGAGAAACAAGAGACCAAAAAATGCAGATGAGCTGAAGGCCACTGTCAAAGAAACCTGGGCTTCCATACCACCTCAGCAGTGCCACAAACTGATCACCTCCATGCCACGCCGAATTGAGGCAGTAATTAAACAAAAGGAGCCCCTGCCAAGTATTGAGTACATGTACAGTAAATGAACATACTTTTCAGAAGGCCAACAATTCACTAAAAATGTTTTTCTTATTGGTCTTATGAAGTATTCTAATTTGTTGAGATAGTGAATTGGTGGGTTTTTGTTAAATGTGAGCCAAAATCATCACAATTAAAAGAACCAAAGACTTAAACTACTTTAGTCTGTGTGCATTGAATTTATTTAATACACGAGTTTCACAATTTGAGTTGAATTACTGAAATAAATTAACTTTTCCACGACATTCTAATTTATTGAGATGCACCTGTATATATTAGGGAGAAATACATTTCCAGTATGTAACTTTCCCATACACAACATCTATAAAACAACACTGGCTGCTTAGCTATACATTTCTTAGCTAAACAGCACAGCACACCTCTCCTCACAGCCACACTCTCATTCAGTATGAAAACATGATCAACACTGACAACCCAAGTACTGTTTTAGACTGTGCGATTTCAGCAGTCTTTTAAGATTTACTTATTACCTGTGCGTGATACCAGGTCATGCAGAAAATCGTGTCGCACAAACAGGAACAAGCCCTCGGTATAATAGTGGTAATGTAATGCCTAGAGAAAACATGTCGTAAAGGCGAAGAGGAGTTTGGAGTCATTTGTGGGTAAAAGAGGACCACAACCACTCGTCCATCCATTTTCTATACCACTAATCCTACACAATATCCTGGGGGAGCCTGGAGTCTATCTCAGGGAACTCTGGCACAAGGCAGGGGGTCACCCTGGACAAGGGTGCCAAGCCATCGCAGGGCACAATCGCACACACATTCACACACTACAGACAATCAACCTACAGTGCGTGTCTTTGGACCGGGGGAGGAAACCAGCATACCTGGAGGATGCTGAACTCTGAACTCTATGCAAACTCCACACACAGGGCAGAGGCAGGATTCAAACCGCCAACCCTGGAGGTGCGAGGCAAACATGTCCCCAGACGACAACACGGCACGCCCATTCTTCAAAATGAGCTTGAGGTCATAGAGATTTTTTCTGTCCATTCGCATGTTTTGTTTAGGTTTCACAACTCCCACGAACATACTTGTAGCTTTTTTTTTGGAGTTTTCATATAATCCTATGCTGTCCTCCTATTGGTGACTTGTATCCTAGCAGCTGTTACACTCTGAGGTTTTAAACAACTATTTAACAATGCCAGATGCATTCAGAAACCACTGATCTCTATTCGTGACCATAACAATTCGTTTACGATATGTGATTTTTGTCTGGAAGAGCAATACGGTTCTGAAAATCCTATAGTGCAAAGACAACTTAAGAGATTTTATAGACACATTCTCAAAAAAGAAAGAAAAACAGTCTTGGGATTTTATCTTTGTTTTGTCTCAGTTTCGTTCTCTATACAGCAAAAAGTATGTGGACGATGGGATGGGCGATATCTTATCGTTTGCGATATACCGGTAGAAATTCTCCCCACGATAAGAATTAGTCTTCCCGCGATAATAACGATAAAGCCTAGTTGATGACGTATTTCTGTGTGCGACGGTCTGCGACCCATTCACAGCTCACGTGCAGAGCGAAAACAAGTATGGCGGAAGGTCGACGTGAAGCTGAGGACGAGTTTATAGCTAAACGAGGAGCCTGGTGTTTGGATTTTTACTGGTTTGTTTAATACTTTTATGTAATTGGTATATTTTAGGAGCCTATCTGATGATGGGTAAGTTTTACTTTTAGATCAATGTTTGTGCTTCTGAGGCTCTCAAGACTGCATGCAGCCATCACTTGTAGCCAAAAACAGTGGTGAATGGTACTATATTTATATCGGCATCGCAAGAAATACCAGAAAATATCGTGATATAGTTTTAAGTCCATAATCGCCCATCCCTACACCACACCCATATGTGCTTGTTGAACATCCCATTCCAGATTTAGTCCCCCTCTGCTGTTGTAATAATCTCCACTCTTCTGGGAAGGCTTTCCACTAGGTTTTGGAGCGTGGCTGTTGGGATTCGATCATTCAGCCACAAGAGCATTAGTGAGCTCAGACATCGATGTTCGGTGAGGAGGCCTGGGGTGCAGTGAGGAGGCTCAACGGTGTTCAGTGGGGTTGAGGTCAGGACTCTGTGAGGGACACTCGAGTTCTTCAGCTCCACCCTTGGCAAACCATGTCTTCATGGAGCTCGCTTCGTGCACAAGGACATTGTGCTGCTGGAACATGTTCAGGCCGCTTAGTTCCAGTGAAGGGAAATTGTAATGCTACAGCATACAAAGACATTCTAGACCATTCTGTTCTTCCAACTTTGTAGCAACAGTTTGGGAAAGAACCACATGATGGGTGTGACAGTCAGGTGTCCACACACTTTGTCATACAGTGTACACACACACACACACACACACAAGATACCTCTGTACAAAGATTTCATAATACATTTTCCACCACTGGCCTGTGTGTTGTTGTTTTTTTAATGGTCGATTAATACCGCGATACCATGACACACTGATTTTTTTTTTTTCCCCAGACAAAGTTATCATACCGTGAAGGTTTCAAACCGTAATAGCTCTAGTTAGTTAGTTAGTTAGTTAGTTAGAGTTGTGCAGGATTAACTTTAACAAACCTCTCACTAGTTAAACACCAATTTATACTTAAGTGTAGCTAATACCCTTAATCTCTCATACTGTATACTCGACTAGACGGTACTGTGAACGTAAATAAAATGAAGAACGGTGCAAGTACTGAGTGACAAAAGTAGCTGGCTAAGCTAACAGTGACAAGCCACACTACGGAGCAAACACTGTTACTGAACACTAATGGCAATAATAATTAAAACGCAGCGCACTGTTTTCTCAGTGTGCAACATTGCTTATAATTCGTAAAGGAAGACCCGTTCCTGACCACGGCAGTTAACTGTTAGCGCTATAATGAAACTGAACCTGCAGCGATTTAGGTGGCTAGCTAGCCTAGCTTCTCATACTTGGTGTAAATTAAGAAACGTTTACAGAGCGCGCAAAGCGAATTTAAACGGAAAACGAATTTAAACAGCACGGCTGAGAAAAAGCTGGCGAACACAATCACTACAGCATGACTGTACAGTTCCTAGAGAACATAAACACGCAAGTCAAAGTCTGACAGCAAAGCTAACATGCTAAGCTAACGCTAGCTAAGCAACTTAACAAAACAGCGAACGATCCGCGGCCTAGCTAGCCAAGCTGTGCAGCGCGAGCTACAGCTAAACTAAGCTCAGCTCATCTACCCGATAAACCAGTTCACCGCTTAAAGCTCAACGCGTCCAGAGGTTGCAACTGTGAGTCATTCATCTCGCCCTGTCCTCCATTAACTGCACACCGTTAGCCGCACCTGAAATCCTTGTCGCTTGAAGTCATCTTCTCCAGCAGATTAGAGATGTGATACGAAGCACTCGCCATGTTTGCAGTGCTGTGTGAGACACGGCTTTGCTAGCAACCACTTGTAAGTGTTAAGGCTGTTTCCTCCCTTCCCTCTCTCGCGTATGCGGCTGCAAAGTAAAGCCCAGTTCTCCACGATTTCCTCGCTTGTATTCGTCTCCGGGCGGTGATCAGCGGCTGTACAGAATCAAATAGACTTTCATCCCTTTTTCAATTCGGTTGTTTGAATGGAGGTCCGACTTCACCGTGCAGGAGAGGGAGGAGCCGCGGATCCACACCAGCAGCGCCGTTACACGGGTCAAAGTTGAGGGGAAAATTCTAAATTCTATGGGCGGGACTTCTCTTGGATTGACAGGGGAATTGTCGTATCGATGGTCTGGAAACAATTCCAGGAAATGGAGAATTTAGTCAGTACGCTCTTTCTTCTTGCGATATACTGTATATCAATTTACAAACACAGGACAAGCTCAGAGTAGCAAAACACGAAATAAGGGATGACAGAGATAATAATATATATTATTATATACATCCATACATTTGAGCAGATCTTAGGCTTTTCTTGTTATTCACCAATCTAATCTAAAGGTGCTTACTGGTGAGTCAAAGTCTATTAAAAACAGATGAAACACACACACACACACACACACACACGCACCTTATCCAGGGTTAAATTCACACACCATCCACTATATAATAATAATTTATGATGCAGTGCTGGCTGTTAACAACATTAGATCTAATAATACAGTATTTAAAAAGTAATTTGGCTTCAGAAACCAGTTTGATTTTGAAAAAAAAAAAAAAAAACAATAATCAGTTACTTCAATTATAATCAAAGATCAAAATCAATTGAACTAACTAATTTTGATATAATAGCCCTGTTAACTTATACTCTATTGTGCACAGTATCATTGCTGCACCTGTCGTAATCTCTGCACTGGACCCTGTCACCAATGTCACAGCTGCTTCCATCTCTATCTCAGTCTCCTCAGACTTTCCTTCAAAATTGCATTTGATACACA
This sequence comes from Cranoglanis bouderius, assembly GCA_023630585.1. Classification (NCBI taxonomy): domain Eukaryota; kingdom Metazoa; phylum Chordata; class Actinopteri; order Siluriformes; family Cranoglanididae; genus Cranoglanis; species Cranoglanis bouderius. The sequence goes on from CM042538.1 coordinate 23,500,428, forward strand.
TCACACTTTTTTTTAAATATATATATAAGGCCAATAAAACCAGGTTGTGCATAGATATATATTAGTGTCCCTTTCTCCTGGGCATATATGTTTCTTAATTAAAAATAAATTATATAGATCGCCTATATATAGTTACAAGCAATAGCTAATCATCTGTCCAACATTACAGTATGAACCTAAGCGTAATAGGCTAACAGTAAGTAATACCAAATGTATAAACTTTTTTAAAAAATTAAAACAATATCGTTTGGATATTTGAATTTTCTAAAAGTTGAAAATGCAGCTGCTTGCACCTGACGCCTCTGGTACTGCACATGTACTACACTGTACATCTCCGGGCTGCTGACTGTCTCAGTGGTGGTCTAAACAGGTGCTTTTTTTTTTTTTTTTTTTTTTTTTTTTTAACATTTGGAAGCATTAGCTTGGAGTGCTCGTTGTTTCTTCTCTCTTATTTTTTTTCCGCGCCACCCTTTTCTCTTCCTCTCCATTTTGTTGGAGAAGAAACAAAAATGTAATAGAGAGCACTCAATGGGCCTGGGTTGCTCGGTTGCTTTCGACTCACTCCCGCTCACTCCGCTCTCACTCTGACCTCGGATATAGTCAGTCCCACCCTGCCCTTATCCTACACAGGGTCCGAGGGGAGCGTGGAGTCTATCCTAGGGAACTCGGGGCACAAGGCAGGGGACACCCTGGACAGGGTGCCAAATGCACACACATTCACACACTACGGACAATTTAGAGATGCCAATCATCCTACAGCGCATGTCTTTGGACTGGGGGAGGAAGCCGGAGTACCCGGAGGAAACTTGTGGAGAACATGCCAACTCCGCACACACAGGGCGGAGGCGGGATTGAATCCCCAACCTCGAAGGTGCGAGGCACACACACACACACACACACACACACACACACACACACACACACACACACACACACACACACAAATATATACATATCTTCATATGATGTAGAATCTTCAGATTAACTTCTCAGGCTTTATTACAGTTGCAAAATTTGTAGGGTAAAATCCAGATTTTCCAATTAATATTTGCAGTTTACACATTCCAGAAGAAATTTCATCTGAGGATGATATATTATTTAATGAAATATGCTCCTTATAAATCAGTCAGTATGTTCAACAAAAGTAGTGCCCATGAGATCAAACTTGTCTTCTTTTTTATGAGCCTCTTGATTATTGTGGACACAAATAATCGAGTACCTATAAACATGACAAAGAAGTTTTTTATACGTTCCTATGTTACACTTACAGGTTATAATTTCTGTGGAAACTGTGGCTCATCCTTTACTTGTCCAATTCATGTCCAATCAAATGCTCTCTAAATTGCATTTCACCTGCACCTGTAAACACAGTGGGTAGAGTGAGTATCACTCGAAAGTAGCAGCTAGTGAACATCAAGCACAGTAGACACAACATTTTACACCCCTGCTTAAGCTTCACATATTCCGCTGTTGTACTTCTAGTTAAACATGCAAAAAACAAACAAAAAGGACATGCTGGATCAAGTGCTATTTTATAAACTACCAAATAATATGTGATTAATGTGGTAATTACAACCACAACTATTCATACAGCAATATATTGTCAATATATTAGATGTCTAAGTGCATGTGTAAACTGAATTTGAATATAAAGAACTTTTACCACAGAAATATTGACATAAATTTTGAACTTTAGCTGCAGACCCTGGTGAACAAACCTTGAATAATACTGTGAAAATCATATAACTAGTCATAAATATCAGCATGTGAATGTGTAAAAGTAGAACCTTTGGTTTTTAAAAAAAAAAATCAGACAGTACAGCATATAAACATCACATCTCTATGGACATGTGTATAGTCCAGAAGATTATGGGTTTTTTGGGTTTTTTTTTTTAATGTAGGTGCAAATAGTGGTGCAAGTTGAGGAGTTAGTGTTTGATAGGAAATTGCTCAGTTCAGTCTCATGACAGCAGGGTGTTGCCTTAAGGAAAAACCTGTTACAGATATTCTGCCAGACAACATGTGGGTAAAGAGTCTGTGGGAGGGGTTATTCGCAATGCTGGTGGCTTTGCAGACTCAGCTTTTATGGTGAGTGTTCCTGATGGAGGTGAGAAAAAATCCCAATGATGTTTTCATTTGTTTTCGCTATTTGCTGTAGGGTATTGCAACAGTGCAGTTCTCCTACCACACAGTGATACAGCTCTTCCAGTGCTCTCAATGGTCCCCCTATGGAATGTAGTGAAGGTGGGGTTGTGCGCTTACCTTCGTCTCCTCAGGAAATGGAGACACTTCTGGGACTTTTTTTTTTTTTTGGCTAGAGAGATGGTGTAAAGGGTCAGGTGAAGTTTTCTGTAATATGCACAATAAGAAACTTGGTGATCTCTTGATCGTCTCAACAATCACGCCATTGATATGATAACTGCAGATCTCCCTGAAGTCAACAATAATGTTTTTTTGTTTGTTTTTTTAACTCATTAAGCGACACATTGTTGTTTCTACACCAGTCTTCAAGCTGCTCCACCTATTCTCTCTACAGAGAATTAGTGTGCTGATGAGAGTCGCCACTGTTGTGCCTTTGACTAGGGAAGTCACCAAACTTAGCTGGACTCAGGCCCTTTGCAAAAGGAATCTGGCAGCCAACATAAGAGATGATCAAAATCTATGGCTTTGACCTGGTCAGGGTTGTGGTAGATCCAGAGCCTATCCCAGATAAACCATGGATGTGATGCCACTCTGTCACAGAGCCCAATTCACCCACTCATTCACACTCGGGGCAATTTAGCGTAGCCAATCCACATATCTGCATGTTTTTGAGAGGTGGGAGGAAACCAGAGAACCCAGTGGAAACCCAAACGGACAAGTAGAGAACATACAATACTCCACAGACAGTAACCTGAGCTGCACCACTGTGCAGCACTTTTTATGTCAGTGGTTGCAAATTTGAAGCAGCACCACATTAAACTAGGTGGAATTATAGTTTATTTTTATTCTCTCTGGATTATGATTTTAAAGCCTGTGAATATGCCATTCAGTTCTGTAGCACCATGTACTGATCCATGACTCAGTGGAAGACAGGAGCTTAAACATTATTCAAATCACAATAAGGGCTCTGTCACCAGTGCATGACACACTCACACAGTGAGAAGCTACGTTTGTGCTTCCAAGTCTAACAAACCTCTTTATCACACACACACACACACACACACACACACACACACACACACACACACACACACACACAAACACATGACTGCAATGGCTGTTCCGTGATAAGGACGTTTCTGAACAATCCTGACTATACAAATATCCCATTATATTGATAAAGTGCAATAAAATGCAAATAATAAAACATGATCATGCTGGCATTTTGAGTATTCCAGGCAACTGCTGCCAAGTTTATTTCCAAAAGCGTTTTGATTACACTGGCAGTAATCTAGTGTCAATTCGTTTCCAATTTGCCATAAAATCCTTTATGATTTCAAAGAATACCCACAACAGCTGTGTACCAAATGCCTCTTCCGATGGACAGCAGGTGGCAAAGGCATGAAAGGAAATTGAGAAATGAGTTTAATGTTGTGATGTTGATGCAGGAGACATTTACTAGTTAATATTATGGGATGAACTTACTGACTAAACTATTAGTTTAAAGCTTTAAGAACAATACTCCAAAAAGAAGTTCCTCACAAATAGATGATATATGATGTTATATTTTTGTTCGGATCTTTTATGTATGATCATAGGTCTCGAATAATATATTCGAGATTGAGGTTGTGTATGTGTGCATGAGTATGTGTGAAAGAATAAGCACTCTGCCATTTCGGTACTGAGATAAATCTTCATGCTACAGTCTTTTTTTAGGTAGCCATGCACTCAGTGTCCTAATTCCATTGGCTGGCAGCATCAGTGATGTGTGAATGTGAAGTGCCAATCATGCACATAGTGTTCACATAACAGCATTCTTCTTTATGTAGGCACTAGGGCACTTAGACTGAGACAATAGAAACATATAGACCTGACCTCATTTCTTCTGAGGTGTACAAAAATACTATATATAGGATATACATTTGCTGAAATATTATCATTGGGGGAAAAATGTGAATGAGTAATTTAGTCAGTGTTTAATCTAAAAGTGTTTAGTCGAAAAGGAGCGGTCAGGCAAAATTAGCAAACACTAATGCTATGTTAGTTCGATTCAAACTGAGGCTAAAAGATCTCTTAATTACACAGACAGACAGTGACCCTGCAGCGGTGAATGACAATGAAGATGAATGGGCGCAAATGGGGTTTAATGATGCACTTTCTGTTTACAAAGGTCCCCTGAGGCATTATTCAATTATCCCATGCTAACAGTCCCCTTCTCTCTCTCTCTCTCTCTCTCTCTCTCTCTCTCTCTCTCTCTCTCTCTCTCTCTCTCTCTCTCTGTAGAACTTCAAAATGATAACCTCTTGTGATTTTGATAAACGTCTGGCCTATGAAGCATTTAAACAACTGTATTCAGTTCCATCGATGATCCCCGACCACGGCTCATAGCACTTAATATATAATAAATGCTCTCTCCCACCCGCTATGAGTTATTACAGATGGAGCAAAGTCATTAATATGAATAGATCCTAAATACTGTATGTCCAGTGCAATTACATTATTTACTCAACGCAGAGAGCCTTAAGGCACAGTTACCAGAGAGCTCTGTACCTTAATGCACATTCATATGCGTGCAAGCATTTCAATTCCTAATCATTCATCTTAACTATCTCAAATGAGACTGCTGATTCACATGGAGGAGGAACACAGCTCACAGCTTAACAAACTGCTTATCAAGGTGAATGGAAGGAAAACCTGATGTTGACTCAAATGCTTTTTTAATGACTGTAACTTCCACCTCTATGATTAACATCATTGCTATTTGTACCACAGAGCTGTCCAATTTTCAAATCTGATTGGTCAGAAGGTGTGATGGCTATAATTCAAATCACAGGTTTATACGTGCTTGTTATAATACATTATTGTTTCTAGAAACAGCTCTGTCACAGGGACTTGTATGTTGGCCGATCCATATAATAAAAAAAGTGGTGTTATTTGACAACAATATGTAATCATTGATATGGTGAAGCTTTCTGTAAGTTTATTTAACATTTATTGTGCTTTGTGGTATCTCAGAAACATGACAAGATGTGTTTTTATTGTTGTTGTTGTTGTTGTTGTATTATGAACTACAATACAGAGAAAGGGGTGGGTGGATGAGAGAATTACTGTAATAGGACCTAGCTTGTCTCAGGGATATTCAACAATATTAAAGGTAACTATAAACAATTAGAAGTGCAATATTTGGTTGTTTAATGAAACATTTTTTTTTTTTTTTAAATATGTCAAAATATTCAAAATGTTGAAACCTATAATAAAAATTGTAACTGGTGACAAATTGCTGACGCATAAGAGGGGAAAAAAGATTTGTTATTGGAAAATAATCAACAACACACCACGTGGCATTGATTATTTTCCTATACCGGCATGTTCTGAAGTATTTTATTCTTTATATAATACATGGCCTAAAATATTATAGCTAGTTAAAAGATACGTATCTTTGCCTGGTTTATTCATTACAATTCATCATATTCTGGTTCATATGCTATTCTTGCTTTCATATGTTTGAATGATCACCTCTATATAATCTCTGACTTGTTTTTAAGGTTCTGCTAAAGAAATCACCTGACATAATAAACATAAATATTGTAAATATATTGCTACCTGTGGTAAATTGGGTTTGTTGGACATGCGCGGGGGGGGGTATACAGTATTTTTGCATACTTTATTTATTTGCTACAACACTGTGTGGCTGTGGAAGGCTACACTATGAAAAGTGCTCCTGTATGTAGTTATTCCCAATGTTCTTTTCTATCTGGCTAAGGCAGAGAACATCTAATCTCTTCCTAAAACCTCTTCCCCTCTCCTGCCACTCTGTCATTTTCCCACCACTCTCTCTCCTCTCATTCTCTCCTCACACTTGATTAACTGTGAGAAAGAACACGAAGCTCTCAACAGGGGATTCTGGCAAGGGAAGTAGGTGTCTATACATTAATGTGGGTAGGTGCTATATGTGTGTGTATTATTCTTGTCACAGATGTTTTCTCTGAATAATGGATGCTATAAATATAGTGCTGAATGGAATCTACTCCACTTCTTCATGATGATATAAGACAATATTTCCCAATCCTGGTCCTGGTGTACCACCACCTGCACATTTTAGTGTTTCCTCTCCTGTAGCGTGTACTAAAGTTTGTCATGCTTGGATACACTGACTCTCGAGGAATTAATGACATCCCAAAATTCAACAACACTCCAGTGCTGACATTACATCACCCCCAGTCATCATCATTCTAATTCATTGGTGTTTCTCCACATTACTCTGTATGTGCTTTGAACTGTTTTTGACTATGGTTCTGCCGTTTTCTGCCAGTTGTATCCACCTGCTTCCACCTCTTCATGACGCACTAGTAGAAGGATCTTAGACCCAGACCTCCATGCAGAATGTTTCAGTCTCATTTATATTCTTAAGTTTGTGCCTATGAACTGCCCTCTTCAGTTAAGAGAACATGTTTTCATTAGAAATGCAACACTTCATCTGAGAGAGCGTCTGAGTCCAGCCACACAATCAGGAATTTCTGCACAAACAGTCAGAATTTGTCTTTGGGAAGGTCATTTGCATGCTCCACGTCCTTATCGGGACAGTGATCTTAATGCAGTTCAGCATCATAACCGACGTGAGTGGGGAACAGTTCACCTGCACCTCGGCTGATGCTGAGAATGTCATCCTGAAGCTCACTGTCATACCATTCATCCATCACCATCATCTTGAATGCCTCCATGTGGCATGCTTTCTGGCAGCTCAAAATGCTCCAGTTCTTCCATGGCCTGTATACTTACATCATCTTTTTGATGCCTGGATCAGTGCATATGACAGTGCGTTCCAGCTCCAACAAATATCCAAAAATTTCATGTAGCTAAGGAGACATTTTTTTATTCTCAAACTGAAATCAATCAGTTGTTGGATTTCCATTTATTAGCTTATTTTCAGTACAATCTTTGAAATGGGTGGGTGTTGTGTTTATATTTTTGGGCCCGCGATCTCAAAAAGTTGATCATAACAATGTCTTAACCTCCTGGCTGAGACAACCAGGTTTGGAGTTGAATATAATGGTACTCGGTGAACATCATGATGGCATCAAACATCAAGAGCTCCTGAACCACCAGCCACAACACAGCCCCAAAGCATCAGTGATCCACCACCATCCATCCACAATTTACAGTGGGTTTGGGTGCTTTTCTTGTATGCAGCCTCCTTTTTTGCATGTTTTTTTTTTTTTTTTTTTGTTCTCATCTGGCCAGAAGACAGATTTCAACTGTAGTTTCAATGATGCTTGTTGAAATTATTCAATTGCTGAATTTTGTGTTGTTTTTAAGATGGGTTTCCTTCTTGAAACCATTTCAAACAACTTGTTATGGCTTTGGGGTCTAATTGTGGGAAACCTGACAAGCTCAAGAACTAATCAAACTGTGCAATTGTAAAACTGTGATTATTGGGCTCTTGTCTCACTCAGAATTCTCCTCACAGTATGATCACATGTCCTCTTCCTGACAAATTTGTAACTGAGACTTTTGAAAGTCTAAACTCTTTGAAACTCCAAACTCTTTGTAACTCCAAACTTTTGAAACATTTTTCAGAAGGTTGTGCTTATTTTTTATTAAGTACACATGAATATTGATTAAGTGATTTTGCGCAGGTCAATACCCATCTGTCTCTTTGTGTTGAATGTTCTTTGGTTTTCCCCAAAGGCAACAACAGAGTTTCTTTAAACTGAAAGTAAAATGTAAAGAAAATAATTTGTTGAAATTACTGGTTTCTGCCAGGGCTGAGCTGATGGCATTTCTGGACATCTTCCGATTGCGGTTTCTTTGTGCTTCTCCAAAAGATCTTGGACAGCACATCTGGAAACCCCTGTCTGCCTTGAAATTTCTGCCTGGGAGAGACCTTGCTGATTCAGTATAACTACCTTCTGTCTTGCTGCTGTGCTCAATCTTGCCATGGTGTATGACTTTTGACAGTAAACTATCTTCTGAAACCTCACCTTGTTAGCGGAGTTTGGCTGTTCTCACCCAGTTTTATTCCTCCTACACAGCTGTTTCTGTTTCAGTTAATGATTGTGTTTCAACCTGCATATTACACCTGTTTGGTATAATTGTTTAATCATACACCTGACTATATGCAGACTCTTGCAAATGTTAGAAGTCTGATTGCAAGACTGTTTTCACAACATATAAATCTGAAACTTCCAACATGAAGGAGCAAGTGTTTGCTGAAAAATGTAAAGGTTATTGTCCCGGCTGTGCACATATGTCCACCAAACTCATGTAACCTCAAATACTCAAGTTTTATGGGGCCTCTGCTAGACGTTTACAAATGTCAAAATTGTTTTTAATGATAATTAGTATCTTCCTCATATTTTCTCAAAAAGCTAGGGGAATGTAGTTGCTTCTACTACATAAGCTGAACAGCACCATTTAATCTATGTTGTTGTTTTTTTTTTTTTTTTCTTATCACAGTGTTCCTTTAACCATGGATCAATAAGCATTGCCTTTTAGATCTAGTGATTCACAGTGGATGCTGCCACAGGAGTTGTTGTTAGACCGTTCAGATGAACATACATATTGGCTCCAGGTTGTCCAACATATATATATATATATATATATATATATATATATATATATATATATATATATATATATATATATATATATATATATATATATATATATATATATATATATATATATATATATATATATATATATATATATATATATATATACACACACACACACACACACACTGTGCATTTACCTGACACTTTTATCCAACATGACATCTGAGACAGGATACAGCTGAGTGGGTCTTGTTTAAGGAGTGAACACTGGCAGCTTGGCAATACTGGGATTTGAACTCACAACTGTTTGACCAGTAGCACAATACCTTAACCACAGAGCTAACATTATCCACATATTATGAGTTCAAATTAATGGACAGAGGCAAGTGATGTTATGAGGAAGAACGAATAAGAAGAACCTTTTCTGGTGACACCTGCTAATGGGATTATAAATCATTATTCTTCTACACCTGTAAACATGTAATATAGAAAGGCAAACAGTACTAAGTGTGTTGAAAGGATGTTCATTATGAGCATGTTCTGAATAAGAGTCCTGGGATGAGTGTATATGATTTCAGCAGTTCTTAGGAACATGTCTGTAGTATCCAGGTGAGATTATCCACTAAAGCAAGAGTCAGTCTTGGGAGTAAACTGTTTTTGGGAAGTGCAGAACTTCAGCGTGTCCATGTAGAGCCATCCACAGCAGCAGAAGGTGTGTAACAACTGCAGAATTTCCAAGAAGTATCAAGGTGAATCAGGCACTGGAAGGCAAGAGGATTCACAGGTAGTAAAAGTATGCCAGAATCAATCTAAAAGGGGAGAGTCAGAAGGTAACACATGTATGAGGGCCCCCTGGGACATTAGTGTCCCTCGACTCCACAAATCTGAGTGATCTAAGTAGAGAGGGTGATGGGGGGGTGGGGGTGATGGGAGGGATATGACTTAAATATTGAAACTGTCTTCATTATTCTTCAGGTACTGATAAATTTTTTTTTTTTTTAAAAACAACTGTGCACTTAGATCGAAGCAGGCGAGGTGGACCATAAAACAACAAAAGTTTGCTCAGATGCTGTGGGGCAAGAACTTTCAGTGCTTTGCAGGTCATCACTGATTTTATAATCAGTGTGAAATTTTACTGGAAGCCAATGTAGTGTGGATAGAATGGGGGTAATATGATGAAACGTTCTGGTTCTTGTAAGGATTTCAGCAAGGCATTACAATAATCCAACTTATAAGTAACAGAAACATGAACTAGTTTTTCATGTAATGGTATTAGATTTTTTTTTTTAGCTTAGCAATGTTGAGATGAAAAAGGCTTCAGGTAATATTATGAGCTTCAAACAAGAGTCAATAATCACACAAAGGTCTTTCACTTCCACACATGATGTAACTGAAAGGCCATCCAGAGTTACTACATAATCAAAAAGTTTATTTCTATCTGTCTGTGGCCCTAGTAGGAGAACTTCTACAGTCAGTCAGACAGTTTAGTACCACTTTAAAACCTTTAAATTATACACTCAGGTCCATAAGTATTTGAACAGTGACACAATTTTCGCAATTTTGCTTCTGTACACTACCACATTGGATCTGAAATGAAGCAATCAAGATGTGATTGAAGTGTAGACTTTCAGCTTTAATTCAAGGTGTTTAACAAAAAAAATATTGCATTAACCGTTTAGGAATTACAGCCAATTTTTACAGAGTCCCTCGATTTTCACCGGCTCAAAAGTAATTGGACAAACTAACAATCATAAATATTATTTTTAATACTTGAATGCAAATCCTTTGCAGTCAGTGACTGCTTGAAATCTGGAACCCATGGACATCATCATATGCTGATTTTCCTCCCATGAGATGCTTTGCCAGGCCTTTACTGCAGTCACCTTCAGTTGCTGCTTTTTTGTAGGTCTTTCTGCCTTCAGTTTTGTCTTCAGTAAGTGAAAAGCATGCACAATTATGTTGAGGTCATTAGACATTTAAGAACATTTAATTTCTTTGCTTTAAGAAGCGCTTGGGTTGCTTTCGTGGTACGTTTTGGGTCATTATCCATTTTTAGTGTGAAGAACCGTCCTATTGGTTTTGCAACATTTGACTGAATCTGAGCAGAAAGTATAGCTTTATAATTTCAGAATTCATCCTGCTGCTTCTATCAACAGTCAGTTCATCAATAAACACCAGTGACCCAGTTCCATTAGCAGCCATACATGCCCATGCCATAACGCTACCTCCACCATGTTTGACAGATGATGTGGTATGCTTTGGTTCATGAGCTCTTCCTTTCCGTCTCCATACTCTTCTCATCATTGTCATCCAAGTTAATTGCATCAGAACTGGTCAGGCCTTTTTTAAATAGGTTTTTTAGGAAGTCTAATCTGGCCTTTCTGTTCTTGAGTGTTACCAGTGGTTTGCATCTTGAGGTAAACAGTCTGTATTTGTCTTGATTGTAGACTTTAAAAGAAAGAATTCTGCATTCATCCACTTTAGTTGTCTTCTGTGGTCTTAAAGGCCTTTTTGGTGTTGCTGAGCTCACCAGTGCATTCCTTCTTTTAAAGAATGTACCAAATTTGGCCACTCCTAAAATTTCTGCTATCTTTCTGATTGGTCTATTTTGTTTTTTCAGCCTAATGATGGCCTCCTTCACTTTCATTGACACCTCTTTGGACTGCATATTGAGAGTTTTCATGAACAGATGCTAAATGCAAATTCAGCACTTGGAAACTACTCCAGACCTTTTATCTCCTTAATTTGTGATGAAATAATGAGGAAACAAGTTACACATGGCCATGAAACTGCTTATCAGTGTATTGTCTAATTACTTTTGAGCCTGTGAAAATGGAGGGACTCTGTAAAAATGTCTATAATTCCTAAACGGTTTTTGTTAAACCCATTGAATTAAAGCTGCAACTTGCAACTCACATCTTGATTGATCTTCATTTCAAATCCACTGTAGTGGTATACAGAGGCAAAAAGACGAAAATTGTGTCACTGTCCAAATACTTGCGGACCTGACTGTATATTTTATGTTCTCATATAAAATGTTTATCAGTATGCCTGCTAGTTGGCTAGACTCTCAACTCCATTGCTTGAAATAAATTGAATATACCATCACCTAAAAAAAAACAGTGTGTATTAGAGGTTTTCTTGAAAGGACAATCATGTCACATCTCACAGAGCACCAGATGGATTGAGCCAAACACAGTTCATCAGCAGGCCAAACTTCAGACTGATTATTACTCAGTCCTTATATATAACCCGTGTCTCCTCCAATAGAGCCCTATTCCTTTCCTAGCAGCTCTGACCTTTCCTTTATTGATTCCTCACACTGTCTGACTTTCTCACACTCTCTCTGAGCCTTTGTACTTGGCAGGTATGTGTAGTGTAACCCCAGATTAGTATTTCTGAAGAGTACATCTCACCATCACCCAAGGCACTACAGGTGAAGTGTTTTTTTTTTTTTTTTTTAAAGAAATAGATAGTACAATCAGTTACACAGTCTTTGACAGTTGATTGCTGATATTTTACAAGTATGCACATTACATTTTTGTGGTATTGGAACTCCTGCATAAATAAATTTACATTTTATTAATGTACACTAAGGATAATCAAGAAGAAGAAGAGGCCTTTATTTTTTCACATATACAGTACTGTGCAAAGGTTTTAGGCACATGCAAAGAAATGCTATAGAGCAAACATGCCTTCAAAATAATGAAATTAAATGTTTCTACATTTTAAAGAACATACCATAAAGAGCAGTAAACAGTAGTAAATGAAATAAAGTCAATATTTGGTGTGACAAAAAATAAAAATAAAAATAGTAGTCTCCGGTACAATTAGTGCAGTTTTACAAGGAAATGAGCTGGTAAGTTTTATTGAGCATCTTGCAGAACCAGACACAGTTCTTCTGGAGACTTTGACTTTCACACTTGCTTCTTATTTTTGCAGCAAAACCCAGCAGCCTTCATTGTGTTTTTGTCTGAAAAGTGTCTCTTACGTAATATGACGTACAAACATTTTTCTGTAACATTTAATTTTGTGCTAGAAAACTAATGTTTGGGAATCTAAAATGTTTTTTGTACTGAATTGATAGTAGAAGTCATAAAATAAAAAAACCTATAACAAAGTTTGTACTTAAAAAAAATAGGGTGTCTAAAACTTTTGCACAGTACTGTACATTACAGCACAAATTGTCTAATTCAAAATATATACCAGAAATGTAGTCTTTTTTTCTTCATGCTCTCAAGAGAATTGTTTTTGCACAAAAATATTTTGTTCCATTTTTCAGTCTTCCTCTGTAATGTCCTTCAAATTAGGGTTAACAATGAACATGTAAAATTTCATGAATGCATCTCACCTAGAAACTTCGTGATAGCGACATTAGGAAAAGCTCAAGTCAAAGCAGTCTTAAAGTCTTAAAGTGCTCTGTCATAATGCCAAAGCCAGCACTGTGGCTGCTCGAAGCAGTTGTGGATTAGAGCTGACTCTGCACTGCACATCCTCAGGCATGCCAGCCTAATGCAGCACAAACTCCTGTCATGCCTCCTGATTTCACTTCTGCCAGCAGTTATTTTGATTCATGGAACATTGGGATGTTTGACAAGACTTATGTGAGAGGACTAAATAAAGACCAAGTTATAGCTGGCTGTTTTTGACATTTTGGAGAATATGTACGTGGAGCAGGTCATATTAAATGAGAAGCAATCACCTATAAAATACGTAATTACAGAAGTACTTTAAATTAGTAAGATGCTACCAGATCATTTTCTAAGTATATCATAGGCCAGAATAGTGGTCTTAATGGTCTTATATTTTGTTATATAATAATATCATAATGAGAAATATTAGATAATGTTTCCTTTATTCACGATTATTTTAACTTGCTCAGATATCATTTTTTACAGTGTAGAAAGCTTGCCACATGGTGGTAAGTATAACATTCACTGGAATAATGCAAGCAAAAATATGACCTGACTTTGACTATAAGCACCGGAAAAACAATATTAGTTGGAAGGTAATCCTCTTCACAGGTAGACTGTACTAAGACAGGTAAAGGATGGCAATTCTATCCAAATGTAGACTGCACAAAGGTTTTTTTTTCTTTTTTTTTTTCCAGTTTCGTACCCAACTCTATCAAGACAGTCTGCTTCTTTTTGGCTTTCCTCACATTCTTTTTTCTGCTCCTGTGCCCTGACTTCCTCTGCCTTTTAATATCCGACTTACATCAGCTTGCTGCCTGCAAAGAGGAAGCCGGCTGACACTGGTATTTCATTCTGCCACACAAACAAGTGGTGAAACGGGCAGTAAAGCACTCTGATTGAAGTAGAAATCATATTGCCTTTGATTGCCCTGAGAAAGTTGAAGCGCTGCCAGTGCCCCATGATTCATTTTGTGTCAGGAAGCAGGCAGGCACGGTCCAATAGGCCAGACCTTTTACAGCTCCAGATGCACACAGTCCCTGCTATAAGAATTACATGCTTAGGATTCAAGCTTGACTGATGTGTTGCCAGACTCGCAGGGTGCTTCTCAATAGTCAAGTTGATACTTCCTCGTTTCCTCGCTCCTCTGTCCTCCAGCCCGTGACCCGGAAATCGATTGAAGTCAGTCATCTTGAAGGACATATCAATTCTCTAATTGCCCCGTGAGGAGGTGAGGAACGAGGAGTGAGGAAGCTTCCAGAGGAGCTAGGAGTGAGGATACCCATGTGTATTCTATGCAGAAGTGTTTCTTGTCAAAAACCTGATGCACGTATAAATTCCCCTCCTCATTTACATCTGCCACAATCTCAAACAAAAAGATGTGATGGAATTTTGTGTGAAATATAATTACATAATAATATGCTTACAATGAGTGTTGTAATTAATTGATCCTTGCATGTTTGGATATGCAAAGCTGCACAAAAGACGCGATAAATTATGCTTTTCATTAATTCATTGTTGAATGTCCCAGACATTTCACATACAATCAGTGCATTTTGCTTTATTAAGAATGTTGTTATTAACCAAATTCCAACAACATAAGGGCAGATCCCTGAAGCGCAGTGAGGTCATCCAGCATAGCACAGTCATCATTAACTGACGTCACTTTGAAGTGACGTTTGAGAGAGTGAGGATATTCCATTCGACTTGTTTCAATTCCTCTCTCCTCGCATCTCATCCTTGCATCCTTCCCTCGCATCCTAAGGGGGTGGAGCAAAGACGCGAGGAAAGGAAATGAGGAAAGGAAATGAGGATGCACAAATAAGAAATGAGAAGCACCCTCAGTCAACAATCTTCCTTGCTTCCTTCTTTCTTTCCTTTCTTCTGTCCTTCATTCCTTCCTTCCTTCTTTCCATCCTTCCATGCTTCCTTCCATTCTTCCTTCCTTCTGTCCTTCCATTCTTCCTTCCTTCTGTCCTTCCATCTTTCCTTCCTTCCCTCTGCCCTTCCATCCTTCCTTCCTTCATTCCTACTTTCTTTCTTTCCATCCTTCCTTCCATTCTTCCTTCCTTCCATCCATCCATCCTTCTATCCTTCTTTCCTTCCTTTCTTCTGTCCTTCCTTCCATCCTTTCGTTCTTTCTTCCTTCCTTCCTTCCTTCTATCCATCCTTCCATGCTTCCTTCCATTCTTCCTTCCTTCTGTCCTTCCATCTGTCCTCCCATCCTACCTTCCTTCCCTCTGTCCTCCCATCTTTATTCCTTCATTCCTACCTTCTTTCTTTCCATCCTTCCTTCCTTCTGTCCTTCCTTCCATCCATCCTTCCTTCCTTTCCTTCATTCCTTCTTTCTTTCTTTCCATTCTTCCTTCCTTCCATCCATCCTTGACTCCTTCCTTCCTTCCTTCCTTCCATACGTCTGTCCTTCCTTCCTTCCTTCTTTCCAATTTGTAGTTTCATAACATATTTACTCAATATAATTTGAGTGCATTTATTAAGAAATGAATTAGGTATTGATGGGCAGCATGGTGGTAGAGCAGATAGTGTTGCTGACTCATGCTTAGGATTCAAGCTTGACATGATGTGTTGACAGACTCTCAGTCAACAATCTCCCTTCCATCCATCCTTCCTTCCTCCCTTCTTTCCTTCTGTGCTTCCTTCCTTGCTTCCGTACTTCTGTCCTTCCTTCTTTCCTTCCTTCATTCCTTCCCATTCTTCCCCATAGTTTCATACGATATTTAGTCAAACTATCATCAATATAATTCAGATGTATATATACAGAAATTATTTAAGTATTGATGGGCACACAGTAGCACTCCAGGGTCCCTGGTTTTTTTCTGAGCTCAGATTAATGTCTGTGTAAAGTTTCACATGTTCTCCCTGTGCCCATGGTGGTTTCCTCCAGGTTCTTCAGTTTTGTCCAACCTCCCAAACATGCTTGCTGGGATTGTGTGTGTGTGTGTGTGTGTGTGTGTGTGTATATATATATATATATATATACTGGCGTCCTATTCAGGGTGTATTCCCACTTCCTGTATGTAAATTTTTTTCCTCCAAAAGAATAAAAGCAGTTCAGGACAGGTGGTAATTTGTACCTGCATCCCTATCTGTATGCTGTGATACTTGATACTTTGATTTATATTAATTACAGTGATGGCAACAGTGGGCTGTTATTTTTAGGTCCAGATAACACTTTGAAAGTGTTTATAGTTGTAATTTATCTGACTCTACTTATTTTCATTTCAGACTGTTCCTCATAACAAAAAATCCTTTTAGTATTTTTTTTTTTTTTTGACTAAAGTTCGAGATCAGATATGTGACAGAAACATTTTCTTGGCTCTTTTCTTTTTTCTCTTCCTCTTACCCTGCTACTTTAGGCTAGCTGATCAAATCCCAGGTGGTTTGCGACAGCACTCGCTCAGATGCTAAGCAGAAACAAGTCAGAATCTCTAAAGGTCACAATAGTGAAACAGCCTTGGCTTAAGGACTGTTATTAGCATTGACATTTAAGAGAAAGAATGCCATCATACTACTCACCTGGTTGCATAATTTTATAACGCAGATTACTAAAATGGCATGCTAGAGAAGACTGTTGGAATAAGGTGCCAAAAATTTATTTGCATTTGCTCATTTGCCTGATACTTTTATTCAGAATGATTTACAATTGAGACAGGGCAAGTAAGCAATTGCGGGTTAAGGATCCAAACTTCCAATCAGTAGCTCTAAGCATTAATCACTGTGCTAGCACTTCCCCTTAATGAATGATTTCTGATTACTGTTTTATAACACTGAACCCTCTTATAGAGACACTTTTGGACAGTTTTCACTACACTATCCTCTCCTACGATAAATTTGATCTCAAACTCAGATGTGATTCTCACCACCAGCGTGCACTTTCACAAAGTGATATTATTAAAAATTGAACAAATACTTTGCAGACCTCATCTCTTACCCATTCTCCACAGTCAAAGTGGAAACAACGGTAGCGAAATGTCGCTTTGATTATTTATTGTATGAGGGTCTCCTTGAAGCAAGTTAGCATTAACATCAATCAGAGGTTGACAGTAATTGCCTCACTATCTGGCCATGCGTTTCCAGCAAGAGTGCCACACATACACAAGGTAGATGACATGTTCAATTATCTGGAAGGTAAATGCTTGCATTTGGTGGGGGTGGGTTGTAATAGACCAAAGCAATGTCAGCACAATGACAAGAAATTATTTTGCTATGTTTTATTCAAACTTCAGGAAATGAACATTCATTAATAGTACCTGTCTAAGAAGGCTCAGATTTAGATGCTCTTTTGAGTGGATAATAACGAAGCACTTTTCAGGGCTTAACACATTTTTTGTTCAGTGAATGAGCTGCTACTTTCTAATCGATGTTTAATGGATGGAATTTTAATACAGCAAGCATTGTCATTTATTAATTATTTCAGGATTTTTATGTTTTTGTTTTTTTTTAGATTTCCCTCCAGGACAATATGAGTAAAGAGGGTTAGGTACTAAAATTTACAGCTTCTTGCTTTTTGACATACGAGTGTTCAGATTTGTTGTTTATGGCCCTGTGTCATGCCTCAATGGCAAAACCATCTTACACTGATTTTAGGCTCTTATAGTGCTTGACTGTCTTGAAATAATTGATGGTACACCACAATGTAAAAGAATAAGTTTTGCTATACATAGTGCTGTCAAATCAGTGGTACATACAAGTTGTTACCTTGTGTTGCAGAAAATTAAATCTTAGCAAGTGAAAATATAAATATATTCAAATGTCAAATGTATCTAGTATTTCCTAGTACAAGATTACAACAAACCAAATATAAGATTACTAAAACCTATTTCTAGACATTTGTACGAATTCCAAGCTTGAAATGATCTTGTTCTGTTGGCAGGTCATTCTGCTAATTTTAAGCATTTGCTTCTAGAAAGAAGCAAAATAATCTGCCAAAAGAACAAGAAAATGTGAAGTCTGAAATGAGTAAAAATATTTAGAAAAAGGTTTAATAATCTTATATTTGGTTAATTGTAATCTTATCGTAGGAAACACCAGACTAGGCTCCCCGCAACTCTGTGTAAGATAAGCAGTACAGAAAATGGATGGATGGATGGATGTATGGATGTTTATTAAGGATTTTTGGAAGGAGTCTCCAGTGTCAGTGCTTTGTAACAGTGAATGGGAAAGTTGACACCGACACAGGAAAGTCTTCAGCATAGCAGTCTTTTGTGGTTTTGAGTTTTTGGTCTTACTAAGTTCAAGAGAAAGGCTAGTGAGGGAATGACCATTTATAGCTGCTATAACGTAAGTGATAACAGGAACTACTTAGTTTTTTGGACGTTCCACAACATAAACATAATAATCATTTTAAAATATGACCTGTCATCCTTATCAATAAAAACTGTAATTGTTGGCAAATCGTATAAGAGGAATAAAACACATTGGGATGTCCTGTTAGAGGAGAAGAATCAACTTCTGAGTGGGAATGGCATTATATTTTATAACAGCACACCATGTTTTATTCCTTCCTTGGCTGGGATAATGAACCTTTAATGGCACATTATTTTTTAAGCCACAGGGAACTATCTATCTGAGAGAAACTAAAAAACCAGTATGAGCCATTTATTCAAGCCTCTCTGTGAGATTCTGGATCCAGCATTTATACTAACCAACCTCTACCCAATGCTTTATTCTTCCGAGCATATAAGGAAGGCCATCTAATTTTCTTTGAGCAGACATACCCCCCTCACCCACTCATTCCCTATGCTTGCATCCTAAGCTGTGCATTTCTGGATGTTGCCTCAGGGGTGAGTAGATGGGCATTAATATACAAATGCTCGTCAGACCGGACCCCGTCTACTCACCTCTGAATAGCATCACTCATTAGTGCTTGGTTTTGCCTTGCAGCATCAAGCCAGTGTGAAGATGCCAAGAATCCTGAGTGGACTGGAGAAGTGAGAAAGCAAATGATGAGGGAGCAAATTGATATACAGGCAACACATTAGTGATGTACAAAAGTGTAGCAAAAAGTATAACAAAATAATCTACCTCCAGCCATGAGCGGATGGTGTTTATGCTATCTGGTACAAAACAAAACAAAACACAGGTTTGAGGAGTGTCTGCTTAACAAACGTAGATTAGATGCAAATCAGGTTCTGTACAAAATCTGTAAAATGTCTAGCTACATTCCAATTAAGATTCATAAATATATATGACTACTATTTCAGTAGACATTTTGCAGTGCACTATCAACCAGAATGAGATAAGCCCTTGTGCATAGGTTAAAGAAAAGTACTCCACAAAGGCTTCCATTTAAATTTAAGTCCCTGTAAATATTTTTAATGATTGTTAATATTCTTCTTAATATTATCTGGTGAACAATGGTGGATGTTGCCTAGGGTGGTTAAAGTGGCACACAGAGCTTTTGTGAAGTGGCCATAGCAAAGCAAGACGTAATGGCAGATAATCTAAATGTGCAATTGCCTTAGTTTGCATGTATTGAAATGAATGATTTCAATATTTGGGTTAGAATCAAATGTCATGTTTGTAGTGTTTTTTGTATTTTCCATCTATAAGGGGGTGGTGGTAGTTTCAGTGGTTAAGAAGTTGGGCTACTGATTGGAAGGTCATGAGTTCAAATCCCAGCACCACCAAGCTGCCACTGTTGGGCACTTGAGCAAGGCCCTTAACCCTCAACTGCTTCCCGGGCACCGCAGCAAAATGGCTGCCCACTGCTCTGTGTGTGTGTTCACGGTTTGTAGTGTGTGTGTTCACTACTCACAACTCCTAATGTGTGTGCACTAACTTGGATGGGTTAAATGCAGAGAACAAATTCCAAGTATAGGTTACCATACACTGGCCTTCACATGTCACTTTCATAATAATTTTCAGGAGTGACTACACCGAAAACATGGTACATTTTTTTCTTTTTTTAGATGTTAGACAGGGTAACATGAATGAATGACAATATGAACTGTTTATTAAAGTCATCACTGAAAATGTATATGTAAGTAAGATTCATTTCAATATTCCAAATCTTCCATGAAATAGTCATAAGGCCATAGCTGATAATTAAAAGACCTTCACCAGCTTGAGTCTAAATGTTGTAGTTAAAGTGAGATTATATATATATATATTTTTAGAAAACACATTTATTTCTATAAATAACCCACATGGGTACCATATACTGTACAGCATGTACACCAATCAGTCATGGCATAAAAACCACTGACAGGTGAAGTGAATAACATTGATTATCATGTTACTTTGTCACCTGTCATTATGTGGATGGCTGGGTGTGTGTGCGTCACTTACTTGGAGAAGAGATGGCACCAGGTAGCACTATGGAAAGAAAGCTAGCCGGCGGAGGCAGTGTGATGCTCTGGGAAATGTTTTGCTGAGAAACCTTGGGTCCTGGCATTCATGTAGGTGTTACTTTTACACGTACGACCTACACCTAAACATTGCTGCACCCCAAGTACACCCCTTCATGGCAATTGTATTCCCTAATGGCAGTGGCCTCTTCCAGCAGGACAATGCACCCTGCCACACTGCAAAACTTGTACAGGAACGGTTCGAGGAACACGACAAAGAGGTCAAGGTGTTGACTTGGTCTCCAAATTCCCCAGATCTCAATCCGATCGAGCATCTATGGGATGTGCTGGACAAACAAGTCCGATCCTTAGAGGCCCCTCCTCACAACTTACAGGACTTAAAGGATCTGCTGCTAATGTCTTGGTGCCAGATACCACAGCACACCTTCAGAGGTCTTGTGGAGTCCATGCCTCGATGGGTCAGAGCTGTTTCGGTGGAACAAGGGGGACCTTCACAATATTAGGCAGGTGGTTTTAATGTTATGGCTGATCGGTGCATGCATATTTTGTGGAGTTTGCTGTCTGAATGAAAACTGACATATATTACTAATATATACACCTCACAAGATGAGTTAATTCACTCAGAACAGCCAATGCCAATGAGGCAATCATGTGTAGGCCTACAGAGCCCTTCGGAAATCAATCAAACAATACAATAGTCTACAAAACCCAGTTTCAGCACGTTCACTGACATTGCGTTTTTTTAAAAGGTCATGGAACAGCGGTGACTTATGACAGAGCTTATCTTTTCTTTGGCATTTTGTCATTAAAGCTTCAATGTATATGATTTAAAAACCAAAACCAAGACAACAAACAAACAAACAAACAAAAACCCAGGTCAGAACTGGCAGGACATTATATTATACATGAGTCCCAACTTCAAGCACAAAAGAAGTGCAACTACATGGTGACTGGCAGGAATGCCAGCTAAACATAGAGAATGTGAGTGTAAGCAAACAGTAGTGAGAGTGTGAAAGAGTCTGATATTACACTTACACTGGAAGAAAGTCAGGACTGGTAGAGTTATAAATTTTTCCCTTGGTGAACAGGTAAGGCATTCATTTGTTCTCTCAATTGGTTGGAAGATAGTGAATGATAGATGACAATCAGTTAGTTTATCTTTGCTGCTGAACTTTTTTTTTTTTTTTTTTTAATTTTTTTATCATAAACCAGCAGAGAGATTGTGTAGCTAACTTGTTCAATTGGAAATTTTATGTGAGCTCAGACTTGACAGTATGTGACCTCTTGTTTATATATATATATATATATATATATATATATATATATATATATATATATATATATATATATATATAACAATACCTAGAAACAAACATGATTGGAAAAAATGGCAGTGGCTTCTCACAGTTTAAGATAGTTCAGTGTAAACGATCAGATTTGAATTCTGTAGGTGTCTATCAAATATTCACCCGAGCTTGGGTTATTGTTTGTGTGGAGTTCTCCCCATGTCCGTGTGAGTTTCCTCCAGGTTCTCTAGTTTCCTCTGACCTGCCGAAAACATGCCAGTAGCCCCTAGATGTGAATGTGTGTGTGCATCATGCCTTGTGATTGTCCCATCCAGCACATATTCCCATATCATGCCACGCCCAGCAATTCTAGGATCCACAAGCCTGACCAGGATAGAGTGGTTTGTAAAGATGAATGAATGAACGAATGAATGAATGAATGTGCTCAGCCGTCAAGTTTACGTTGCCAAGGAGACGCAAGTGCCAATCATTATGTAATCCGACACGCCTACCGTTCTCTTCAGGCAGAAAAAGAGTCATTTTTAAAAGGGTTTCACAAAGTTAGTATCACAAAAGATATTTTAGCCTTTAGACCCGTATTGACGGATGATAGTATGTAGTTAATTGTATACATTAAAAACCACAGACAGAAGAACTGTTTCATGATGCAGTGATTTAATGATTAGTAAATAGAGAATTCATAGTAAATAAAACACGAGCAGCACGTTACAATCGCTTCATGACATGAATGAATGAGGCCATATTGGGCTACAACACCGGAACAGACCATTGACGTCCCTGTACACGTGCACGTTTACACGTTTATCATGCGTTTGGTTCTCTTTCGCCACGGCTCTCTTACGAAAACGTGCACCACATAACAGCAAAATGTAGTGACTGTGAGGACGGAAGAGCGAGAAGTCTCCGGTTATTTTATGTGGGGTTGTAGTAGTAATAGTAGTGCCCACCTTCGCTGCCGGCTCGCGCCCTCCTCCTCCTCCTCCTTCTTGTAAGCTCGCGCCACACCGAGGCTGAGCGAGACGCACGCGGCGTTGAATTACAGCGCTCGCTGAAAAAGGAAGAGCCTGCAGTCTCGGTGAGGAGGGACATGCACGCGAGCGGAGCCGGTGTCGAGACCGAAACGCGCGTGAGATTATGCGTTTGAGGCGGCTGTGAAGGCGAAGCACGCTGCAGAAAACATGCCGGGTTGGAAGAAGAACATCCCCGCTTGTCTCCAGGCCGACCAAGAAGGAGGTAGGAAACCGCTTTCCCTACATCATGCTTCTCTGACCCTACACACACACAAACACACACACAGAGAGAGTGTGGTTTGACTGATTCGAGGCTCGGGAGCAGTGTGTATGTGTTCTGGAGTGAAAGTTGTCCATGCTATATTCCACTTAATGTGTATTATAAAGTCCCGGCTGAATATGGGACTCGTATTAACGCGCTAATTGTGCTAACTTTTAAGCAGTTGGGTGTTGGAGTAAGCGGCGCCTCTGCGGCGGCAGTGTTTCTAACCGAACCCGCCTCAACACACGCACTTGTTCGCTTAGTGGGCTTCATTCTGTAGTTAGAGTATGTCTTGCTTGGCGTCCATTCCGAGTATCACACATGAAAGTGCTACAGCATATGTATGTACTCGCGAGTAATAACCGTCTCCGTGTTAAAAGTCCTTTATGTGTGTGTGTGTGTGTGTGTGTGTGTGTGTTATAAATGCAGTATCGCTCTGTCGCTGTAGAGGTGCAACTGTTTCCAAACCGAAACGATCTTAATAACATCTGCTTCATATACCATGCGATTGTCGCTCTTGCACTTTATTCTGTGGTCACCGGTTATTAAAATCTCTGACTAAACACGTCTGATCCTGACTGCACACATCCGAACCATGACTGAACACATCTGATTCTGGCTGATCACATCTGATCCTTACTGAACACATCCCGACCCTGACTAATCACACCTGATCCTTACTGAACACATCTGATCCTTAATGAAGACAGCCTGACCCTGACTAATCACATCTGATCCTTAATGAACACATCCCGACCCTGACTGAACACATCTGATCCTTAATGAACACATCCCGACCCTGACTGAACACATCTGATCCTTCCTGAACACATCTAATCCTTAATGAAGACACCTTGACCCTGACTAATCACATCTGATCCTTAATGAAGACATCTGATCCTTAATTAAGACATCCGACCCTGACTAAACAATCCGACCCTGACTAATCACATCTGATCCTTACTGAACACATCCCGACCCTGACTAATCACATCTGATCCTTACTGAACACATCCCGACCCTGACTGAACACATCCCGACCCTGACTGAACACATCTGATCCTTCCTGAACACATCTGATCCTTAATGAAGACACCCTGACCCTGACTAATCACATCTGATCCTTAATGAAGACACCCTGACCCTGACTAATCACATCTGATCCTTACCGAACACATCCCGACCCTGACTGAACACATCTGATCCTTCCTGAACACATCTGATCCTTAATGAAGACACCCTGACCCTGACTAATCACATCTGATCCTTAATGAAGACACCCTGACCCTGACTAATCACAACTGATCCTTACCGAACACATCCCGACCCTGACTGAACACATCTGATCCTTCCTGAACACATCTGATCCTTAATGAAGACACCCTGACCCTGACTAATCACATCTGATCCTTAATGAACACATCCCGACCCTGACTGAACACATCTGATCCTTCCTGAACGCATCTGATCCTTAATGAAGACACCCTGACCCTGACTAATCACATCTGATCCTTAATGAACACATCCCGACCCTGACTGTACACATCTGATCCTTCCTGAACGCATCTGATCCTTAATGAAGACACCCTGACCCTGAATAATCACATCTGATCCTTAATGAAGACATCTGATCCTTAATTAAGACATCCGACCCTGACTAAACAATCCGACCCTGACTAATCACCTCCGATCCTTACCGAACTCATCCTGACCCTGACTAATCACATCTGATCCTGACTAAACGCATCTGATCCAGGTCTGATCCTGACGAAATGCATCTGATCCAAATCCGGTCCTGAATAAATACAGTTTACAGTTTCGAATCCTATCCTGACTAAGCACAACTGATCCAGGTCTGATCCTGACTAAACACATCTCATTCTCAGTCTAACTGCTTATGTTGATTAATCAGAATTTGGGTTACAATTGAATTCCTAATTTTGCAGCTTTGCTGACTGAACTAGACAGCACTAGAATATAACATTAAAATGTGAGATATTTGTGAAATGTTTAGCGAGTCTGGTGCTGAATTTTCTTTATTCATGTGGGAAGTTAGTGGTTGTGTCTGATGTCTCAGTGCAACACAGTTACAATGGTGTTCAAGGGGAGGAAAAAAAAATTCGGCGAACTCAAACCTAAGTGATAATGATCACAATTTGCTGTTGGCTCCTAAATATTTGAGAACATGGGCTTATTTTCTCACTCCACACCATTTCTCAGTGATGTGTAATGCCGTATTTATGGACGAAATAGACACAGCAAACGCTGGACTCGAAGATCCAGAATGCAGTGCTGCTACAGGACACAGTTGTGCTGAGTTGTAGTAGAGACTCGACTCGGCTAGTTAGTGGCCTACGAGATAACACGGTTTCAACACGGTTTCAACACGGCACTGTAAAAGCGGCATGCTGGAAGCAGATGGGAAATATTTTTGTTTGAGCTCCTCACTCGTATTATCTTGTGCATAAATCCATCAGGTTAATTCTCAGCTGCTACCGGCAACTTTCCCAACTTTTTATTCTGAATTTTGGCCATGATGTGGTCGAGTCTCGCATGGATTAGAAAACACAGCTCTCTGAAGTCCATAATTCACCATGACCGGTCTGCTTTTAACACTATGCAGTGGAGGAAGATGTGTTAATACGTTCTGTAGGTCACAGGCTGAAGAATGTGAGGTATGGCAGGGAGTATGTTTTCTTTCCTTATAGCCGGGAACCTTTTCAGCTGTTTGAGGAGATGTAGTGTCAGCAGACTGAACACTGTATTGTGTAATATTATGTTTAGTCATAGCTGCTTCAGTGCTTCGAAGATCAAACTCATTAGAGGTTCACTGATAGAGCTATACCAATGAATTTTTCTAACGGCACATAATCTCATTATAGTCTTTGTCAGGAATGAGGTGTCGGAACAGCTCTTGTCTTTATCTTGATGTTAATACCATCTATTTTAATGAAACACACACACACACACACACACAAACAGACACTTCATTAGCCTCTGCTGTCTTTTAATCGCTCTGTCTTACTCATCAGATGGAGAGGTGTGTGAGTGAAGCGTGTATGCGTGTACTGCGGCTTCAGCTCGCTATTTTTGAGCAGATCTTTATTTTTATTTATTTTTTTTTTTATTTTTGGGAAAGTTTATCAATCATTTAAGCCACGATAGTGTTTAATAACATTGCCAGTCTGATTAGGTCTAATCAGGACCTGTATTTTGATCATGGCACTGGATAATTAAGATGACATTTATATTATTTTAATGCATTCGGTTGGTCAGATTAGTTTTTTCCTTGATTAAAGGAGGAATTTAATCATATATGAAAGGAAAGTCCACCCTGAACAACTTTTTAATCTTTCAGTGCACCCAAAATGTATTTTTTAATGATGTTTTGAGTTGATTCCTTAATATTATTATTATTATTATTTTTTTAGTTAAAACATTGACATGTTGGTCTATTTTCACTTTGGTTAACGATTTCCTATATTACCCTCAATGCCCTTCGACTACCTGCCGATAGTGGCGCCAGTGGGAATTGGCTCTAGCTTCGACGATGCAGCAGCACTTTAGTCCTTTAGTCTGGCCAGCTCGCTCACCTCTTCATCTGTTCACTCTGCTCAAACAGATCAGCTTCCAAAGCTTCGACTTTCATGCTACCACCACCGACAACGCTATCGTGCTTGTCATCTCGTGGACTGATGACTAGCCAAGTCGAGTCTTTGTCATAACTCAGAAACGAGTCATGTAGCTGCACTGCATTCTGGAACTTTGAGTCCAATATTTGTTGTCTCCATTACTTCTAGTGGAAATTCTCATTAAGATGACATCACTGGAAAATGGTGAGTGAGAAAAGAAGCCCTTGCTAGTTTTTTTTTTTTTTTTTTTTTTTTTTTTTTTTTTTTTTAAGGGTGGGGAGATGTTGGCTAACAACACAACTTGGCCATTAGCGCTTCTGTTTGCGATCGCTGAACACTTTCTCATGGGAAATAGCGAAAATACAGAACCAGCAAACAAATTAGCACCAGAATTGCTAAGCACGTCACAAATATTTCAATATAAACATATTTAATGTGTCTCAGGGTGGATTTTTTTCTTCATGTAATCATGTAGCTGACCAGGTAAGAGTTAAAGGGTTCAACACATATTTGGCCTTTTGCCAGTTCTGGGATTTGAGCAACCTTCAAGTCACTGGCACAGAACCTTAAACTCTGAGCCAAATTAAATTCCCCAAACTGGTCAGACTTAAATAAAAATAAATAAATAAATAAATTAAAAAATTACCCATCATCCAAAGCGCAAGTAAAACACGCATTCTAGGCTAGTGTTCAACAACCGGCTTGTTAACAAGGACAATAAAACTGCACCAGCTTGTTACAGCACTGCTTTAACCGAAAATGCCTGTGTACTGGTTTATAGCAAAATCCAAAAAGTGCTGGAGTAATTCTTAATTAGCAAGTGTCTCGCATAGTCAGAAAAAAATTTAAAGTTGTGTGGGAGGTTGTACTTCATTATGTTTTGGGTTCAAAACACACATTGTGGCTGAGCTAATGCTGCACCCGCAAAGCTGTAGGATCCAGTATCCAAATTGAGATAATGGCTATTACCAATGCAATTATATTTACAGAACTGCACGCACAGATGAACAATAAACATACTTAATGAATAAATTTTCAACATATTTTCTCAAAATGGTGCTTGCTTGTATCCTGGTAACTGTTTAAAGATTTGCAACCAACTTACAATATCACCTTTTTAAATGCTGTAAAATATTGTAGTGACAGTGTAGTAAGTGTTACATTATTCAGGTCTGGAAACTATAAGAAAGTAGAAAGTATTCAGTTTTGAAATACAATTTTCTCTGGAAACAATAGGCGACCCTGTGACCCATACCATTATTTCAGAATTCCTGTTCATGCTGAAATTTATATCAGTCCCTCCAGGATTTTGCGATCGCAGAAATTAACACAAAATCAAGCAAACTCCACAATATTCGCAGGAGCTTGCAATTTTTTTTTTTGTTGCAAAATTACTGCAGATTTTCCACAGATTTGGGCCAAGATGTGTCATGTGACATCATCACAACACGCATTCAACCAAAGTACTCTTTGATTCACGTGCGTCAAACATGAGTACAGCTAAAAGGTCTCATTTACCCACAAACATCACTGTGAAAGACTAAAAAAGAAAGCACAATAAAAGCACAAAAAACTCCGCAAATTGCATCGAAAATTTTGAAAAAAGCCACAGCAAAATCAAGCATTTCCTGTATGGACTGTGTAATACATTTGGGGCATGCTGTTACAGGAAAATAATCAACAACAAGGTTGTGTGATGCTGTTGTCACCCAGAAGTTGATTATTTTCAGATAATAGCGTGTTTTATTCCTTTTGTACCACAGCAGTTTGCCAGTGATTACATTTTATTTATTTATGAATCATACAGTGCCCTCCACTAATATTGGCACCCTTGGTAGATATGAGCAAAGAAGGCTGTGAAAAATTGTCTTTTGTTCAAAACATTCACAAAAATACTCTGCTCTCATGGATATCAAATAATTCCAAACACAACATAGGTTTATCCAAAAAAAATCTTTGTTAAATATAGGTGTGCAACAATTACTGGCACCCCTATGAATTCATATGAGAAAAATATATTTGAAGTATGTTCCCATTGATATTTTACATTTTTTTAATACGCCTGGGTGACTAGGAACAGGAAATTGTTCAACCATGATTTCCTGTTTCACAGGGGTATAAATATGAAGTAACACATAGGTCAAATTCCCTTAGTCATTCATAACAATGGGTAAGAGCAAGGAATATAGCTGTGATGTGCGGCAAAAGGTTGTTGAGCTTCACAAAATGGGAAGTGGCTATAAGAAAATAGCACAAGAATTGAAAATGCCCATTTCCACCATCAGGGCAATAATTAAGAAGTTCCAGTCAACTGGAAATGTTATGAATCAGCCTGGAATTGGACGCGTATCTATATTGTCTCATCGCATTGTGAAGAGGATGGTTCGAGTGGCCAAAAAATCTCCAAGGATCACAGCTGGAGAACTGCAGAAGTTACTTGCATCTTGGGGTCAGAAAGTCTCCAAAACTACAATCCGAAGTCACCTACATCACCACAAGTTGTTTGGAAGGATTTCAAGAAAAAACTCTCTACTCTCATCCAAAAACAAACTCAAGCGTCTTCAGTTTGCCAGACACTACTGGAACTTCAAATGGGATCGGGTTCTATGGTCAGATGAAACCAAAATAGAGCTTTTTGGCAATAAACACCAGAGGTGGTTTTGGCGTACACAGAGAGGTAGCCATATGGAAATGTACCTCATGCCTACGGTTAAATATGGTGGTGGCTCTTTAATGTTTTGGGGCTGTTTTTCTGCCAGAGGACCTGGACATTTTGTTAGGATACATGGCATCATGGACTCTATGAAATATCAACCGATATTAAATGAAAACCTGACTGCCTCTGCCAGAAAGCTTAAAATGGGCCGTGGTTGGATCTTCCAGCAGGACAATGATCCAAAACATACATCAAAATCATCACAAAAATGGTTTACTGACCACAAAACCAAGGTCCTGCCATGGCCATCCCAGTCCCCTGACTTGAAATCCATAGAAAACCTGTGGGGTGAACTGAAGAGGAGAGTCCGCCAGCGTGGACCTCGAAGTTTGGAAGATCTGGAGAGATTCTGTATGGAGGAATGGTCTCAGACCCCTTGCCATGTATTCTCCAACCTCATCAGGCATTATAGGAGAAGACTCAGAGCTGTTATCTTGGCAAAGGGAGGTAGCACAAAGTATTGACAAAGGGTGCCAATAATTGTTGCACACCTATATTTAACAAAGATTTTTGTTTTGGATAAACCTGTGTTGTGTTTGCAATTGTTTGATATCCATGAGAGCAATGAATTATTTTTTTTTAAACAAAAGATCAAAATGTTAAACAATAAAGACAATTTTTCACAGCCTTCTTTGCTCATATTTACCAAGGGTGCCAATATTAGTGGAGGGCACTGTAACTCGCCATATGGTTTTATACTACATTAGCTATTCTTACATAGAGCTTCACCACAGCAATGATTATAAGAATTTCCTTTGTTAAATAACACTTCTTTAATCCATTTATTATTTGCCTTAGGATTATTTAAGCGTCCACCCTGGGAATTAGCCGTTACTATGTAAATGATGACGTATTAGAACAAGCGCATTAATACAGGCTATGTCTAGTTGAAATTCAGCAGTGCCTGTGATATCACTAATAATAGTGTGACAAGCTTTAATTCATAAATGCGTATGTAGCATTACCATCAACTGTAGAAATTTTTGCCTGACATAAATCAGCATCAGCCATTGAAGCTGATGATTTGTCTGTGAAATGTGTGCACTTGGCAATACTCCATCTCTCCCTGGTTTGTGTTTAATACACTGCATATGGCCAGTGAAGAAGTCTTCAGCAACATATGGGTGAAAATCAGAAGATCGAACATGACTGCTTAACAAGTGTGACGTAATTGAATAATTCAGTGGAAAAGGGACCATAAGGTAACGGAGTGAAAGAGGAAACTTGACCTAGAATAATGGCTAATACAATGAAGCAACCTGTCTGGTGCAGTGGAAAAGTCGTCTGAATACCTCCGCTAAGTTGATTACAAGACGTGTGGAATGAGCCACCTATTTCTGTATAGTTAAAGAGTCAATTATAAATAGCATTGATTTCCACACAAAAGAAGCAGACAGTTTAATTTATACCTTGCTTATTCAAACTGCGTGCAATCTTGAATACAAAAGCGATTCATCTCGGAGACAGACGAAGGCTCGTTCTGTGCCATGGATCTCGTTCAGTTCAACAATATAAGCCAGAGTAAAGAAGGAGTTTTAAATTCAGCAAACATTCTCACTGTGTTCGAGAGATCTGCTCAACCCCACCCCGGCCCTCTTTAAACCCAATTACATGCCACACTGGCAGGCTGCAGTGCAGTAGATCAGGAGGGTTGGCATGCTGGGCACTAACAGCATGCAGGATTATACACTGCATATGGAGTCATGCTGTGAAATCAGTGTCATTAGAGTACACACACTGTTGTGTCAGGTAAGAAGTAAAACTAATAGTAAAAAAGCAAAACAAAACCAAAAAAAACACACACATTCCATTAAGCTACACTCAAGTGTATGTCTCTCTGTACCTGTGACCCAAATGATCATTCCCACGCCAGGCTTTAAAAATGCAACAGAGCTGCAGTGGCTGTGTTAAATAAATTATTCAGGAATAAAGCTATTTATATTATAAAAGACTTTCCACCATTGGTGGTAATACTACTCGCACATTAAAGCTTTTCACACATTTACTACAACACTGTTGAATTCTTGAATCTGATTGGTCAGATGATGTTCATTCATTTTCCTTGACAAAATCATAGGTGTACTGTATATTAATATGCTCATTCTAATAAATTGTTGTTTCTATAGTAACAATATACGATCTGGTGATATCATATACGTATCTGATGATATGATATGGTGAAGCTTACTGTAAGGAGAAGTTTATTTATGGAAGGAGCCTTCAGCGTGTTCTTTTTTTTTTTTTGCATCATTTTGTCAAGAGAGAGGAAAAAGGCTGTCATATTGCAATTGATAACAGGAACTAACTTGTTTAGCAGATGTTCCACAAACGTACTACATACAGTGCCCTCCACTAATATTGGCACTCTTGGTAAATATGAGCAAAGAAGGCTATGAAAAATTGTCTTTACTGTTTAACCTTTTGATCTTTTTGCTTAAAAAAATCACAGAAATACTCTGCTATCATGGATATCAAACATTTTGATCATCTTTGAAACAGTGCCTATTAATGAAGTTGATATACTTGAACAAAACCACAAGAAAAAAATCACTTTTCAACCATTTATTCAATAGAAATATCAATAGATGTGATAGAAAAAGTACCACCTTGGCCTCAGAAGTTAGTATTGCCCCCTTTAGCAGAAATAACTTCTTGTAGGTGTTTTGCTTAATTGACCACCAGCCTTGCTGGAATTTTTGACCACTCTTCCATGCAATATTCTTTCAGTTGCAAGATGTTTTCTTGCATGTGCTACACATTTCAAATCCCCCCCCCCAACATTTCAATGGGATTCAAATTCAGACTTTGACTGGGCCATTCCGTAACCCTCCATTTCTTCTTTTTGAGCCATTCCTTGGTGGATTTGCTAGTGTGTTTACGATCATTATCCTGTTGAAAGGTCCACTTTTGGTTCAACTTCACCTTTCGGACAGATGGCCTCACAATATCTTCAAGCACTCTTTGATATGCTGTAGAATTCGTAGTTGGATCAATGAATGCAAGCAGTCCAGTCCCTGAGGCAGCGAAGCAACCCCAAACCAGAACATTTCCACCACTGTGCTTCACAGTTGGTATGAGGTGCTTCTCCTGAAAAGCTGTCTGCTGTTACTGTGACCAAACAACTCTATCTTTGATTCGTCTGTCCCGAGCACATTATTGCAAAAGGCATGGTCTTTGCCTATATGCTCATTGGCAAACTGCAGTCTTGCAGAGGCTTTTCCTGGCACTCCTCCCACACAGGTCAAATTTCTGATTATAGAAGCATGCACTTTGACACCAACAGTTGCAAGACTTACCGGCAGATCCTGTGATTTAAATATTAGGGTTCTTGGAGACTTCTTTTTGCATCAGACGGTCTGCTCTTAGGCTGAATTGGCTGGGACGGCCAGTCCTGCACAAATTGGCAGTCGTTTGAAATCTGCGCCATTTGTCGATTAATTTCCTTACAGTAGAATAATGTATTTCAAATAATTTGGAGATCTTTTTTAAATCCCTTGCCAGGCTCATAGGCCTCCACAACCTTTTTTCTGAAGGCCTTATAGAGCTCTTTAGATCTTGGCATGATGACGCCACACACCTCAATAGCAAAGGGAACACCAGACACTAGATATGAGAGGGATATAAATAAGGTTCCACCTGCACTCCCTTAGCAGATTCTAATCACTGGCACCAAATCTTCAACACCTGATTCTAATTTGGATTTGAAGGTGTGATAAATGTAGAAGTGTACTTACTTTTTCCATGTGACTGATCTGTTGTTTTGTTAATTTAAATTGTGAAAATGACTACAAGATGTCAATTTTATGTCATTTGATAGTGTGTAAAGTGCCTTTATTGATAGGCACTGTTTCAAAGAGGATCAAATGTTTGCTTGTCCAAATATTTAAAACAAAAAAAAACAAAAAACAACAATTTCCATGGTGTGTACTTATTTTTTCACATGACTGTATATGTTTCCTATAACAACACTTCCCATTAGATTTCCCACTACCTTACACATTATTTATAATAAATTGTTCAAATATTACAGTAGTCCTATATTATAAAAGGAATGTCAATTTGGGCTTGTGGGGGGCACAGTGACTTAGTGGTTAGCATGTTTGCCTCGCACCTCTGGGGTTGGGGGTTCGATACCCGCCTCCTCTCTGTGTGCACAGAGTTTGCATGTTCTCCCCGTGCTTTGTGAGTTTCCTCCGGGTACTCCAGTTTCCTCCCCCAGTCAAAAGTCATGCATTGAAGACTGATGGGCATCTCTAAATTGTCCATAGTGTCTGAATGGGTGTGTGAGTGTGTGTGCGCAATTGTGCCCTGCTATGGATTGGCACCCCATCCAATCCCCGAGTCCCCGCGACCCTGTGGAGGATAAGCGGTATGGAAAATGGATGAATGTATGGAATTTGGGCTTGTTTGTTCAAAGTTTGGGAAGGTCTGGGCTAGCATCTTTTCTTTTCTTTTTGTATGTTTAACTCTGAGGTGTCTGTGTGTAGTAGCAGGTGAGTTATTTGATGACTCTGTGCTGCACATTATTTTGCTCAGTTGCTTGGTCTTCTTGATTCTGAAAAGATGATCCTGGCATCTGTGCACGCTAATTAATCCACAAATTGCCCTACAAACAACCAGATTGCACTTCGGTTGATGTATGAAGTGGTGGAATTTCAAAAGATGCAATTTGCTTACAGCATTGAAAACGTTAATTTGCGGAAAGTCACTAAGGAGTAGATTTTGTTTTCTTTTCCTGGTTATTGAACTTATTATGAATACAAAAAAAACTAATAGGCCAGATATGAAATCTGCTTGCCCCAGGCACCCAGAATACTGATTTGTCTACTCCTGCACTAACTAGTACAATTCAGCTTTACCCCCCCCCGGTCTCTCACTATAGCAGAAGGCAGCAATGATCACTGAATCAGTTATTAAAAGAAAAAGAACAGAATAAATCATAATTTATGGAGACAAATTAAATATCAAGAGAGTGCAACTGCATTGAAAGCCTTATGGTGAGGTAGTAGGAAAAATACACATTAAGTGTTTAAATATGATTGCTTCTTTAGTGCTCAGTTGTTAGCAATTCAGATAGATTTCCTCTGTCTCTGTTGTTGTCTGTAAGGTTAGCCTGAATAGAGCTGATTAAATGAACAATGGATTTTGAGTACCACTGAGAGAATCACGAGAGAATTACAGTATGTGTGTCTTTTCTCCTGGCAGAGATTCAAAAAACAAAAAAGTTTTTTCTTCTTCTTTTTTAAAAATTTTTTTATTCCTCATAGGACAAACTCTGGTTCAACAAATGGTGGCGAGAAAGGAGGACAGGCTTTAAAATGGTGACTCATTTGCATCACCCCCAGAAACTGATATTTTTTTTGCAAAATTGGACAAATAAGCTATCTTGAAACGCATTTCTTTCCAAAAAGGAAAATAACCATAATTTAAAACGCCATTAAAAGGTGAAGTCGTTTGTACTGCCTGCTTGTGTCGACATTTTTTATTTCCTTTTGAAAGGTTGCTTACTCGGGTCTCTGCAACTTCAGCAATATACTATAGGTCTTTCCAGTTTCCTCTTTGAGAATTAACTTGGGTTGAATGATTGCTTTTAGGAAAAAATAAATAAATAAAAGAAATTGCTTTTGTTTTTGTCTGCTCAGGTTCTCTGTTTGTCTTGGATGTCACTCATGTTTGCAGCAAGCACATACAAGTCTCAATCCATAAGGATAATCCAGTGAGTTCTAGGCTCATGTTGCTGTGGGCACACCGCTTGGCATGGGTTCAGCTCATGAACTTTTATACGTCATGGGAAAACTAGACATCACTGTGGAACCGGATCACTGTTAGGTTTTGTTTTTTGTTGTAATTGTTTAGTCTGGGAGGAAATGAATTACTTTAGGCCATGTATTTGCTGATAGATATTGTGTTGATATTGCTCGACTCGGTCTCCTTGGAGAGACGTCATCGTCAACATCGCTCTCTGTTCATCTCCCTGCTGTGTCTGAGTATAATGTCTTCTGAGCCTCTGAAAGCGCAAATAACCTTCAGTATCCATGAACCAGAACACTTTGCACCGGAGCTGTGTTTTCGAACGTGTCCAAACACGAATCTGGGATACGTGCGATGACCTTTTGCTCTGTTAGGTCTGTGGTGCATTTCCTGACTAATATTGCTAGCACTGTTGCCCTGGGCTTTGGACTTTGGTGCTGTGTGTGTGTGTGTGTGTGTGTGTGTGTGTGTGTGTGTGTGTGTGTGTGTGTGTGTGTGTGTGTGTGCACATGAGAGACGGCTCGAAGGACACTACCTATTGGCTCATTCAGTCAAAAGATCTATTGTCTTGATATGCTAGTAATAGAAAACCAAGCAGCACATTGTAGACCATTTATTCTATGGTTGTTCAAGGGATCATCATCAACAGGTACAATATACATTTTCTTCATAGTCTTCGTGATTCACATTCATCCATAACTCTAAAGTATAGATTCTGAAAGTGTTCTTCATGCCATTTAGGTGTTGTGGGCGATGACCGTTTTTCACTCTTGAATGCTAAAATAACAGTGATTATTTTTAAATGAGCTGACACAATGGCCCTGTGCTAAATAGCCTCTCATCCACTACTCGAAATGTGCTGGGTGAAATCTCTTCACACTTAAATAAAGAATGAAGACAAAATGTCAGCACTTTTCAGGTCCCTGTATGCAGTGCCCTCCAGAACTATTGGCACCCTTCATAAAATTAGGACCAATGGTTCTGTAAAACAAACCCTGCACACAATAATAATCATTCTAAAGAGAACTGCTTTTTTTTCTCTCCTAATAATTACTGACATCCATTTAAATAAATTCAAACAAATTGTCATTCTTGAAAAACGTATTTTCTATTTGCTCGAAGTTGAACTGTGGTTGCCGTTAACATTTCCTGTTTCCCCGGGGGTATAAATAGGGGCTTGCACACATGTAAAAATCCATTTGTCATCCATTGCCGTGGACAAGACCAAAGAACTTTCCAATACAAAAGAGAAAATAGTTGTTGGCCTG
This sequence comes from Cranoglanis bouderius, assembly GCA_023630585.1. Taxonomy (NCBI): domain Eukaryota; kingdom Metazoa; phylum Chordata; class Actinopteri; order Siluriformes; family Cranoglanididae; genus Cranoglanis; species Cranoglanis bouderius. Next base: position 23,536,813 of record CM042538.1, read on the forward strand.
CACAAATTAGGCAATGGGTATAAAAATGCACAAGCATTTAAAATACCATTACGCACAATTAAGAGACCAGAGATCTGTTTTAAAATGTTATCAGTTTTACAAAAATAAAAATAAGACCAGGTTTACACTCTTATACCAGAATGCTGCTTGGAAACATTGCAAGAAATAAGCCCTTTCTGAGAGCATCTCACAAAATGCAGTGTCTGGACTTCACCCAGCATCATTATAACTACAATTGGCACTGTGTGTCTTGATCAGGTGAGACCAAAATTTTTGGTCATACAAACCATCGGTTTCATTTCATCGGATTCACCACCATTTCATGTCCCAAACCTGGTTGCCTCTGCCTGGAAGTTAGGACTTAGATGCCTTAGATGAGCTTTTAACAAGACGAGCAGCTGAATATAACTACAAAATCAACGCAGAAACAGGTAAAGGAACAAAATATCTGTGTTTTCCAATGACCATCTCGGTCTGAAACCATGGTCCAAATGAAAGAGGGAAGTCCACATGCACAAAGCTAAGAATATTAACAACTTACAGTGTTCTCCAACCTTGGTAAATGTTACAGGAAGAGACTCAATGCTGTTATTTTCTTCAAGACAGAAGTCACAAATTTTGCTAATTTTTTTTACGAAGGTTGCCAATAATTCTGGAGGACATTATACATGGCTTTCCAATATATTCTGCCTTTGCGTCTATGAATAAGATGGTTTTGAACAAAATCCCAGCACAAACCTTCAGGTTTTGGGTTTAAAGAAGCAATTACTACAACATCATGTATTGTATCATCATACGGATGTCATATTGTCATATCGCCTGTGTTGTTAAAAATATTGTTTTTAAATGTGGCACTTTGCTTTGGCCAGCCTAAATAACATAATCACACATCATATGTCTCAAAGTATCATGATTTTAATATTTGTGTTTATGATCAAGTTTGAGTTCAAGATCAAGTCCATCTAATCAACTTGCTATATAGTTAAACACCCTATAAACTATTAACACCTTCCCTGTCTACCTGGAAGACCTCAGCCTTGCGCTAATAATGTGAAGACAAGATAAGCAGTCCTAATTGGAACCTGCTATTGATCCATTATTTATGATTCATAATGAAGTTGGAGATCAGTGCCACAGTCTTCAGTTCGTAACATGAACGAAAGTCTGTTTTTAAAGTACTGAGCCCCGGTAAGAGCCTGCAGCTCGAGAGCTTTTGGAGAGCAGATATCACTGCCATGCTGAAGCTTTCTCGCTCGGTCATTAATTACGGCTGGTAATTGCAGTAGAGTACATCAGCGAGGACATCTAGCAATCATGAAGCGAACCCTTTCCTGGATTTATAGTTGTGTGCCTACATAAACTGAGCAGTGCAAGGCTCAATAGCTCTAAATCATCTGCAGAATGAATGCGGTCTGATTGAGATAAACGCTTGTCTGTCATGTACCATGCTCTGATACAAAAGCACAATGTATTTCCTGTGAATAGCTTCACTGATTTCGAATGCAACAATGTCCGTTGCCATTTTGCGAGTTGGAACTGGTTATTTTATTACTATTATTTTTTTTTGAAATCGTAGTGTTTGCACATATACAGATTTTTAGCTGACGATATCAGTCAGTAAAGATAAGATGAGATTTTTTTGCTGCAGTGATTGTGAGTGAGCTAAAGGACACGGCGAATGACAATACCACAATCAGCATATTTCGCCCCAGGATAAGCTGTTTATCTTCATACGACCTCATCAAGGGGGGCAACCAGCAAAGAAAAGGCAAGGTGACATTGCGATTCAGATTGTTTCTGCACCAGTATAGCAAACGAATTGAACTTGGACTAGATGAAGGTTGCATTCTGACAAGCCGTTATCTAATTAACCCTTTTCGGCGAGTCAAGACTCCAAAAAGATCAGCATCAGTTCGGCATAAATGCAACTGTACATTCTGACGCGCGAGTCGTTTTAAAGAAGCAGGAAACGGACCAGTTCGCTTTGGTTTAACGGTCACACCCGTTGAATTTCACATACTCTATGACCATGTCTTCGGACTGATCTGCAAAGACACTAAGGGAGTCTTCTATCTCTTCAATGTCAAATTTCTTTTATACTGTCACAACTGTCAGCTCAAGCAACTATCGATTTCTGCTAAGGATCTCTGGATGTGAGAGGGTGAGCACTCCTTCTGTCCACACACCGTGCTTCTGAAGCACTTAGCGTGGCAAACATAATTATCCAGGGTGATACTATTACGGTTTCATAAAACTGCAAATATGAATTAGCGTAATTGTCAGTTGAGGATTATTTATGTGGATAAGGGAATCACAACCAATTTTTTTTTTTTCCAGTGGAGATGCAGGTCTAATCCCCCGACCCACAAATACTGAAAAAATCGTTGTCGAGAGAGTTTCAGATCATGGTTTAGTGTCACGTCTTAAAGTCCCCATCAAATCAAACTTGAAGTTTAGTATGAATATGTTAGCCTTTTAACCAAATAAATAACTTTTAATATGTTAACCAAATTCGCATTCAGAAGATATATGCATTCAAAATGTACAGTCTCCCTCTACCATCAGTACGGATAAATAATTTTGATGACATCATTCTGCACTTCAGCATCTCATCAGATTTTCTGTCCAATGAATGCTCTCTAGAGTCTGAGGTGTCCCGCCCCCAACGTTATAAAAATCACCTTTAAGTTGTCATTGTTGAGTGAGAAAAATCATATCAGTAAGCATGGGTCATAAATGTGTTTTTGGCTGTTCAAATGTGTGTTTTATACTCAGTTTTCCAACTGTAAGTTTGTTAAGAAGGAAATGGCTTGAATTCATTCACTTTATTACTCGGGCTCGTGTCAAATGATACTAACTGTCAAGTATGGCTTATAGCCCAGGTTGTGAGGTAAGCCAAACACTATTGGATGTTTAAAAAGGGGGAGGGGCCACTCGATATGTCCCGCCCTGACTTCCTGTTTCAGTGGAAATTACGTCAACAAATCGAATAACGCTGCGCGTTTCAAGGCACTTCACAGGGAATTTAATGAACAGGATAGATTAAAAAAAAACATATCATGCATACAGTTTCTTGGATACTTTTACTACTACTACTTATTTCTATGTGTGCAAATAATAATGTCATTGTAACAAGGGAAAAGATCTTGAATGAAGGCAAATGTATCTAATAATGACATTTTTACATAGGAAGGTGAAAACCGAAAACTACTGGCTTTCCTGATGTGAAATTGGTGCCTGATTTTCAGACATAACTCACCTACAGGTTTTATCATCTTCTTTCCAAAAGTGAAATGTACTTTTAAATATTTTATTCTGACTGTGGCACAGCGGCACTGCAGACATTTTGACAGCTGATATTTGGTTACAAAATCAGTTAATTAAGCTTATGTACATGATGCCATGACAAGGTATTCAACAACCTGACATTTACTGTGTGAGGAAATCACAGCTACTTACACAACATGATCTTTGCAATAAGACAGCCTGTGTAAGATTAAAAAGTAAATAAAACAATTTCCATGGCCATCTATCCATTTTATGGATACCGCTTATCATACACAGGGTTGTGGGGAGCCCGGATCCTATCGGAGGGCACAAGGTGAGGGACATCGCAGGGCACAATCGCGCACACATTCACACACACTACGGACAATTTGGAAATGCCAATCAGCCTACAATGCATGTCTTTGGACTGGGGATGAAACCGGACTGCCCTGAGGAAACCCCCGAAGCACGGGAAGAACGTGCCGTTTCCATGACATCTTGGTGAAATATATTTGTTGTCGTATTAGGTTTTTTTCTTTAACCAAAACACAATTTTTCTACACATCCAGTGGGTTTTCCCAGGCCGCCACACATATAAGATAGAGAAATGGGCTTCCTACAAACAGGCTTCTCAGTCTTAAAATAATCGAAATGATTTGCCGATGTATTGCCAATTGAAGGACCAGAGAAGTATGTCACTGTGGATTATTCCTTCAGAGTCAGGCATTTAAACTCTGGCTCTTGGGTGAAAAGGATACTTGCTGACACTCAAATAACTGGTCTAGCATGCAAAAAAACAAAAACAAAGCTGTTAAACAGTTCTCTTCACTGAGCAGCAGGAATGGCAGTCACCCAAGGATGTCCATCATTGCACAGTTTGCCCTCATGGCTCTGTCGTTTTTCTTTCAAACTACTGCAAAGGCACAGTGTAGAAGAAACACAACTGAAGATGCAGAAAGAATGCTCACTGTGAGGCTCAAATTCTGCTCCCGATCCCTCGCTGTGTGGTTAATATTGAGCTGCGCCTTCACTACCTATGGTGACTGTAGCTCAGGGTTTTGAGTGCGCTACAGTGAACACCGTAGTGCCTTTTTCTTTATGCCATTGCAGTCCTCTTGCTCCTGTCACACCGATTTAATTCAACACATCAGCGAGCCTCACGCAAGTGTTCTCTCTTAATTACAGGCCATGTTCAAGTGTGACGCCTGATATTGGGTTAGTCTTCAGCATGGAGGATACATCATGGCTACTGGGGTATGAAACACAGGGAAATTAATACTGTGGGCCAATTTTACATTTTGTAGTCCGAGGAATCCTTTTTGCTGTAAAGGCACGTGGAAAAATGAATAAAACATACAAATCTCACGAATGACGAAACACCACAGGAATCTTGATTGTGACTCATGAATATGGATGAGATAGTGCTGTGATTTTCACGATTAATCCGGTTAATTCGCGGTAATGTTTTAACACTATTTTCAAAATGTTCTAATAGAGATTGTACATGTTTATATATGTGTGTATATATACATGCATATTTAAATTTTAGTTTAAAACATCCATAAATGCTATTTAAAAGTTTAAACCAATGCGAAGGAAAAACACAGCCTTATTAACCTGATAAATTCCCCCTACAGCCTGCGCTACTCCCAAACACTGCGCTTAGATTAAAAGAAAAACAAAAAACAGCAAGATAAACGGGCACCACATCGCTGAGGACTGAGCTTGTAGTAAAGAAAGGTTTAAATATCACTTCATATATGGGATTGGTACAGTTTGAACATGTAATGAATATTTAAAAAAAAAAAAAAAAAAAAAAAAAAAAAATTAAAAAAGTTAATGTTTAAAATGCTTTTGTTTAAAAAAGCTGCATTACATCCTAAGCAGTAATTCGCCGGTCGGAATTACGTCATTTTCGACCTCGGCACGTACGACGGATGAAGTGGGAAGATTTACACCCCCATTTATTTTATTTTATTTTTATTTATTTATTTATTTATTTTATTTATTTATTTTTTTTGGTGGCTATTTTATGTGCTTATTTTGTAGGTGACTAACTGGGATGAGTGATTGTATATTTTCCTTCTCAAACAGAGAACTGCAGTGTTTTAGATTTAACAGACGACTATATGTCTATGTTTGATGAATCTAAAGCTAATACTTAGGGCTGGGCGATATACTGATATAATAGCGATGTCGTGATAAATGATTACGCGATGCACTTTTCTAACATGTTGGTATTGTGATGCATTTTATTATTATTATTTTTTAACATTTTTAATAATTACAAATTAAATGGTACCGAATGGATGCTGTTGATTTGATGTGTTTGTTTTTTACTTAATCTTCTTTGTCCTTGTAGGCATTAAAGAAATGTGTAGTCAAACTCAGTTTAACGGTTTAACTAGTGTTTTTGCAGACAGTTTGGTAGCTAAAGTACACATCGTGATGCGCATCGTGTATCATAGAAATGTCCTCAAGTATCGTGATATGATATTTTTGTCATATTGCCCAGCCCTACTAATACTTGTACATACATTATAACTCATTTAAAGGTAAGAAGTTTTACTTTTTTTTCCCCTCACTTCTCCTGATGCTGTGAGCAGCCATGATGATTTGATGTCAGTCCGTAAACGAGTTGAGAAGAATATCCCAAGTTGACTTCTCAGCTGCAGTGGCATTTCATTCCATTTCATGGCATCTTCAAGACATGAAATTGTTTTATTTACAGTCCCCATGTACTCTGTCCAGAAAGAAGGGTTCTCTGTCTCTCTCTCTCTCTCTCTCTCTCTCTCTCCCCCTCTCTCTCTCTCTTCTCTATGTCCTCTGTAGTAAATAGTGCAAACAATGTTTTTTTAAAATTTAATTTAATTTTTTTTTTAAATAAAGTATTCTTTGTTTAAATATCATTTATTTAAAAGAACCTTTGTTTGCACTATTTTCTATAGATGGTACTGTTGCACATCAACATTTTCCAAAGTCCATTGTTATTCTTTAAAAAAAAAAACAACTAAATCATAATCGAGATTTTTTTTCTTTTTTTCTTTTTCCAATATCGCCCATCCCTAGGATGAGAAATGAAAACCTGTGCTGGAAGGATGTTTGTTCGTAATAACTCTTAGCGCGTTGTCTAAAATGGCCACACATTACCACTGTATCTGTTATTGCAGAGAGTGAGGGGAAATTGGGTCTCGACTGTGTTTTAAAATCGCTGTGAAAAAGCCGGCGCGCTTTGTAAAGAAGCACAGATAAGGACCAGCAATATATATTGTAGCATCTTCTGAATGTCTGGGAGGGAAATCGTGTAGGAGAGAAGGAACTGATAAGGGCAGGCTTAAACTTTTTGTGAAATTGCACATTACGCAGGCCATAAGATATGCAGGTGAATTAGTGCTGGGCCGAGCTTGAGGATAAAACCCGCTGCAGCCTCAGTATAATAACAAGCTGAATTAAATACTGTCCATGTGCTGGTGCCGTGTTTTCTGCTTTCTGTAGCATTTAATGCACAGCCTCAATGTGTATAAATACTTGGTTAATAATAATAACAATAATAACTCTCGGTACTCTCGTTTGAGATTTCAGTAACCTGGGTGCCCCCGACAAGCAGATTTTGGTGTACAGTTTTATTCATAGTTGCTCAATGCACAAGTAGGTTCAACAACCGGAGGGAAAAAACAAAACTCTACTCCTTATTGTCTTTTGCAAAACAGCATTCTCAGTTGGGCATGTTTTCTTAGTTATAACACATGATACATGTTTCAGTTCAGTTTTATGTGTATAGTGCTTTTACTAGACATTGTCTTAAGGAAGATTTACAGCTTATTGTTGAAACTTTGGCCTACAACTTTTTATTGAGAATACAACTTATGATTTGTTGTTGAGGTTACGTACTACATCAAAAATTTTATCTGGTTGGATAATGACTAGGGGGCGCAGTGGCACATTTGCCTCGCACCTCCAGGGTTTGGGGTTCGATTCCCGCCTCTGCCCTGTGTGCGTGGAGTTTGAATGTTCTCCCCGTGCTTCAGTGGTTTCCTCCAGCTACTCTGGTTTCCTCCCCCAGTCCAAAGACATGAGTTGTCGGCTGATTGGCATCTCTAAATTGTCCGTACTGTGAGAATTTTGAATGTGTGTGCTATTGTGTCCTGCTATGGATTTGACACCCCGGACACGCCTTGTGCCCTGAGTCCCCTGGGATAGGCTCCAGGCTCCCCGCGACCCTGTGTAGGATAAGCAGTACAGATGATGGATGGATGGATGGATGGATAATGACTATGGCAACCCATTCCCCTCTCCCTCAGGAATTCATATACTTTCTTGTTTACGTTATTCTGTAGGAATGCACTTAATTAACTAACTAGCCGGCCATGTGTTATGTCACATTAGCTTCCACTTTTTTGGTTTTCTGGGCAACCAAAACATGAGACTTGGCAATTCATCATTTGTCCATCCCTGATCCCTTACTTATAAAGTTTTTCTCAAAGCAACAGACAGGCTTTGTCCCGGCACTTTTCAAACTACTGGGGTGGTGACCCAGCACTTCAGGCAATAACGGACAGGTCTGACTCGGTTGAGAAACCAATCAAAACTTCCAGTTCAGCTGGTGGGTGGAACATTTCTCCTAAACGGGATCTCCTATGAGCGACAAAGGGTTAACCGCGCTTTGATGCTCACTAGCGCTTAATAATCGTGCGTTGTATCGGTATCGCTAACGTGTCAACATTTTAAGTGACACGTGCACATATTTTGTATCTGAATCAATTACAGGAACATTCCTCAAATGACATTCTTCAAATAAAGTAAATAATAATCCATCCAGGATTTAGCGATTTTGCGATCGCAGAAATTATCGCAAGATCAAGGAAACTATATAAAACAATATTTTGTGGAGCTTGCAATTTTTCAAAATGACCTCAGATTTTCCACAGATCTGGGCCAAGACGCGCCATGTGACATCATCACAACGCGCATTCAGCAAAAGCCCTCTTCGATTCACGTGTGTCGAACACGAGTACAGCTAAAAGGTCTCATTTACCAACAAACGTCACTGTGAAAGACCGTGCGAAACAATTTTGCGCAATTGCAATTTCACCTATTCAAGTATTTATTCACAACAAATTCCTCAAATTGTATCGCACATTCTGAAAAAAAGCTGCAGCAAAATCAAGCATTTTTGGCCGCAACAATCTTGCTGGAAAACATTTTTATCGAAACAGACCGTTACTACAATGGAAAACAGCCTGTTGCAGAATGTGAACATGTCTTTGATTTTTAAAACATATTTTAGAATTGGTGCTGTCCAACTGTGAACTAATTCTTTTGCTGTTATTAGCTACCTAAGTAGTAAAACGCAAAACGAAGCGTGTGAGATCGAAACAAACTACTGATATTCATTAAAAGGTGTGTTGTGCCCTGTTATTGTATTATAATCAGACCCTGTCTCCATACAGCACTAAAAGCAAAATAAATGGTTAATTTGTATGTTTTTATAGACAAATGATGGACGTACCTCTTCTCTCAGATAAAAATCTTGCCCCACCACTTTTAGAGCAGTGGTGCCACCCCTGCCAACAGATGATTTCTAAGAAGAAAGATATTACAAGCATACATATGTAATGTAATGTGTGTTTCCTACTTAACTCCATTTGAAAGTTAGAGGTCTGACTGTAAAGGTGACTCTCTGTGCTGCAAAATAATATACGTTACTTATGAAAGGCAGCAGAGATGTAAACATGAAGTGATGAACTGGGACCTGCTTGTTGTGGCTGTCTTAGAGGGGGGGGAAAAAAATAAAAAATCCCGAGCAGAAGAGAACAGTGTGTGCATGTATTCAATTTGTAGTCACGTATGCTCACTGGCAGCCTTATACCTTATAGTTGTACAGTTCTGTAGAGAGTTGAAGGGCACGGATTTAACGCAAGGTCAATTTAAACCACTCGAGGATAGAGCCACTGAATTATTCAGTGTCTTTGCAGTTTTATTCTTGTTTGTCATGCTTTCAGTTTTGTGTATATTTGCGCGCAAGAGAAATACTGAAATTGCCCTGGAGGCATTTCAATGCACGTGTAGTATGCAAATGTCCGAAAAAAGACGCACAGCGCTGATACAAGCTCCCCCGTAGCTATTGAATTATGCACAGTGATTTAACAGCATTGGATACGGCAGATGATACCAAATCTGTGGAGCCATATGGGAGTGTAATTTATCTAATCTGCTTTTGCCCCCTTAGCAAGGTGCAGGCAATCATCAGACAGTAAACAACATAATGATGCATCACGACGGTCCCGTGATGGATGGGTCCAAATCACAGTGTCGGATTTGGGGTCAGTTTGTGAGAGCGGGCACGACTGCCTCGATGTCTGAATCGAGCCTTTTTAATCGCAGTGGCTGCTTATTTAGAGGAGGCGACTGTTCTTCAGCTCGGGGCTGGCACGTACTGCAAGCAATGGCCGTGCCAAGAGCCTGCTGTCAGCAAGCGCACTGACAGCTTAACTGCCTGATGAGGCATCGTCAGCTCGCCAAGACCGAGCTCCTCTATACTGATTAACCAATATCGCAGATATCAATGAAGCCGTGGGTGTAGGATGAGGAGCCGCCGTTTCCTGTTCTCTCCAGCTGCTTTATGAGAAACACTGTGGAGAACATGACGTATCGCCGGTGTTCTCAGCACCACTCCCAGATTATTCAAATGACAAGCACAAATTTCAATGAACTAATGTTACCTGAGCTGTAGGAGTGAACGATATTGTGCTACGGTTCTCTGCTTGACGTTTTCAGGATGCACGACGTCCGTCACAATAATTTAGTGTGCTAAAATGGTACCAGCAAGACTGTAGTGCTGGAAATAAAACCTCTGAACAGTGTATGTTTTTAGTGATACTTTTATGCAGTGTGTACCAGTCAGATTTGCATCTAATCAGCTGCTTATGATCAGGAACAATGACTGATAGGGGTGCATGTGGTTATTTAATTATCTGTATTTATTTTGTCAAGCAAAATGCTGACTTCTAAGAGGTAGGTAGCTGAAAATGTGTAGCTACACTGAAATTTTTTGTTGTTGATATTTGATTATTGCCTGGTTACTAAAATAACAGAAATGGCTAAAAGTCTTATTCTTAAATTCCCCGTGAAGTGCCTTGAAACGTGCAACGTTTTCCGGTGTGTTGATGTAATTTCTTCAAGTCAGGGCCGGACATATCGAGTGGCTCCTCCCTCTTTTGAAATAGCCAATAGCGTTTAGCTTACCTCACAGCCTGGCTAAGCCGTACTTGACAGTTAGTACTAGAGGTTGTCCGATTGATCGGTTTTGCCGATTAATCAGCACCAGTAACCGATTGCTGGAACTGGAATCGGTTATCGGCCAAAATCCACATAGATAGTTTTTCCCGGCTACATCCATTGCTGGAGCAGCTGAGAAGGGTCCGCTGTCATTACACAGCAGGACAGCGGCCTCTAGAGGCAAAATAAACACCGCTGATAAATTTTGTTGTGTTATTTGCAGTGTTTTGTGAATCATTTTGGATGTCTCTATTTTTATTGGTTCAGTTTGGATGTTTATCTTTTGTTTACTTTAATATTTATTAATAGTTAATATATATCAATATTTATTTCATTTTTAAAAAAAGAACAGTGCATTTTCATGGTACAGTCAGTATTGTTTATTTTTGTAATAAAGTTCAGCAATATTTTACTTTGAGTGTTTTTGTTTTCACTCAGTTGATTAATTGGTTATCGGCAGGTGCAAGTGCTCAACTTCGTTATCAGTATCGGTAAAATCCACTATCGGTCGACTTCTAGTTAGTACCATGGACGTGAGCCTGAGCAGTGAAGTGAATAAATTCAAGCCATTTCCTTCTTACCCAACTTACAGTTTGAAAACTGAATAAAACACACACATTCGAACAGAAAAAGTGTGAATTTTGTCATTGTTTTGGAGCACACTAGCTTATAGATAAACTTAAGGCTAACATATTCATACTAAAAGCCACAAAACGTCAACTTTGATTTCCTGGGGACTTTAAGATCAGTGATAGCTGTGATATGGCTAGGATATCATCATGACGATTCATTAATAATTATACCGGGCAGGTAGTTATTTGGTGTGTTAAATGTATGTTTGGTGCTTTCAGCAAAGATATGTTTGTGTGTGACCTGTTGTGATGCTGCTGTTTAACACAGATGCTATGGTGTAAAGATTTAGGCTCCCTTGACATGTAACACCTGCTTTCGTTTTTTCACAATCTAACCAGGGGCAAATGGTTCGCAGTGTACCACTCATCTCTCCCAGGGGGTGACTCATGGCTTACATGGCTAAGTCAGAATAATAATTTTTCTATGTGATTCAATGAGCAGGCTCCTGTGTTTGCAATAATAATGGCCTTTGTGAATGACTCATTATCTTCTCTGGACTGCCGTAGCATCACCTAAGTGTTAGCATTGAGTATTAGCATTAGTGACTGCTTCCCTCTGAGCACTAATGGAACAAATTATCAATGCCTCGTTTAGGTAACCCATTAACGCCAGGTCTCTGACCATTTTTTTTTTAGCTGCTCATACAGAAGCTGCGCTTTGTTTCCTGTCGTTACACGGCACAGACTCGCACAAAGTCCGCAGGCTACCTCTGCTTTGCTACTGAACGAAGCTAGCAGGGCACATCTGCACAGTCAGCTGACCTCTGCTAGTTCTCACTCTGCACTGCGCTGTGCTCTCTCTCTCTCTCTCTCTCTCTCTCTCTCTCTCTCTCTCTCTCTCTCTCTCTCTCTCTCTCTCCTACCCCCCTCCCCTCCTTCTGATTCATGTGTCGCTCTTGAGTCCTCTGAGATTTGCTGATGTCAGGCACATTTCTGCGTCTGGATTACTGAAGTGTGGCCGTTGTCTCAGCACTTCTAGTTTGTGTGTGTACACACGTACGTCCATACTCAATCACCAGAAGCCATGGGGCTCTATCATGTCCCTGATTAAGCCTATAGTATATTCGTATTAGTCACGCATGTGTACATGTGTACATCGCATTTACATAGTGCCATTTCCGCCTTATTTCCTGTTGACTGATGGTCCTGAGCAGAGGGGTGGGGGGTGGGGGGTGTTTATACAGATTTGTTTACTGCTCAGCTCGAGTGACTTATGCCTGACAGCTGACGAGGGACTAAGCAGGACCTGAAAGCTCTGCCTCTAATTATTCATCAAGACGGAAACACTGACTGATGCCTCCCCTGGCTCACACACTGATAAACGCTCCACCAAGAAAGGAAGCTTGTAAAGGGGCCAAATGGAAAGAAAGCGGTTAGTAAAGCCATATATTTTCCACTCACAAGATGAGCAGCGTTTCACTCCGTGTCGCCCGTGTTTACTCTAAGAGGCATGAATTAAGGAAGGCTTTGTGGCATCACTCATCCGCTCGGATTTCGGAGACCGCTTCATCGAAAACGGCTGGATTCAAAAGAAAACCAGTCTTATGGCCCGTCGATCAAAGTGTGGCTGGCCTCAAATGCCAAGCCATTAACTTCCATCCCTGTAAGCAGTGAAATTTAAAACTGATTTCACCCAATTAATATGTTTCCGGTGCTCACCTCACATCAGTAGATGATTGCTGCTCTGCATTTTGATTGTCCACAAGGCTCCGCAGGTCAGTGGGGTGGGGTTATTAGTATGCCGCATTCAGCACACGAGGGAAGCTGAATGCAGATCAGCTATCTTCAGAGGTTATGAAGGAACTGTGGTTATGTCTCTATGTGCCACTTCATGTGCGCTTCCTAATTTATCTCGAGCCATCGCCAGCTTAAATGGAAATTGAGACTGCAGGAATGAAGTCATGCCATTGCTCCTGATTATAGCTGGATCATACCTTTCTCGACAGTATAGTAACCTCTTGTCGCCACACAGTGTGATGTAGCAATGGTGTTCCTTGACTGTCCATATAATCCCCTTTTCTTGTCGTCTACTACTCGGTTCATGTGCTTTATATCTAGCTAGCTACGTCTAGTTGGAATAAAACCATTTGGAACAAAGCTAAGCGAGACTGCATGAAAAAAAATCCGAAGTATGGATTCAGTAACAAAAACAAAAAAAAACAACAAGTGGTAATGTTATCTGTATTAGAGCACTAATTTGAGTCAACGTCAGTCTTCTTTGTGTACAGATGAAGAGATGGACAGACTAAAGGACTAAAGTGCTGCTGCATCGCTCTCTTTAAGTGTAGAGATGAAGCGAGAGCTAAATTCCACTGTCGCTACTATCAGCAGGTAATCGAACAGCATTGTGGGTAATGGAAGAAACCGGCATGTTTACGAAAGACGTCCCAGGCCGGGGTTCAAATCTCACCTCAGCCCTGTGTGCACGGAGTTTGCATGTTCTCCCTGTGCTTTTGGGGGTTTCCTCCAGGAACTCTGGTTTCCTCCTCCAGTCCAAAGACATTCGTTGTAGGTGGATTGGCATGTCCAGATTGTCCTTAGCGTGTGAATGTGTGTGTGCGATTGTGCCCTGCAATGATTTGGCACCCTGTCCAGGGTGTCCCCCGCCTTGTGCCCGGGTTCCCTGGGATAGGCTCCAGGCTCCCCTGCGACCCTGTGATAAGCGGTATAGAATATGGATGGATGGAATACGCAAGTCATTCGGTAAGTTGGACGTTACCTTTAAGCCTCTTGGATTTAAAGGAATACGGCATTATTTTTGAACCTGACCTCTAGCTTCTGCAACTGTAGCATACATGCAATTACAGCAGACTTTCATTTCAACATATTTCCTTGTACTGAAAAAAGAACAGAAAACTTTACTGGAAAACAGTGAAGGTTAGAGGATGAGATGGTAAACTTCACCCCCCCCCCCCCCCCCCCCGCCCCAAGTGATTTTTGTGTGGTTTTGTTCAACTTTTGAGCAATAAAGCAAAAAAGATATTCTGGAGAACAATCATGCTTCTTACAATTTCCTGAAGGTTTTGTGCTATGCATATGTGATCAGGCAGAAACTGGCTGCTTTAGTAAACATAACCACCCACATAACCCCCCACCCCCCACTTTTGAATGAAGAATCCTCGAAAGCATTGTACAAACATGTGTTCTACTGTACATAAACTTTTATTGACCAGAAATAGATAGAAAGAGGTTGAAAAACCTTTTATGATTTATGTCACACAGAAGAGCCTTTTATTAGACTTATGTTTTGCTGAGTTTCTTTTAATAAATCATTTGAATGAATAGCCTTTCTTAACCTTATAGATAATTCTACTGATTCAGTAGAATGTTTTAAATTGAAAATATAGCCATGTTCCTAGTGCACAAAAAGTACGCAGTGATTATTCTTTATAAACACTCGTACCACGGTGCTGCGCGTCGATTCATTTTACAGCAGCTCTGACAGAAGTGCCAGCAACAAAGCAAAACACACATTTATATTAATGCGCTTGTTAAAATACGTTAAGATTTCTATAGCAACAGCTCACTCACTCACGGACTTGTGTGGCAGACAGTCTACATAATTGACACCTAATAATAAATGGATTAAAAATGTGCTGTTTTTTATTATTTTTTTTAACGACGACAGAAGCTTTCTGGCGAAGCTTTCTGTAAAGAGATGTTTGTTTAGCACTTTGTAACAGTAAGTTTTCCACCACTGGAGAGTCTTCATTCAAGACTTTTACCGTTTCTCTGGAACATGACCAAGGTGTGGTGTGTGTTTGTTGTTGTTGTTTTTTTTTTTGTTTTTTTTCTTTTCTTTTTTTCAACTTATTAACTTAAAGAGGGATAGAAAAATGAGATCGATGAGGGAATGACTGTTTATAGCTGCTATAGTGTAGTTGATAACAAGATCTAAATTGTGTTGTGGTTGTTCCACAACGTTAAATGGAACTATAAAGGAATGAAATGTATGAGATTCTAAAAAATGTCATCTATGGAAAATAGCTGTGGTATAAGGGGAATAAAACACTTCAAGCGATGCTGTCATTGGAAAACAATCAGTTCTGGGGTGGTAACAGCATCACACCACCTCATTAGGTATGTTTACATGCAACCAAATAATCCGTTAGTGATCGGACTGATGGCGCAATCGGATTGAACACATGTAAACACCCCAGTCGATCCAATTTCATTCGGATCGGCTTGAAAGTGGTGGTGTAGATCTGATCTAATCCGGTAAATGGGGAAAAAAAAATGAGCCATGTTAACGCTCGACTCTGCTATTTTCTCAATCGGATTTAAAAATCCCTTGCGGACATGCGACAGACGCTCTTGCACGGGAGTTTTGTTCGGAATATACGTACTGCACATGTGAACGAATATCTGAATCGGATAGCAATGTTTTGGATGCATATAAACAGCACTCTTGGAATCTGCAATCGGGTTGAATTCATTCGGATTGAATTCGGTTGATTTATTTTCTTGTAACTCCACACTCTTTTGTTTTGTCTTTCTATATGCTCTATATAGAACCGTGCATCAGAGGGTGTTCTAATGTTTTAAGTAGAACCTCTTCAGAAAGCTAGAACCATTAACCACCTTTCAGAACCCCTTTTTCATTTATAACAGTATTAATTTCTTCACAAGTGGAGTAACTTGGCTGAAGTTAGTGGTGCATTATGGGTGCCTCATGTAAATAACTGATATGGTGTACTCGTTTGAATGCCTGCTTAACCAGTAGATTCCAGTATGAGCGGTAACAGAGAGCCTCCAATGACACTGATGAGCTGTGAAGAAAAAGAAGGCAGGATGAGCTAATCACGCTCCTGCGTCTGTCTTCTGCAGATCAAAGAACCCGCTCCTGTCCAGAGGAATGAACATTGCTTGGATTTTAGAAACACGGCACTCGGCAGCTGCTAAGGCTAATTTCTGAGCGCTTTCAATGGGACCTAATGGCTAAATTCTCTCTAATTGGCCATTCCCTGGCACTTGTGTTTATACATGCACACAGCTGGGCTTGTGTTGTATAAGCCTGCGGTGAAAAAAGTGGCCCAGTGTCTCAGATCTTTCACTTCCGTGCTTTTCATCCTTCTCACAACAGTGAAAGCGAATTCCTCGACAGAGCACATCAACACTGACCGCTTCTCTGCAGACTGAAAATACTGTTGTTGTTCATTATTAATAACCATTAAAACCAGTAATTATTTATTGAGTTGTATTACAGACTGGTAAGGTTGTCGATAGACTTGACGATAAGAGTGTTTTAATAAGCCTGCTGTAATTCCATCATCTCTGCAGCCCGCCTCAGTGTAAGGTTAAACGGACCCATGTGGGAGTACAGTGTACACATTACTTACATTTCTGGGTCTTAATATTCTTTGAGGCTTTTGAAGCTAATAGGAGGTGTCAGAATGCCTGTAGGGGTGCCGAAAATATTCCTCAACACCCACGCCCTACCTCCTTCTCGTTCTAATCCGCCTTTCTTCCTCTCTCTCTGTCTCTTTCATATCCAGAAAGAGACTACCCTTTACTCTTGTTGAGCATTTAGGGTTGGTGTACACTATCACTAAAGTATATTCAGTACAGGTTAGGGGTTGCATAGAGTATGAAGCCAATTTAACAATCAAAGCAGGTTTTTTTTCTGCTTTTATGGAATGTTTTCACTTTGTATCACTTTGTATCACTGTATGGAGTGTAGAGCTGGACTTTTTAAAGCCTGTTCCCACCTGCTCTCGATGGAATTCCTCCCACGGTTATTTTTATTGTCCTTAAATGCTGAATGAATGTTGAAATAAAATCCTTGCACTATGGCATAGTGAATTCCGTCATGTCCAACACTGTGCGGATACGTGTGTTCAGTGCCGCGGGTTCCACGTCGCTATCCAATCCAACATGTGATTCCTGTAAAACAAGAATGACTTTTAAGCAAATATTACTGGACTGTCCCGCTCTTAACAATACTAGACAATACTCGTATTTAAAAGTCTTCCAAAATGTCTCGCCAGGAAAAATCCTAGAATTCTTATTGAATATTAAAACGAAGGACCTCATATGCTGTAGCTGCAGTTGTTGAAACGTGAAAGATTTTATTGTTGTAATACTCTAAGAATTTCTGGAGTGTCCTGTTTTACCGACCTTGATCTTTCCATGAAAATAGCCATCGATGCCGACATGGCAGTAACAATAAATACATAAATGAACACGATCCGGTCCCACTCGGCTAGTTTAGATTAAGATCAGAGGTGCATGTCAACTTTTCAGACTTTGCAGAGTGAACATGGCGGAAAAACTTCCTACGTGCTGCTGTGAACATAGCGTCTTCCGTCCAGGGAAGGCCCATCACTGAGCTCTTGTGATGAGCTTCCATGCTGCGTGTGCTCACTTCCAGAATCTATGCTTTTAATAGCTCAGCCTCCAGCTCGTCCACATTAGTGCGTTTTATGAATCGGTACATCCTTAATAATGCAATATGATGCATACAGTTGAGGTCATGAGTTCACATACGCCTTGCAGAATCTGCACAATGTTCTTAATTTAAAGATTATAATGCATGAAAAATCATACAAATTGCATTTTTTTTTTAAATTTAGAATTTTTAAAATCTGTCCTGAATAAGCTATTTCACATAATAGATGTTTACATATAGTAAACAAGACACAATAATAACTGAATTTACACAAATGAACCAGTTCAAAAATGTACATGCCCTTCATTCTTAATACTGTGTGTTGTTACCTGGATGATCAACGATTGCTTTTATGTTTTGTGATAGTCGTTCATGAGTCCCTTGTTTGTCCTGAGAAGTTAAACTGCCCACTGTTCTTCAGAAAAATCCTCCAGGTCCTGCACGTTCTTTGGTTTTCCAGCATCTTCTGCATATTTGACTCCTTTCCATAAGCGGCTATATGATTTTGAGATCCATCGTTTCACACTGAGGACGACTGAGGGATTCATACACAACTATTACAAAAGGTGCAAACATTCACTGATGCTCAAGAAGGCAGCACGATACATTAAAAGCCAGGGGGGGGGGTTTAACTTTTGAACAGGATCGGTGTAAATTGTTTATTTATACTTATGACCTCAACTGTAGATTTATTAGTATTTTTAAATATATAATGTACATTAGCACTATGTTATTGCACTATTTTACTTATTTTCAGTGTGAAGAGTGTAGCCTGAAGAAGCACCGAAGCTGGAAATGTAATGTGTAGCTTGTTTATGGCTGTTAATTGAAGTGTGGTTTGACGCATTCTTTGCCGTTATCAGCATTTAACCGCACTAATGAAACGGTGTCCTGAAAGTTCTTGCTGTGGAAAACACCAGTCAACTAGTTGACCGCTTTGGCCAACTAGTAAAAGTGAATAGTTGTGCAACCCTTAGATACAGATTAGAAACAGATACTGTATTAGGTTTTGTTTTGCTCCAGCCATTTGAAGAGGGTTCAAAAGTTAACAAGACGTCGACCTCAGACAGACAGGAGTTTGTGTGTGTATGTGTTGCTTAGGGCTGATTTGTCATTGATGGGCAAAGACTCAATCTAACGCTTCCCATCAGCCCTTCCCATCAGGCATCATCTCGCACTTTCTCTACTATTACACCCACTTGTCTTTTCAGTCGCGCACAAATATGTCAATTATCTTTCCCTCCGAAAATAGAGCAGTGTAGAGTCAGAGGCAGACCGAATCAAGTCTTCGAGTCACAGGCTGATTAGTGAGAGTAAATGTTTATTGGGAGCTCCTTAAGGCATGAAGTAATGCTAAAAACCATTCACCCAAAGCACAGCCAGCGTCTGAGCCTTCTGCGGGTGGCAGAAAATCAATACTCCTACTGTCAGACTGCAGACGTAGCGGGTCTTTTGTTTCTTAAACAAGAGCACAGCGATGCTCTGAAATTAAGCGAGGGCCTATTTGTGATTAAGGAGATCTCCGGAAGAGCTGTGTGTTTAGTGCACGGGTGGCCCTCGACTTCTTCAAGCGTAGTTTGTTACGCAGAGGTGTAGTGAATTATTTATTTTTTAATTTTTTTCCCCCCCTCATACACATGAAAAGAGTTTTCATTCCCTTCAGTAATCCTTTTCACTTTGTTGGCTTTGCTGAAATTTACTTGTCTTTCCTTTCATGTCCTTTTCTTTTTTTTTTGGTGTGCGGGATTCTCTGTGTTAATAAATCGTTTCGCACTGCCGGCTATCATAACCCTTTGATCCTTGCTTTACTGAGTCACCCTGCGTTAGAGGCTCCAGCGCTCTGGAAAAGTCTCGCAGAGATAATGTAACCATACCCTCAGAACATCACACAGATATCCCCCTGACTGAGAGCTTCAGGAAGTCCTAGCTCTAGCGTGCCGTGGAGCGCTCGGAGAAACACGGCCTCCTCTTGGGGGAAGATCTTCCAGACCCCAAGGACGGAGGAGACGCATGCTGATGCAAGGCATCCTCTTCCATCTCCATCTTTAGAAGTCTGGTCGTGGTGTCACGACGTGTGTAGGAGGTACCGTTGCAGTGCAGCTGTGGGGGAGATTAAGCAGTAATCACGTTGTCTCCTTGGATCTGCTGTCAACCAGGCGCTGATCGATTGGCTGTTTTCAGAGGCATAACGGCTGCCTCGCCGACGCGTTAACTTTCACTGCAGAGGCTTTGTTTAATGAATTCATTTTCCTGCCCCAGTCAGACTTCATTCATGACCTCTCTGGTTGTCTGTTTAAACAGAATCACTTTAGAGCTCGCTAAGGAATTTATATTTCATTGTTCTTTTTTGTTGTTGTTAGAGATCAGGACCAGGCAGTATTTCTCTTGACAGACATGAAAAGACTACATTTGCAAAAAAAAAAATATATATATATCAATCAATTAAATCTGGCGTTAAAGGTGTGTGTGTTTGTGCAGCATTTAAAGGCTGAGGAAAATGTCAGAACTTGGCAGATATTTTATTCAAGAGACTATTTTGTCTAGATGTTTCAGTGGCTGATGTGTTTGTTCTTGGATGTGATGGATTTCACCTGCTGCAGTGTATCCGCTTTATTAAATACTGATAAATGTTAAATATATAATACATTACAGCCTCTTATTGGTGTAAAACCTGCAGTAAGGAAGGCAGTGCTATGCTTTTCAGGATTTTTTTTTTGCTGTACTGGATATCAAGTGTTAAAATCAAGTGTTAAAATCTATACAAATGCAGAATCCTGGTGTTTCAACCTTCCCTTGTACATGCGTATGCTAACCTAACAGCTTTGGAGCAGGTGGGGGCGTGGTTTACGTTTACATTTATGCCATTTGGCAGACGCCCTTATCCAGAGAGACTCTCTATCAATAAATACATCCTGATACTGGTTCACTAGGTCACGGACTAAGAATACCATCAGTCTAGAAACTCTCTTGGGGAGGTAATATAGTAAGAAAAGCACACTAATTTAAGTACTTCCGGAAGTGGTAAGTCTTTAGATGTTGTTTAAAGACAGCCAGTGACTCAGCTGTTCAGGCATCTAGGGGAAGTTCGTTCCACCTCCTAGACACCAGAACAGAGAAGAGTCTTGATGCATGCTTGTACCCTGAGAGATGGTGGGACCAGTCGAGCGGTGTTAGAGGATCGGAGGGAGAGTGGTACAGTGCGGGGTCCATTTTTGGCTTCGTAGGCAAGCATCAGTTTTTTAAATCAGATCCGGCCAGCTCCAGGAAGCCAGTGGAGGGAGTGTAGCAATGGGGTGGTGTGGGAGAACATGGGAAGGTTGAAAAGAATTCATGCAACTGCATTCTGTATCAGTTGCAGAGGTGGCGCTCAGAGGCAGACCTGCCAGGAGCGAGTTGCAGTAGACCAGTCTCGAAACAACAAGGGATTGAACAAGCACCTGAGTGCCGCGTGTGGTTTAGCACGAGGGAGGGGTTTAAGCGGACGAGCCAAAAGGGTAATAAAGACCGTTTTGGCGCATGTCTACCTTATTTCTGATTATCTCCCTGGAGTTTGGATGTAAAGGGCTTTTGGCAGGATTCCTTCTCTCAGTGTTTAGTAAAAATGAGCCGTATTTCCGGAAACAGGCTTGACTTAAACCACAAAATCTTAAAAATGATGGTGTGTGATGTTTACTTTATACAAAGTTTCCGCTCAAACAACAAGAGAAACTTTTTTTTTTTTTTTTTTTTTTTTACATAAAAAAAAATAATTCTGATTTCTTTCAAAAGCATAAGTGCCAAAATGATTGACACCCCTATGGAATATTTCAAGCAAATTGGCATTCCTGAAAAACTTTAAAAAGAACTACAGCTGCTATACTGGTTCATTGGTCTTCTGCCTATTACTAATTGCTACAGTATAGTAATAACTGATGGCTTGAATATCAGTTTGTCTTTTTAATTATGGAAACAACAGCACTAACGTTAAAACATTAACAGCTTGTTAATTTTTTTTTGCATAATTAGTGGCAGTGTTAAATGCAATTAAGTCAGTCATTTAGCTTTAGTTATTTGGCTGAATTAAATCAATTTTCATGCAGAAATGTTAAACAACAGGAATGAGGGCTAAAGGGACTAAAGTGACACCTTGTTTGAATGAAACTGTCCTGTTGGTTTTTTTTTTCCCTTGTGTAATCTTAGTTTTAGTGTCCACTAGAGTAGTTTCCTAATAACAGCACTGTTAGCATCAAGCTTATCTTAGATTGTTAGATTGCTGCTCTTCTGAGTGTGATTGCTCCGCATTTTGGGCATTGAGCTGTTAAATTTACACTCTCACTGGAGGGCTTTTTAAAATGCTTTTTAAGTAATCCCTTAAATCACTGTAATACATCTTCAGTTGCTTGTTATTATGAAGTAATTAGAAGATTTAGTAATTAAAACTGTATTTCAGGTTTAATTCGGAAATAATCAAATGACAAATTGATGTTTTGGATTTGTATGCATCGTTCGTGAATTATGAATTTATTGCCACGGACACCACTGGGAAAACGTCAATGCAGTGTTAGGTGTTTGTGATTTGTTAAAGGCTGAAAGGACTCACGTGATGCTGGTTTGGTTGTTGTGATGTGTTTGCACTGTGTTTTAGAGAGTTAATGGCAGGTGCGCTACAGGCCGGTCAGCCCACTGCAGATGGCACTCGGGCTCAGTGCGGCTACAGATGTTTGCTGATGCTGATTGCAGTGAAACGCAGGTGCAGAGCTCGAGACCTGGAGGGAGCATGTTGGAGTACACGTGAATGAACATTCGCCCAGGGGTGGGGATTAAAAACGGAAAGATTGTAACCGTACATTTACTTGGGAGAAAGGGGGATTATGTCACTTCTGTATACCGTGAGCATGACATCATGTAGGGAGGCTGAGATCTGTGACAGACATTATTAGTTCAACTCTCTTAAGTCGTGTTCTCCATTGTTAAAGATCAGTGACGGCTATATAAATCTCTGTGGACATGCAAGGCTAATGTGATTTCCATTTGCGTAGGTGTTTGCCAAAATGTGTCAGAATAGCAGAATTTGCTTTACTTTTTATGGTGTATATCTTTTAGAACGCACACAGTTTTCTTTGTTGAGTGCCTTCCTTAAGTATTCATCTATCTCAGTTCCAACTTTTGTTGTGTAACAACTGAAATGTATTTAACTGACATAATATAATAATAATTCTTGGTTGCTTCTCTAACTAATGCCCTCTTTACCTTTTCACTGACTTTTGTTAGACAGCTTCCTCTAGGCAGACCCGTGGTTGTGCCATATACTTCCATTTTTAAAATAGTGGACGTATTGCTGCTCCACAGGTTGTTGAAAATTTTGGCTTTTTAAAAAAAAAAAAAAAAAACCCTGATTGATTTATTTTCCAGAACTTTGTCTCAGACTTGTTTTGATGGCTCCTGTGGTCATTTATATTGGGTGTATTTATATTGATATATAATAATTTGACACTTACAGCACTGTGCAAAAGTTTTAGGCACATGCAAAGAAATGCTGTAGAGCAAAGATGCCTTCAAAATAATGAAATTAAATGTTTCTACATTTAAAAAAAAATACCATAAAGAGCAGTAAACAGTAGTAAATGAAACAAAGTCAATATTTGGTGTGACAAAAAATAAAAATAAAAATAGTAGTCTCCGGTACAATTTGTGCAGTTTTATAAGGAAATGAGCTTATAAAGTCTTTGACTTTCGCACTCGCTTCTTATTTTTGCAGCAAAACCCAGCAGCCTTCATTGTGTTTTTTGACTGAAAAGTGTCTCTTATGTAATATGCTGCTTTCTTTAATGACATACAAACATTTTTCTGTAACATTTAATTTTGTGCTAGAAAACTAATGTTTGGGAATCTAAAATATTTTTTTGTACTGACTTGATAATGTAGACGTCATAAAATAAAAAAACTATAACAACAACACTGTCAGATCAACACTATTCAGCTAATTATGTGACTTGTGATGGCAACTGGTTGCACCTGAGCTAACTGGCACTGGGGTACTGGCATACTTATACTTACTCAAATTAAAGTTTTTTTTTTGTAAATAATTTTGTCAAAAATTTTTTCTCACTGACTTCAATATTATGGGCTGCTTTATCTACAATCATGTCATATCAATTCCTTTTAAGTCCATTTCAGTTCCAGGTTTAACACTGCAAAATGTGGAAAAGTGCATGGGGGGTGAGTACTTGTGCAAGGGACTGTATGAGATATTGGCACTGTCCCTCACATCATTACAGAGAGTTGACCAGTAATATTAACAACTATTTTATGAGCCATGAATTGTAAATATACCACGTCATGGTATGTGGCATACGGTCGTGTTACAGTGTGAGTGTCGCACTTGAACTCTACACTTGGCCTTGGTCATACAATACTCTGAGGTCACAGGCTGCACATGATCTGTTTTTGTTTTTTTTAAACTTACACAAGGACCCAGCACATGGGAACAAGGGGAAGGAGTGGAATTAGTAATGGTCAGTACACTGTAGAAATCTATAGAAATAGAAATTTACCCGAGTTCTAGAAATCTACCTAGGTGATTCATATCATCAGCTAGAAGGAGTGCCTGTCATCATATCTGCAAATTCAACTGCCCATTAACATCTGTTTAGCTACCATGTCCACATGACAAATATTAAGATGAAAAGCTTGCGAGGCGATAATTAATTTGCAGTAATTTATGTTGAACATTTAATGGGATATTAAGACCATTAAGCTATTCTTTTTAATTTTTTTTTTTTTCCTCCCCGTAATGCTGTGTGGCACATAACACAGCAGCTTTTGACTGATCGATAGAAATGTTATTGTACTTTTGCTTTATGAATTTTTAAAACATTCATTGTACTTAATACATTAGATTTGTAAAAAGTGTGTTTTTTATATTTTGTATTTTTATAGATCATTTGTGTATGGTGATATAACATTTTCTGATGTACACTATTTGCCCAAAAGTATATGGACACCTGACCATCACCTGACCGTTGTTGAACATCCCATTCCAGATTTGGTCCCTTGATCCCTTTGCTGATTGCTCAACTCTTCTGGGAAGGCTTTCCACTAGATTTTGGAGCGTGGCTGTGAGGATTTGCTCATTCAGCCATAAGCGCATGAGTGAGATCAGCCACTGATGTTTGTGTGAGGAGGCCTGGGGTGCAGTCAGCATTCCAGTTCATCCCAAAGGTGTTCAATTGGGTTGAGGTCAAGGCTCTGTGCAGGACACTTGACAATCCATGTCTTCATGGAGCTCGCTTTGTGCACGGGGACGTTGTCATACTGGAACAGGTTTAAGCCTCTTAGTTCCAGTGAAGGGAAGATTGTAAAACTACAGCAAACAAAGACATTCTAGACAATTGTATACTCTCCATCTGCAGATGGTCTTCAAAACAATTAGCTTGTGCGATTGCTAATCAGTTCTGTTAATGGATTGGGAATTCTGGACCCACAAACTGAATCATACAGAAAACTCACTTAGTTTCAATGAGTCTAGTCTGTAATCTGGCCTAATGACATCTTCATGTGGTCTGCTATAGATATTTATTTAGTACCACCAAGGTTAGCCCAGAGGTGCAGAAATGTCAGCTGTAAAGACTAATAGTCGAGAGACAGCACTCTTCTTTTAAATGAAATTACAGTCCAGGTATGTGTATAGACCTAGATTTCAGGTCATCACTGTTGTCAGAACCTTTTCAGCTTGCCCTTTTTGCATTCCTCACTTTACTGCCATATCGTGATTCAATGCTCTGTATCCTGAGGAATCTATGTGGTCCACAGGAGTGACCTTGGCTGTCCTGGCCACACAGAAGTGCATCTGTCTAGTTGCTCACGCCACCTATCAGTCATTTCCTGTGTCATGTCAAGGCTGCTTAAATCAGGTGTTGCACTGCGCAGTTACAAGTCTCAGAGACCAAAATCTTGCAGAGGGACACAGCTGTTTACTGCCATTTCATCCAGAAATGAAAAGGTGACCTCAACACTGGTTCTCCACTTTGGGGAAAAAAAATAGCTTTTTTATAAAATATGTAACAGTTCTTCTTGTTTTTTTAGGAGCACACGTGTTAGACTCTGGGGTACCTTCACCTCTGAGAGAAATGAGACATTCTTAGAAGGACTTAGAAGTTATCATGAGTTTACTGTCAGTCTCAGACACTCTGTAAACAGGCCCCAAAACCTATATCTTTTGTACACTTTTCTGGTTGCAGGCTTCAGAATCTTGAAAGCTGATTGGCTCTCCCCATTTCGGAATATACTCATCAACACATTGAGCTTTTTTGGAGCAGGCTATAGTCACTGGACTGGAAAATGTGTTTTTTTTTTTTTTTTTTTTTTGTTTGTTTGTTTGTTTTGTTTTGTTTTTTTAACCACATTGTAAAGTTATTAAAGGAGTGAGTGAATGAGATAATCTGGCATGGTTGCAGATGGGCCTGTGGTTGTCCATCAGCCAGACAGATTGGCACTTCCTGTGAAAGTAGGCGGTCTTTGGCAATGTTTATAAAAAAACAACAACAACAAAAAAAAAAAACTGTCATGCAAATGCTAGATGTCTGGCTATCATGAGTTTGACATTTTTATCAGAAAGCAGACAATTAACACCAAAGCTGCTGATTTAAAATGCATACCAATATGGTTCAAGGTCTAGTAGGTGTTAATTATTGATTATAATTAATAGTGCTAACTCATATAATGTATAAATAACATGTAAATATGGCGGCTTTTTGAGCACTTGAGCAGAGACTGAGAGGAGAAATGGAGCCAGAAGTCTGAGCGCTCATAAGCACAGTAGATTTGTTTGTTCCTTTGTAGGATAGAAGCTGCGAGGCCTCCCATATCCTTCATTTCCTTTCACTGATCGGGGGCTTGCTGAGTTTTAAATACACTTTCTTTTATTTAGAGTTTTTGTCAGTTTTTTTGTTGCATCTTATTTCTCGTACATTTTCTTACCTGGTTTTACAACCCCTATTCCAAAAAAGTTGGGACGCTGTGTAAAATGTAAACAAAAATAGAATGCAATAAACCCATATGTTATTCACAATAGAACATAGAAAACATATCAAATGTTTAAACTGAGGAAATGTACCATTTTAAGAAAAAAAATAAGGTAATTTTGAATTTGATGGCCGCAACACGTCTCAAAAAGGTTGGGATGGGGGCAACAAAAGGCTGGAAAAGTAAGTGTTACTAAAAGGAAACAGCTGGAGGAACATTTTACAAGTAATTAGGTTAATTGGCAACAGGTCAGTAACATGATTGGGTATAAAAAGAGTATCTTAGAGAGGCAGAGTTTCTCAGAAGTAAAGATGGGATGGAAGCATACATTGCTCAAAAACCTGTATATACCTTTCAGCATTGATGGTACCTTTCCCGATGTGCAAGCTGCCCAGTCCATAGGCACTAATTCACCCCCATACCATCAGAGATGCAGGCGTTTGAACTGAGCGCTGATAAAAAGCCGGATGGTCCCTCTCCTCTTTAGTCCTCTTTAGTCCAGAGGACGCGGCGTTCATGGTTTCCAAAAAGAATTTCAAATTTTGATTTGTCTGACCACAGAACAGTTTTCCACTTTGCCTCAGTCCATTTTAAATGAGCTTTGATCCAGAGAAGACGGCGGTGTTTCTGGATCATGTTCACATATGGCTTCTTCTTTGCATGATAGAGCTTTAACCAGCATTTATGGATGGCACTGCGAACTGTGTTCACAGACAATGAGTTCTGGAGGTGTTTCTGAGCCCATGCAGTGATTTCCATTACAGAATCATGCTTGATTTTAATGCAGTGCCGCCTGAGGGCCCGAAGATCACGGGCATGCAATATTGATTTTCACCTTTGTCCCTTGCGCACAGAGATTTCTCCAGATTCTTGGAATCTTTTGATATTATGTACTGTAGATGATGAGATATTCATAGTCTTGGCAATTTTATGTTGAGGAACATTATTCTGAAATTGTTCCACAAATTGTAGACGCAGATTTTCGCAGATTGGTGAACCTCTGTCCATCTTTACTTCTGAAAGACTCTGCCTCTCTAAGATACTATTTTTATACCCAATCATGTTACTGACCTGTTGCCAATTAACCTAATTACTTGTAAAATGTTCCTCCAGCGGTTTCTTTTTAGTAACACTTACTTTTCCAGCCTTTTGTTGCCCCCATCCCAACTTTTTGAGACGTGTTGCGGCCATCAAATTCAAAATTACCGTATTTTTTTCTTAAAATGGTACATTTCCTCAGTTTAAACATTTGATATGTTTTATAGGTTCTATTGTGAGTAGAATATGGGTTTATGAGATTTGCAAATCATTGCATTCTGTTTTTACTTACATTTTAAACTTTTTTGGAATTGGGGTTGTAGATAAATCTAACAAGGTGCTTTTTAAATGATCTAAAAGTCTCTCACTTTGCTATATTATTATGATTATTATGATTACTACTACTACTATTATTATTATTATTATTATTATTATTATTTTATTTTATTTTTTTTTATGTGCCTTCTGAATACAGGAAGTGGTGCCAGTCTATGAATCAAGTCTTCCTGATCTTGCGGATCTATTTTTTAATTTTTATATTAAGATTTATTTATTGTTATTATTATTATTATTATTATTATTATTTTAAATTGTGATTTCGTGAAAAAAATAAAAAGAAAATAGGCAAGTATAGAACTAGACTATTACGCCATATTTATTGTGGCAAAGAATACAAATCCCATCAAGAAAAACGATTGTCCCTTAGGACCGAGTGGCCAGTGAGACCTATTCAAATGAGGGCATCTGTATGGAACTTGTTCATCGCAATTTGCGCCTCAACGTATTTACTTCAATTAATTTTAAATGTATGTTTTATAGCTGAGAAGCTCTTTACCCAGAGAGGTTATAAGTCGTACTTAAAGCGATCGTTTCAGTGCCCGTGTTGTAGTGGAAGTCACAGGGGGCCAAGCACTTTAAATTTAATCTCCCTGCTCCACATTTTCCTCACATATTCTTTTGTATTTTTAATCATTTTATTGAACGTAATTATTTCCAGTGTGGAGGCTGGAGTATCTCGCAAATTAAAAATAAAACGATTTTGCCATTTGGGCAGACTTCCTCTTGGGATGTTTGAAGTGCACAGTCGGCTCATTTGGGAGATATTTCGGTCCATAAGCAGACTGCGAGACTAGAGACACAACTGATTTTGAGCTCTTTATGCATGTTACACACACGTGGTATAGACCAGAGTACTGTTGCTAAGTGTCTCCCTGTTGGCTCTCTGTCTCTTAGGGGGAAGAGGATGCCAGCCAATACATGTCAACACTGACATTTCTGGTACAGCTCTAAATTGAATTCGTACATATTTGATAGATGGAGAGAATGTTGTCATCTTTCAGAGCATATTTACTAAGAATGTCCTGATCCAACTTTTAAAAAAAATCACGTACAAGTGTTATCAGAGCTTTGGGTATACGTCAGTTATTGATGCCAAGTCATTAGCAACAACACAGGCTTGATGAACCTGTGATTTAAACAAGTTGCGTCCTGTTTTCGCTGTGCATTTTGGTAATTTCAACAGCTTTCATGTTTAGCAAGAATTCTCCAGGGGTGGTGTTGGAGGTGCTGATCTTGTGATGACTTATAATGTAGACTATTGTCTTTTTATCCTAGACAAAATTTGCCAAAAGCAAGTCTTTGTCTGGTAGATGTGTTGTTTAGCTAGCATTTTCTGGCTAGATTTTTGCTCAACATCTGTTAAAATGCATGCTGATATCACACCAGTAGTACCAGTAGTAGACTTAAAAATGCACTAGTATGTTCATTTATTAATTAATGTAGCTATTTACCCTGATCAACCTTAACATTAAAAGCACTGACAGGTGAAGTGAATAACATTGATTATCTTGTTACAATGGCACCTGTCAAGGGGTGGGATATATTAGGCAGCAACTGAACAGTTAGTTCTCGAAGTTAATGTGTTGGAAGCAGGAAAAATGGGCAAGTAAAGATCTGAGTGACTTTGATAAGGGCCAATTTGTGAAGGCTAGATGACTGGGTCAGAGCATCTCCAAAACGTCAGGTCTTTTGGGGTGTTCCCGGTATGCAGGGGTTAGTACCTACCAAAAGGAAGGACAACCGGCGACAGGGTCATGGGTGCCCGGTAGTGGCAGTGTAATGCTCTGGGCAATGTTCTGCTGGGAAACCTTGGGTCCTGGCCTTCATGTGGCACATGATTTAGTGGTACTTGTCACATTCATGTGACACGTACCACCTACCTAAACATTATTGCAGACCAAGTACACTCCTTCATGGCAACAGTACTCCCGAATGTCAGTGGCCTCTTTCAGCAGGATAATGCGGCCTGTCACACTGCAAAAAATGTTTAGGAACAGTCTGAGGAACGTGACAAAGAGTTCAAGGTGTTGACTTGGTATCCACCTTCCCCACATGTCAATCCAAGCATCTGTGGGATGTGCTGGACAAACAAGTCTGATCCATGGAAGGAGGCCCCACCTGGCAACTTACAGGACTTAAAGGATCTGCTGCTAATGTCTTGGTGCCAGATACCACAGCACACCTTCAGCACACCTTCGGAGGTCTTGTGGAGTCCATACCTTGATGGGTCAGAGTTGTTTTGGTGGCAAAATGGGGATCTACACAGTATTAAGAAGGTGGTTTTAATGTTATAGCTGATCAGTGTATATGATATGGAAAATTCTTAACTGTGCAATGTAAGTATACTCCGTTGTTGATGAACGTTGTAATAATAACATTCATTTGCTGGTGTCTAGTGGTAACATATTTATCCCGACAGTCAATGTGTAATAGCTTTGTGTACACATGATGAGAAATTGCAGAAATAAAGCTCCATGTATCTCCTACATGATACTTAGTGTGCATAATGAATGATAATTGCATCTGAAATTCTGGAAGGAGTTTTGTTGATGGATCATGTCAAAGGAAGTCCAGGGCCGAGTATTGCTTTCCTAGTACTTCTATCCATCTCAGGTGTTCATGCGCATGACCAAAGTAACAACTTCATCTCCAGACAGGAGGGGCTATGGGGGTTTTAAAAAAAAAAAAAAAGAAGCTTCCCCTAATCTCTCTCTCTCTCTCTCTCTCTCTCTCTCTCTCTCTCTCTCTCTCTCTCTCGCTCTCTCTCTCACACCCTGTGCTATTTTTTTTTTTAAAAGTAAATTTGTTTCCAGTGCAATGACTTAGAAAAGGAAAAACAAAGTGACTTCCTTTTCCTGAATTTTGTCATAGTTTCTTCAAGCCGTAGCTGGAGTGGAAATTTTTTCTGGGACCTGGCAACCTTGCACACCAATACACATATGCTCTTTTGGCCTGAGAGTTAATGTTTAATTAGCTATGCTTAGTTTTGTTCTATTCTAATTGCACAGCTTTTGTGTTGTTATATGCTGCCAAGACTGAATAGATCCCACAAACACTGTCATTATTAAGCTTCAATTATTGTGCTTTGTACTTTTTGTACTTTTATTGTACTCGTAATCCAGACATTAAAACCTTGTGTGCAATGTTGTACTTTGTTATAATACAGCTATGTAGCTAGAAAAAAAGTTGATGCTTTTGTGTTCTCTGGATCAGACGATAATGTATTATTATTATTATTATTATTATTATTATTAATATTATTAATGCCTACTGGACTGCCTGGAACCAATATTCACAAAATATAGCTTGTACAAAATGCAAATGCCAGTGTGTTGACCAAATTAAATGCTGTTTGTGTTGGCATAATAATCACTACCTCTATCTTTTATCACAATTATATTGTTACTTATAAGCTTTTTTTTTTTTTTTTCAACTAAAAGAGCGCCTTCTCCCACCAACTCTAAAGGGTTACAATTGAAAAGACTTTGAAATGCCACATCCATTGTTCACAATGCATTTTTGTTAATGAGGTATCTTTAAAGCAGTTTGCTTGTTGAGCTTTATTTATCTCTTGTATTACACTGTTTACTATTCATTTTCGTTTTGTCCCTACATTTTTATCCTGTCTTTGTGCAGTTCTTTTCATCGTTTTCCTTCAGTTTCTTTTGCAGTTGTTCTCTCTGTGCGATCAGAAAGGCCACCATTTTCTTCCTTACACTCTGAGCTCAAGGATGTTCATTGCTCTGGTCTGATTCAAATTTTGCTAATCATGAAACCAGGAATTTCTGCTGACGCAGGGCACAACCCACCTTCGCTGACCCTATTAAGAGCTTTTCAAGTGTCTCTCTGCTTTCTTCCAGCCTCCACACCCACCCACCCAACATGATGTGGCACCTCCTCAGTGAGTACTAATCACCGCTTGAAAACTGTCTCCTGGGAGACCCTGGCTGGCCTTAGTGGCTGCTGTGCTCTGGCTAATGAGAGGACAGGTCAGACAGTTGACCCCCGTGGCGCAGTAATCCAGTTCATTTTCTCGCACAGATGCTGTGAAAATGATGCATTCCTTTTCATGATCCATAATGCACATATGTTGACTCCAGGTGTTTTCGTGCTTCATGCTGTATCTCCAAAGAATCCTCACATTCACTTCATGAATCTGTGCAGTTATTTTCCTTGTTGTGCTAAGCTTAACACAAGACATTTTTTGCTATTTACCCAGAAAAAAAAGCACATTCCTTGGAGGCCTTGGAGGCAATAAGCTTGGCTTGGCAAGGAAATTGCAGTAGCAGCAGTGTGGTCCTGATTCTGCATCCTGCTTAGATTTTAAATGGAATATTTACAGTATCTCACAAAAGTGAGTACACCCCTCACATTTTTGTAAATATTTTATTATATCTTTTCATGGGACAACACTGAAGAATTGACACTTTGCTACAATGTAAAGTAGTGAGTGTACAGCTTGTATAACAGTGTAAATTTGCTGTCCCCTCAAAATAACTCAACACACAGCCATTAATGTCTAAACCGATGGCAACAAAAGTGAGTACACCCCTAAGTGAAAATGTCCAAATTGGGCCCAAAGTGTCAATATTTTGTGTGGCCACCATTATTTTCCAGCACTGCCTTAACCCTGTTGGGCATGGAGTTCACCAGAGCTTCACAGGTTGCCACTGGAATCCTCTTCCACTCCTCCATGATGACATCACAGAGCTGGTGGATGTTAGAGACCTTGCGCTTCTCCACCTTCCGTTTGAGGATGCCACACAGATGCTCAATAGGGTTTAGGTCTGGAGACATGCTTGGCCAGTCCATCACCAAGACGTGGTCGTCTTGGAGGTGTGTTTTGGGTCGTTATCATGTTGGAATACTGCTCTGCGGCCCAGTTTCCGAAGGGAGGGGATCATGCTCTGCTTCAGTATGTCACAGTACATGTTGGCATTCATGGTTCCCTCAATGAACCGTAGCTCCCCAGTGCCGGCAGCACTCATGCAGCCCCAGACCATGACACTCCCACCACCATGCTTGACTGTAGGCAAGACACACTTGTCTTTGTACTCCTCACCTGGTTGCCGACACACGCTTGACACCATCTGAACCAAATAATTTTATCTTGGTCTCATCAGACCACAGGACATGGTTCCAGTAATCTATGTCCTTAGTCTGCTTGTCTTCAGCAAACTGTTTGCGGGCTTTCTTGTGCATCATCTTTAAAAGAGGCTTCCTTCTGGGACAACAGCCATTCAGACCAATTTGATTCAGTGTGCGACGTATGGTCTGAGCACTGACGGGCTGACCCCCACCCCTTCACCCTCTGCAGCAATGCTGGTAGCACTCATACGTCTATTCTGCAAAGCCAACCTCTGGATTGATGCTGAGCACGTGCACTCAACTTCTTTGGTCGACCATGGCGAGGCCTGTTCTGAGTGGAACCTGTCCTGTTAAACCGCTTTATGGTCTTGGCCACCGTGCTGCAGCTCAGTTTCAGGGTGTTGGCAATCTTCTTATAGCCTGGGCCATCTTTATGTAGAGCAACAATTCTTTTTTTCAGATCCTCAGAGAGTTCTTTGCCATGAGGTGCCATGTTGACTTCCAGTGACGAGTATGAGAGCGATAACACCAAACTTAACACACCTGCTCCTCATTCACACCTGAGACCTTGTAACACTAACGAGTCACATGACACCGGGGAGGGAAAATGGCTAATTGGGCCCAATTTGGACATTTTCACTTAGGGGTGTACTCACTTTTGTTGCCAGCGGTTTAGACATTAATGGCTGTGTGTTGAGTTATTTTGAGGGGACAGCAAATTTACACTGTTATACAAGCTGTACACTCACTACTTTACATTGTAGCAAAGTGTCATTTCGTCAGAGTTGTCCCATGAAAAGATATAATAAAATATTTACAAAAATGTGAGGGGTGTACTCACTTTTTTGTGAGATACTGTATACTGAAAGGCACTGTGTGTATATACAGTACTATGCAAAAGTTGTAGGCGCATGCAAAGAAATGCTGTAGAGCAAAGATGCCTTCAAAATAATGAAATTAAATGTTTCAACATTAAAAAGAAAAAAAAATACCATAAACAGTAGTAAATGAAACAAAGTCAGTATTTGGTGTGACAAAAAATAAAATAAACATAAAAATAGTAGTCTCCAGTACAACTTGTGCAGTTTTATAAGGAAATGAGCTGGTAAGTTTTATTGAGCATCTTGCAGAACCAGCCACAGTTCTTCTGGAGACTTTGACTTTCACACTTGCTTCTTATTTTTGCAGCAAAACCCAGCAGCCTTCATTGTGTTTTTTGTCTGAAAAGTGTCTCTTACATAATATGCTGCTTTCTTTAATGACATACAAACATTTTTCTGTAACATTTAATTTTGTGTTAGAAAACTAATGTTTGGGAATCTAAAATATTTTTTGTGCTGACTTGATAATGTAGACGTCATAAAATAAAAAATCTATAACAAAGTTTGTACTTAAAAAAAAAAATAGGGTGCCTAAAACTTTTGCACAGTTGTGTGTGTGTATAAATTAAAAATAGGAGAAACTGTTTATCTTTGTTCTACCAAAAGATCACATTCATTGGAACTGCATTTTTGTATAATAGTATCTCTCAAAATGCATGTGTCAACATTTTAATCAAATGATCATTCTTGAAAAATCTTTTGTTGTATTGCATTATTTTTCAGTTGCTGTCAGTCCTGAGGAACACTGCTGTTGCCTTTAACCATGTTTCCCTGATGTATAAATATAAGGTTGTACATGTGTAAAATCCAGGGGTGTTAGTTGGACTGTTAATCTTCCAGGGCTGAGCCCAGAATCTTCTCTATCAAAAAACATTTAAAAACATACTTCTAAATAGACTGTTTCCATGCATTTTTC
Organism: Cranoglanis bouderius; assembly: GCA_023630585.1. Taxonomy (NCBI): domain Eukaryota; kingdom Metazoa; phylum Chordata; class Actinopteri; order Siluriformes; family Cranoglanididae; genus Cranoglanis; species Cranoglanis bouderius. Next base: position 23,571,643 of record CM042538.1, read on the forward strand.
TCGCTTGTGAGGGCTTATTGCTAATGTTTCATAATTGTATGACATAATCAGAAAAAAGTCAGATTTATCATAAAACTTGCCTCGGGGGTTATCACTGTTTGCAGGACTACCAGACCGATAAAATATAAAACGTTTTGGCTATCTAGCATGAGACTAGGCACAGCTAAGCTATGATTGTATTGGGTTTAGCTGCTACAGTTCCATGCAGAGTATGTTAGCTGTCCTTATGCTCTGCTCATATCATGTTCACGTAACTTGGAACTCATATAGACATTAGACACCTTGTTTTCCTGCTCAGCATGAGAGGATGTTAGCAGGGCTCCTGTGGATCCTTAAAAAGTCTTAAAAGGCATTAAGATCATTAATCTAAAAATAAGGCCTTAATTGGTATTAAAATATCTTAAATCATCCTTTCAGAAGTCTTAAAAATGTTAAGACATGGGAAGTAGTATATATATATTTTTTTTCTGACACTGAAATTTTAAATCTCAAAATAATTGGTAACATCTTTTTTTTTAATTTTATTTTTTTAAATTATATATTTTTTATTATAATTTACCGAATGTCTCCCGTGTTAACGTCACTCATATCAGGATAGCAGAACCAACAACACTCATATTTTGGTTGCGGCCGGCATGCTCAGAGGAGATGCACTGTCTGCTAGCTAGTGACGGCATGGGGAAGTGCACATGGCTATTCAGCCAAGATTTCACAGTTTCATGGCTGAAACCGGTACAAGGCAACATTTTCAAGGCATGGTGTATTTTGCGTAGGAAGTGTTTCAGACTCGGCATGCTGGGAATCAAGGCAGTGGACTCCCCCATTTGGTCATTGCAAGGTGGTCTTAACTTTCATTCTGAGTGGCATTAAAAAGTCTTAAATCTAACTTGCCTTAAGCTGTAGGAACCCTGATTGCTGTTTCAGTTTCAGCAAAAAATCGGTGTATATCCATTTTCCCCCACACACTAACTGACTGTGTGAGCGAGCGTTTGGCAGAATTGAGACATGTCAGTCAATAAGACACAAGTATTTCCATGTATTTTCCTGTAAACCCTGTCTGATTGGTCTTGCCTCAGTTCACTGGAGATACAAAATTACAACTATGCCATCTTCTTTTAGTGACGTTCAGTTACGTAGTGACAAACCGCTCCAAGTGGAGAGTTTTTCAGGGCTGAAGAAAAAAATCTTCGGGGCTGCAAACCCCGATGGCCAGGCCAGGTTACACCCCTGGTAAAATCCATTTGTCATACATTATCATGGGGAAAAAAACAAAAACAAAGAACTTTGAACACAAAAGATACAGATGGTTGTAGACCTGCACGGCGAATTTTATTTAGTCAGCTGCTGACATCATGTATAAGGGATGCCCTGGGACTCTTATCTCTCTCTCCATGTCTTTCTTTAGTACAAAATGGTGGTGTTAAATGGTGCTAATATCTACCCTGATTTGGCCTCCAGGACACGCCCTGATTCTCATTCAGAGAATCCTCTAGATCCCATCCTATTTTAGATCAGCGTTATTGCTAACAGCTTGGTCATATCGCTGTATTTTCACCAGATGGAGACAATAAGATGAAGACAATTTTTCCCCTTAAAGGCAATCTCATATCTATGCCAGTAACATTGTGTCCAGCGATAAAGTGTAATCTGTGGCTTTCTTAATGGGTTGCCAGTCCCTGGTATTTCACGGCATCAACATAGCAAAAGGCAAGTGGGGAAGCTTGAAGATGGCACAGCACAGGGACCTGCAGTAGGAGATACTATTATCCATGTGCCTTCTAATAGTTGCATATTCTTTAGATATACTTTGTGTTTTGCTCCCACCGGGCTCCAGCAGGAACATTGCTGAATAGAGGAGACATTGGGGCGGGATGGTGCAGCTTGCTAATTTCCATTCCGATTAATTAGCGCATATTTTTAATTGGAGTCGGGAGTGAATAGGCTGCTGTCGGTGAGAGAGCTCTCTGTGTGGGGTGGAACAAGCTGATAAGGAAGTGCGTGACTGCCGGCACACTCTAATAGCTCCAGCATGATCCAGATATGTCTGTTATTAGAAATGCAATCGCTTTAACTCTACGTACTTGTTTGCGTGGAGATACAGAGATGATCATTTTGAGGTTTATATCAAGGAAATCCTGGAAGCATGCACTCTGAAGAGGACATTTGTGTCCATGGTGGAGTTTTACAATTTCAGTGATCTTGGTACAAATACCTCGTTATTTCGCTGTGAATAAAAATGTAGTATTTTGCAGTTTAAGTGCATTGTCCATTACCCTAAGTATGGTGGTTCAAACAAGGACAGTTGATTTTTAACTATCCATATGCCATGTCCTGTCAGCAATGAGTATGTAATGTTTAATAAGTAACTCCAGTTTCTGTTTTGAGTTAATATTGATGTGGTTTTGGGTTTGTGTTTTTGGTTTTGGATTCATGTTAGTGCAGAGGTAAAAATAAAATGTGTAGGACAGGGGGTACATCTTGACCAGCGCTGGGAACCTGTGACCTAAGGCATTTCATACAAAAAATCCATGGGGTGGAGTTACGTTTACATTTCTGTCATTTGGCAGGTGCTCTTATCCATAACATTTATCTCATTTATACATCTGAGCAGTTGAGGGTTAAGGGCCTTGCTCAAAGACCCAACAGTGGCAGCTTGGTGGTGCTGCGGTCTGAACTCACGACCTTCTGAGCAATAGACCAACGCCTTAACTACTGAGCTACCACTGCCGAGTTGGACCTGATCGGACCTGATCGGTGGAGCTAGGTGGCGTCGGGGCCAAAAGTCCAGGGGGTGGAGTGTGTTTCAGGCTGGATAATTGGTTTAATCAGTGGTTTTGTGTTGTACGGTGTTGTGTAGGTTAGGGGCCATGGCTGTGGGAGCAGTTAGATCAGATCCAGCTCCAACCCCTGGACTTTTGGTTCTGTAGTGAGGATTATCTCATTAGATGTGGGAGTGAGAGACCTGATACTTCCTGAGCACAGTGTCTCACTGCTAGACCATCATTCCTCAGCTCATAAATCTCCCTGGAAATTCACCATGTTGTGGTAAGATCATTTATCTCCCAGAATTAAGAGCAGATTGGCTGCTTAGCATCCTTAACGAGTAGGAGTGACTTTTTTCAAACATATGAAGCCGACTGAACATTTACCACCAGAACCTTTAAGTGTTCCCCATACAGAGCAAGCTGAAAAATGCCCTTTAGGCTGCTAAATACAAAAAACTTTGCGTAGTGTGCAGTATTTTGGGTTTAATAAATGAAATTTGAATACAACGCACGTTCGTCATTTGAGTGACGGCAGCAACATGGCAGATGACTGACAGCTATGGGTCTAAAAAATATTTAACAGCTTCCTATATTTTAGTTAATTCCGTATATGAAACTGTTTAATATTGTGTTAATAATTTGACAGCGGCTGTGTCGGAATGTAAACACTACAGGTTGTGCTGATGAGCAACAGGGCGCTCTGTGAAAGTGCTGCTTCTCATGAATGACACTGTGTCCTTGTTTAATACTAAACATTTTTGTGGGCAGTTTTTTTTTTTCCACTGAACTCTTTGGTTACAGGTTAAAAGAAGCAAAGGGAACTGATCCAACATTGTCATGCTGAAAATGTATTGAGGTGGATTTAGAATTTGGACTATATTGGGAACTTGCAATATATTACATACATAATGGATTCCAGCAGCAGTTATTTGTCATGGGCCGCTAGAAATAGAAAGACTGGTGTTAATTAATGTAAGATTAGGCATGTAGCCTGAATAAAATATGGCCTTTTTTGCTGCAGCCAGTTTTATGGTGGTGCAGAGAAAGGGGAAGGTACTGTGGGTTAGGAGCTATGAGATGAACTACCAGTGTTGGACATCTTGGATACTATATTTGGACAGAAACAGAGGATTGTAGAACAAAATCTCACCAGCTGCTTCTGTCATATAACATGACGACAACGTAAACGCACACACAAACACACACACACACACGCGCACACACAAACACACCACTGTTGATGTCATGTTTTATATATTCACTTTGTTCTGCTCAGAAGATTTCTTGTTCCTTTGTGTAGTAATTAATTTTTTGAGAAGTGGCTGTCATATTGAATGTCTGTAGGCCGGAATGAGAGATGTGACTGGCCGTAGCTTTTATTGATTTTGTCTGTGTGTGTGTGTGTGAGAGAGATCCTTTGCAGAAAAGCGCTACAGATCTGAAAGGATTGTAAAGGATCCTATAGGCTGCATGTATTTATTTGTTCTTTAAAATTGAATAGCTTCCATTGGGGGCAAAGCCAGTCAAGCTCTGCTTCACGTCCCATCAGCTGGGAAAGAAGTGAATGCTTTTATTGCTCTGAATGGAGAGTGATGAGGCAAGGAAATCCCGCTGTAAGTTGAGCCACAGAAGCAGAACCTGCTGATTTGTTTATAAATGGAGCAGGTTGGTGCTATAGAGACCCGAGACTGCAAGCCCTGAATGCTTTATCAGACCATCGGCATGCCAGCCATTTCCTGTTCAGCCAGCTCCTGAAATTGTGTGTTTAGGGTTTAGTAGATGGTTCGGATTAATTTTTTTGACACAGTCTAAATCTGAGCCAGAGTTATAAGTTAGTCACCATTGTTTTGCTAATGGAATTGGTTGCAAACCAGTTAACCATTACTAGCGGTAACAGGTTCTGTGTTTGCAAATTTATTTATTTAATAATTTTGTGTGCGTGCGCGCATGTGCAAGGGCTGCAACTAACCATTATTTTTGATAATCGCTTCATCTGTCGATTATTTCTTCGATTAATCGATTCGTTGGATTAAAATGCCGGTATTTATTTATTTATTTATTTTTAAAAACATGTTATTTCACATTCTGCCCAATGTTGTACTTCAAACATTGTGCAAATTGAAGGCTATGAAAAAGGTAGCCTTTTTTTTTAATTTTTTAATTTTTTTTTTAAAAAGAAATGTGTTTTTTGCTGGGCTACGCTATACATTGTGCAAAGGATGTTTTAAAATATTAACATTATATTTTGAAAAAAAAAAAAAAGCAACTGATTGTCCACAAGCTTTAAAGCAGAAGTTAAATCACTATTTTAAAAATGTTAAAAAAATAAATAAATAAATAAATAAAAAAAAGTAAAACCAAAGCACAAATTAAGTGTTAACTGGTAAGAGGTTGAATGTTCTGCAGTAACACACACATTCACTCATTTGAACACAGTAACATGTTACTTTATTCTGTAAATATCTGACACTTCTTACATTTATATACAATTTCATGTTCTAACTCCATTACAGTTACTGCTCTCATAAAAATCACAATTACTTTTGTTTCTTAATATAACTAAATATAGGCTCAAACAGCATATTTGATCAAAATGAATATTTTAGTCAGTTATTGCGCTTCCTTTCTATCACGCGCTGTTTGGTTGACGCACATGTACGGACTCGCGCTCATTCAGTGAAGTTTAATGGAGACCCACTTGCTGTCAGGACGAGCCGTTATGTAAGATGGAAATACTGGCGTGAATTTCTAACATTTACAGATAAGTATATAAACGTAAAAATGTCATTTCTGCGCTGGAGAAAACGTGTCTGGAACACCCTGAACAGCACACGCATCTGTCGCAGCATCTGACACGACAAGCCACGTTCATACGAGTTTGTTTGAAGAGCTTAATATAAAACATTCTCATGTTTTGAACAACCTGGATCGCGCACTTTTCCCGCAGCAGCTCACTCTGTGACCTCCGCTGTTTTTCAGTTGTGTTTTATTCACAGAAAAATGCGTTTTTCACCATTGTGAAGTGACGAAACTGACGGGGTTATCCTGTGACGTCACAGACCCAGCTAATCCATAATGAAATTCATTGTCGATTATTTTAATGATCGATTATGACCGATTTTATCGATTAGTTGTTGCAGCCCTGGTGTGCATGCACATGCTTATATTTGGTTATTTGAATATCCAGATTTCAGAACTCTTCTTAGTAAATGAGGCTTATGTGTTTTGATGACTAACAAAATCCTATCCTTCCCTTTTCCATGTTCTAATTAAAGATTTTCTGAATGAGTTTTGCATTTTTAAGCTCCTATTTGATATGTAAGGAACAACACACGACAGACTGTGCTGTTATACAAAAATAATGCCGGGGAGGCTGTGATGCAGCACGAGGCAGAAGCTGAGTCGCACTACCCCCCTTGAAATGCATTATTTCTGTACAACAGCACGGTCTGCAGGGTGTTTTTCAATTTATACCACAGCTATTTGCCGATGGCTACAATGTTTAATTCATTCATAATCGACTCCTCGCACATTTTAACGGTTTATAGTTAGATTCAATGTTGTTGAACGTCCGAGAGATGACTTGGTTCCTTAGTTAGTACACACAAAATGCACCGTGTCATTTTACTGAGGAAACGGAAAGTGGTACCGAGACTGAGAGTGCTTACAACCGGGACTCCGTCCATAAATGTTAAATAAACTTCTCCTGACAAAAAACATCACCATATCAACAGTTGTAAGAATTACCTCTTTACCTTAAAGGGATAGTTGACCCAACAATGAAAATTCTGTCATCAATTACTCTTGTATTTTATTTTTTTTTGGTCCGTGTCTCGTGTCAACACAACACGCGTGCGTCGTGGTTCTCTTGTGAACGTGCGTCGGAGATCTATGCGGAAGTGAAGATATTTTGCGAATAAAGACTTAATCTTAGTTTTTTTGCACACACAAAGCATTCGTACCACTTCATAGAATTGGGATTAAACCACTGGAGTCACATGGATTACTTTTACGATGCCTTTATGAACTTTTTGGAGCTTGAAAGTTTTGGTTACTTGGACTGTAAAGGGAGGGACAGAAGTTCCGAAGATGAACGAAAGTCTTATGGGTTTGGAACGACATGGGGGTGAGTAACTGATGACAGAATTTTCATTTTTGGGTGAACTGTCCCTTTAAATACCAACCCATTTTAAATCGATTTATTAGTAGTCTTATATTATGTGGCAAGCCCCTGTGTTTAACCTCTTACTCTAGAAACAATATCATATTATAGAACAAGTGCATTAATATTAATGTGCATGTTACAGGTGGAACTACCTGTACTGTTGTATGAAAATAATGCAACCTTTTGACCAATCAGAATCGAGCATTCAACAGCACAGTGGTATACGCTACTTATATACGCTATAGACATCTTTTTTGGATGTTTTATAGACAGTCTTTATGTACGATTACATGCAATTCACCATCAGTTGTTTATTAAATTAAGGCTTTTCTGAACTGAAGTATGTATCTCAGCCAGAAGTAAAGTTCTACCCTGTTGAAATCCAGCAAAACTGAAAAAGGGAGAAATATTTAAAAAATTAATTCCAGTTCCATTGAAAGATACAAACACACTGACTGTCTAAAAACACCTATTAACTGATTTACTTTGCATTCACTTTACTATTTATGCTTATTAAATAATACATATGACCATATCTGCTTTATACGTAGTTTTGGAGAAATACAGTACTGTGCAAAAGTTTTAGGTACCCAATTTTTTTTTAGTACAAACTTTGTTTTAGATTTTTTATTTTATGACGTCTACATTATCAAGTCAGTACAAAAACATTTTAGATTCCCAAACATTAGTTTTCTAGCACAAAATTAAATGTTACAGAAAAATGTTTGTATGCCATTAAAGAAAGCAGCATATTACGTAAGAGACACTTTTCAGACAAAAACCACAATGCTGCTGGGTTTTGCTGCAAAAATAAATTTACTACTGTTTACTGCTCTTTACACTATTTTCTTAAAATGTAGAAACATTTAATTTCATTATTTTGAAGGCATCTTTGCTCTGCAGCATTTCTTTGCATGTGCCTAAAACTTTTGCACAGTACTGTATATGTATGGTTTGTTAACTTAGAGATGTTAATATGATATAGTTTGAAAAATAAAATTTTGTTCAAAACCAGATTTTTGTCATTTGCCCAAATTCAGCCACGGTGACATCTGATCTGATGGGTTTTCCCAGTCCTCTACACATCAGTATTGACATACTGTTCATTTTAGATAGTAAAGATGGTTGAAATGGCCATTCCTAGCTGTACGTGTGTCTGTAATGACTTCCGAGTACACGTAGATTGGCAGATTCTTGACTATGCGCTCTCGACTCCAAGGAATTTAACCTTTTACGTGTTACATTTTTCAGACTTTTTATACCCTGGTCCTCAGACGCCTATTTGAGGTACTGGTATGAACATGGTCTGATCAAACCGAGAGACTGAGACTTAGCCTGCTTACCTCTTCATGTTTGAATTCGGGGGAACAGACAGACCTGTGGGTAATGCAAAATGCAAATATTCTACAAACTTCAGTAAACAGAATATCAGCATTACCCCTCCTCAGCCTGGCTGGGTAATGACATAAACAAATGTAGTGGTTTCACTGCTTTAGTTCAGGTTAAATGATATCTTTATTCATTTCTCCTCTTTAAACAGAGATTTTATAGCGTGGCAGTGTGCGCTAATGCGGAGTAGTTGACATCACCGGTTTTGTGCCTTCAGGCTGTGCTTGTCATCTCCTGCCTTGAGAAATGAAATGTGTTTTTCTTTTTTGACCGCTTCATCATTTCATATCCATTATTTAATTCCCAGAGTGTGGTCTGTCAGTGTGGAACAGTCAGCAAGCCAAGCCGGGGCACGAGGCTGGGTTCCTTGATGCAGTGGGCAGCGAATTGATTCTCTGTTCACCCTGAGCATCAGGATGGACACTTCTGCGCCCGCCTCCTTTGCACAGAATCGATTTCTCATGCAGGAAGGAGCAGTAAACACACCGAACCTCCCTCCTTTGTGCTCGTCTCGTTCTGGCTCAGGAGTTCAGCCCTGCCTTGGGAACTCTGGTGCAGTTTCTTCCAGCGTAGCAGCGAGCAGAGTGAGTGAAAGGCTGGCGGGAAACGGACGCCCTCTCTCTCCGTCTCCCTCGCCATCTGTTTGTTTGTGAAGCCTCTGTCTACTAGTGGTGTGGAACAAGCTTTTGTTTGGTGGGGGGAAAAAAAAAGAGTGCATCAGATCTGATACTCTGCTTGAGAGGGCCCTGGGGAATAAATCTGCCAGCTGCAGAAGCGTGGGCATCCCTATCATTCATTTGCCTTGAAAATATGGGAAAATATACCTTTTTATAATAGATTCTAGGTGTTCTGTTAGCAAATAGTTCCAGTCCTGGAGCCCTGCAGTTTATCTATTTTTCTGACTGATCATCTTTATCCTGTCCTTTTCAAGTGGCAGCTGTTTCATTGCTCCAGTTCCAGGTCCCTGTCTTGTTAGCTAAAAGCAACCTTAAAGATTATGAAGAAAAAAATAAAAAATGCTACAAGGCCAAAAAATCTTTGACATTGTTGGACTTCTTGGTGTCAAAGTAGGAAATGTGGACCATTGGAAATTCAGTATATAAATAAATTCATTATTTTTTTGTCTTTGTATTAGGGTATTGTCTAATGAAATCATACATTTTAAGTGGTCTTTTTTTCTTTTCTTTTTTTTTTTTTTTTTTTTAGAAACAACTGTAAGTGATTAATAAAAAGAATGTTTTAAATTTGTTTTATTCGACTGTTTTTATGTTTTGTGATAGTCGTTCATGAGTCCCTTGTTTGTCCTGAGAAGTTAAACTGCCCACTGTTCTTCAGAAAAATCCTCCAGGTCCTGCACATTATTTGCTTTACCAAATAAGATCTTTAAACAAAATAATAATTTACACCAATCATCCTGTTGAAAAGTTTAAACCCCCCTGGCTCTTAATGTATCGTGTTGCCTTCTTGAGCATCAGTGAATGTTTGCACCTTTTGTAATAGTTGTGTATGAATCCCTCAGTCGTCCTCAGTGTGAAAAGTTGGATCTCAACATCATATAGCCCACTGTTGGAAAGGGGTCAAATATGCAGAAGATGCTGGTAAAGCAAAGAATTTGCAGGACCTGGAGGACTTTTCTTAAGAACAGTGGGCAGTTTAACTTCTCAGGAAAAACAAGGGACTCATGAACGACTATCACAAAACATAAACACAGTCTTTGATCATCCAGGTAACAACACACAGTATTAAGAATCAATCAAGTATGTAAATTTTTGAACTGGTTCATTTGTGTAAATTCAGTTATTATTGTGTCTTGTGGACTATATGTAAACATCTATTATGTGGAATAGCTTATTCAGGGCAGTACTAAATAAAAAAACGAAATGCAATTTTTATGATCCCTCTTTATTTATTTATTTATTTATATAAACATTTTTTAAAAATTCTGAACATTTTGAAGATTCTGCAAGGCGTATGTAAACTTATGATCTCAACTGTAGACCTGGAGGTAACATCCCATTTTTACATGAATCATAAAATGAAATGTTAAGTAGATAACATGAAATATGGTTTGTCAAAGGGGTTTAAATTTTTCAAAAATTTTCTCAGCAGTTATTTCACTCATCAATTTATAAGTGACCATCACTAAAACAATATTAAAAAAAATAAAAATAAATAAAAATACTGTTTCATTTCTAGTTTTATTAATTGTAGTGACACCCTAGATTTTAATATAGAGTTGTAGCACATTCCTTACACTGTGTTGTTCTTAGTTTTACCCATGCCTCATTACATGGCCCTTGTTCCTTGGAAATGACCAGCTTTCCTTTTCTCTTTCACCGTTGGGTAATTAGCAAAGCAGTCACACATGACACACACAGCTCTCTGCACTCTCTCATTTTTTTTTAGACAGGGGACCCGAAGCAGTATAATTAAGCTTCAAAGCCCTTTCCTAACCTTAATGAGTGTGGTCCGGAAACAAGGGGTTTATTTGCATCTTGTTCTGATGGAGCAGGCAGGTGACAGATTGAAATAATGGCCCCACTTCACCTTGATGCTGTATGACCAGACACAAGCGCGTGCCCACGGGTGACACGCCTGGCAGCTTAATTATACCTAATGACAAGGAAGAGCTCTCCAAAACGTTTGAATGCTCCAACCCTAACCTGCTCCCTGCTCAATGTCATAAATCAGCGCGGGCTAGACTTTAATTTTCTCCTGCACAGCCTCGGGAAGATTGGACGGCGGTCTGACACCCAGCCGCGAGTTATAATTTAGAATTATTTTTGCCGGGTGAATAGTAACTCGCTCTGCGTGATTTGTCTAGTGTGCTTGGTTAATAGCCGCGTTGGTAAATGAGCGACTTCTACATGATGGTAAGTGCCTGTAAATGAGGAGTCATTAGCAGTAGTCGATAACATAGTTTCCTTTTAGCTGCGTCTTGAATTATTTAAGTGGAACATTGTGAATTCAGATGGTTATTTGTTTTTTTGAAACTGTATGAAAATATTTTTGCCAGGTTGGTCTTGCTGTTGCTGTTGAAGTATGATACCATATTATAGTTATGGCTTACACAGATATAATAATCATCCTTCACTGCTGTATCTTCAGCTACGGCGGTCAGTCCTAGCACCGGATATCCTGCAATCCTCCTGAAATCCAATACGATTTCCAGTTTCATTTCCTGTTGTGCTTTTGTACTGACCTTTTTTGAGAAATGTAGCTCACTGCCTTAACCCGATGTCATTCCTATTTGTGTGTATGTGTGTGTGTGTGTGTGAGAGAGACAGAGTGAGTAAACTCTTATAATCCATCCTGATTAAAACACTTTCAGTGCGTATTTATATCTTCTTGAAGCTCTAATCTTGTTAGTAATATTCTGTTTGAGCTGTCAATCTATAAACTGCCTGTCATCAGTCACCATCGCAAGGCTGATGCAAAATTAAAGCTAGTTTTAATACACAAACCCCCTTGTGAATGATGAAGGAGGATCAAGTACCCAGTCAGCCAGGATCCTGGATTAGAAATCAATATCTCGGCAGACAGTATAACTGCTGCTAATGTGCTAATGCAGTCGTTTACCCAAAGCCAAGAAGGAGATGGGAAGCCATTACGCATACTAGATTTTCATCTAAGCATCACTGAACATTTTTCAATTCTGCTGCCGATCGAAACACTGATCTTATGATTATATTTTATGTAACTACTTGTGTATAATTACATATTTTGATTTGAATAAAATATTTCTTGTAATTTATTACTAGCATTTCTATAGAGGCACCAACAGAGTCTGGTTAAAATGTCCTGCAGTATCAGTAAAGGACAGTGTGAGACAAACCTCTTTAGGGTGATTTTACTGACATGCATTGCCTCAACCTTGAAAGCTCTTTCCCTCATTCGTTTTTCATCCTTCACACATTTTTCATCCTTTTCATCCTTTCGCCCTACCATTTTCACACGGTTTCACACATTTGAGCTCAGATCTGAATGGAAGGTATTTAAGTTCATACCTTGAACAATATCTCTTCCTTTCTGTGGACTTTATGAAAGGCCTGTTTTTTTTTTTTTGTTTTTTTTTTTCTTTTTTCCCCTAGCAGAAATATAAACTCTTATTTTTAAGGCAATGTTTGTTTAAACCAGGTAAGGAAGGAAATAAGTGTGAATGGACTGATTAGTAGTAATTTATAGTCGTTTCTGTGATTAGCCAGTCTTAAGAATTTAGAGAATTAAATTATTCGTGTAATTGCTTCAGTGAGATTTGGTTGTCTGTCGAAGGATTTCCTTTTGACAAACGACATCAAAGTGACGATGTGTTGCATTGCTTGACTGATTTACACCACAACCAGTGGAGTTTGAGACACCTCACACCTCCGCTGAATCTAAACAAACTTGACAACTAGCTAAATATGGAGAAGAGTGAAGAGTTTATCGAGAGATTTTTTTTTTTTTTTCCTCCCCAATTGTGGATGATTTGTCACTGCAGCCTTCACCCACGCCTGTCCAAAGACGATATCCAAGAGTTTTGAAGAAGAAGAAGAAGAACAAGAAGCCTTTATTTGTCACATATACATTACAGCACAGTGGAATTCTTTTTCTTTGCATATCCCAGCTTGTTAGAAAGCGCAGGGTCAACCATGATACGGCGCCCCTGGAGCAGAGAGGGTTAAGGGCCTTGCTCAAGGGCCCAATAATGGTAGCTTGGCTGTGCTGGGGCTTCAACTTTAACTGTTTTATAGGAATATTACAGGAAATATAAATATTTATTTATATATTTTTACTTTTGCTGAAGATTTGAGCAGTCAGCAGTAGGGTCATCACCATGAGGCATGTGACAGACGCATATGGTAAGTAAATTATTACTTCCTCTTATTGATAGAGAAGCCCTTAATGATGTATGAAGACAGAATCATGATCTCCATCAGGCTGAGGTAGGAAGCAGATTCGAGTTGGTAAAACACTTGGAAAAGTGCCTGTCATAATTCATGCCAACTTGCACAAATTCCACCCTCCAACCATTTTTTTTCTCAATCAAGGGATGACACACAGTCAAAAATGCAACGACAAACCTTGTTTGCTACAAAGCAGCTGCTATTGAGCAAGACCCGTCCCTGGGGCAGTACATACGAACTAGAGAGTATTTAATTGGACAAACACAAGACTTTGCTTGATGGGTCATCAAAAATGTACAGGTGCATCTCAATAAATTAGAATGTCGTGGAAAAGTTCATTTATTTCAGTAATTCAACTCAAATTGTGAAACTCGTGTATTAAATAAATTCAATGCACACAGACTGAAGTAGTTTAAGTCTTTGGTTCTTTTAATTGTGATGATTTTGGTTCACATTTAACAAAAACCCACCAATTCACTATCTCAACAAATTAGAATATGATGACATGCCAATCAGCCAATCAACTCAAAACACCTGCAAAGGTTTCCTGAGCCTTCAAAATGGTCTCTCAGTTTGGTTCACTAGGTAAGCCATAAACATTCATTGCCAAAGAATCTGGCTGTTCACAGAGTGCTGTATCCAAGCATGTTAACAGAAAGTTTAGTGGAAGGAAAAAGTGTGGAAGAAAAAGATGCACAACCAACCGAGAGAACCGCAGCCTTATGAGGATTGTCAAGCAAAATCGATTCAAGAATTTGAGTGAACTTCACAAGGAATGGACTGAGGCTGGGGTCAAGGCATCAAGAGCCACCGCACACAGACGTGTCAAGGAATTTGGCTACAGTTGTCGTATTCCTCTTGTTAAGCCACTCCTGAACCACAGACAACGTCAGAGGCGTCTTACCTGGGCTAAGGAGAAGAAGAACTGGACTGTTGCCCAGTGGTCCAAAGTCCTCTTTTCAGATGAGAGCAAGTTTTGTATTTCATTTGGAATCCAAGGTCCTAGAGTCTGGAGGAAGGGTGGAGAAGCTCATAGCCCAAGTTGCTTGAAGTCCAGTGTTCAGTTTCCACAGTCTGTGATGATTTGGGGTGCAATATCATCTGCTGGTGTTGGTCCATTGTGTTTTCTGAAAACCATAGTCACTGCACCCGTTTACCAAGAAATTTTGGAGCACTTCATGCTTCCTTCTGCTGACCAGCTTTTTGAAGATGCTGATTTCATTTTCCAGCAGGATTTGGCACCTGCCCACACTGCCAAAAGCACCAAAAGTTGGTTAAATGACCATGGTGTTGGTGTGCTTGACTGGCCAGCAAACTCACCACACCTGAACCCCATAGAGAATCTATGGGGTATTGTCAAGAGGAAAATGAGAAACAAGAGACCAAACAAAAAAATGCAGATGAGCTGAAGGCCACTGTCAAAGAAACCTGGGCTTCCATACCACCTCAGCAGTGCCACAAACTGATCACCTCCATGCCACGCCGAATTGAGGCAGTAGTTAAAGCAAAAGGAGCCCCTGCCAAGTATTGAGTACATGTACAGTAAATGAACATACTTTCCAGAAGGCCAACAATTCACTAAAAATATTTTTTTTATTGGTCTTATGAAGTATTCTAATTTGTTGAGATAGTGAATTGGTGGGTTTCTGAGAGACCATTTTGAAGGCTCAGAAAACCTTTGCAGGTGTTTTGAGTTGATTAGCTGATTGGCATGTCACCATATTCTAATTCGTTGAGATAGTGAATTGGTGGGTTTTTGTTAAATGTGAACCAAAATCATCACAATTAAAAGAACCAAAGACTTAAACTACTTCAGTATGTGTGCATTGAATTTATTTAATACACGAGTTTTACAATCTGAGTTGAATTACTGAAATAAATGAACTTTTCCACGACATTCTAATTTATTGAGATGCACCTGTATATAGCTATGGAAGTGACAAAGAATAAAATTTTTATTTTCAATTTTTTTTTCTAGATATTGGCATTGTTGTCCATAACACTAAGGGACAGGTACAAAAAGCCCTGAAACACTTTAGTTGGACTAAATTCACTATGCATTTGAATAATTGACACTCGTGTGTTGTCATTTTTTTCTTTCCTTCCATCTATTTCTTTGTACATGGAGTAGTAATATTATTAGTAGTAGTAGTAGTAGTATGCTGGTGCATTATCAGTTTGGTGCCGAATAGATGACTAGAGAAGCTTCTTTACTGTGATGAATGAGAGCTGTTGGTGTTTGTAGAACCTGAGCTTTATAAAGATTATGTCAGGAAGCAGTCTGTTCCAGCTAGAGGGGACGGCTCAGATTAGTTTCAATTTTTTAGGCCTTATGATGTAGCACCTGAGTTATCAAATGATGCAAGTGGGTGATTGAGGGAGCGAAGGTGGAACTGCGAGTTCTACACATTCAACACGGGATGACATGAGTTATTTATTTGTCTGTTTTTCAGGTGTGGGCAGTAGTCTGGCGGTGACATTTCCACGCTTCATTAGCTGGTCTAGTCTGGAGCAGGCTGCAAAATGCTGCAGTGGTTGATGTCTTTCCTGTGTGTTCATTTTCTTCTCAGAACGGTGGCTTCTGTAGAGCAGAAATGTGGTTCTTCAAACAGATTCTAGACCAGCCTTTTAAAGGCTTTTACTTGATTTGGGGACGCACTGAGGGAAAAGTGCAGGAGGACAGACATCCTGGCTGTGAATCACATCAAACGTACTGTAGACACTGCACCTGTTTACTCTGTGTGCATTTAGCTTGTTGATGAAATAATGAAGTGATTCAGAAGTGCATATATTAATAATGCATACGGGTAGTTAATCTCTTGCTATGTAACCACTTGTTAGTCAAATACTGCTTGAAATTCAACTGACCAATATAAAAAAAAAAAAAAAATTGTTTTGCATTAAAATGTAAAGCTGGTAGTTTGTTTGCCTGAAATAAACACTCCATACACAATTGAATGAGTGAGGCATTATTGCAGAAGAAAGAAAAATAGAGAATGCAGTTTAAGGTTTAGGCGGTGTTAAATACAAGCCCAAATATAGATTAGCCCAGGAAACTATCATATAGCGAGGCTATATTTATATGAATCTCAAATGACATCCTGTTGAGCATGTCAAGCACTAAGTAGTTTCTACATTGCCTTTAGGTTATACCCTATGTAGTAAACACATATACCGAATAAAAATCTGTTGTTTTTTCTTTTTTGTTTGTTTTTTTATGTTTTCAGATTTTTCCAGGATCCTAGCTTGTCTACGAAATATATTTCACAGTTATGAAAACATGGGGATATATTAGAATGTGAACCATTAAGGTTTGTGAAAATGAGTCTTTTTGTCATCTACCAGAAGACTCTGTGCAGTCTTTTGGTCATCTCACTGCATTTTTTGTATTTCGCTACTGCTAATGTTTGTTCTGTCCATGGCAGTATGTAATTATAAGCATATTAATATTAAAAAGTATTCACATTTATAACATGGCATTGTTTGTTTCTGAGTATTCTGCTGGAAAACTGTTGCTTATCATTAGATATACCTGTCAAAATACAGGCTTTTGGACCACTAGCTTTCTTTGTTGTTTTAATGACTTTTCTAAAGATTAAAGGTGTGCTCAGAGCCGAACAATATCAACTGAGTAAATATTTCTGTCAGAAACTCCTTCTATCGGTACACAGCGCAGTTCAAAGTGTGGTGAGCTTTGCTCTGTTCTTGGTTTGAGTTAATTGCATGTGCTTTTTTGTTTATATTAACAAGTTCTTGTGTTTTGGTCCCGTCTCCACCGCTGTCCGGTCATTCGTATGTTACCATGTGTTCCCCTGTTCTGAGCTCATTGCTCGATTACTTTGTCTTTATCAGTCTCTCCAGGATTTCGCGATTTTACGATCGCGGAAATTAACGCAAAATCAACCAAACCTCGCAATATTTAGAGGAGCTTCCAGTTTTGTAAAATTGCTGCATATTTTCCACTGATTTGGACCAAGACGTGCCATGTGACGTCATCACAACGCGCATTTAGGCAAAGCCCCCTCGATTCACGTGCGTTGAACATGAGTACAGCTAAAAGGTCCAATTTACCAACAAACATCACTGCGAAACAATTTTGTGCAATTGCAATTTTGTTATTTCAAGTAGTTTTCCACAAAAAAAAAACTCCACAAATTGCATCACAAATTTTGAAGGGGAAAAAAAAAAAACTGCAGCAAAATCAAGCATTTTTGGCCGCAACAATCACAAGATAAAAAAAACTCCCTGAAATCCTGTGCGGACTTCTTTATATACTGTAATGTTACTTTTCTCGCACTGAAGCCTTGTTCACATTAAGTGTGTGCTACCAAGCCGTGTTCCTTGATTCCATGTTTCCTGGCTTTGACCTTGCTCGTCTGTTCATTTTTGAATCATGAATTATTCTTGTTTGGTGCTGCCTGCTTGTGATTTGACCCCTGCTATGGATTATGGTGGTGATTTTTTTTGGGTTAGCTCTAATAAACGACATTCTGAGTTTAATCACAGCACGTAACAACTATCATCTTATCATAGAAACCTATCTTAGTAGGTTTTTCTCCGTGTTCCACAGAGATCTTTTTACGGGCCTTATGAAGCACTTCCCAGATGCCAGGATCTCTTTCTTTTTCTTCTTTCTCTTTCTCTCCCTTTAATCCGACTATTCCCGGAGCAACTTGATTAGGTTACAGTCGGGTAACTGGTCAGGTCATTCCATTAGAGACAGGAATTCCTCCTTTCTCTTCAAATAGGACTTGCACAGCTTTAAGGTGTCTTTCCATTTGTTAAATATCAGACATCCTTTTTTTTTTTCTTTCTCATTTTTAAGGTGTCTCCAAACTTCAGACAGACAATGTCTGTTTTTAATTTTTTTTTTATTTTTTTATTTTTTTTTTTTTACAAAGACCGATCCATTGATTTGAGCAGTGATTTGCTTCTCCTGTGGGTATTGAATTTTATTTTGTCAACATATTTGTTAATTTTTAACCAAAAAAAAAAGTTTGATACTGCAGCTTTAAGCATGATATGTACACTGAATAAATATTCAATTGCATACCATAACAAAGTGCTACTAAAACACGATGAATTGCCAGACAGTTGAATGATGACTTGTAAATTTCACTGTGTTATAAAGTGTAGAAGAGATGAACTGGTGCTACTAGAATGTAGAGACTAAACAGTTATGCGGCTTGTTATGCAGAATTATGCAGAATTACAATCATATAAATAAGGGTAAAAAAAATACCGTAGTTCCTGTTCTAGACAGGCCCTAGTTCTTACACAGCAACTTTTACCTTTCTCATCAGTTCTTACACTTGTGCCGACTTAAACAATTCAGTTAAAGCCTTTCACCTGCCAAAGGAAGTGTCAAAATTTGAGTGTCTCCTAGTATGAATACAATGAAAACTGGTGAAGGACAGAAGCGTTCCACATGAAACTGGAAAAGTGTTAATTTAAGCGCCATTTGCACTACTGCTTACACTATTTGCTTTGTTTTTGTCACATATTCAACAGTCTAAATTGAACATGGTGAGAGTGAATTTGCAACACAGGGCTACCTGAAAATGTGACATGACAAGCAGCATTTTGTGTTCATTCTGGTTCTCCATGTCGGTGTGATGAAAATTATTACCGTATGTTTGTGAGTCTGTGCACTGGGTGATACATTTTGGGATTTGGAGTCAATCACTGAATCACACTAAAGGCCAACACCTGATGCGTTTCGGAAATTGTTTTAGATGCGGCTCTGACTTGCGTCAAGTGCAGCAAATAGGCGTCGATTGTAACCAGCATTTCAGCCCTGAGGGTTTTAATTGTGTGTGTGTGTGTGTGTGTGTGTGTGTGTGTGGAATGTGGGTGCTCGATACACTACAGGTCTCCTGCAAATTCTGCACAGATTCTAGATGTGAAAATGTCTAGTAGTAGGCACTACGGGATATTTCAATATTATTTTTTGCACCTTTGGGCCTTGAGCTTGGCATGAGTGTTGTAGATTATGGTTTTAATGTGATGGTCTCAACTCTCATGCTTCTTATGAGCTGATGTGGATTGAAAGGATTAAAATGGAAGCTTAAAATACTTCAGAAAGACTTAATTTGAACTTGACTTTATGGACTTTTTGCATTTGCCACCATTGGCTTTTTTTTTCTTTTTTGGCTTCATGTCTGTCTTCTTATCCTGGGTGTGCTCTCCTGGTTGTCATGGAGAGTTGTTATACCGTGTGAGGTAAACCCCAACCAGAAAAACAAACCCCCCAGAGATCCCATCCTTCCCTGCTAAATATCAGTTTGAAGATGTGGGCTGCAGATATGCTGCTTGTGTGTGTGGTATGAGGTGTGTCGGTGCTTTGACCACTCTATTTTCACCCTCACCCTGATGGCCATGTGGTAATTAACCCTGCTGGCCCGTCTCGGATACATGGGTATACACAGTGCTTGTTCAGTGCCTCTTCTTTCGCTGTCTGATGCATTTTTTTCCCCCCCTGCTGCAGACAAAATGTTGGAGACACTTTGCTGCCTGCCCAGCTTGGCCATAAGCCTGACCCACGTCAGTGGTGTGGGCAGGCAGTCGCATGGATCCACAGATTAAGGAACTGGAGGGATTCTCATTTTCTTTCACTGGACGAGTGCCTGGCAACCAACCAAGTCTCTCTTAGCATCCTTCTCTTTATCTTTCTCTCACTCCTATATATATATATATATATATATATATATATATATATATATATATATATATATATATATATATATATATATATATATATATATATATATATATATATATATAGGACTCGTAGCAGTTTCTATTAATGTTTGATTTAATATGTAGTTATAATGTGTATGATCACTCGCAATAAAAAAAATGCCTCATATATAAAAATATACTGTTGCTGATAAATCAATACTGGTGATATTTGTTTTGCCCTTGAGAAGTGAAATCCATCCTGTGTTTTTAACAAACACCATTTTTATCCCACAAATTCCTTAAACGCTTTGCACACCTGGGATGCTGATAGCTGGCACCGACACACAGCCCTCACAGATCCTCTAGGCCTCTTTTCTCAAAACCTATCTTCCTTTTTGAAACGAATTCAAGCACTGCTGTTGAAGAGCTGCTGTTTGATTCTGGTAGGCGGATGTACTGAAGTACAGATGTGAAGGAAAAAAAAAAATCACCATTTCTGTCTACCAAATCGTCTAGGGGAAATGAAGCCGTAATGTCTGACGCGTGGCGTTGCACCGGCTTTCATCAGGCTTATGAGAGCTGGCCTATGTGAGACAGTTTGGATTTCTTTGTTGAGCTTTTAGTCAGCTGTGTTTAATGAGTTAATTAACCAGTGCACCATATTTCTGTGAAGAAATGGGTCCGTGAAATGTTCCGAGTACTGGAGTTTCTAGTAGGTGAATGACTTCCTTCATTTCACCTCTCACTTCTGAGATTCATCATCATTAGTTAGATGTCGGAGCAGTGAGGAAGAACGGTGATTGGGAGAACACTACTAATTTGATGGAGCACATTCTATCATGTGGGGGTGGGGGGGGATATTTTATTGATGACCTGCACAGGAAGCTCAAATGCTGAAACGTGTCTGTCGCTTCAAGCTTATAGTCTGTAGTGGGTACAGTGCTGTATTAGGTGTTTAAAAAAAAAAAAAAAATCCTAACAGTTGCTCTCTTTTAAACGGGTTTGTGTTCAGTGCACTTCGTTGTAATCGTAGGAACCAGAAATGAAATATTCATTGATGGACAATTTAAAGCACTCTTGTACGTCGCTCTGGATAAGGGCGTCTGCTAAATGCTATAAATGTAAATGATTAGGTCGATAATCGTTATTATACACAGACTAAATGTGCTGGAATGAACACGAAACAAGTCCTGCCATCACTTATGTTATAGCAGCTATAAACAGTTGTTCCCTCATCAGCGTTTCTTTTTTTCTTCTGACCAATCAGAATTGGGAACTGTGTTGTGTTAAAAGTATTTAACTATATGCCGTTATTGAAGTCTGATTTAATAATTTGCAAATGTAGTTATTTCATGTGAAGGTACAAGGTCTTTCACATGCTTATAATACATCTATAAGTTGACAGTTTTATACAGTAGGAAAAAAAAAATACAGGCTTCGTAATAAGACTATCATTATAACTACATAAGCAGAATATCACCAGCTAATTATCTAGACATACATATAGCTTTAAACAGTATTTACCTGAATGACAATTTGACAAATGTGTCTCTGAAGCAGAAGGGAAATATAATGGGAAGTTTTTTTTTTTTATTGTCCAAAACAATAAATAAATTGTCAAAGTCACGCAGATCTCTACGCTTTCCCATTTTTCCTGCTTCTAACACATCAACTTCGAGTACTGAGTGTTCACTTGCTGCCTAATATATCCCACCCCTTGACAGGTGCCATTGTAACCAGATAATGAATGTTATTCACTTCACCTGTCAGTGGATTTAATTTTATGGCTGATTGGTGTAGGTGTGCGATTTTTATTGTGCAAAAACTGCAGTTTCCTGCCTGTCAAGTGCAGAATGCTGCAGCTTAAATAAATGGGTATGAACAGGAGCCAAGTATCAGTACAGAAAAATTTCCATTAAAGTAGGGAATACAGTTCTGGCAATGGAGAATTAATTGTTAATTGAATTGGAAAATCTACCAAGGCACATTTGAAGTCCAGTTAGCTTTTATCGATCAGATAAAATGCATATCTCTTGTATTACTAAACTAGTAAGCTGTGCCAATAAATGGTTGACGAGGTCTGTTCTGTCATTCCATCATTCTAGGCATCATGAACTGGAGAAGTAATCATTTGCTTATACAATATAATAATGCAGTGTCTGATGATAGATAATCATGATTTAGACAACTTATGAATTATTAACTCCGTTTATATGTTAGATTGCACAATGACATCATTATCAGAGTAAATCCAGGCACTAATGTGAGCATTCACAACGTTCTATAATGATGATATCGTAGTAATTTTCAGAAAACAAAATTTTGAAATGACTTTGCTGCTATATTGGTAAAAATGGTGAAGTTGGGGAAAAGCAAGCAGAGCTAGTGGGATGTGTAGGTAGCCACCAAAAATCATACTGTTCACACAGTTGCATTTCATTTATTAATCTCTGAGCATACTGTTTATATCGAGCAAATGAATTTCAGTGTTCTGTAACCAGCACTGATGTAATTTCAATGGAAATTCTCTCTCATAGCGTGTTATCTTGGACTCAGTGACTCTCAAGAGGTTTCTGCTTCATCATAAGCAACATGTCACCTTTGGGTACTGGCCTATTTCACCAAATCCACATAAGACCATTATTATAGAGAAATACGTGGACTCGGGAAATATATAAATAAACATGTCTGCTACAACGTCCACAAATCCTTGCTGGCAAGCCTGCTTAGTCTAAGCTCATGAGATGTAGGTATTATGTTCTCAAAAGTCACACAGCAGTAGGAGAATAACAATGAGGACCGGGCTGCCTTGTTTTCTGCACTCAGAGTTCTGCATCCGAGGCTGCATAGTGTACCCTGTGGTGTCCCCAGAAGAGTGTGTGTGTGTAATAATCATAACGTACAGATTCTCTGCAGAACCACTGATGCACATCGAACACTTCTCCATATTGACAGCCAGCTCTGTAAGATGGATACTCGTGCACCCTGATGATCTTCTCTCCAATTTTCATTGAAAATTACCCTCTCTTTCCTCCCCAGTCTGTGAAATGTACGTGTTTGTGTCTCACACAAATGCCGTAGCAGGAAGAACAAGAGAAGAGAGGTCTCGGTATAGGTTGCCGTTCAGGTTGTCTCTCCCATAATTATGTGTGATTACTTGACAAAGCGACACAATTAAGGCTTCTGAACACAATGCGCAAATTGATGGCAGACCGTTTTGGTGAGCGGCACACGGCAAAGTGATCAATAAGCATCCGTGGTATGCTCGTGCAGCGATGAAAAGAGCATAAACTGGTGCAGAGTGAAGGTGTGGAAATGAGTTTGCTATTAAAGCCGTTCAGTTCAGTGCTGTTTGTAGTTTCTGTTGTAGCTGTTCATCAAACCGAACCACTTACAGGACAATTTTGGAAATTTTGATGACTGGATGATCATTTGCGAGGACGTTGTTTATTAAGATGGACGTCCTTTCTGCATTATGTGGACAGTCATGAGCTGAGATTTATTAAGCTATAAAAATTCTCTTTGCACATTTCGAACACTATAGTATTCTCCTGCTTAAAGGGTTAAGTGAGAGCAGTGCAGTGAGACTCGGACACATTAACAGATTGACCTCATGCAGTAATAATTAGAGGTATCTGAGTGATCAGTCACTGTGTAGCGTCCCGAGCTATAGTCTCCTGCCTCTTCTGCACTCTAATGCAGTTAAATGGCAGGTTGACTTTCCATTCATCACAGTGACTCCATTGCTTCTTCATGGCCTTTCACTGAACGTGAAGATATGGAGAGATGATGTGTCATGACCCTCTCATCACTGATCCGAATGTCAGAATCTTTTAGATGTTGGGGAAAATTATTGCCAAACTTGAAATAATTATAAGTTTACAATGGGAAATGAGTTCTCACTTCGATTATCAGCATCATCCACATTAGTGTCCGTCTCCTCACCTGAGGTAAAAGGTCACTCACGGCATTAAAACATGAGCCTCATTGTCGTCACTTCGGCGATCTCTCTTTACGGTGACATCGGTGAGGAACTCGCCTATCAGTTTTGTTGCCTAAATTTCTTGTTATTAGTATGTTGTAATAGGCCATTTCAACAATTTCAAGTCCCTGAGAAGTGCCTTGAAACGCGCAGTGTTATTCGATGAGTAAATTCCAATGAAACAGGAAGTCAGGGCGGGACATATCGAGTGGCTCCTCACCCTTTTAAAATAGCCAATAGCGTTTCGCTTACCTCACAGCCCGGGCTACAAGCCGTACTTGACAGTTAGTACCATGTACCATGGACGCGAGCCCGAGCAATAAAGTGAATGAATTCAAGCCATTTCCTATTCAACTAACTTGAAAACCGAATTAAACGCGCTCTTCAGATTCTAGAGAGCATTTGATTGGACAGAAAATCTGATGAGAAGCTGAAGTGCAGAATGATGTCATGTAAATTGTTGATCCGTATTAGTGGTAGAGAGAGACTGAGAGTTGAATGCATACATCTTCGAAATGCGAATTTTGTCATTGTTTTGGAGCGCACTAGCTTATAGATAACCTTAAGGCTAACATATTCGTACTAAAAGCCACAAAACTTTGACTTCATGGGGAGTTTAAAACTTTGTCTGCTGTCATCTGTACAGTGTGTAAGTGCTCTTCTCTGTGATGATGATGATGGTGGTGGTGGTTTTGATAGTGTAATATTAGAAAGTAACCTAAATTAAACATTTCCTTGTCATTTGTAAGATATAATAGAGACGTCAAGTGTATTTTTTTGGCAGAGAAACAACATTTATGTCAAATTTTTGAAATACATTTGTTTTCAGCCGTAGTGACTTCTGATGGGTTTTCGCATTCGGCCACACAATTAATTCTAACAATTTAAAAAACCAAAAAATTAATTAGCTAAATAAAAATGGGCTTTGGAAGGAGATTTTGATTTCTGTTCATGTTTATTAAACCCTCCTTTAAAAGTAAGACCAATTTATATCCAAGTCACAGTGCTGTAATGTTGAGGATTTTTACAAATGAGTTTAAATCAAAAACTCATCATTAGGCCATTACATTAAATCCAGACACTCGAACTGTATGTGTACAGCTCTTTTCTCCTCTAGCCACTTTGCTTCCGTGGGACTGAGGGACGCAGCAGATGGAAGGAAAACAATGAGCATTGATCTGCCAAAGGTGTCTGCCTGCCTAATTCACAGCGCTTGCCTCTAGCATTTAACAGCACTGTGATGAGTCCATTTTCTTTTTAATGCACCATATTAAGATATCTTGTTTGTTTTCTCCATTTTCTTTTTATCTCTAGTGTAAAATTGTTTGCTGGCACTCACACTTTGTGTCTTTTAAAACATTTTAATGGTTATGGAATCCAATTATTCAAGCCGAGGAGCGAAATAAGGTGGCGACAAGAGTACAGTTTTATCCAAATGGCATTCTGCAGTGCCTTAGGTGCCTTGAATACGTAAATCCCAAATGAGAATACTGGCCTTAAAGTCCGCCTGAATCACTGGCAAGAAATAAACCTGGCAAAGCAAACATTTGAAAGGGACCTAACAAACCTGCAGCTTGACCTGCTGTCTTTCATGGAAGCACAATCTGAAAGACTGACCTGATGCTACTCCTGCTGCTGCTGAAGGACCAAGCCAGACGATAAAAAAAGAACATACCAGTATATACTCTTGACTCTTTATACAAAGCAGCCTTTGTGTTAGAGGGACCTTGTCTCAGTGTTCAGGCAGGATGTGAGTGCTCTTTGTTTGAATTTAATCAGAAAGTCCTTTTCCTTCTGCTCGAGTTGGAAAGGACTGTAGATCAAAAGCAAGTGAGAGACATAAAAATGACATGTTTTATGAATCTCGTTTTTTAAAAATTTTTTTTATAAATAAGTGACATTCTTTGTTAGCGAAGATGACTGCTTTTTGATCAATTTTAAACACTTTGTGTGATTCAGTGGGTTATAAAGATTAGGAAGTGAAGAAGAGAAGCTGGCTTGGGTGGGGGAGGAATAAACAACCTGCTTGAAGATACATTTAAATGAAATAAACTACATATTTAAATGACTGGAATTGTGAGTAAACTTTATTAAGCTGCTTTTCCTGGTCATTTATTTAAAAAAAGCAAAACAAAAAAAAACCCCTACAAATAAGGTATTATATTAAAGACGATCTGAACTGAAACCGATCTTACATTGTTGGCTCATGTGCCTGTTTAGATCGATCTGTAAAAAATAAATAAATAAATAAATAAATAAATATCCTAAAAGACTCAAGAATCTTTGACTAATGTGCAGCGACTTCTGCCGTCCTGTCAACATCTCTGATGTCTGACTAACTTTGCGTTCACGCTAACTAACAAGAAGTTACTCGTTTCTCTTGTAGTTTGTTTTGTGGTTGAGTCGCGACCCAGTATTGTTGTTGTGAGCTTGTACTGTTCAGCGAATTGGCAGATTAGCTAACTGTACTAGCTGCGTACACTCAGCAGAGGCACCAATGATTTTTGCTACTTCCTTCCAAGCTTTATTTTACTCCATAATTCCTCTATAAACATTTAATAAGATGTTGTGTATATAACAGGGTAAGATGAACATACACTTGTGCATTTTTCAGCCTGTGTGTGTCAAACAGTGAATGGGAACTAATTGCAGGTAGGAACTAAAGTTGTGAGTGGGGAGCTGAGGAAACGTCGGCCCACGTGCAAATGTTCCGCTGTCGCTTTGTTGCTTTCCACTGTTGCTGAAATCATATATTGCACTCGTACATGGAACATGAGTGGTCACTTGCTGCTTTGTTGCTTTCTAGTATGAATTAACGTGTACTCGTGAAGCATTTATAAAAAGTTACCAGTAATATTATGCCATGTTTAACTTTCTCCTTCTCCTCTTCCTCCTCCTCCTCCTCCTCCTCCACCACAACAAGCAATCACCAAACAAAATACTGAGTCAGCTCACACTCCCATGTTTTGTTTTGTTTTGTCAAGCCAATCAAATCCTGTTGGATAAACCCTAAAGTCCCTGCCTTAATTTATTCCTAATTAAAAATGCCATTCTGGAAGAAAATTGTGCTCTAATTTCCATTTCATGATGTCTTTATAATAGCCCTTCTTTAATTAAACTGGCTTATTGTGTTTTAATTAGTCTGAGTGTTATTTAAAAATATTGCAATGAATGAACAAGTGTGTTCTGTCCGAGTGGTTTCAGAGAGGCAGAAGAAATCATTTTTAAGCAGAAAGGCAGGTGACCCTACTTTCCAGTGACATCCTGTTTTTTTTTTTTTTGTTTGTTTTTTTAATGCAAGTAAGATATATATCTTCAGACAAGAAAGTGTCCCCCCCCCCTACTTTTTACATGTACTGTATGTCATTTTCACTGCATTTCCTCCCTTTTGTCTCCGGACAGACGTTTCTTTTGTGGGTGGATCAGCAGTTCATCGTGCTCCATCATGTTCCCTGACATTTTACAGGCAAATCTTTCATTAAATTCTTTCATTCCTTACATGACCTTAATGGCCAGGCTAAGATTATGGTTCATAAAGATAAAACCATGGAGGATGGCCTATAATTTTACCTGCTTTTCTAAATAATCAGTTTAGACCCTAATCATTAATTTACTGCCTCAGGTCATTTAATTAAACTTGAGGTTTAATGGTGTTTGATATTTATATTTAAGGTACTTATGTCTTCCCACACACCTCTGTATCAGAAAGGCATTTAAAAGAGATGGCTAATAGGGTTAAATTAAATGGTAATAATTAGAAAGTTGGAGGAGGAAAAAACACGTAATGTAGGCACAACTTGTGTTGAAAAGTACCTGAATGCTTTTTCAAATCCGAACAGATGGTTCTGTCTGCTTTTATCTTTTGTTTGCCAAACTGTTAGGCAGTACTTTCAGTGTTTCAGCTACTCTACATAAGGAATTGAGAAGGTTTCATCTTGTATGTAATTAAAATCAACAGAATATCTGTAGACTAGCAGCATCTATTTTTGACATTTTCCTTACTTCAGCAGCATTTTCTATTTCATTCCTTTTTTCCAAGACATTTTATCAGAACATCTGCTCTTCTGAAAAGACTTTTTTATATATCAAAGCATCATTTAAAGGTCTTTAGGCAGGACGCGTCGGGGCAATGAAGCATCTCTTCAGTCTATTCGTGGTATCTTTATCGTCAGTGACGTACTCACACATGCATGCCAACATCAGCTTGAGCTGTTTGTTTTCCACACTGGATATTTTAGACATTAGGATAGATATTTAGTGCACCACCATCTTAGATTTACAAATACTGTTTGGACCAGCTAGACATGTCTGGTGTAATGTTGCATACAAATTATGACTAATTCACACAGGATAACCAATGCATGTCATTACACCAAAAGTTCCATACGTACTATGCCCGCCTCATATCATTGATGTAAACTGAGTGCTTTGAGTTTTATCACAAGTTAATATACGCTAATCTCTGTCGTTAATAGCTAACCTGAACATAACATGTACAGTACTGTGCAAAAGTTTTAGGCACATGCAAAGAAATGCTGTGGAGCAAAGATGCCTTCAAAATAATAAAATTAAATGTTTCTCTATAAAAAAAATAATACTGTAAAGAGCAATAAACAGTAGTAAATAAAACAAAGTAAATATTTGGTGTGACAAAAAATAAAAATAGTAGTCTCCGGTACAATGTGTGCAGTTTTATAAGGAAATGAGCTGGTAAGTTTTATTGAGCATCTTGCAGAACCAGCCACAGTTCTTCTGGAGACTTTGACTTTCGCACTCGCTTCTTATTTTTGCAGCAAAACCCAGCAGCCTTCATTGTGTTTTTTGTCTGAAAAGTGTCTCTTACGTAATATGCTGCTTTCTTTAATGACATACAAACATCTTTCTGTAACATTTAATTTTGTGTTAGAAAACTAATGTTTGGGAATCTAAAATGTTTTTGTACTGACTTGATAATGTAGAAGTCATAAAATAAAAAATCTATAACAAAGTTTGTATTAAAAAAAATAGGGTGCCTAAAACTTTTGCACAGTACTGTAGATTTTATTGCGCCATCTTTTAAACAACTGGGCTTCCATTTGGTTGTGGAGACAATAGCATACAGCATTTCCTCAAGTGTAACAGGATATAGAAGAAATTTTTTGTCCATTCAGATCGGTATAACAGTACTGGGGTTATTTCTGCAGGTATTTTTTAGTATATTTATTTAATATACTAAATATTATTATTTAATATAATTTCAATAATATATTTATTTTTTATTTAGTAGGTAAAAAATGGCATAATCTGTCCAGACAATCTGTAAGAATGACTTAAATGTTGGATTTGGATGAGGCTACAAAACTACATAAACTACATTATCCCACAAGCAGTCCCTGTACGCTCTGCAGTCTCTGTAAACTGTTTCAGCACTGAGTCAATGTACTGAGTCTATTCATTTTGGTCACTTTTAGATAAAGACAAAGACTTTGTTGAGTGTTAATGAACACCGGGTATTGTTTTTCCAATCTTCAACTGTCCAGTTTTGGTTAATCCTTTGCCCACTGTAGCCTCAGATTCCTGTTCTTCTCTGACAGGAGTACAACCCTGCTGTTGTAACCCATTCACCTCACTGTTCTACATGTTGTGCGTTCTGAGATGCTTTTCTGCTCATCATGGTGGCAAAGAGCAGTTATTTGAGTTGGCCTCACTGTCTGCTAGAACCAGTTTGGCCAATCTTCTCCGAGTTCTCCCGTGTTCACTGGATGTTTTTTTGTGTGTTTCACACCTTTCCACACAAACTCTGTAGACTGTTGTGTGTGGAAAATCTCAGGAGATCAACATTTTCTGAAATACCTAAATACCTGGCACAACAACCATGCCATGATCAAAGTCTCAGACATTTTTCTACATTCTCATGTTTGATGTAAACTTCAGCTGAAGCTCTTGACCTGTATCTGCATGATTTTATGCATTGCGTTGCGCTGCCGCCACATGATTGGCTGATTGGATAACTGCATTAGTGTGCAGGTGTTCCTGTTATAGTGGCTGGTGAGTGTATGTAGAGATTCAATATCACACTGAAGCCATTCATCATGGCATCATAACAGAGGACGGTCTGGTCTTTAGAGGACCTTCAGCGCTGTATTACTAAATAAATGTCATGTAGACTTTTCATGAAGTCTTTTGGTTGGCACAGTGAGTAGCATTGCTGCCTCACAGCTCCAGGGTCCCTGGTTTAATCCTGAGCTTGGGTTACTGTCTGTGCATTCGCATGGTCACTCCCTGTTCTCTCCAGCTGGGTTCTCCAGTTTCCTTCCACCTCCCAAAAACATGCGTATAGATGGTTCACCGTGTAATCCTGCCTCCCACTGAGTGTTCCACAGACAGGCTCCAGATCCACCGCAACCCTGATCAGGATAAAGCGGTTCCTGAAGATGATATACCCTCTCCGTTTCTTTCTCTCTCACGCTGTCTGCCTACCTTCTGCTTTTTCGCTCTTCCACTTGTTCATTAAGACACCCGGTCAAGTAGCTGTGCAGTGGCTTTTTATGTGAATGACTGTGTGCATGAGTTCGTTGGGGCTTGGGTTACTACATGCCATTACACCTCTCTGCATGTTCTCAGCTAGAAGCTAATGGAGGTGCTGAGGGTTGAGGATGAGCTCTCCACAGTGCAAATGGACCTGACGCTCTTCAACTCCATCACACTTTAGTCAAGAGACATAAAA
Source organism: Cranoglanis bouderius (assembly GCA_023630585.1). NCBI lineage: Eukaryota > Metazoa > Chordata > Actinopteri > Siluriformes > Cranoglanididae > Cranoglanis > Cranoglanis bouderius. Next base: position 23,602,217 of record CM042538.1, read on the forward strand.
GGGCAAGAGTGAGCTCGGAGAGTAGATGTGATGGAGAGAGAGAGAGAGAGAGAGAGAGAGAGAGAGAGTAATAAAGAGGGAGAGATGCTTAAAATTTAGGACACTGTTTCCTTGTAAATCGATCTGAACTTCATCACTTCTGTACTATTTGCGCTCCAAACACTGACTCAGTGCTGTTCAAAAGACAACACATTAGCATAATTAATGTTTTATTTCAAGCATTTCTTTTGTCCTTGTTCCCTTGTTTTCCTGACATTATGCATGAATGTAGTATATTATGCTAGAATTTTGCATTTGCTCATACCAAATAACTGTTCCTCAGAGCTTATAATTGCTCCAATTATATGTGCATGTAGCTATAATCACCACCAACTACTGTTATTTAAGAAGTTATTTACAAAGACCCAGTTTTTCTTGCCAAGTAAACTTTATTGTTGCAGAAAACTATATAATTATTCCATGCTGGTTACTTTAAACTTGTATTACTGTTAGGGTTAGGGTTAGCTTGTATCAAACTTTTTCATTGCCGCCTGTAATTGTTTGCTTTATAGTTGGCTACTACAGAGGAACTGATTGATGAAACAAAGTGTTGAGCTGAACAAGAATCTATACTAAAGAAAAGCTTGTCTCTAAACATTTTAAATTGCACTTTCTCCGAAGACCATGCACCACACATTGTTTAATGTTCCTTCAGAAAGGAAAGTTTTTCATTTTATTTACGTTCTCTGGTCTGACTAATGAACTGATCACATGATTAGTTTTAAAAAGTCAACAACGAAAGCACAATGTTTAAAGAAGAATTGACAGAAGAATGCATCTGTTTTTCAAGTGTCATCTGATTAGAGTCCATGGTGTTAGTCATATTTACATTTATGGCATTTGGCAGACGCCCTTATCCAGAGGGACTTACATTTTTATTTCATTTATACATCTGAGCAGTTGAGGGTTAAGGGCCCAACAATGGCAGCTTGGCGGTGCTGGGGTTTGAACTCACGACCTGCCGATCAGTAGCCCAACGTCTTAACCACTGAGCTTATTTATCTAACTGTTAATGGTTACTCAATAAAAGGTAACTGTTGTCTTTATTCACTTAGGTTAGTTACCTTTGGAAGTAAGGAATTTTGTGTAACTGGACCTTCACAAATCTATTTGAATAGCACTAATCCTTCAGTTAATTTTATTGCAAAATTGCAGTGTATAATCATAGAATTCAGATCATTCAGAAAAAAGGCTCAGTGGTTAAGACGTTGGGCTACTGATCGGAAGGTGGTGAGTTCAAATCCCAGCATCGCCAAGCCGCCACTGTTGGGCCCTTGAGCAAGGCCCTTAACCCTCAATTGCTCAGATGTATAAATGAAATAAACGTAAGTCGCTCTGGATAAGGGCGTCTGCCAAATGCCGTAAATGTAATGTAAATGCAAACTACTTACTGACGTGCAGCAGTTTGTCATTTTATTCCTCTCCAACCTACAAGGGGAATTGCACTTGCAACAAAAAAAAGACAAGTCACATGACAAATAATCAATGACCATCTCTGATGTCAAGTAGCAATTTTAGTCAATTAGTTATTTAATTTCTTTTACTTAAAGATGTCATTTGCTCATTTCTAGACTGTATTGCAATCAAACATAATCATGATTCATTCTTGCCACAAAATAGTTTAGACCTGCATGAAGAAATCGAGACAGCTTTGCCACTAGAAGAGGCAGATGCGATGGTTAATGTAAGTTTGAGGTTGGGTGCATGGGAAAAGGAGATGATATTGTCTATGCTATCAGCAGATGTTGAATCCTGAATGTCTAATTGGCATACTGCTTTTGATGAAGTACTATGAGCTAGTCATAATGCAGGAAGTGGGATTTATTGGAATACGAGTTGGGTTAAAAACAAAAAACAAAAACAAAAAAAAAAAAACACGTGCAAGACACACAAATAAGGCACCCACATACCTACTGACTGTAGGCAGGAAATTGGTAGGTTTCTCAGAGAAATATTTTGTTAGCTGCATATCTTTATCATTATGCTCTTTCTGAATGACAAGCTCATTCACTTGACTCTTGAGTCCTAGTTTAGCTAACTTAAGAATTTTTCCCCCCCAAATGCCATACCTATGTATATCCACTCAAGCTTTGCTTTGGACTGCATTGTACTGATTTTTCGACAGGTGCGAAATTGAATTTGGTCTTGTGTCCTCTGTGGCATGATCTCCTCTGCCGGCTATGTTGGAAATGCCAAACATACGCACTAGTAGAATAAATTTTATGCCCTATGGATTTCATTATAGAAAACAAGGATTGTAGATTTATGGACCAGTGTAGTGCTGTTCTAGCAGGGGCGGAGCTAAGCCTATTCAGGACAATAATGCACATCACAGTTTTCCTGTGCTGCTTTTGAGGTGATTATTCTATGTCTAGAATGCCAATAAAAACTGCAAAATGTACCTTCAATACAAGTATATACCATAATCACATTATTCTAGAGTAAAGACTCATGTAAGCTTTTGTGTATAGTTTAGTGTGTGTTAGGAGACCTCGGCTGCTCACATTTAATGTCCGTGCTGATCTCTCAGTATTAAGCTGTCACAGTAGCACGGGTTTTTTTTGTTGTTGTTGTTGCTGTTTTAAAGCAGGTCCTTATACGCTGGTGTTAGTGCAAACAAACCCCCACTGAAGCACCCATGGGATGCTGGAACATCATTTTTAATACTTGCTCTTGTATTACAGTTTGACTTAATACAGTTTGTTTAGAAAGGCATAATCATCTTTCTAGGTTTGTAATGTACTTAGATAAAGGAAGAATTTAATGCAGCGCATGCATTTTGCGCCAAAAGACACTTTTTGCTGCCAGACACATTTGCCGGCTGCTCAGCTTTGCTCACAAAGAAATGCTTAAGCCCTTTCTTTTTGGCTCGATGTCTGCATCTGCAAAGTCCGTAGGAAACTGTCCATGAAGTTTGCTCTCCACCTCTCTGCCTCTCCGCAGTCACAACCCAAGCACGAGTAAAGAGTTTGCAAAGCTGCCAGGATCTTGTGCTGAGAGATAAGGACGGAGTTTTGTTCCTCTCTGAGAGACGTGTCCTGAGCCTCTCTGACCCGTACCTGCCTGAGGAGAGACAGATAGCTTCTCCACGCAACTGTGCTCATCAGAGACGGAAATTGCCAACACCATGGAGCCGTGCAGGCTGGTGCCACAGGGCCTGATTCGTGCTCACATCCATCTGGACCTGGCTGGGGAGAAAGTACGAGAGAACGTACAGTATGTGTGTCATTTGCTGGTGTCCTCTACCAGGATCTGGAATGGGATCTGTCCCAACAGAAGGGACATTTGTAGAGGTCTGCTAAAAGAGGACATACCTGCAGGAGGTGGACACGCATGCTGGAGGCAAGAGCTAGTGAAACTGTAAACTAGTTGTATTCCAATTATATGGGCTTGGAATGCAAAGGCGAATTAAGCTAACATCATAAGCACACTAATGCAAGGAAGTAAGGAATAAAACATGGCAGGGAGTGCTGTTATAGAAAAATAATCAGTGATGGGTGGTTTGATGTGGCCCAACACGATGCAGAGTTCCTGTATCGATGGTCATTTCTGTAACGTGTGTTGGAGGTAAAGAGGAAGGACGCAGTTGGGTGAGAGATGTGTTTATTTATTATTATATAACAACGGGGGGGGGAGACATGAAACTGACATGAAAGCACGATAAGACCAGACAAATGCTGTGTCCCAATTCACCTACTTATACAACACACTAAAGTATGTCCTACGAGTATACATTAATCCACCATAATGCTTTCTGACATGGCTTCAAAATGCCTCAAACAGGTTGCTTAAACCTCAACTGCTCCTCGGGCACCGCAGCAAAAATGGCTGCCCACTGCTCCGGGTGTGTTCACGGTTTGTAGTGTGTGTGTTCACTACTCACAACTCCTAATGTGTGTGCACTAACTTGGATGGGTTAAATGCAGAGGACAAATTCCAAGTATGGGTTACCATACACTGGCCTTCACATGTCACTTTCACTTCAAACTTTATTATTGCGAAAATCTGATTTTTGCAGTCATCAATTATTTTGCAAATGTAAACACAGTTTCTACAACATCTCTCCCAAGGGACCTGTGATAAGATAACATGATTCATAATTACCATTACGTTTTAACTGAAGACAACCCCAAATAAATTGGACGTCATTCAGAATCTTATCTCCGTTACCTTTTATGCTGAGAAGCCCCAGCAAACGTTAGTCAGATTTTAAATTGAGCAAGTCTTGGATTATCTCCTAGCGTTTTAGTGTTGTTAATTGCTGGCTTTGTATTACAGTTGCCTCTGATATTTAACATTACATGCAAAAAAGCAATTAACTTGACAAAGCCTGAGGGCTGAGCTATGGACAGCTTCCTACAAGCATCTCGCAGCAAATCCAGATTTGTCCTTTACAATGACTGCCGCATCGAGTCAGATCAATGTGGCTGCTTTTGTTTACGGGGTGTCACGGTGCAGCAGGCTCTGAGCTAGATGCAGAGTTATGAGAAAGTTGAACTGGGTTCAAGCATGTGGGTGTGATGGCCTGAACAGCCTGATACTGGTGTTTCCTGCCAACATTGTGGTGCCCAAACCCTTGAACTGTTCCACATTTTGTAGTGTTGATGGATTCAAGTTCAATGGGGATGAATATTTGTCACAAATTACCCCTCTCATTGCACAGAGCTTATCCTTGTGTCCTGCCTCTAACTACCGCACGTTACAATACTTATGTAATGTAATGTATGTACATATGTATCAAATGCTAGCCTACTGCATGAAACTTAAAATAAAAAAAAAAAAACCAAACCCTTTATGTTCAATGGCAGCCACTACAGAGTGTCCCAGAAGTCTCCATACATAGGGGAAATGTCTTTCAAAATGTTTCATACTTGGTTTATATTATGCATTTCTTTCAGATAGCCTTTAAGAATGCCTTTGACAAAAGAAGAATATTGAAATCATTCTCATGTCTGGATCGGGAAACTGTTGCAAGGTTGCGATGGACTTTAACAGAAAACATGGCAAGCACATCACGTACGACACTGTTCCCAAACTTATTAACAAATTAAACAAGACTGGAAGTGTTGCGGACCAACCGAGAAATTAAGGTCCACGAACATCAAGTGACGAAGGCACAACCGGCCTGGTGCTGGCAAACACAGTCCCCTATCTATGGTGACTTTTCGGACACCCTGTATATGGAGGCTCCGTTTGACCAATTTGAATTTGGGTTGTTGCAACAGACCACAAACCCTGACCGAGAGCTTTTAATACCAAGTTAATAAATATTCGCTTATAACCATCAGACCGCTAGTTTATTTTTAGAAAATCCCAGTTTTCGACGTATTACTCAGTTCAGCTCTGTAGGCTGGTGGCTGAAAGGAGCCACCTTACTACAGATTGCTCTCTTGGTTGATGGAGGTACTCCATATAGCATTTTTCCACAGCTGAGGGAAGAGTAAGAACCAGAATCTGACTGTAAATTGGAATGAAGGAATGGATGTGTGCAGGAATATGTAATATGTGGGTGTTATCTCCACACTCCCAGGTCAGCCATAATACAGTTATCAGACCTCAGCAGAAAGAGAGGCACAGCGCTCGGCATGCTTCAAACACAGCTCAAGCAGGTAGAGCCGCAGCCTTCTGATCACTGCAGGGGGTAGAGCGACGTCACCACACAGCTCTTAAGGGCAATGTCATGGCCAGCAGTGGTTTAAATCAGAAGTCTGCCTTTGGGTAACAAGTTCTTCAAAGAGTAGGTCCGAAATGTTCTTTAACATTTCACCTCTGGTTCAAAGGAGAACTTTTTCAAGAATACTCCATTTAAAAAAAAAAAAAAAATTGTTCTCAAGATAATATGGACAGTGACATTTTAGTTAGATATTGTTTCTTCTGTGTGATTGTGTTTGTGTATTAATCATGCACACTCATTGCTCTATAGGAATAAATCTGCCAGTTAAAATAGGCCGGAATGTTTCCTGTCAGAGCCGCAGTTTGTGAACGTGCAGCATTTGTCATGTTTGATGGCTGATGGCATGTTTAAATTAGCATCAAAACCATTTTCGCTTGAGGTCACATCTTTGATTTGCATTGAAATATGTACATAAACTTTATGACTTTGACAGGTGTGGTGTGATGGAGTGTTGTGCGAATGCTTATTTCAGTGTGCAACGACTCGAAGAGTGATGGAATTACAGCTGGCCATTTCTCATTTTGTTTTGGAGGCAATTCTGACTGCCACCAGCAAAAGCCACACTTTAGTTTAGTAAATATTGTTTAGTATTCTTCTAGCCCATGTTTGTTGTGGCATCCTGAAGGATACACACGTTTGTTTAAGGTGCAACAATCTTGCATACCTGAATTTCTAAAAGTGCCTTCAAACACCTAGAACATTCCATTAGTCATCTAGTTGTTCAAATTTATTTAGTGAGTTTGAGGTAGGGAAACATGGTGGCTTAGTGGTTAGCACGTTTGCCTCCGAGGTTGGGGGTTTGAATCCCACCTTCGCCCTGTGTGCGTGGAGATTACATGTTCTCCCTGTGCTTTGGGGGTTTCCTCCAGGTACTCCAGTTTCCTCCCCCAGTCCAATGACATTCCAAATCAGCTGTAGTGTGTGTGTGTGTGTGTGTGATTGTGCCCTGTGATGGGTTGGCACCCCATCCAGGGTGTCCCCCACCTTTTGCCCCGAGTTCCCTGGGATAGTCCCCAGGCTCCCCGTGACCCTGTGTAGGATAAGCGGTATGGAAAATGGATGGATGGAGTTTGAAGTAAAGATGGCTCTTTGTATATGTCTGTATGAGACTGATGGAAATATTAGATATGACCTCTTATGACCTGATATGCCACATTCTCTTTCTGAATTACTCAAAAATAATGACAAAATGAACTATCCAAAGCATGGAAGATTTATTACTTAAAAAAACAAAAAACAACAGTATCTAAAATTGTGGTAGCACTTTTTAAAGGAAGTGATACCTTCATAAGTCCTTCATAACAACTGACATTAACCTATAAATATTCATAAAAAGCTACTAACTCTAAAAGTTAGTAACTCTTAGTTACATAATCAAATATATATATATATATAATGCAAACATACTCTATTTAAGTGTCAAAGGAAATGTACATAACTCTGTTAATACAGTGTCACAGCACTGTCATAGGTATTTATACAAACCTTATAAACGTTTAAATTAAACTCACTTTAATTAAGGGACATAGAAATACATAACAATGCCTTTAAATTGTCATAGTGTCAGTATAGAGTGAAACTCATAACTGAAAGAATATAAGTGGATAAATGCAATGTACTTGAAGGCCATAGAAAATATACATACAGTATCTCACAAAAGTGAGTACACCCCTCACATTTTTGTAAGTATTTTATTATATCTTTTCATGGGACAATACTGAAGAAATGACACTTTGCTACAATGTAAAGTAGTGAGTGTACAGCCTGTATAACAGTGTAAATTTGCTGTCCCCTCAAAATAACTCAACACACAGCCATTAATGTCTAAACCGCTGGCAACAAAAGTGAGTACACCCCTAAGTGAAAATGTCCAAATTGGGCCCAAAGTGTCAATATTTTGTGTGGCCACCATTATTTTCCAGCACTGCCTTAACCCTGTTGGGCATGGAGTTCACCAGAGCTTCACAGGTTGCCACTGGAGTCCTCTTCCACATGATGACATCACAGAGCTGGTGGAGGTTAGAGACCTTGCGCTCCTCCACCTTCCGTTTGAGGATGCCCCACGGATGGTCAATAGGGTTTAGGTCTGGAGACATGCTTGGCCAGTCCATCACCTTTACCCTCAGCTTCTTTAGCAAGGCAGTGGTTGTCTTGGAGGTGTGTTTGGGGTCGTTATCATGTTGGAATACTGCCCTGCAGCCCAGTTTCCGAAGGGAGGGGATCATGCTCTGCTTCAGTATGTCACAGCACATGTCAAAGTACACTCCCCAGTGCCGGCAGCACTCATGCAGCCCCAGACCATGACATTACCACCACCATGCTTGACTGTAGGCAAGACACACTTGTCTTTGTACTCCTCACCTGGTTGCCGCCACACACACTTGACACCATCTGAACCAAATAATTTTATCTTGGTCTCATCAGACCACAGGACATGGTTCCAGTAATCCATGTCCTTAGTCTGCTTGTCTTCAGCAAACTGTTTGTGGGCTTTCTTGTGCATCATCTTTAAAAGAGGCTTCCTTCTGGGACGACAGCCATGTAGACCAATTTGATGCAGTGTGCGGCGTATGGTCTGAGCACTGACAGGCTGACCCCCCCAACCTCTGCAGCAATGCTGGCAGCACTCATACGTCTATTCTGCAAAGCCAACCTCTGGATATGATGCTGAGCATGTGCACTCAACTTCTTTGGTCGACCATGGCGAGGCCTGTTCTGAGTGGAACCTGTCCTGTTAAACCGCTGTATGGTCTTGGCTACCGTGCTACAGCTCAGTTTCAGGGTGTTGGCAATCTTCTTGTAGCCTAGGCCATCTTTATGTAGAGCAATAATTCTTTTTTTCAGATCCTCAGAGAGTTCTTTGCCATGAGGTGCCATGTTGAACTTCCAGTGAACAGTTTGAGAGAGTGTGAGAGCGATAACACCAAACTTAACACACCTGCTCCCCATTCACACCTGAGACCTTGTAACACTAACGAGTCACATGACACCGGGGAGGGTAAATGGCTAATTGGGCCCAATTTGGACATTTTCACTTAGGGGTGTACTCACTTTTGTTGCCAGCGGTTTAGACATTAATGGCTGTGTGCTGAGTTTTTTTGAGGGGACAGCAAAATTACACTGTTATACAAGCTGTACACTCACTACTTTACATTGTAGCAAAGTGTCATTTCTTCAGTGTTGTCCCATGAAAAGATATAATAAAATATTTTCAAAAATGTGAGGGGTGTACTCACTTTTGTGAGATACTGTAACTCTGTTGGCAAGTGTCATAACAATCTTATGTCAACTAGAAGTTTGGCACTTTACTCAGATGTTATGTCAGTATATCAGAATTGATTAAAGTAATCTACATGTCAGCTAATGTCTATTGTAATGGACTTTTATTGATAAATAGATGGTTTATGTCAATTGTCATGGAGGCCTTATGTAAATGTAATGCAAGTGTCATGTTGCTCTATGAACACTACCCTTAAGTACCCTTAAGTGTTGCAGAAAATATAACCATGAGACGTCCAAATTCTGGACATTTGACCCAAAATGAATAGGTCTCAGTGCTGGGACTTTTTTGAGCTGCATTTGTGAGAACGTTCATCGTGTGGACACGTCTTCAGAACAGCTAGAGAGCAAAAGACTGACTACTCAGTTTGGCTAATGCAGAATGCTCACTTCACACCTCTCTGGTGTACAGCAGTGTGTGTGGAACACTTTGGTAGTAAACACACAGCGACATATGGGAGAGACCTTCAGTAAGCCTCTTATGATGCCAAAATATTCATGAGTACCATTTCATTCCTGCTTATATTTTCAAGCTTTCTGTGCAAATCCACAGTCGCAGTCCATGTTGCAGGAGTGGGTTTCTGAGCTGTATTAGTTTGTGGAGTAAAAGTGAAGTAAATTCCAATTAACACAAGTTTCCTTTCCTCCTAGTAATGAAGTGACAGTGTTAGTACACTGATGTACAAAGATCATACATGGAAAGATTATAGCTAAGGCAGGCAGAATTTGCTTGGATGATCTACAACTTCAGCAGACTAATTCCACTGGTCAGGTTTGCTCCACCCCACATCAAACCCTGAATGTGCCTGTAATATATCTGAGTCATTAAAACTTTCACTGACCCATTCATTTCCATTGTTTCTTGGGTGGATACCATGCTTACCTCTGCAGCTATGCATGAGGAATGTTAGCATTGCCCTCTCTGTTTATCCTTCTTTATTGGATAGGTCTTAACTGCATAAAATACAGCCACATGGCCTCCAAGCCTGGGTTGACCTAGTTGTGGTCGACAGAGTTTTCCTCCTTTTAAGGAGCACCATAAGGGTGTTCTGATCGCTGCCTGTACAGCTCCCATGGGTTTTAAACTGAAGGGATATCGTGGTGGAAAGTAGAATATAGAGCAACAGTGCTATAAAACCCTGCTCTTAAAACTCCTCTCAAGGGGGCAGTTGCAAGCCTGCTTGGCAGTCCACACAACTCAACTTCTGCTTGTGTCCCAGCAGGCAGATATGGAGGCTTTTTTTTAAAAAAATAGGAAATGGCTCATGCATCTTGATCAAGCTTTGGGTTTAGTACAGAACAGCAGTGGCTTAGTGGTTAGCACGTTGCCTTGCACCGCCAGGGTTGGGGGTTCGAATCCCGGGGGTTTACTCCAGGAACTCCGGTTTCCTCCCCCAGTCCAAAGACGTGTTGTAATTTGATTGGCATTTCCAAATTGTCTGTAGTGTGTGAATGTGACCTGTGATGGGTTGGCACTCCATCCAGGGTGTCCCCCACCTTGTGTCCTGAGTTCCCTGAGATATGCTCCAGGCTCCCCGCAACCCTGTGTAGGATAAGCGGTATGGAAAATGGATGGATGGACAGAACAGCAGTGACAAAAGTTTGGAAAAGTGCCAGTGAGTAAAGTTTTGGGGTAACATATTAAATTATGGTATCCCTGTAATCAATATTTAAGACCTATTCCGTTTTTAAAACGGGCAGTATTTTGTTTATTTCAGCCAAAATCTAGATTTGTTCTTTTTCTCCTGTGTAAATCAAGGCCTAACAAGTATAAAGTAATTGAACTGTTTTTGAAGAGCCTCGCTTGCTTTAGCATACTCCACTCACGCCAGGGGAAATTAGTACATCTCAGCCAAGATCCTGTCTTTCCTGACGAGTTCTACTGATAGATGCCTGTGGATGGATTAAGATTAGTCTTTACTGTCGGATATTGCAGTGCTTCTTCCCGTCACTGTGACGTTTATTGCCCACTTGACTCATTGATCAACTTGACGTCCCTCGCCCAGGCCCCTGGAATAGGAACGGCGTTCTCCTTTACTGCTTTGTCAGTTTGTTTTACAATGGCCATCGTAAAAAGCCATAGGCAGTGAACAGAAATTACTACGGCGTGTCGGTGTGAATCAGAGAAAAGCACTGCATATTGATGAATCTTTGTGTCCATGCTTCTCTCGCAGACAGAGATGCAGCTTATGCACCAAATTAGCTCTGTAAGCATCCAAGACAATATACCAGCAGGAGAGTTATATGGCTGAGTGCTTGCATTTACACCTTTGTAACACAAACCTAATTAGAAAGGAGGAGAAATTATTTTTTAATTTGTCTCTGTTAATCAGCCGTTCATTTTTAACATGATACTCTGACCTGCCATTTATTCAGACAGGGTACGAGTAAGATGTTTTTTTTTGGTACTCACCGATACTGAAATTAGTAACCTAATTAGTACTAATTAATCTGGGTGTCCTGGAACATGCTTTTTAGCGCTGTTTGTTTCCTCGGTTTAAATAGTGGCCGTGAAAAACCATGCTGAGTCTTATATTTAAGATGTTATGGCATCAGTTGCACCTTGACTCATGAGCAAAGTGTAGAACCTGATGAAGGGAAGCACACATGTCCTAGTGCTCAGTGCTCGCAGAACTGAAGTGCTCTCCCATGCAATAGTTTCTCTGCTCTACATTCACAAATTACTTTGTGTGAATGCAATTCACCACACCTTGCTCTAATCTTTAATGAGCTTGCTGGAACTTTGGTATCGATTTAAAAAAAAAAAAAAATTTTTTTTAAGAGAACCCAGCAATTCTAGATTTTTCCTTTTGGCTAAGCCACATCTTGGTAATTGTTGTAAATACAAAACACAATTTTTTTTAAACGAGATCTGGTCGATCTCTGTCCTGCTCCCAGCACTTGCCTTCATATACAGTAATCAGTGACCCAGTAAGGGTACGAGTGAGAGGCTGCTGTGTTAAAGGCGTTTGTGCCTGTGCCACCGGGTGCTGCTTTTTTTTTTTTTGTTGCAGGGATTCCACAGCAGCTGTTCCCTGAACAGCAATCAGATACAGGGGAAGCAGGCGTGAGATGATTGGCGACAATTAGAGGATAAACAGTGTGGAGCTGACGCAGGAAGTGATGGAGGACTTGATTGTGGTTCATTGATCCTCAGAATGGCATCCTAAAGCTTCAATTTCAGCACCCTAGTTTCGATTCCCTGCCTTTTTCTCTGGAATGGATGATGCTGACTTGATAGAAAAATGTGCCGTTTTGGAATAGGAACACTTCTATAGGACATTATAGGTCTTTTTTTTTTTTAAGAAGCCTGATCCATGCGAGTGATTTCATGAAAGAGGAAATGGTATAATGTTATGGAGAGTAGCAGTGAAGCAGCTCCTCACAGTTTGCGGGGTTATTTTAGTGCAGCCGCATGGTTTTGGGAGAGCTCCAGGTTTCTGGTTTCAGTCCTACTACGTGTCGAGTGGTGTGAGTTCCAGCTGCTTGTGTCCTCTCTTGGACGGTGGAGTGCGTTTCGATGGCGTGACCTCATTCAGCTACCGGAGCCGCCTGCATGCCGAGAGTGCAGAGGACACCCCGCGGTGTGGACTGGCTAAAAACACTATTGGTGTCTGAGTAGATTTTGCTCATTTTGATTCATCTGTCTCTTATATAATGTACAGGTATTTCCACTTATAATGTTTGGTGTCTATAAGAGTGTTTAAGAGCATCTTCACAGTTAGTAGTCGATAGCAAAATGTATAATTTTGGTTTGTGGTTTGGCTTGGTTTTACATGGCACATAATTTAATGCGAAAAACATGAGCTGGGGGACATGTAGGCTGAAAAGTGCTCCTAAAACTAAATCAAAGTTTTTGCAAGAGCACATAGAAATCACAAAAAGTAACAAAAGCACCGAGAACATGGAGCTTGTGCTCAATAAATGATTTAATAATATTAATAATAACTAGTTTAAAAACATTTTGTTTACTGTAGCAACTATTTTGTTCTTCTGTCCTGAAACACATTTTTTGCAGCACTGTCATTTTGAACTATTTTGAGCGGCTCACAGTTGCTGCCCACAACCCAAAATCATAGCATAATTGTTCCCCTTCCTTCAGTGAGGTCGATTCAGGGTCGAATCACTTTCTCACTGCAATCAAAGTACACCAAAGTTCACTTGGAAGCGGACCGGTTGATTTGGTACGCATCCATGATTGCTGTGTTCTCCCAAACGAACCGTGCCGAGGAGAAAACACACCAAGGTTCAGTTCGAATGCGACAGCAAAGTTGTTTCATGGCAGAGAGATCATTTAACGTGAAAGACTTCTCTCCCCCAGAATCGCACTTGTATGATGATGTTGATAATAATGAGCTGGATGAGCAGACAGTCGGCTCAGAGCCTTGTCAGTTTGAGCTTCTGGCTGAGGGAGCACATGCAGCTCTTGGAGAATTATATTTAGATTGAAGAGAAACTTGTAGCATGTGACTACAAAGTACTCACGGGTAGTGATACTGATACTGAAATGAGTGACTTGTTTAGTATTAATCAGGGGCATCTTGGAGCATTGTATTTAGCTCTGTTTATGTTGGTGGTTGTTGTGTGCCGCTAGTGATGATCTCTTGAGATTTAAGATGTTTTAAGCAATATTATTAATAGAGAGTGTGAGCATGGCCTGACCTGAGTGTGCAGATCAGTATCAGTGAGAAAATTGGTGCTTTGAATTGCACCTAGCCTCACGAGCAAAGTATAGACCCGAAGCACGCGTGACTCAGTGCTCAGTGCTCGCAGAACTGACGATCTCTTATTCATTAGTATTCGTAACCTCACAACTTTGCCACTTACCCCATATGTGCGCTTGTAGTTGTTGTACAAACTTGTGGCAGAAGGAAAATGTTGTAGGGAAGTGCCCTGGGTTAGCCAGACCTTTACACCGATCAGCCATATAATTAAAACCACTGACAGGTGATGTGAATAACATGGCTTACCTTGTTACAGTGGCACCTGTCAAGAGGTGGGATATATTAAGCAGCAAGTGAACAGTCAGTTCTCAAAGGTTATATGTTGGAAGCTGGAAAAATGGGCAAGCGTAAGGATCTGAACGACTTTGACAAGGGCCAAATTGTGATGGCTAGATGACTGGTTCAGAACGTCTCCAAAACAGCAGGTCTTTTGGGGTGTTCCTGGTATGCAGTGGTTAGTACTTACCAAAAGTGGTCCAAGGAAGCACAACCGGTGACACAGCGATGGTCATGGGCTCCCAAGGGTCACCGATGCATGTGGGGAGCGAAGGTCAGCCCGTCTGGTCCGATCCCACAGAAGAGCTACAGTAGCATAAATTGTTGAAAAAGTTCATGCTTGCAATGATGGAAAAGTGTCAGAGCACACAGTGCATCACAGCTTGCTGCGTATAGGGCTGCATGGCCACAGACCATGCTGACCCCTGTCCACTGCCGACAGCACATACAAATGGGCACATGAGCATCAGAACTGGACCACGGAGCAATGGAAGAAGGTGGCCTGGTCTGATGAATCACGTTTTCTTTTACATCATTTGGACATCCGGGTGCGTAGGTGTCACTTACCTGGCGAAGAGATGGCACCATTATTCATCTACCTATATCAGTAAGGTTCCCTGATATATAAACTGACACTATTCCTTTCCTGCTAAAAGCAGCATTAATCTACTGTCTAATGATGGAAATAAACAGTTTCCTATTTTAGAGTAGGTGTGAGAACGGGGCAGAGGATGTTGCATCACTGCTCAGTTGATTTTGAATAATATGACGTGTCTCAGTACTTGGGTGTTATGATGCATCATACACACATAGTAGCTGAGTTGAACCAGAAGGTCATTACAGAGGTGGAACTACAGTTTAGATGGATGTTCCAGCAGTTCCAAATGCACTGTGTTATAGGTACCCCCTGTATCAAAATTCCAATGATTTTTTTTTTTCAATATCAATCAAGATGTGATGTGAATGTTAACCTGCAAGTTCTCTCTTATACAATATTTAAAAAAATTATTTTTTTGCCAGAACATATTTCCAGGACAAATACCCGGTTTATTAAATGTGGATAAAACCTCTGAGGCAGCTGTGAGTAAACTGTGGCCGTGGCCAGCCATGGGTAAGGCCACTGACTCACTCACCCCGGCTCCAGCAGACCACAGCTGTCAAACTAGCTTTACTGCTTACATACAAATAAACAATTTCCACTTGGAATTTATCAGCTCCAGAACTACAGGTGCGCTCAACTGTCTTACCTCATTCTCCTCAACCTCAGCCTTTCTCTCCACAAGAAATTCAACTTGTTCTGATAATCTATAAAGTTATTTTAGCCACTCACAATTTGTAGCGATCAGCCGTGAAGACTGATCATGACTCATCACTCAGACGCTGAGTCATTATCCCAGAGAGCCTCATAGTCTGAGAAAAGACGTCAAGAACTTGACATTGCCATTTGTGTAAACTGCAGCTCGTCCTCAAAATAGGTTTCTAATAGTGTGTTTCTTTAGCACATCGTGTCTGCAGACTCGGAAATTGAGGGCACGGTGGAACATGGAGGAAACTGGCTTCCTGTCACTTTGTCCAGCTAATGCATTGATAGGAAATTAGACCATCTTCACATAGAACAGT
Organism: Cranoglanis bouderius; assembly: GCA_023630585.1. Taxonomy (NCBI): domain Eukaryota; kingdom Metazoa; phylum Chordata; class Actinopteri; order Siluriformes; family Cranoglanididae; genus Cranoglanis; species Cranoglanis bouderius. The sequence continues at coordinate 23,617,829 of CM042538.1, forward strand.
GTTTAACTTTAAACTCACGGACAAGAGGATTGCAAGCTGGTCGGGGTGTTGTCTTTATACTCTGGAGGTGATCAAAAGGAAAATGGCAAATCATTGTGCTAGCCTAGTGCCACTTATATTTGTTTTCTATCTGTGATTAAATTTATTCATCAAATGGTTGTTAGGAACCACAAAAAAGAGAAACACATGATTCCTGGTGGTTCACAGTATGACAGTATGACCTCCAGTTGTCTTTGCAGAACAGGCAAACCTCACTGCCTGCATCTCACAAATTAATCCTTCAAGTTACTCATTTCAGTATACCGTTTTTGGTCATTTGCGTTCAAGAAAGGACCGAATGTAGGGCTTCACCAAAATTTTGATTTTGGTAAAATATTCATTTCATTTTCAGTATCCTACTGCACTCACTTTCTGAATGTGTTGTGCTAATTACACAGTATTGCCACATCAGTGCAATGCCAGTATTTCAGTCAAATTAGAGCTGAATTACAATGAACGTATTCTCAAAAACCAGACTTCAAGCTGTCAATAGAGATTCTGGTAGTTTCCGTCCATAATGCAGAACGCATTATTTTAGACCCAAATAGCTGCAAATCTCTGTGGCTACGGATCGTGTGAACAGTTCAATGGCACGAATTCAAATGCTTCAAATTTTAAATGCTCCCATATTTTCAAGCATCGCTTGATATTCTCTGCGATGAACCTTGTCGATTGAGCACCTCTGCGACTAGTAGCAAGAACAGCGATGAGCAACAGCCAGTGAGAAATTTCCAGGAGGAAATCCTGATTCCAGTTCTATCAATCATCTATTTGTGTGGAAGGGCAAGGGCAGAAATGTAAGCGCAGTAATATCGCTTCTATAAGAATTTATTTGGCATGTCATACCAAAATGGTTGTTGGGAACCACAAAAAGAAACACAACATGATTTATTGCAGTGGGGTGCACGGTGGCTTAGTGGTTAACACATTTGCCTCGCACCTCCAGGGTTGGGGATTTGATTCCCGTCTTTGCCGTGTGAGCGTAGAGTTTGCATGTTCTCCCAGTGCTTCGGGGATTTCCTCCGCGTACTCCAGTTTCCTCCCCCAGTCCAAAGACATGAGTTGTAGGTGGCATTTCTAAATTGTCCGTAGTGTGTGAGAGAGTGTGTGCGATTGTGCCCTGCGATGGGTTGGCACCCTGTCCAGGGTGTCCCCCGACTTGTGCCCAGAGTCCCCTGGGATAGGCTCCATGCTCCCTGCGACCCTGTGTAGGATAAGCGGTACAGAAGATGGATGGATGGATGGATGGATTCATGGCAGCACTCAGTATGACAGTAGCTATGTTTGTTTTCATTATACCTCCAGTTCTCTTTGCAGAACAGACAAGACTCATGGCCTGCATCTCACAAACTAACCCTTCATCCACACAACCACCACAGCCACTTGCTTTTGACAAAATCACATAATAGACAGCTGTTGTGTTTATTTTCTTGAGAAAACATGGTTCGGGGATCAGGCACACTTTGTCTGGGATCTCTCCAGGTAAATTCGCGTGTAGTGTGTGAGCTTTGTCTGTGATCACTCATATAGTGTGCACACTGCCATGTCCACAAAACTACAGATCACAGGTGATGAAAGTTGTGTAGTTAGAGCAGTATAGCTACAGTACGCATAAGATTTTGAAAGTCGTGTATTGTCCACTTGGCATAAGTGTTGCCAAAAACCAACCTCAATTCACTCGGCAGTGTTTAAGACAAGTTTTTGAAGATGGGACTGATGTAAAACTTGCTCCAAAAAGCTTGTTGTGTCACAGTTTGTGTCACAGTGCTCAAAAGTTGCTTTTTCTATTAGAAACAGTGTACAGAGGTGCATATATAGCATTAATGGCCAGTCAGGCTTTGTGGGCCGTGGGCTGAGACTACATGGACTGGGGCACAAAAATTGCTGTATCAACACCAACACTGTGCAGTTATTTGAAGGAACAAGTGACTAGAGGCAGAACTTCTTCAGTGGTCAATGAAAAAGCAGGTCTGAATTCTTAAAAGCAATTTAGCACCGTCAGTTAGTGAAGCTGTACGTGTTTGATATAGCAGAAGAGTGCTTGAGGCAACAGTGCACAGAGTCTGTAAGAAATTCACCCAGTGTGCGTCTTCCTCTGTACATGGCATATCTGCTGTAATTAAAGCTAAGAATAAAGCTTTAGAGTGAAATATGTTGTTATTTTATGAACATGAACATCCTAGCCATTATTATTAGAGCCAATATGTTCTTGCTATGTCATAAGCAACCCTTGCCAGGAGAACGTTCCTGCTTAGCATTTAGCATGCATCCCAAAGGCAGGACAGACAGACAGGTAGGTCATAGCTGTCCTCAGGCATAGCATCGCGTTTGCTTCTTCCTCCTCACTCCTCCGCTCATTGCTCAGCTGCTCTCATCCTGCCGTCTTGTGCCTCTGATATGCGCCATCTGTCAGCACGCACTTGTGCTTTTTCCAGGAGGCATCTGTGATTGACGCGTCCCTGGCACTCTTCACCAAGCCGGGCATCTGTGTTTGCCACCCTGACGTTCCTAAAGCCTGGCTGCAGAATCAATGTGCTAGACAGACACCATGCGGTGACACACGGCCCAAGACCTGAAGTCCTCATCCAGTTCATTGATTTATCGGGCTTGTACATGCACAGCTGTCCAATAGGCTTTATCACAAGAAAGAAATAATGACATTTGCCATAAGTATAGCCATTATCGAGTGTTGATCATGTGCGAGAGAGTAATGAAGTCAGAGACACCAGCGCTGCATCACAGAACGAGTTTCCAGTGGGCTCTGGTAAATGATGGTATTCATTTGGAAAAACGATTTCTCCTAGTATGAAAAGGAAAAGTGAATTGAAAGTCGAAGGACAGACATCATAACTGCATTCTGAAGCATACAGGAATGGTCCATGTATGTTTAGTTTATTTGTTCTGAAATGAAAGAAAAAGAAGAACTTTTTTTTTCTTTTTTTTTACTTTCAAACAGCAAATATTACAAAAAGCTCTCATACTTATTTCTGCTTGTTTTAAATACTTTCAGATTCATCTCGGGGCTAACATTAATGGACGATCGTGAGTGACCCAGATGTGCATCAGCAATTACTACGTAGCTAGTAGCAAGAAAGGTAGATTAAAGATTGCCGTACTGCTAATGTGGATCACTACTGGCTTTTTAAAAATACAGGGTGTCCTAAAAGTCTCCATACATAGGGGACTGTGTTTGCCAGCACCACGTGGGTTGTGCCTTCATCAGTGGATGTTCGTAAACACTTCCAATTCCTTTTTGAATTTGTTAATACGTTTGGCAACAGTGTCGTGTGTGATGTGCTTGCCATGTTTCCTGTTAAAGTCAATCATGAACTTGCGACAGCTTCCCGATCCAGCCATGAGAATGATTTCAATACGTTCTTTTGTCAAAGGCATTCTTAAAGGCTATCTGGAGGGAAAAAATATATATATATATATATATATATATATATATATATATATATATATATATATATATATATATATATATATATATATATACACAGTACTGTGCAAAAGTTTTAGGCACCCTATTTCTTTTTTTTTTTTTTTTACAAACTTTGTTATAGATGTTTTATTTTATGACTTCTACGTTATCAAGTCAGTACAAAAAACATTTTAGATTCCCAAACATTAGTTTTCTAGCACAAAATTAAATGTTACAGAAAGATGTTTGTATGTCATTAAAGAAAGCAGCATATTACGTAAGAGACACTTTTCAGACAAAAAACACAATGAAGGCTGCTGGGTTTTGCTGCAGAAATAAGAAGCGAGTGCGAAGGTCAAAGTCTCCAGAAGAACTGTGTCTGGTTCTGCAAGATGCTCAATAAAACTTACCAGCTCATTTCCTTATAAACTGCACACATTGTACCCGAGACTACTATTTTTATTTACATTTTTTGTTTTTTGTCACACCAGATATTGACTTTGATTCATTTACTACTGTTTACTGCTCTTTACACTATTTTCTTAAAATGTAGAAACATTTAATTTCATTATTTTGAAGGCTTCTTTGCAAGTGCCTAAAACTTTTGTACAGTACTGTGTGTATATATATATATATATATATATATATATATATATATATATATATATATATATATATATATATATATATATATATATAAACTAAATATGAACGAATATGAAAGAATTTGTAAGACATTTTGCTAAAGTGTTAATTTCCCATTTGGGACACTCTGTAGTAAGAGGGTGATGGGAAAGGAGGACTACATAGTGGCTGAAAAAAATCTACAGATTTTCCAGGTGCTGCAATTTGAGAATATTGTAATCACCCCAAATATATTCCTGCACACCGTGATCACATTTTTATTATATCTTTTATGGAAACAGAATAAGTATACATCTCATCCATAGAACGGCCTACTTGTAGAGTTGCAGGTCAACTCTGTTCAAGCTGAAATATCCAGCACATTTGGATTCCTGAATTTTTGAGTATAAGTAGAAATATTTAAATATGTATTTTGTGTTTAATTAATTTCATATCAAGGTGTTTGCCACGGGGAGGGTGGGGGTCCATTCCCTTTGTTTTGAAATGAAAAATGAGTGAGTGCAGCGTACACAAACCTGGAATGCACTCGACCCTGAAATTTTTCTGCTCGTTCTGTATCAGCAGCACATGCATGCAGTTGGAATTTCTACTGAAGCAGATTACTTTCTCTGCTAAAAATGTGCCTCAGTGTTATCTCATTAGCACCAGAGTTTTGCCTGGATGGCGCGCACACACACACGAGAATGCTGTGCCAGGAGGTAGGCAGGTAAAGGCTAGTAGGTACACTGGGCACCTTTCCACTTTGCAAGATTATTTATAATTTCCCCTATTACAACCCAGGAAATTGGTTCATTCTCTAGAAACACTTCAATTCTCCATACCCTACTTTCCCTCTTTTTCTGTCTCTGTGCAGACTAAGCTCTTTGCACACCTTGCGATAAGGCTGTTGGGATTCTGCTGTGTATGCAGAGATGAGATTGAAGCTGTCCTTGCTCTCCTGGGCTGAACATCACACCCCCAAAGGGTCCGCACTCGACAGGCCTGGAAAAGTGAATCGCTCTGCCGCTTCACACCGAGCTGAATCTGTTTTCTCATCACTTACGTAAAATACGCCCTGAGATGAAATGAAGAATTCTTCTCATGGGCCTCTGTGCTAGCTCTGAAAGAAGCCAGGTGCAGGCTGGCTTAGATAGAAAAGGGGTTAATAAGCGCTAATTTTTTTCCTCATCGCTGTCCTGTGGTGTTGATCAAAGCATAGAATAAATGCTTTGAGCTCTTTTTCGAGCGCCGCAGTGGCTCCCCAGAGTGGGCGGAACGTTCGAGAATCCCCAGAGAAAAGTGCGGTGTTAAGCTGACTGGCACACTGCCACCTGCAGACTGGAGAATCTGTTGAGTGCTATGGGAGTCCCAACACTTCCTGCAGAAGATCCTATACAACACATGAGGTTGATGTGTTGCAGACTGCTGATGTGAACAACTTAAAAAAAAAAAAAAATAAAAAAAAATAAAAAAAAACAACTGCTACGACCTTCAACCCAGTATTTTCATTAAAGTTGTACATGTACCGAGAGAGAGAGAGAGAGAGAGATTGCAATTTGGAAAGCCACCAAAGCGACTGCAGTCCTTTGAGAGGCGGTGGTATTGATCTTTTCAAGTGGGCAGACCATTGTGGAGCTGGAATAATGTGTAATTTGGCTGTTCCAGTAAGGCTTATGTTTAAATAGCACTCTTTTTTCCACTTTTTTTTTTTTTTTTTTAACAGTGGAAAATTACACTGCAAATCAATTTTTCTGTGCTTGTTATTAAAGGTGCACAAAATATAAGATGGTCACAGTTACGGTTGCAGCAGGGCTATACAGCATAGGGTTGGGATATAACGCGATATAACGATATAATATTGATATGATCAATTATGTCACAATATGCTTTTCTGAGATTATGGATATCATGATATCTTTTTTTTTAATTAATTTAATTAGCTGCTGATTTGATGTTAACATTTTATACTTAATCTTTAAATCTGCAAATTTTTAAAGTTTTAAATGTTTTCCCTTTCTCCTTCTTTTCAGTGTTAATTACTATAAACATGTTTTTTTTTAAATATACATAAAACTATCCTTTTATAAATAATATTTAAATGTTTTTTTTTATAACTGATTACAAACTAGTGGATGTAAACTTTAAGGTGTGTGGTATTTTAACCTTTTTTTTTTTTTCTTTTTGCCAGAGATCTTGGTGTGTTTAGCAAATTTCTACTTGCCACTGGACTTTCCTTATCCAGTAATAGCTCTGCCTAATTGTAAAATATAATTACATAAAACCTATTACACAAGATAATACAGAAAATGTCCGAACCGCTCTGTTGGCAATAACTCAGAATAAAAATAATTCCCTCTCTTTCTGTACATCTATCTCTTACTGGAAGGCATACTGTCCCTAGCTCTAGTCCTGGGCTTGTCCAGTAAACCTGTAAAAACAGTGCTGCTTCAGTTATGCCCAGAAATGACAACATCTTTGAAATGTTTGAACAGCTTTTATGTACGTTTATATTAACACAATCCCTATTCCCTGGTGTTTCATATGAATTTTAATTTGGGAACCTTTACAGAGCCGGTTTAGTCCTTGATTAAAAAGAAATTCAATATTGAATCTTCACTGAGATGTTCATTTAGGCTGGACATAAGCTGGGAAAGTTCAAATGAGTTTTCCATTTTGAAGTATAGAATTCATTCTTGTAAAAAAAAAAATATATATATATATATATATATATATATATATATATATATATATATATATATATATATATATATATGCCAAGAAAGCCACACAGACAAATCGTCCTGATGTGTGTCTCTGTGAAAACGTGACATCCGATTCTAGCCATTCATGTGGATGTGAATGAATGATGGTTCTGCCAGTTTGTGACTGTTTCCATTATACTGCATTACTGAGGAAGCCAGCCACTTTTATTTACACATAGAACACCTTTAGTCATGACATGTAGCTGCCTGGGTGATTTTCTAGGAGATTGTGTGTGCATGTTGTGAGCGTCAGAAAACATCTTTCCATATTCCTATCAATTATTTTCTCTCGTCATAATTGATGTAGTTGGCCAGTCAGTCCACTAAGTGGAGCTGTAGGACTGGTGATTAAGGAGCGCAGCGCTGATCCTCTTTACTGCCTCACCTCTGCTGGAGCAGCTTCAGACACTAACAGAGAACAAGATCATTCTTGGAGAATTTTCTCTGCAATTGCCCATAGAGGGGAATAGTGAACACATCAGCAAAGTGAATAATTCATGACGGTTCAAGATCTCAGCATGTACTGGAAGACTTTGTTATGCTTCCTCGCATCCTCACAGGTTGTTGTTTTCTTGTAAATACACGTACAGTAGCAAGCATCTGTTCTCATACCAAAAAGGAGCACTGTATTACTGCTAGCAAGTTTGCTTGAACTTGAACTAAAAAGTTTCTCTAACAGGAATAAAGTAGGACAAAGTGGAACTGGAGATGTTTTTGCAGCATGAATGGGGAGCTTGTGGGCAACAGTTTGGACATGGAGAGGGCTGTGTCTTCACAAAACAGTCCAAAGAGCGTAGGAGAACATCATCACCTAGGGCTCTGTAGCCTCTGTGTATCTTCTGTTGGTGAAAGCAATGTGTACTGCAAAGATAACAATTGTGTCCTTTCAGGGCACTCAGTTATGAAAACCTTTTAAAGGAATGAGAGTGAGAGCAACGTTTATAAGCCTTAGGATGCTCTATATATTGCTTGCACATTTTTAAGAGCTGTATGTAGTCCATTTGCATTGAACCCTGGTGTGCTTAGCCACATGGTGGTGTTGGTTAGGCGGGTGTGAGCATAGTAATCTTGCTGGCAAGAGCCGGTGTTGGTCTAACTTGGTTCAAATTCTAACACGATTCACCTTCAATGGGAACACATTTTTAGGTATTTTTCCAGCCCCACCCATTACCACACCTTCCTCAGCATTTTTAACAATAATAAATGTATTTATAGGCACCTTTCAAGACTCTCAAGGACACCTTACAGACATAATCAAGTTTACAATAAAGGAACATAAAAGATGATTTAAAAATCACAAATAAAATTAGCATTATCATAGGAATAAATTCCTTCATAAATAAGAGTTAATTACTTTTCCCTCTGGTTCATTTAAATCTATGCAGTCTGACACCAAATCAGATCAAATTTAAAAGCAACTAAAAGCATAAATTTTATTCTAATTCAGATCAGGTCTAGGAAATCAAGAGATTCAGGGTGTCCCAAAAGTCTTCATACGTTAAATGGGAAATTAATACTTTTTAGCAAAATGTCTTCCAAATTGTTTCATGCTTAGTTTATATTATATATGTCTTTTTGAGTTAACCTTTAAGAAAGCCTTTGACAAATGAAGAACGTATTGAAATCATTCTCATGGCTGGATCAGGAAGCTGACACAAGGTTGCGATGGACTTTAACAGGAAACATGGCAAGCACATCACATACGACCACTGTTGCCAAACTTACTAACCAATTAATAAAGACTGGAAGTGTTGTGGACCAACCGAGAAATGGACGTCCATGAAAATCCACTGACGAAGGCACAACTGGCATGGTGCTGGCAAACACAGTCCCCTATGTATGGAGACTTTTGGGACGCCCTGTTCTGTGTCTGTTGATTTAGCTTTGTTTTGGATTGCTCTCTTGTTTGCAATGTACACCAGCCCACTTCTTAGAATAATAAATAAATCATAAAACAGAGTTGTAATTTTCTCTTTTTTCCCAAACCCAAAAACTGAGATGCCGACTTTTGCGCTCAACCATATGCACTGGTTTTCCACAAGATCTCTGCCTCCAGAATGCTGGTGTGATTGTGGGAGATAAATGTGCTGACTGTACACACACCTCGTCGGCTAGGCTCTGGGTGTCAGACTTCCATATGAACCTAAAAATACCCTGCCTAAAAGTAAAACCTGACTCAGGACTGCTATAGTTCACTGTTCACACCTTTACTCTGTATTCTTCTTCAGGGTTACGAAATCTGCCAGTCTGCCAATGCTAGGCAAAATCTCAACCGAAGTATTTATATTTCACTCTCAGGTGTCGTAATTAAATTGTCAAGAGCTCAGATCAGTCAGTAAAACCTAGATTCATACGGTCATCTGCCTGAGCGTTATTTTGTGCAGCTTTTCACATTTCAGCGAATCACATTTCATCTATTTTCAACAGGTAAAACTGTGAGTTGCATAAGCTTCATAAAACACAAGGCTATAACAGCAAATATATGGTCAAATATGAAATACATAATAACAATGTCAGGGCTTCAGACTAACTTAGAACCATCCAAGAACCGCCCCGAAACTTTGTGTGTAGCCGTCCTGACCTGAAAATTGCCCATCCCAAATATTCAATTTCTGTTGTTTATAATAGTGTTCGATTTATTTCTTAGGATAATTTCTTGTACTGGTATAAAAACATGAACAATCGGCTGCTCTTGTATTATCCTGACTATACATTTCATACATATACTGTATATTTATGATGAAATAAGCACGAGCATTGGTAAGAACATCGCGGTTACACAGACAGCAATAAGCATACAGTATTATCTGAAAATCTTTTTCCGAAGGCCCGGTGTAATTATAATCAAAAGAGGGAGTAGAGAGTTAAAGAAAAAAATTATCTAGGCTGCAGATTACTTTAATATGCTACAGTAAAAGCACTCCACTTTAACATGTGTATGGTTACACACACACACACACACACACACACACACACTCAACTGCTACTTTTTTAAAGACCATTTTATGGTGTTTTGAATACACTACTTTCGTGTTTCAGGTTGATCTAACGCACAGAATAGCCTTTCTCTCGGCTCTGAACATGCCGTTACTGCTGTGTAATACCCATGCACACTCCCATTTTACACGCGGCTAGTCTAACCAAGCTTAACCACATAACCACACTGGGATTGGATCAGGAAATAGTCTATACCAATTCACTAATATAACACTATGCCCTTATCATCGGTCATACAGATTAATATGCAAGTAATGATATGAATAAGCATTACGAGTCTACTCATGGAAGACAAAACCAGCAGAAGAGCAGAAATAGCACTTTCCATCACCAGCTAAGTTAACAAATGGTTAGCTAACTTAGCTACTTTATCTAGCCACTGTGTCACTTAACACATACTGACTTGACTAACCAGAGTAGTTTATTTTACTGTATTTTTGTTCATATTTCTTATGTCTTCATCATTTTCCCTTTTGGCTCTTTTTAAAAAATTGCAGCATCGCCAATAGTAAATGGGTGTCACAGTTTTCCTGCTCAGGTTACCACTGCCATGGGAATCAGAGGAGAGCTTGAGATTTGAGTCTCCACAGCTGACTGACTTGGTGATCCACCAACTACAGCTTAGAAGCTGGTACTTTCTCTATTTTACAGGCATTAACTGTAAACGCACGCAACGTTATCGTCCTGAAAGCGTCCCAAAACAGATTTTAAACCGTCTCGTAACCTGTTTTTACCGTCCCCGAGATGATGGGATGATGTTAGTCTGGAGACTTGAATGTGTTCACATTGTGAACAAAGCACAGATCTATAGGTCTGAAAACACCCTAAAAGGAGCTTGAGCCTGTGTGAAATCCTCAAACCTGTTAATATGGAGATCATTTGATGTTGGGGATGCGTTAAGGCTTATATTTAATTTGGCTACTTTACAGTGTGATCGGATCACAGCACTGCTGTCCACTTGTGATCTGGTCAACTGAGACAGCTGTTAATATTGGGGACTCTAGCTAGCTGTTCAACTGACAGAACAGAGATTTAGGAAGAGTCTGGACTTGGCAGACTGCAGAACCTCTTAGAAAGGAGTGAAGACAGTTCTCCACCTGAGCTGCATACAGATCAAAGCTTGATGTATGGAGAGCAACGTGAACTGTTTTCAAGAGCTCCTTTTTGGCTGTTTTAGGATGCTTTCACACATGCAGTATTTATTCCGTTTGAATTGAACCCGGGTGTGTTTTCCTCTTTGCTGTGTGGTTCCGTTGTGCAGGTCAGAACACACCAATTGCACCTGCATGTGGACCAAATCAACCTGTCTGAGAACGTCTGAGGTGGTCTCGGTCCAAGCAAACACTAGTGAGGAAGAGATTCGATCATGATTCGCATGAAGTCAGCCAAACTTGTGTTATGGGTTGTGTGCAGCATTTTTCTGTAGATGTAAGCTGCTAAACTGACCAAACTGACTCAAAGGACAGAGCTGTAGTGCTGCAGCTAGTAGAAAAATGATGCATGCATACACAAAATGGTTTTATATTATTATACCGTGATTTATTGAGTGCTGACTCCATGTTCGGGTAAATTTTTTTTTTTGTGTGTGTGTGTGTGTGTGATTTCTATGCACGCTTAGCAAAGGTTTGGTTAGTTTTGTTTCCATCTCCATATCTCTGCCCCTCAGCCAGTTTTTTTTTTTTTCATGCATTTAATTATGTGCAGTATGAAACTAAACCAAAAAGTATTGAATTCACTCTGAATAGGTGTGAAACCGCCCAACTAACTTCGAGATCATTGCTAAGAGACCTGCAGTGGTGAGTGTCTCTGCTGTGTTTGAGCTTTCGTCAGTTTCAACACGTAGGCCCCATCCAAGCAAGAAGGAAATAAGAGGAAACTTGTAAATTAACTCCTGGGTGCTTTTTTTTATACAAAGAGCAGCAGGAAACGTGAATAAAGAGCGTATCTGCGTTCTTATGAAATGACAAGTTCTCGACTGAGAGCAACGTTCTTCAGTTCAGTATGCTCTCGCTCTGTTGTTTTCAAAAGTCTGACTCCACTCTGCAGAGGCACCACGCTGATGCAACCGAAGCAAAGCCCGGAGACGCTGCTGTTTTTTTGGTGTTGTGTGAAATAGACTGTTTTAAGGCAAGAGATAGTGTGGAGGAGTGAGAAAGGCTGCAGCTTGCATGACTCTGGATTAAAAAAAAAAAAAAAAATGATAAGGCTGCTATAGCGTGGTACGAACTCTTAGACTTTTATCTCTTGCGAAATCGACATACTCTCGGTTTTACTACCAGCGCAGAGAAAGGTGAGGTTAACAAGCTAGATGAGATATTGGCTCCATGCCTGCTGAGCTTGAATGTGTTTCCTCAGTTCTGATTTTACTCGACTTTGTCATCTATTGTCTTTAATGGCACAGGTGTGTGTGTGTGTGTGTGTGTGTGTGTAGGCAAAATGTTCCAATATAAAAGACACCACTAATTAAACACATGAGGGAACAGATCAGTGAAAGCATGTAGGTGGTAAATGTGAGTCTGCTCCTTTGTAAAAGTCTTCAACCTGAGGCCCGGCAGTGGTTTTTACCCTCATATTTCAAAATGGATGGAGGAAAGGGGGAAAACATACTGCTTGAATGCAAATTAGATATTGCAAATTGCAAATTTGGACACAGAAGAGTGAGGAGGAAACTGGGGGGGGGGAATTAAGAAAAAAAGATACTAAGGATTTTTGTTGTTCAACCAAAAGTAAATAAATGTATTGTGTAAATGTATGTAAATAAATACTTGAGGATATTGCAAAGGTACATATACACATAGAACTATAGCATATGTACATACACACAGACCTGTTTCTATTATTTCTATTATATAGGTATTTATGGAAATTATTTGCTTTCTTTGATGTTACTCATCCTACTTGTGCTGCTGTGTCAATTTAAATTTCCCCTATGGGGGATCAGTGAAGGTACATCTTATCTTATTTTCTGTCAGAAATGAATTCTTTCAGAATTCATTCATTCATCTTCAGTAAATGGTTTTATCCTGATGTGGATCGCGTTAGAGAGTTATGGGGAGTGGTCAGACTTTTTCTGGGAGCTGGCAGGATTGGTCAATTTTTCTACAAGAGTGGATGGGATTCCTCAGACTTTCTATGGGAGCCGGTGAGGTTGGTCAGGATTCCTTCTGTAGCAGGTGGGAGCGATCGAGTGTCTGTGGGAGCTTGTGGGATTGGTCAGAATTCATTCTGCCGTGGACGGGATTGGTCAAGATTGTCTGCGGGAACTGACGGGAATGTGCAGAATGTGGGACTGGGATTTAAAAACACACCCAGGTACACTCACGTACAGGGTCACAAACATTAACACTGCTCAGTGTATTTATGCAGTATATCATTAATTAAAGACATAAATGTGTTTAATAACTGACTTGTATTTTCTGTGGACTCTGACACTTTAATTGTAGAAGCGTAACAATACAGAATAATGCACATGAATACTGAATACAAAGTAAATAACATTTTAGTTTGTCTTAAAGGGTGTAATGAAATTCGAAAGGTCACGTCACAAAAAATGTGTAAAACTTTTTTTTTTTTTTTTAAGTCTTTCTCTCAGTACACTTAACTTATCAGACATTTGCAATCAGTATAAACAAATGAATGACTTTATTGCCACAAGTCTGTTATAAGATTAGTCAGGACTCTGTTGGGTTTCTGTGTGTAGAGTATCATGACTCTCTGTTTAGCTGCAGGGTGATGGGGGAAAGGGGAGGAGAGTGAGCCCCCTGTTGGGCAAACAATTCACAAAGAGATAAGACGGGCACAACTAAAGCTTTTTAAATAGTAAAACACTGCAAAAAAAGCTGCAAATTCTTAGTCTACTTTCATATGAGCCATTAACCACTACTGTGGAGTGTGACATCACAAATAAATTCAATGCCGAACACAGGCACCCCCAAAATTTTTTTTGGCAAAACGAGTTAAAAATAAAGAAACTTCACTGTAATGACTAGGAGCCAGGATCCTGATGGTTTTGTAGCGCTCACCCACCGTGAAAGGCCACCCTAACTGTTGTGTCTGAGGAGCTGAAAGTAGGAGTCCTGACTGCTCTAATGCTATACATGCTAATGCAGGCTTTCTCTACTGATCTTACCTGGTGGTGAGTAAGTATTTTAATCACGTTCCCATTGCATGCTGGGAGGTGTGTCATGTGCACAGAGTTCCTCATTAGCTTCCAGCAACATGCTTGATGAGCAGATGGTTCTTAGCCTATGTTAATATATTCTGAGTAAGACAATATTCTAAAAATCTTTGAGCTATTGCACAGCAAGATGGATACAACTCCTGTTTTGGGTAATGTGTAATAACCATATTGATTTATCTGTTCTCTTGCCAAATTAGAAAAAGTTTTGCGCTGCAGTTGCTGGCTGTAGCCTGGAGTCAGTCTCTCGAGCTGATCTTAGAGAGCTTTTACACTTTGTTGCTTTTTTCCAAAAAACTCGCTGCACAGATGGCGTTCTTAGCTTGACAATTCAAGGTTGTTTTGTATACTGTACATACACCAGCTAGTTTAGCTTGCACATTCACTATTATAGGTAAATGAAATGTGCATTAATCTTTACACCGCCCTGCATCTAGAAAAAAAAAGTTTATGCTGTTTTGCAAATCACACTTGTTTTTACCTATTTTGGTCATGCTGAGTTCAAATATGCCACTGAAAATTCCCTATCACGTACTGTTTTCCCACAAAATAAGAATGAAGTTTTTAATAATTTTGGTATATTTATATTGCTTTCAGGGTTTTGTTTAAATTGGTAGAAGCTGTCAAATTTCACTATTATTATTTATTAATTACAACAATAGGCACACGAAACATAACACTTGTTTACAACATGAACAGCAGACAAATAGTCTGTGAGATGTGAAAATCTCTAAATAAAGCTATTTCAAAAGACGAACATTATAATAATATGCAGAGTGCTTAAGGAGTGAACTTCCTTTTGAGGGATTTTCTGGAATGGCAAAACACCCACAGATGTAGCAGAAATCATCTGGGCTATGCTCGCATTTCTGTCTTTCACTGGTCATCATAAATCCCTGAAATCAGGAGTTTTGTGTGCATGGAAGTGTGCCTAGCATTCATATAAGGGCTAATCAGAGGAAACGTGATAAATGTCGTTCACTTATTGTACATAAACATAGTGTTTCCTGTGTTGGTGGTAGTGTATCTGGCAATAGCGCTAATGTTTATGGTCCATCTTAGGCAAAAAAGCTCTACACTGGACATCAGGCTTTGTGAAAAGTTGTGATGTTCTAGAGCAAAACTAACAGCATATCTGGACTCAGCATCTAAGTATTAGTAAGAAACAACTATCAGATCTTATTCAGCAAATCGGATGCAGGGCGGTGTTACTGAATTAAGAAGACAGTTAAGCTGTCTGGATACCAGAGTTGTTGTTTTAAAAAATGCAAGCAAATCTCTTATCCTTTTCATGTTCTGTTAAGAGGACACTCTCCTGATACTGCATACTAGTCTTGAGGTAAACCTCAGAATAGAGATCAGTTTTTTTCCCCCAACCAGTGATGAGATTGTCTGAGCAAATTTCAAGCATTGCTGCAGGATTATTCTGTCCACCAATGACCTGCTGAACATTCAGGCTTTTTATATATAATGAGCTGCATCCTAGACAGAATCATAAACAGGGAAAATGTCTCTTGGAATAAATTGCCACACGTCTCACCACAGACATGTTCCCTTGGACTATAAGCAAGCATGAAAAGGTTTAGGGGCTGTATCGAGGAGATCAGAGTTATCCCTATTGTGCTGGAGCCATGGACGGTGGAATCGGACAGTTATAGTCAGGTATCTGCACCTCTTTTCCTGAGGCTCCGGAGGCTCCAAATGACAGGTGCTTCCATCCGAAATGCTTTTCTGTCATACTGTATTAATGCAATGTGCTTTGAAGGACAGAGGGATAACAGACTGAATCCTTTACATTCTCACAGAATAGAAATTCATTTTTAGCCTTTTCATGTCCTTTATCACTCTTTGAGGTCACAGTTCTTCTATTGATAAGTCTATTAATGTTGTCAGAACCTTTTGTTAAGAGCAACACCTCCCAAACACATCACCACCACCCTAAAGGTTATTTACAGGATTGAAAGAATGGATACGTCAGTGCATGAGATTTGATTGGGGCTTTTTAATCATGTGTGACCCTGGACCTGATTACAGTGCTTTGTTCTGTTTCGAGTGTTGCTGTGTTCTTTCTCTGGAATACAATGGGAGGTGGGATGAGGATGTGATAAGCAGCATGATGTGATGCAGGGATGTGCCAGGTCACAGAAGGAATGAAATGTTGCAAAGCTGACACTTAATGGCTCTGTGATTGTAGAGAGAAATCTAGTGCTGACCGGATGGCAGGGGCACCAGGCTTGACTGATCTTTGGGGATGTTTAGATGTATAGTATATGAGTGTGTGTAATTGTTATATTTCATGCAGTGTATCACAGGTGAATCTTTTCAGGGAATCCTGACTGGTGCAAAGGTCTAAGATAGAGGTCTAATCTTGGGTTTGGGATAGGGATCAAACAAAACCGTTGCATGAGTGGGCACTTTTTTACTTTCATGTGGGCAGGAGCTGGAAGTCCGATATGAAGCTTATGGGACAAAGAAAGGCCATGTTCATTAACATAGGATGCAGTTCTGCGCAATACATTTACCTCATTCATTCACCAAATGCACTGTGTGAGGGAGCAGGATTGGTCAGTCTTTCTGAGGTAGCAGACGGGATTGGTCAGAAATTTTCCATCCATCCATTTTCTGTACTGCTTATCCTACACAGGGTCGCAGGGAGCCTGGAGCCTATCCCAGGGGACTCAGGGCACAAGGCAGGGGACACCCTGGACAGGGAGCGCCAACCCATCGCAGGGCACAATGACACACACCCATTCACACATTATGGCCAATCAGCCCACAATGCATGTCTTTGGACTGTGGGAGGAAACCGGTGTTCCTGGAGGAAACCCCCGAAGCACGGAGGAGAACATGAAAACTCTGCACACACAGAGTAGAGGTGGGATTTTTAAACCCTAACCCTGGAGGTGCGAGGCAAACCTGCTAACCACTAAGCCGCCATGCCCCCACTCCGAAATTATAATAATTAAAAAAATAGCACACCTCTATTATTCGTGAGAGATCACGAGTTTGCATCACGACCACCATCTTTGGCCAGGAGTCAAGAATAACGTAATTACCCCTGCTAATTACATCTAGGTGGAGGGATCACATTCCTTTATTCCTCTGTCGTTAAGATTGCAGCTCCTCTTTGGTGTCGGTTAGCTGAAGACTACACAAAAATGGTAGCTGTGATGAGTGCGGTGACTGCATAAACAACAGTTTAAAACGATTAATTGACTAGCTATATGTGTCTTATCTCTATGGCTCACCATCCCAAATTGGTAGCTGTTGTGCAATAGAGAAGATTCCAGTAGGGGGGTATAAACAAGCACAACTGTGTCCATTTTCATGTCCAAGAAAATATCTTTTCTAGAAATCTGAGAGAATTCAAAGAGATATGAGAGCTTCTTCCCAAACAAGCTTTTGAAGCCTTTAGAAAGACACTTTGGAAAGGGGAGTTGAGGCAGTTTGAGCAAAGTCACTTGTTCATCTTGTGCCCTTGCTCATTTGTTTCAAGTTCTTCCCACTGTCTTGAAAGGCAATGAACTCCGGTGCCATTAAAAGTTTGTTTCAGACCACTCTCAATAACATTCTTATGCTTGCTTTATACTTCATCCGAACTACCTTAGTGTTGTCCATGGTATTACCACTGAAAATCTCTTACATCATTAGACACCACGTTTATTAGAAGACTCAAAGTTCTTTACGTTTTCTTCTTGATTTCCAAAAGATTTCCATTTGGAGTTGGACCTCATTCTAAAAACTCTTTACCTGTTGATAGGTTCATTGTCCTCAAATGAGTCATCCTGAGCTCCTCACAAATTCACTGAATGAAGTTGGCAGCCGACGATAACATCCGGCTCATACAAAGGCATCTCAACAGATTTTTATCAAAGTGATTAATGTGGTGCTCAAGTCCAAATGAGCTTTTTTTTTTTGGTCTGTGAGCTGGATTGATGGGGCACTTTTCAACTTGAGCTTAGTGAAACGTACCCAAGTTCCTCAAGGTCGAGTTGAACGTACCTGTGAATGTTGATAAGGACTGAGGTACAATGCTCATAAAGGCTTTCAGTGGGAGCTGAACAGCAGTTGTAAAGCAGTCACAAGAGAGACAGCTCTGCCTCGGAGGAAACTCTCTCCTTTTTGCTGTCTACAGGAGCCTAAATCTGGCAGAATATGAATGTAGTGCGGCTCGGGATCTCAGCAGGATGAATTTGTTGGATGCAAAGTGATATGGTAGCAACAGTGCTGTAGCACTGTAATAACATGATGTATTCCAGGGCAGGAGATCATTTTTTGTAGTCTTACTGTGAGAACAACTGTGAGGCTTCATTCACATTAATAGCGAGAAGGGAATCCCAAGGTTTTCTTATATGCAATCTGATATTTGGTTGAGAAATAAATACAGAGCATTTATATAAAGCATCCGGCTTCCGAGGCTGGTGAAGGTAGAGACAGGCATATGCTCTTTTTCTGTGGGTCTCATTACTATCTTATTTTCTGGGTTGTGTGACAATGCATAGTGTGCAGTAATAAAGAGCCTCCAGGTGGTTCCAGACACTTGATCACATCAGCAGGGTTCTGTCTGGGTAGCACCTGCTAGAGTTTGGACATCTGTCTCTTGACAATCCCACATTACAAAGAGGTTCTAGCTAGGGATGCTTTGATAACGTTTGATACTGGTATCAGATATAAGTCTGTGTTCTTTTGTTTGTACTCATAAATAATGCTCAGCATGAGGAGTTCATTGCCAGCAGCAAACGCTGACTTATGAGTAGGTTCTATAAGTGAGTGAAAATAACAACCCTTGCCCAGTATGTTGTTCTTCACGACCAGCCGCTATCGGTTATTAACAGTGACGGATTCTGATGCAATGAAGACAAAAATGTACTTTACTTCCAGCTGTGCAGCAGTGTTTTTCCAAAGTGAAACAACGCCCGCTCTTCTCTCCTGCAACCTTACGCAAACCAAGGTGCTTCATTTAAAATGAGAAATCTAACCTTATAAGAAATGAGCCTAGTAAAATAAACACACACACATGCACATTTTAATGGCTACTGTTTAAACCTGGGAAACAAACAGAGCTAAATAAAATGTTCCATGGCATCCCTGTTTGATTAATACTGAATAATTTACTCATTGTGGTTTCAGTATCGTATTGGAAATAGATTTTTTTTTAAATCAGCTGATATGATTGATTATCTGACTTTGCAGCTCCTACTATCTGGTATCGGTGCCAATTTTTATAATTATATTATAATTTCATATTAATCAAGTCTTATTTAAAGGATTTTCTGCTTTGTACAGGACCTATGATTAAAGGAATCTGGATGCGGTGTATTTACCGCTGCTGGCATAGCAGCATTAACACTATCACGATCCCAGCGGTATCCCATAATCCCCCTGTCAGAGCCCCATAAACACAGTCTAATGACATACTGCATTTTCCATTACTTCCAGCTTCTCCAAACACAATAAATACTGAGCAAAATTAGCCTCCCAAAAGAAAAAAAAATTATCGTCATTAATTCAATGCTTTGTGGCTTAGGAACCCTAACACTTGTATGTTAAATGAATGCTTGTGGTAATCCATCACTGTATAGCATGAGGGGAATGTGCAGTTGTGCACTGCCATAGGACCAAAAGAAGCACTTTAGCACTGCTCAGCAGAGAAGGCTCCTGTTTTACTACTTGCCGATTTAAAAAGGTCAAAGGTGGAGTGAATGACCTCGCTGGACCACCACTGTGAACCCTAAAAATGTCCTATAATAGACAGAGGTATAAATAACTGAGGTATTATGGTATTGGCAGTAAAAACATTTCAATAAAGGTTATAAATATCATTTTATTTCTCACCTCAGGATGCAGTTAATCAGCATGAACTAGGGGAATGCGATGCCACTATCTGTATCGTATCTGTATTTAGATTTAAACCAGAAGCGGGCGTGGTCAGAACTGGAAGGGTGCTTTCTGATCTTTAGCTTTTTCTCAATATCTCAAGAACAAGTGGTTGAATGTTTATAGGGTTATAAAGAATTATCATTGTAACCAGCAGATTAACTGATTCGATTTTGGAGTTGATCCAGGCTGGGTCAAGGGCACAGCAAGGCCATATGTCTGAAATAGTTTTTCTTCAATAGCTTTCTTCCTATTTTAAGGCATAGAGACTAGTAACAAGAAGGACTTGACTTGCTTTGGCGGAGACATCCTTGTTGACACCGTTGGCATTGAGTTCTACTTTTATATTTATATTTATATATTTGTATCCAGTTACAACACAGTATCTGATCATTCCAAATAATGTATTCATATTCAGTTACATCCCTAATGTGTACAAAGAAAATAAATAAAGATCAGGTCTGAGAAAATAGTATTTTTTTAGTACAAACTTTGTTATAGATTTTTTTATTTTATGACATCTGCATTATCAAGTCAGTACAAAAAAAACATTTCAGATTCCCAAACATTAGTTTTCTGGCACAAAATTAAATGTTACAGAAAAAATGTTTGTATGTCATTAAAGAAAGCAGCGTATTACGTAAGAGACACTTTTCAGACAAAAAACACAATGAAGGCTGCTGGGTTTTGCTGCAAAAATAAGAAGCGAGTGTGAAAGTCAAAGTCTCCAGAAGAACTGTGTCTGGTTCTGCAAGATGCTCAATAAAACTTACCAGCTCATTTCCTTATAAAACTGCACAAATTGTACTGGAGACTACTATTTTTATTTTTATTTTTTTGTCACACCAAATATTGACTTTGTTTCATTTACTACAGTTTACTGCTCTTTATGTTTTGTTTTTTTTTTAATGTAGAAACATTTAATTTCATTATTTTGAAGGCATCTATGCTCAACAGCATTTCTTTGCATGCGCCTGCAAAACTTTTGCACAGTGCTGTACATTTGCATTCAATGTAAATTATGTAAAATCTGAAATATAGAAGAACTTCTAAATTGACTTATGTTTGTGTTCTCTCCTCCCTGTTTATGCGGCTTTATAGCTTGTGTACTGTACCTTGTGTTGCCGACACGCTATCAACCAACAAACTACCAGTTTCTCATGTTACGAAACATTTCACAGTTTTTCCTCCTACCAGAGTTGTTAAAAACGCCTGTGGTTTTCACACTTCCAAATAAGACGTTCTGATTGGCCGGAGCCAAAAGTCTCTGAAACGTATCTAAGGCATTAGGTACACTTGGAGTCAGAGGACAAGTGTAATGCATGTTGCTTTAGGTGGTTCTGCCAATAAATATTTCATATCAATGGCTATATTCTTGGCTCTGGTGAGTATATTGTTCTCCAATGTGTCTACCACACCGATCTCCTTGTGCCCTCCTGTGTTTTGTTGAAGAACGAGCATGAAGCTTCCTCGATGAATTCCCATTCTGTTGAAAATTGTATTCGTGGTGATTGAATATGCATTTTGCTTTCTAAATTGGAATAATCATACTAATCTGAACATCCAACAGAGGCTTATCAGGGCTTGAGTGCTCCCAGTTTAAGTAAACTGCATGTTTATCCATATGTTTATCCTTGAAATTGCTGCATGATTAGATTTACTAAGAATCAGGGTTCTGGTCATTACAGCTGCTTTTAATATGAAGACAATTTGTGCAGGATCTGGACACATGGCATGAGATGAAAGCTGCTTTGTTTGTCCGTATGAGCTGTGGGAGATGACAAGCAATAGATGATCAACAGCAATAGATAAGCATGTTTGTGCCAAACATTCATAATGCTGCACCGGCCAGGATGCGTTGCCTTCTTCGTCAAATAAATACCACCCGGCAATCAGTATTTAACCAGGAGGGTTGGATGTTGCAGTAGCACTACACTCGCCTGGTTTTAGATTAGGTTAATATTTCTACAATTTAAAGAGGACAGCTGAAAGCACTGGAAGCCCTGAGCCCTTTCCATGCCTCTCTCGTCCTCTCCCTTTCCCTCCCTCGCTCCCCTCATAAATGTCATATTGTTTGTATTTGTTTTTTATGCCACGATACGCCAAGCCTTCTGCCTCTGCCAGTGGGCAAACAATAAGAGTGAGCTCACCAGAGCATGTCTCGTGAATGGACGGAAATTTTCCCAAACAGAACAGTGTACCTTTACCTGGGGCTGGTGGTGTGCATAGCTGTGTGCACAGATAAGGCAGCATGCATGCCAGAGCTACAACCTGCCACTGCAAATAAAGCCTTTTTTTTATGAATGAGGAGGCCTGGATACTGCAGACAGCCCTGGGAGTCTCAGCGTCATAGCTTCTTCTCTTCCATTTTTGATGAAAATGCAGTCTTCTGTGAAGCTCTGTCACCTGCTTTAAAGTGAAGTATTCAGTGTGGAACATTATGGACAGAGACATGTGTTGAATGTGCATTGGAATATAAATGTGGTCTGATGTCATTTTTCTCTGTTGTATGCTGGCAGTGGGTAGTAGGACAGTTGTTCATGTTTCACTTGTAATTCATTTTAAGGTGTAGATTTTGTCCATTATACCAGAATGGAACCATTTAATGTGAGGTACACCACAGTCCATAAAATCCACACACAGTATGATGTGAAAGAGCAAAAGACAGAACAAAAACCGAGAACAACCCTATGAAAGAGGTTTGAGTGATCGAATCACAACAGGTCTCCAAGACGTTTTTTTTAACCCTGTTCACACCTGTACTCTTGTGACCAGATCTCCTGAGACGGGTATTAATACAGTACCAACTCTCGAACTCTCGGCCTTCCCCTCTCTATCCTCCACTTCTATAGCATACAATGTCTGTCATTTTAACTTGGTTTATTCCACATAGTCCCATGACACTTCTCAGCTGTCACCATTCAGAACAAGTTCTGGTATAGCACTAAGATGATAAGTGCAAGTTTAAGAGGCCTTTGGTGTTCTATTTAACACCAATTAACAATACATTACATCAGACCCATTGTGCCCCAAATGGGCTTTGGTCTTAAAGCCTGTAACAACTCGCCGGTGCTGGTTTAACTTTTGGAGGGACAGCTTTTAATTCACTGAGTAATACAGTTTTGCTAAGGTTCTATCAGAAGGAGCTTTGCCTGGGAAATAATATGGATAAGATAGTGTAACTTGTGAGTTACTAAATTCATATACCTAATCTTGTAAAATGAGAACGTTTCATATTCATTCTTGCTGTTGTATGTTATGAGATGCTTTTCTGCTCACCACAGTTGTAAAGAATGGTTAATTGAGTTACTGTAGATTTCCTGTCAGCTTGAATCAGTCTGAACATTTTGCTCTGACCTCTCTCATTAACAAGGTGTTATAACCTGGAGAATTGCCGCTCACTGGATGTTTTTGTTTGCACCTTTCTGTGTAAACTCGAGACTGTTGTCTGTGTGCGTGTGTGCGTGTGTGTGTGTGTGTGTGTGTGTGTGTGTGTGAAAATCCCAGGAGATCGGCAGTTTCTGAAATACTCAAATCGGCTCATTAGGCACCAACAACCATGCCATGGTTAAAGTCACTGAAATCACATTTTCCCTCATTCTGATGTTTGATGTGAACATTAACTGAAGCTCTTGACCTGCATCTGCATGGGTTTTTGCATTGTGCTGCTGCCACATGATTGGCTGCTTGGATAATTGAATGTTCCTAGTAAAAAAAACAAAGTGGCTGGTAAGTTATGTCTATTTAAGTGCTTATTTGGTTGGCTTTTTAAAATGAAATAAACGTACGCATGCTCACAGTATGGACGGCAAACCTTTCTGTGTTAATATAGAGCCTGCATTCTCCAAGATGTATTTTGTACACTAAGGCAGTCATATGATCTGTTTCCCCCCAAGCCTGTCTCTAAAGATTTCTGATATTCAGTTTCCTTAGTCTTTTTCTTTTTCTAAACCACTAAATAGTTTGGGACAGTCTGAATCACTGTCTGTTATCTGGAAAGATTGCCTTTGAGAGATTTTAGTGCATTATGTATTTGGGAGAACTCTGGTGCAGAGAGCAGAGATGGAGGCTTGATAAATGAGGCAAGGCAGTGATGTGGGAACAATATACATGTAGGAGTGGATTTTAGGAGCAGTTACTGTATATAGGAGGCCTCAGATCGAGGCGCTTTATCAAATGCAAGTAAAACGGTAAGAAGTGAGGGGGTCACTCTCCTCTTCAGCTCTTCACCACTTCTGTGAGTTTGGTGAATTTCTGTCACTGCTGCTTGTTCTAACTGAAGAATCACTTGAGCTTCTGGTTAAGTTTGAGCTCTGCCTGGAATAAAACTGCAGACATTCTTGCAGTGGCACTCTGTAGAACAGTGATGCTGATGGTCTTTGGTGTATTTTTTTTTTTCTTCCTAAGAACTAAGGAAAGGTAGACAAAATGGAATTGGGATGTGGAAAGTGGAAAATTGCTGGTTAGTACACAAAGTTTCATGCGAAACAGGAGGTTTCAGGCTAGTCTTTTATCACTGCTTCTAAAACCCTGGTAGGTGAAACTTGTTGATATTCAAAATAATAAATGATGGGGCACGGTGGCTTAGTTGTTAGCACGTTTGCCTCACACCTCCAGGCTTGGGGGTTCAAATTCCGCCTCCGCCCTGTGTGTGGAGTTTGCATGTTTTCCTCATGATTTAGGGGGTTCCTCCCCCGGTCTAAAGACATGCTTTGGAGGCTGATTGGCATCTCCAAATTGTCTGTAGTGTGTGAAGGTGTGTGTGATTGTGCCCTGCAATGTGTTGGCACCCCGTCCAGGGTGTCCCCTGCCTACACTCTTGGTTTAACCCTAAGGGCACGTACTAAGTTGTCATTTCCAGGAGATTGATGGAGTGTATGCTAACATCTCGCTAGTCAGAGATAAGGAGAGTAGCATCTTATTGATATAGCTTAGCTAGCTACTGTATATTAGTGAGTGTTAGTTATACACCGGTGACAAAATAATCCAAAAGCCTGAATAAATGAGTGCAGATACTTCTAGACAGTTTTACTGCCAAGTCCTACCATGTTCTGTGGTGTGTACAGACCCAAAATGCTGAGCAGACCCAGTTGAACTCCATTTTGGATGTACGAACAAATTAATGAAGGAATGCAAAAAAAAAAAAAAAAAAAAAAGGTTTTATTTAAAGGTTTTATTTAACAAACTTGTTCTAATAAACCTTATTTTATCTTGTGTCTGCTGTCAGCCAAAATTTGCATTTATATCCCCCCTTTTTGGATCACCTTAATAGTGTGTTACTAGAAGCTGCCTCTTAGGAATGGAGGAATGGCACCCATTTTCATTCCATTCCACCAGTCTCTCTCTCTCTCTCTCTCTCTCTCTCTCTGTTCCACCTCATGGCTGTAATCTCCTCTCACTGTGGTTCATAACCGTGTGCACATGCCAAGTGCACTGTGACGACACGGTGCTCCAATAATTCACCGAGTCACATCAGATCAATGTGCTGTAAACTTTAACAAGAGCAAATTGCCCTCGTGGACCTCTCGCGGCTCCCTGGCTGTGAGCGAGGAGTAGCATGCTCCTCACACTATCTTACATCGCTAGCATGAAGGAACAAAGCGAGCGAATTCACTCATGTAAGACATTGGCTATGATTTAGGTTTGCAATCCCATAACCCTTCTCCTGAAGAGTTTCCCTTCTCAGCTGAGTCAAGTGCCATGTTCTATTCAGTTTAAAGCTAACCTGTGCACTGTTTTCCATGAACAGTTTTAGTAAATAAATACACCAGGTTGTGTTTTATAACACCATGACTTATCAGCATGTGGCCAGGCTTCACGTCTGTCTGCATTAACCTTCTGTTTACTGGGCAGAGATTTTTGAGATTGGCCAGTTGCTATATTTTTTTTCAACAGCGCACCCAGAATGAATGGCACAAGCTTTTTAACCATTTTATAGTTAAATTTAATGTTTTGGAACATCCATGAAACAACTTGGTTCCCGTTATTACCCACACTATATCAGTGAAACACAGTAATCCCCTCGCTTTCTCATAAAGTTATTACGTGTTGCCAAGAAACTGCAAAATTCATATATATATATATATATATATATATATATATATATATATATATATATATATATATATATATATATCTTTTCTTAGACCTCCCCGTGGCAGAAAACTTAGTCCCCGCAAAGTGCCTCGAAATGCCTCGTTATTCGATGTGTTGACGCAATTTCCACTGAAACAGGAAGTCAGGGCGGGAAATATCGATTTGTTCCTCCCCCTTTTTTAAATAACCAATAGCATTTAGCTTATCTCACAGCCCGGGATAAGCTGTACATGACAGTTAGTTCCATGGAAAAATGCCTGTCACAAAGCCGTGAGCTGGCACAAATACCTCCTTCTTCAAAGCGAATGAAATAAAAAACGCGCGTTCGAACAGCAAGGTGATTTTTATAATGCTGGGGGCGGGACACTTCAGATTCTAGAGAGCATTTGATTAGACAGACTATACATTTTGAATGCATATATCTTCTAAATGTGAATTTTGTCATTGTTTTGGAGCGCACTAGCTTATAGATAACGTTAAGGCTAACATATTCATACTAAAAGCCACAAACTTCAATTTTGATTTCATGGGGACTTTTAAGGAACAGCTTTACTTCAGACTGTTCTAAAGCACTGACACTGGAGACTCCTTCCAAAAATATGAACTTTCCTTACAGTATCATAAATTTATTATACTTTTTTTTTCTTTGTTAAATAACACAACTTTTTAATCCATTTATTGTTACATTTAGATTATCTCGATTGTTCACCATGCAAGTTCCTGTGCATGAGTTGTTACTATAGAAACGATAACATATATTAGAATGAGCGATTTTTGGTATCTCCGATTTTGAATTACAGCCACTATTATTGACAGAGCTGCTGTTATGGAAAATTAATCAGCAACATCCGACCAATCAGAATTGAGAATTCAACAGCGCTATTATTGTGATATCTTTGGTCACAGTATACTTTTCTGATATATTGCAGATATCACCAGAGCTTTTATAACACTAGCTATGTTTCCATCCAAGTTGCAAATTTAATTTATGCGAAAAATATCGCATAAAACATTTGAGAATAAAGCACCGTTTCCATCCCAGTTCAAGAGAACCAAATCGTCACTTTCGGGGGAAACTGGCGCATCTCACTCTCTCTCATTTTTACTTTTCTGAGCTTCAATTGTCCAATCACATGATTTGTTGAGGCAAATTCACATTTTTGATGCGCATCTTCTTATTGACTAAAAAAAAAAAAAAGATCCACCTCAGTTGAGCGCACAAGTGTCTCCATCCAGCGTTTTTTTTTTTTTTTCTTCTATTTTTTATTTTTTTATGCGATATTTTATGCATAAAAATACGTGGATCGAAACATAGCTAGTGATGGAGTTTGTATATGTATATTTTAATAATGCTATTTTTTTCACAGAAGCTTTCTTCCTTCCTTTCTTCCTTGCTTAGTATCATCTCTGGCGATCTGATTTTCTGTTTACTTTTCCACTTTGAATGTGATGTGCTTTTAAAACTGATTGTAGATGAAAAAAATCTTACTAACTTTAATATGAAGCGTTAGAGGTATTTTCGCTCTTGACTATTAAACAGCAGAAAAGAAAACCTTTCTATCTTGTACTCCAGCTTTTGAAATCAGCAAAAGGTAGAAGTGAATGTGTGTCGCTCGTTATTCTCAAGGTCAAAGAGGCATTCCTTTGACTTTCGAATCACACTGACTTCTGGAGACGCATGGATCGTTTGTTTTGATTTGCAGCAATTGATATGTTCTGGATGTGATTCAGTCAGTGCGTTTGGGAGGAAAGTGAGAGCGTTTCTCTATTGTGGCTCATGGTTACCCGAGTTGAGCTGTCGAGCTCAAGGTTATTTCACTAAAGTGCATTCTAATTACACAGACTGTAATGTTTCATTGATTAGGGCTATTATGACGCCCTGGCTGCCTTTTTAAACTGACCGCTGTCATTATTGGGTGGAGGAGTGTGTGTGTGCGCGAGCATTTGTGTGGAGACTGATGCATACCTTATTAATGTGACCTTTAGGAAAGTCTTTTCCTGGGTGTGACATTGTGACCAATCATTATAAAAGTTAATTGCTTTCACTTTTTTTTTTTTTTTTTTTTTTTAACAGCTGTGCTTGTTAAAGTTACAAGTGTTAAATGGCTCATGGTTTATAGAGAATTAAATTAAAGAGAGCAGTTTGATGAAGTTCTCTCACTATGAGATGATCGTGATGATGATGGTGATAATGACAGCGGTGCCAACATCTATGGTGTAGCCGTATCATTTACGAATTTTGACCCCTTGACTTTTTTTTTTTTTTTTTTTTTTTTTTTTCTGCAAAGGCAGTGACCAGAATTCCTCGGGGGGGGGGAGGGGGAATGTGAATTGTAGATAAGCCTTTGCTTCTGTTAGCGCTTACTTTTGCTTTGCGTCGACTTTGTTTGACCTGTGGATTCAGAGCCTCCGTTTTTAAACCAGTAGAAAACAAGAATCCAGGACTGTGGTCTCATTGGTTAGGGAAAAAAAAATGGGGGAGCTTTTTATTATTAAGTAGCAGTCATATCCACTGACATATGCCAAGGTTTTTATGGTAAAAGTTATTGTTTTCTCTCTGATGATGTCAATGACTTATGTTTACATGCACATCAAATTCTGTTTAAGCTATATTTTAAATACGATGTTTATATGCGTAGTACAGGCATCAGGATATTCCTGTATAAATGGTTGTTGTAAGTACGCCATTCCTAAATACCTAGCCTACAGCTAAGCATCTGTTAGCACCCACAATATCTCGTTTCAGTGGATTTTCTGAATAAGGCGTTTACATGCAACAAATTTCCAAGATTAAAACAGGCATATATTGGCAATTGGAATTTGGGGAATCAGAATATTGCCTTAATCTGAATCGGGTAATCGGATTGTGGCGTTTACGTGACTCAATACTAATCAGTATATTGCCAAATTCCAATTACCAGAGTATTGATGTGCATGTAAACGTAGTCAGTAATGATGATGATCATTTGTTTGATTGATGTCTGATGAGAAACTGTCCTGAAAAGAAGTAACCATAATTGCTTTTGACATTTGCCCAAACCTATATACTCCAATTTTTCCACCTGTGTGCCAAGTGGTCATGCATATGTTTCCTCGTCATGCTCTGAAGGTGATGACAACCTGGTCAGCACCTGAGCCGAGTTAAATGCGTCCCCTCACGGTTTTTCTGTCCTCACATAATCTAGGAAGACATGCCAGGAAAGAGCAGGTCTTATAATTAATTGTTGGGACAACTCCTTTCGCTTGTGCTTAACAGGATTACTGGGAGCTTCCAGCCGACAGCAATGCCATCCTTAGATCAGAGACTGGATTTAGAGCTATGCCGTTACTTCTGTACTGGATAAATTACCTTAAATTACCTCATGCTCTCATGCTTTTACAGTTTATAGGAAATCATCAGCGCTTCGTCTTGTTTAGTCCTACCTCTAATGAGTTTAATTATAACACCATTAACAGTCATAATTGTGTTTTAATGTAACGGCAAAGAGGTTGTGCTATCTTAATAATGGGTACACATGACTTATGATGAAGAATGAGCAAAGAATGTTAAGATGCTCTCTCTTTTTAACACTTGCACTAAAAATTATTCTGGATCTTGATCTATTTTTAATAGAGTGATCTCCAGGTGAGGCTTGGTGAATCAGAAAAAACATGCCACTGTCTTCTTATGCAAATAAAACGGTGCCAAAACACTGCTAAAACCTCCAGACACCCGTACTCGCTCTTCTGAACAGCAGGTGTGCTTGTCATAACAAGATGATGTCTGCTTCTTTGTCCAAGTGTGTTAGTGTATCAATGCTTTGTCTAAGCTTATTAGTGCTGCATATTGAGATGTGAAAGGCTGTTGATGGGAGGAGATGCCTCCCTTGATAGCACTTGAGTTCTTGTCAGGTGTCCACTGAGGTTCTGGAACCTTTTGAGGAACTAAAGAGTTCCTGATTAAGGACTACGCTGTTTGAGAACGAGCTCCTGGTTTGCGTTTCCGTTGCAGAGGCCATAGGGATGGTTTATCTGGTTTAGACCTGATATTTTTTTTATTTTATTTTTTTTGATGTCCCTGATAATTCATCTCAAAATGTTACATCTTCGCATTTTCCGAGTTTTTAACATCTTTCACGGCTCGCCAGATAAGATGTCATGCTGTAGCTTTAATTTAACTTGCCACAAAATGAAATCAGCGGAGATCTGCAGAGCGTTTCCCTAATGCAATTTTCCTCACTGCTCCGTCACTCGAGCTGCATCACACCCCATTAGGTCATTTCATATTGCTTAGAAATATCAGCAAAACCGCTGCAGCAGAAAGTCGTACAGAAAGTATGATGATGTGATTATTGGACCAATTGAAACTAGATGAGGTGTCCATTTGTGCTTGTAAAATAAAGGTCCTATAGCCATTCAGTTCAGTCTTTTATCAGATTGAAAAATTGTTGATCAAGACTTGTTCCTAGCCGGTTTGAACTTTTGAACTCTAGGCAGGGCCTAGATTATTCAAACTGCTCAGCTGTAAATATATGCCATAATAACCAGGAGAGTTAACAGACAGAGACACTGTTGTGAATTAATCCGTGTTCAGAGAGGGACTGGATTACGATGCCCAGAGGAGTAGGTATTTTTATTTGAGGACGTCATACATTTTATTTTCCTCTGAACTTCAGTGCAAGTCGCATTGTTGCCTGTAGAGCTGCATCTGAAATGAGTCCCTGAGTTTAACCCGCAGCCCAGATTCAGTGAGTTAGAAAGTGTTTCTGCCCTTATTTGACTTATACTCATTGGGCTTGTTCTGTATAAACATTTTAGGCTACATTCACATTACAATTCGGATATCTTTCTCTTCTCTGTTCACATTAGAAACCACAAGTGACCCATATCCGTAGTTAATCCGAAGGCACCTGGTCCCTGAACCTCCCCTTATCGGTTTCCTAGATGGTTGTGTGGAGCACTACTTGGTTTTGTTAGGTTTCTTCCAGTTGTGCTGGAATTGAATCGCCAAATATCAAGTACATCACCAGTTTCATCATCCTTCCACTGAATATAGTCACCGCTGTTGCCGTCTTCCATTGTTGTTTTGCCACACTGAAGAAAACCACCTGAATTCTAACCTGAGCATTCTCATTCATGTCACATGGCCACGTATCAGATGTGTTTCTGATCTTGGACTACAAATGGAAATGGCTCTGTCTGATATAAAAAGCTCGGATTTGATGGGGAAAAAAAGCCAGATCTGTGCCACATTAAGGCAGAAAATCAGATTTGTGTCACTTCAACCTAGCAGACAATCTTCAATTGTCTCAAATTCCTGTCATGATTTTTTGCCGTTTGTCACGCTGTATCTGTAGTACCTCATTTTACATGAACCTGTAGTGCTCATTTTCCTAGTAACGCATTTAACAGGAGTAAAATCTTATTTAATCAAATTGAACATTTCCTGGATTGATTTCCTGGTTGTACCACGACTACACTTATTTAATATGATAGACAAATGAATTTAGTCTTCTAAGACTCTCCTGTTTAAGCTTGTTTTATGCTGTTTGACTTTGTCTTTATTCCCAGTCTGTTTTGTCAAAAAGTAATATAAGTGACAAAAAAATAAGCTTCTCACTTATTTTTTTACCCTCCAGAGTTTTATGTTTTTTCAAGATCAAGATCACTAACACGTTTGTGGACTGAAACTAATAAATTCTTTATTTTATGAATAAATTCTTTATTTTAATTCTCTCAAAGTATATATTGGAGGTGATAGTATGTTGTAAATAACTCTCTTAGAATGATTACATAATCACCAAACTGTAATTACTTGGGCTGATTGAGACAAACCATTTGATTGCACAATTGTGTGTTTAGATATTAAGATGGAGTGAAAAACAACACAGAATTGAATAGAATAGAGTAGAATAGAAGAACTGAAGTTGCCTACACTTGAAAATTGCATGCGAAGACTGCATATAAACAACACCCCAACATCACAAAATGTAGAAGAAGAAGAAGGCTGTAAATGAAAATTAATGATACCACTTTTCTTTTCTGAGAATGATACTGGTACCTTGAGTATCTGCTGATATTGATACCATCCTATATATTTTTTTTTTCTTTACTACCTACTAAGCTTTAATATTGATAATTTTCCAGTATTTTTGGAAGCACTTCAGGAAAAATATTGCTGCGTCCCAATTCACCTACTATCCGTCCTAAATAGTATCCGAGATTAGAATTAGAGCGTCCCAAATCGTAGTATGTTGAAATGGGTATTCCAAAGGTACCGGGTAGATTTTTAAAGTGTGTAGCCATGGACACTTTTTCAGCTAATATTGCCCACAACTCCTTGCACGAGGGAGGAGGAGTTTTGTGACGGTTTGCTTCACCGAATTCAACCAGCAAACATGGCGCATGAGTGTAATGTCAGTGATGCGTCTTCAGTATTTAAGTGTAAAAACTTGAATGTTAAGCACTAACCAAAGTTTATAAATTGTAATGTTTCTAAGCAACAATGAATGAAGAACAGCTTAAATGCAATAAGGAGTTTGTTTACGGTGACAGTATGAGTAACCTGGAAACAATGTTCTCTTTCGTTATATGACATGTTAGTATGTCCCAGCACTTGCATACTCTCTTACTACACACTCACAAAAAGAGTACATACTTTTAGTGCATAGTATAAGTAGGTGAATTAAGACGCAGCACAGGACTTGGACAAAACCCATTTTTTAAATGCTTTCACTTACATGGCATATATATATATATATATATATATATATATATATATATATATATATATATATATATATATATATATATATATACAGGTGCATCTCAATAAATGAGAATGTCGTGGAAAAGTTCGTTTATTTCAGTAATTCAACTCAAATTGTGAAACTCGTGTATTAAATAAATTCAATGCCACTGACTGAAGTAGTTTAAGTCTTTGGTTCTTTTAATTGTGATGATTTTGGCTCACATTTAACAAAAACCCACCAATTCACTATCTCAACAAATTAGAATATGGTGACATGCCAATCAGCTAATCAACTCAAAACACTTGCAAAGGTTTCCTGAGCCTTCAAAATGGTCTCTCAGTTTGGTTCACTAAGTAAGCCACAAACATTCATTGCCAAAGAAGCTGGCTGTTCACAGAGTGCTGTATCCAAGCACGTTAACAGAAAGTTGAGTGGAAGGAAAAATTGTGGAAGAAAAAGATGCACAACCAACCGAGAGAACCGCAGCCTTATGAGGATTGTCAAGCAAAATCGATTCAAGAATTTGAGTGAACTTCACAAGGAATGGACTGAAGCTGGGGTCAAGGCATCAAGAGCCACCACACACACACGTGCCAAGGAATTTGGCTACAGTTGTCGTATTCCTCTTGTTAAGCCACTCCTGAACCACAGACAATGTCAGAGGCGTCTTACCTGGGCTAAGGAGAAGAAGAACTGGACTGTTGCCCAGTGGTCCAAAGCCCTCTTTTCAGATGAGAGCAAGTTTGTATTTCATTTGGAAACCAAGGTCCTAGAGTCTGGAGGAAGGGTGGAGAAGCTCATAGCCCAAGTTGCTTGAAGTCCAGTGTTCAGTTTCCACAGTCTGTGATGATTTGGGGTGCAATGTCATCTGATGGTGTTGGTCCATTGTGTTTTTTGAAAACCAAAGTCACTGCACCCGTTTACCAAGAAATTTTGGAGCACTTCATGCTTCCTTCAGCTGACCAGCATTTTGAAGATGCTGATTTCATTTTCCAGCAGGATTTGGTACCTGCCCACACTGCCAAAAGCACCAAAAGTTGGTTAAATGACCATGGTGTTGGTGTGCTTGACTGGCCAGCAAACTCACCAGACCTGAACCCCATAGAGAATCTATGGGGTATTGTCAAGAGGAAAATGAGAAAACAAGAGACCAAAAAATGCAGATGAGCTGAAGGCCACTGTCAAAGAAACCTGGGCTTCCATACCACCTCAGCAGTGCCACAAACTGATCACCTCCATGCCACGCCGAATTGAGGCAGTAATTAAAGCAAAAGGAGCCCCTACCAAGTATTGAGTACATGTACAGTAAATGAACATACTTTCCAGAAGGCCAACAATTCACTAAAAATGTTTTTTTTTATTGGTCTTATGAAGTATTCTAATTTGTTGAGATAGTGAATTGGTGGGTTTTTGTTAAATGTGAGCCAAAATCATCACAATTAAAAGAACCAAAGACTTAAACTACTTCAGTCTGTGGCATTGAATTTATTTAATACACAAGTTTCACAATTTGAGTTGAATTACTGAAATAAATGAACTTTTCCACGACATTCTAATTTATTGAGATGCACCTGTGTATATATAGACCTTGCTCTCCACCACCTTCCGTTTGAGGATGCCCCACAGCTGCTCAATAGGGTTTAGGTCTGGAGACAAGGCAGTGGTCGTCTCGGAGGTGTGTTTGGGGTCGTTATCATGTTGGAATACTGCCCTGCGGCCAAGTTTCACAAGGGAGGGGATCATGCTCTGCTTCAGTATGTCACAGTACATGTTGGCATTCATGGTTCCCTCAATGAACTGTAGCTCCCCAGTGCCGGCAGCACTCATGCAGCCCCAGACCATGACACTCTCACCACCATGATTGACTGTAGGCAAGACACACTTGTCTTTGTACTCCTCACCTGGTTGCCGCCACACACGCTTGACACCATCTGAACCAAATAAGTTTATCTTGGTCTCATCAGACCACAGGACATGGTTCCAGTAATCCATGTCCTTAGTCTGTTTGTCTTCAGCAAACTGTTTGCGGGTTTTCTTTTGCATCATCTTTAGAAGAGGCTTCCTTCTGGGACGACAGCCATACAGACCAATTTGATGCAGTGTGCGGCGTATGGTCTGAGCACTGACAGGCTGACCCCCCACCCCTTCAACCTCTGCAGCAATGCTGGCAGCACTCATACGTCTATTCTGCAAAGCCAACCTCTGGATATGATGCTGAGCACGTGCACTCAACAACTTTGGTCGACCATGGCGAGGCCTGTTCTGAGTGGAACCTGTCCTGTTAAACCGCTGTATGGTCTTGGCCACCGTGCTGCAGCTCAGTTTCAGGGTGTTGGCAATCTTCTTATAGCCTAGGCCATCTTTATGTAGAGCAACAATTCTTTTTTTCAGATCCTCAGAGAGTTCTTTGCCATGAGGTGCCATGTTGAACTTCCAGTGACCAGTCTGAGAGAGTGTGAGAACGATAACACCAAACTTAACACACCTGCTCCCCATTCACACCTGATACCTTGTAACACTAACGAGTCACATGACAACGGGGAGGGAAAATGTCTAATTGGGCCCAATTTGGACATTTTCACTTAGGGGTGTACTCACTTTTGTTTCCAGCGGTTTAGACATTAATGGCTGTGTGTTGAGTTATTTTGAGGGGACAGCAAATTTACACTGTTATACAAGTTGTACACTCACTACTTTACATTGTAGCAAAGTGTCATTTCGTCAGTGTTGTCCCATGAAAAGATATAATAAAATGTTTACAAAAATGTGAGGGGTGTACTCACTTTTCTGAGATACTGTACATGATGTGTGTCATAGAAGTATCATGGTAAAATATTTTTGTCATAGCCAACATGGCCTTAAGGTACTTTTTGATTTGCTGTGCCTGTCACTTTAATGCGTCAAAGAAGCCATGAGCACCAGGTGACTTGTTTTCCACAGAAATTTCTTTCGCTATTTTATTGGGTTTTTTTTAGAGGGTACCTATTTTCTCCCTGTGGTTCTTGCAAATACTTGTGTTTCCTGTGAGTGTGACTGCCAGAAAACTGTCATAGAAAATAACTGTAAGGCCAGTAAATCAGCGAGATTTCTCTTCTCCTAATGATCCTCTAAGCGTGATGCTGTGGCGAAGTGCTACCCCAGGCTCAGAATTCAAATAGACTGTTTCTTCATGCCATCCTCATTTCCAATTGCAGCTAATTTATGCCCTGATCTGAATGTGATTTGACCAATCTGTCACTTCCCACCTCCCCTTATGTTTCATTCCCATGTCCCATGTGCACCCCATCTATTCATTTCCTGGCATTCTGCAACCTTTTATTTATTTATTTATTTTATTAATCCAACCACTAGGAACGCTCAAACAACTAAAGTCAATGAAGACTCAAACCACGTAGAATCAGTTTAGATGATAAATCTGATCTGGCAGGTTTGTGGTGGATTTTTGCACAGATGGATGTGAAACAGGCAGACACGTGTGAGGTTCATGGCCTGTTTGAAAAGATGATCACCCGGTGAGTGTTGCTCTTTGTGCTAAGAAAGAGTCCTCCACTAAGATTTGCCCTGGAGCATTTCTCCATCCCTGTGAGGCTGTGTGCATGCCTGCTGATGCGCCTGTGCCTCTGGTTGACCGACAAGATTAGACGAGACCTGTCCACCACTACCACTCCACTTTCTCGTTCTCACAGCTCAATTTCTACCGTAGTTTACATTTGTGATATTTTATACCACAGTGTTGTTGAAATCTCAAATGTGATTGGTCGGAAAGTGTTTATTAATGTCCTATAACAGCAGCTCTGAGAGAGGTGCTGTCTGTAAATCAAACCACAGGTTTATATTAATGCGCTAGTTCTGATAAGTTATAATTTCTATAGTAACAGCACATTCACAGAAGTCTAATAATAAAAGGATTTAAAAACATGTTTGGGGGTTTTTGGCCTCCCATTACCACCTTTAAGGACTGCGTTCACCGAGTCAACTTGAACCGGAAGGTTTAATTAATTTGACTGTAGACTTAGGAAAGTGTATAAGGGCAGAGACCCTTCCTTTGAGTGTCTAACACAGCGTATGTAACGTAACATCTTTAATTGAGCCTCTCTGTGCTTTTAAAGGCTGCAGATGTCTTCCACATACCATGCATTTCCTTCCCCCCGTGCACTGTGACACTCCATTGGCCTTATTTAGACCTGCTCTGTCCATGAGCAACAAATGTTTTTTTTTTTTTTTTTGTTGTTGTTGTTTTTTTGTTTTTTTTTTAAAACAAAACCTATACTTGTTTATAAGGAGTCTCCAGTGTCAGCACTTTGTAACAGTCAGTAAGTTTTTCTACATGGGAAAGTCTTCAGGAAAGAGGAGTCTCGGTTTCTCAGTAACATGGCATCCTGCGTGTTTTTTGTCTTGTTCTGTTTAGTTTTTTTGGGTTTTTTTTATCTTATTAACTTCAGGAGGAAAAAATGGTGCAGCAGTGACTGTTTCTAAACACTTTAACATAAACAGGCGCTAACTTGTCTCGCGAATGTTCTACAACATTAAATGTGGCTATAATTTGTTAAAAAAACACAACATAATGTTCATGAATAAATGAAATTATTGCATTGTTGGCAAATTGTGTTTATAAATAAAGGGCATTGCTGTTCAAACACTTTTTGTAATATTTATTCTCCTCACATTCCGCACTCCGTGTTCATACACCCTTCGCCTTCCCCCTCCAAAAAAAAAACAACTTCAGGACCAGTGTCGGCTTAAATTTTGAGTTTGAAACTGCTTATTTTCACCAGAAATAGGACAGTGGTGCAAATCATTGGACATCCGCTATGTTGATATTTCATGGTTAATCAGTGGAACAGATTTGGATGTATTGTGGTCCAGATTATGTCGCACCCATTGTGCCCACTCACAGCATCTGTGGAGGTGATGTTAGCACCAAACACCACAAAATACGACATTTATTTATATGTTTAAAATAAAACATGGTATTTGTATTGCCACTAATGTTGAAGTAGTGTTCATTTAAGTTCTTTTTTTGTTTGTTTTGCTCAGATATTTTATTGACTGAAAAGAGAAGGCATATATAACTACATCCACGGATGTATGCATAAAATATACATATACACATGGATAGTAATAATAATGACAGACGAGAATAATACACACGGGGGGGTGTTGGTGAAAGAGAATCAGTCAGAGGGCAGAGTTTGAAGGGAATTGAAGTAGGTTATAAATGGTTGCCATTCATCATAGAAAGATCCAAAGCTGCCATTCTGAGAACATCTTATCAACTCCAGCTTCAGAAAGAACATACGGGGGGGGGGGTTGCCCACTGACAAAGAAATGATCAGTCTATAATTTTAATGGTAGGTGTATTTTAACAGTGAGAGACAGAATAACAACAAAAAAATCCAGAAAAACACATTTCAAAAAAGTTATAAATTGATTTGCATTATAATGAGTGAAATAAATATTTGATCCCCTATCAATCAGCAAGATTTCTGGCTCCCAGGTGTCTTTTACACAGGTAACGAGCTGAGATTAGGAGCACTCTCTTAAAGGGAGTGCTCCTAATCTCAGCTTGTTACCTGTATAAAAGACACCTGTCCACAGAAGCAATCAATCAATCAGATTCCAAACTCTCCACCATGGCCAAGACCAAAGAGCTGTCCAAGGATGTCAGAGACAAGATTGTAGACCTACACAAGGCTGGAATGGGCTACAAAACCATCGCCAAGCAGCTTGGTGAGAAGATGACAACAGTTGGTGCGATTACTCGCAAATGGAAGAAACTGTCAGTCTCCCTCGGTCTGGGGCTCCATGCAAGATCTCACCTCGTGGAGTTTCAATGATCATGAGAACGTTGCGGAATCAGCCCAGAACTACGCGGGAGGATCTTGTTAATGATCTCAAGGCAGCTGGGACCATAGTCACCAAGAAAACAATAGGGAACACACTATGCCGTGAAGGACTGAAATCCTGCAGCGCCCGCAAGGTCCCCCTGCTCAAGAAAGCACATGTACAGGCCCG
Organism: Cranoglanis bouderius; assembly: GCA_023630585.1. NCBI lineage: Eukaryota > Metazoa > Chordata > Actinopteri > Siluriformes > Cranoglanididae > Cranoglanis > Cranoglanis bouderius. The sequence goes on from CM042538.1 coordinate 23,656,571, forward strand.
TCTGAAGTTTGCCTGAATGATTCAGAGGAGAACTGGGTGAAAGTGTTGTGGTCAGATGAGACCAAAATCGAGCTCTTTGGCATCAACTCAACTCGCCGTGTTTGGAGGACGAGGAGGAAAACTGCCTATGACCACATGAACACCATCCCCACTGTCAAACATGGAGGTGGGAACATTATGCTTTAGGTTTGTTTTTCTGCTAAGGGGACAGGACAACTGCACATCAAAGGGACGATGGATGGGGCCATGTACCGTCAAATCTTGGGTGAGAACCTCCTTCCCTCAGCCAGGGCATTGAAAATGGGTCGTAGATGGGTATTCCAGCATGACCCAAAACACACAGCCAAGGCAACAAAGGAGTGGCTCAAGAAGAAGCACATTAAGGTCCTGGAGTGGCCTAGCCAGTCTCCAGACCGTAATCCCATAGAAAATCTGTGGAGGGAGCTGAAGGTTCGAGTTGCCAAACGTCAGCCTCGAGAACTTAATGACTTGGAGAGGATCTGCAAAGAGGAGTGGGACAAAATCCCTGCTGAGATGTGTGCAAACCCGGTGGCCAACTACAAGAAACGTCTGACCTCTGTGATTGCCAACAAGGGTTTTGCCAACAAGTACTAAGTCGAAGGGGTCAAATCCTTATTTCCCTCATTAAAATGCAAATCAATTTATAACTTTTTTGAAATGCGTTTTTCTGGATTTTTTTGTTGTTATTCTGTCTCTCACTGTTAAAATACACCTACCATTAAAATCATAGACTGATCATTTCTTTATCAGTGGGCAAACGTACAAAATCAGCAGGGGATCAAATACTTTTTTCCCCCCATGGTAGTATCAACAAGCCGTAGCGAAGTAGTTGGTGGTTTGGTGGACTTCCAGAGAAATAAAATCTGTCTTCTACCTAATAAGGAGGTGAAGGGTAATATATCTAACTGTTTGGAAGAAAGCAAAGTCTGAACCTTGGGGACCCCAAAAATTGCAATAGTAAGGCACAAAACTACCTTGGTTTTAAATACTTTGGATATAGTCTGTGTTCGTTCAGTTTCAGAGTGGTTTGTTGGTGGTTTTGTTGTTGAGAAAAAAATAGCCATGGGGAAAATAAAGGTCTATCTATTTATTGTATGGTACAAAAAATAAGCCATGCTGAAATGACATTGTACTGTGATAGATACGGTGACAATTTTGAGCTGTATTATGTGATACATTTTGGCCTCCCATTACCACCTTTAAGGACTGTGTTCACCGAGTCAACTTGAACCGGAAGGTTTAATTTCTATGGCTGTAGACTTAGGAAAGTGTATAAGGGCAGAGTCCCTTCCTGTGAGTGTCTAGCACAGCGTATGTAATGTAACATCCTTAATTGAGCCTCTGTGCTTTTTTTTAAGGCTTCAGATGTCTTCCACCTACTGTGCATTTCCTTCCCCCCGGGCACTGTGACACTTCATTGGATTTATTTAGACCTGCTCTGTCCATGAGCATCCACATGGTTCTGTCACTTACTTGGTCTTTTTGAGACTCTCCACTGCTGATTTCACACAACGAAGTCATTGTGAGACCTTCGAACTCCTCTCTAACTCTGCTGCCATGACAGACTGCTTTTCCAGGGATCTGACTAGGGATTAAGAGCTTTTCCCTTTTTTAGTGAAGTGATGACAGGATCAGCGTGGAGCTCTTGGAATGTTGAGAACTTTTTAAAGAGGTTGAATTGTGAGCTGCAGACCCCTCTATTACCTCTGTTTGCGTTCTACTTCAGACAGACATGTATTATGAAAGACTGCAGTTCTTTATGATAAACAGGCGACAGGACTGTCATAATAACAGCTAAACAGAAGAATGCAAACCTCAGTCTGACTGGCACATGACTTCTCATGGAACAGTGATCTGTGAGAGTAAACACATCATTGCAGGTGTTCTGCAGGGGGGAAAATCTAATTCAGAGAGGTGGGAATAAATCAGCTCTTCAATACTTATATGCGGAAGGAAACAAAACACAAAAGACCCCCTGCTTGCCTCCTGAAAGCCTCAGTCATGCTGACAGATTTCTCATCAAATGGAAATGTTAAGCGCACAGCAGTTTGTAATGGGGTTCTGTACGTGAGTGCACTCAGAGAAGGAAAGTTCAAGTTGGAAACTTCGGCACATAGACGGGGTGGTCTGTTGAAACCACCCTGAAGTTGATTCTTTTTCTATAACACCACCCCTCAGTGTTTTATTCCTCTTCTACCGCTGCAATGCGGTTATGATTACATTTTTCTTTCTTTTCTTTAAAGATTGACCACTTTTTTTCGTTTATAAGTACATTTAATGTTGTGGAACATCTGCGAAAGGAGTTAGTTTTATAGCAGCTACAAACAGTCATTCCCTCACCAGCCTGAAAGTTAATTAAAGCAATGAGGCACAAGCGGGAATGTGTTACAGTGCTGTTATCATGGGTTATGGAATTCCTATGTACAATACAAAGCAGAGTAAAAACCCCTTACTCGTGATAAAAATCATTGTAATGCACACCCTTGAATGTATTTTCATTTATTATTAAAAATATTCGTAATAAAGCCGTGAAGATGGAAGCCGTGAAGATGGCATTAGACTGCAATTGATGCGGGCAGTTTTGGTGCGGTGTCTTGGGACAACAGTTGCCACAAACTACTACACAAACAGACTTTGCGCTCGGGTCTCCATCGGTGGACAGTTCATGACTTCAGCGGAATAGATTTCATATTGAGACTGTGGTGAATTTCCTGATTACACAGTTGCACTTTCTGTTTTATCATGTAGCACACAGTTATAGAAAGGATTTATTTATAATCGCACTATCCGGTGTCACCCTGATGAGGATGGGTTCCCTTTTGAGTCTGGTTCCTTCCCAAGGTTTCTTCCTCATATCGTCTCAGGGAGTTTTTCCTTGCCACCGTCACCTCTGGCTTGCTCATTAGGGACAAATGTACCAATTTAAAATTTAGATCCGTAATTTCTGTAAAGCTGCTTTGTGACAATGTCACTGTTAAAAGCGCTATACAAATAAAACTGAATTGAGTAAACAGTTCTTTTTGCCATGCAGTGTAGTCTGTTATACCACAGAGCAGCTTAATTCTTGAATCTGATTGGTCAGCAGGTGTTTTGTAAAGTTTCCCAGTCTTCAGAACAGAGGAGGTAATGGCTGTTTTATATTTGCTATAATGTAAGCTGTAACAAAAACCAACTTGTCTCTCGGACGTTCCACAACATTAACTATAACTACTTTTAAACCATTAAAATGTGTGACGTGTTGTTCATTAATAAATTAAACATTGTGATTGTTGGCAAATCTTTCTGGTATCAGCGGAATAACACACTCCAGACTGTGTGGTTATATGATAATAATCAACTTCATGGTACTAACATATCACACCACCATGGAATAACCATGTATTATTTTCGTTTATACCATGGTCTGTCTGAATACTTGATTCTGATTGGCTGGAAGGTGTACGTTCAAACCGCTGAATGCACAGGTAAGTCTATTCAGTTTAATCCTCTTTCTAAATTAATGCGCTGCCTATAAACAACTGTAACCATAGTAACGTATAGTTACAGTTGCATACAATAGTTAAACTCACAGCTTCATTATTAGTAGAGATGCAGCACAGATGCAGGTAATTCACACACACACACACACAATCTCTCGATTTTAATGTACTCCACGGATTCTTTGCCTCCACTTCGTGCATTAAAATTCTTTAATGCACACCTAGCCGTGGATTATCCCTTACATAAAGTAACTGCAAACCTGTTGTGTTGTTCTTTTCTTCACATTAAACCTTGGTTGCCAAACAACATAACGGACAAAGCTTATGGTAGTCTATGGACAGAACAATGGCTTAAGTGGTTTGAAACCTGGTGCATTTATACAGAAATGGATTATTATGACGTTGTCACAGGAGTGTGTATATCGAGAATTTTACAACGCCATTGCATCACTAATCTCATGTAATAAGCCTAATTAACCTTATTTAGTAGAGTTCAGCTCTTTATAAGGGCTGTGTTATTTGATCATGTTTAAGAATGACTCCGGCATTTACAAATGTCTCGTACTAGGCTGTCTGAAATATATGCATGCAGCCTTTATATAATTCAGCACATTGGGAGAGCTCCTGGAGGTAAGTGCAGTACAATAATCTGATTTTTAACATTACTAATATATAGCCCCTGCCCACCAGTTCAACTGGAGAAGGAAAGTTAAATGGATGAGCTGAAAATGAAAACACAGACACTGTAATGCTTTGCTAAGAGCACAGACAGAGAGAGAGAGAGAGAGAGACTAGTGTATTCTTTTGAAAGAGAAGAATGCAAAAGAATATGGTAGTAGCATCAAATAAATGTGAATGTAAATGCGTTCATTTTTCATTTGGCTCAGCACTCTTCTGTATTTTCCGAATTCTATCAGCTGCACAGAATTTGTGGTTAATAGCATGACGTTTTATTCCATCATGGGAAATTACCTACTCTAATAGAATGTCATTTTCCTTCATGGATCTCATTTTAAGTTCGTGGTCTTTTTTAATTACCCTTGGCAGTTTAGGAAGAAGTATGAGTTTTATTCTTCGGTAGAGGTAACAGAGTATAACAAAGTAGTTTTAACACCTAAACAGGCATCACAGCCTTTTCTGCCTAAATAGCAGGTGAAAGCATTGCTCTTTCTACATGTACTCGCTCCTGTCTTTTCTGTTGTGCTAAGTGGCTCACATTGTGACTCGAGCTTTTACTGCGCAACTGGAAGTATCATTTTGCCGAGTCATGAACACGAGATACAATGCGGTATTTTGGGTTCGTTCTCAGAGAGAGTGAGTAAATGAGCCTGGAGAAAGCTCAAGGTTTTCATGGCTGTCCTACTTCAATTCTTTATCTGATACAGTGTTCATGTCCAAAATAGGGGTGATGATTTTTTATTAATGCTCAAGCCTGATATATACATTAGTCAAGGCGAGGTCATGGTGGTGAAGAAAGGAAAAGACGAGGCCTCAATGGATGGGAGAATATTTATATCACAAACAGAACTAAGGAGTCGAAACTTTTCTGTCCTTGCAGCACAAATATATTAGGATCCCTTTGCTTCTTTACAAATGTTAGCTACTGATTGACTTTTGGTGTGTCTCAGTCAGACCCCTAGCTCCCTAGGTCATGAATCAGTATGTCGTATACACGAGTTTGGGCACTAGTAAGGACCCTGGCTCACTGCACATTGGAACAGTGACATGACCGAATACTCACATTGTAAAACGTCACCAAAAATATTTACGTTTTATATGTCATATAAATTTGTTAGCTTAATCACACACATTTATGTCATGGTACGTCAAGCAGGATCGTAGGCTAGCTAGTGTTCTTTAAAAAAAATGAAACACTTAAAAGTCGTTAGACTCAAACTGTATATAGAACGTCAAATAAAGTTAAATATACGCTAACGTAACTAATCCTTTGAGAGCTACAACAACGATAACAAGCTGCTTACATTTGTAGACGAAGATGTCCGAGAGTTCGTCCGCCATTTTCTTTCGAGCTGAGAGGCTTCAGAAAACATGACGTCGTTTTCAGTAAGGGAACATAGTGAGCATCGATGCTCCCTGGTTTTTGCACTGAACGTTCCAGTGCACCTGAAGGATTTTGAGTGCTTAAAATGGCCGACTCCCTGATCAGTGTCCTGACTACTGAACTACGGAGCTGACTGAGACGACCGTTTGTGTAATGTCTCAGTCAGAAACCTACTAGCAGGGTTCGTCAACTGATGAATCGCAGACCCAGCAAAGTGTTTCCTTAAACACAACCGAGTATATCCGCATGGTGCAATACCAACATTAATAGTTATTAACACCACGTGACACTGTGTCCCTAACTAAATAAACAAACTAACGTAACGTGACGTCATATCTGAAATCGCATGCTTGTGTACTATTTTAGACCATTATTGAGTATTAACACTCGGTTTTCCTATTACAGTTAGTGTTTGAATTTAAAAAAAAACCTAAAGCTATCTACGCAAGTCTGTTTTGAGTATCAGTCGTCAGGATTTTCTACATTACAGAGTGTCCCAAAAGTCTCCACATACTTTTTAGTAAAATGTCTTCCAAAACAGACTTATGTAGAATAGCTTTTAAGAAAGCATTGGACAAAAGAAGAACGTGTTGAAATCATTCTCATGGTTGGACCGGGAAGCCGTCGCAAGGTTCGATGGACATTAACAGGAAACATGGCAAGCACATCACACACACTGACCGAGAAGGGGACGTCCACAAACATCCGCTGACGAAGGCGCAACCGACGTGGTGCTGGCAAACATAGTCCCCTTTGTATAGAGACTTTTGGGATGCCCTGTAGTAAATATTTTTGAATGTACCCTAAGATAAACTATCAGTGGTGCTGGCTCTTGTCTACCTCACAGCAGTTCTGTTGTGCGTGCCCTGCACTCAGTAACACAGGGTTACTGAGAAACCACAAAATCTTCCGGCCTAAAGACATTGCCATGTCAGAAACGTAATGGAACAGACTGTTCCCAAAACACTTAGACCGTATCAACAATTGCACCCAGTTTTAAAGGTTTAGAGTTGATGTGGAGTGTTTGCTATACGAGTCCCTGTGTAAGAAACAATGATGTATTAGAACGTGATTTAATATAAACCTGTGATTTGCCTTCCAGCCAGTCCTGCTGTCAGAGCTACCATTTTAGAAAATTAATCAATACCTTCCCACCAAACAGCTCTGTGGTATCCTATGAGATGCTGCAGCATGATATTACTGATGCGTCGTATTCTTGTATTGTTGCTTATATTTGCATATCTGTCAATACCTTGTAAAAACATCTCTGAATGTAGATGTGTCTTTCCACAGAACATTTGCAGTGCAGTGGGATTATGTGCAACAAAACAAGGGACAAAAGCAGACCCCCTGCTGCCCCTGACAGAGGCAAGTGGCGACCCTGGTGGATGTGTGTGTCAGTGCAATTCAGAACGTAAAGTGCACTCGAGCAGGCTTTCTCAAACAAGCTGGTGGCATGTCCTAGCACGAGCTGCACTGATTGCTGTGAGTGCTTCATTGTATCCTGTAATGTGTGCTTTCCCAACACCCCTGAACATCCTGGCTTCGAGTAGGGCTGTCACAGCCCAGATGAGCTGTTTGGGGAGGAAATATTCCAGGCATGAGCATTCAGCAAATTACTGAGCGAGTGTTCTGAGTAACAGGCATGTGTCATTTCTTGACTTATCCGCTTTCAAGGTCAAGGTGCAGACGCCAGGATCCTAAAACGTAACACAGTGTGTGTTTGTCTGGATGTCGGCATGCCTCTTCTCTTTGTTCTGTCAAAATCGAAATCCCACCTCTTTATGGAAATGTGAGACATGGTGCTGGGTTGCCACGTGGGACTCTGCCACGCACAAGCCGACTGGCACAATCAGGGGGCAGAACAGAGGGTGTTAATGAGCCTGATTTCCATCTATGGCCAATTAGCACTCGCTGCTCAGGGTAATGTTGTTAGCTGTCAGCACTTAAGCCTGTGGTGCGTGGTGGCCAGGGCTGAAGATGAGGTTGGGGTTCGTGCTGGTGGGTGGTGCCGTAATTCTCGAAGCCTTTTGTTTGTTTGGCAGCACAAACATCAGACGCCCTCCCTCACCCCCTCACTCCGACATGTCTGCATTATCCATTATTCCTCTCAATTAAATTGCAGTTATAGGGCAGGGGCAGGGAATAGATGTGGGAGTTTCTCTGCACCTTATGATTGGATTGGATTGGATTTTGAATCAGGGTGGTGTGATTTTTAAATTTTTTATTTATTTATTTATTTATTTTCAATTATGGAACGATTTTTTTTTTTTTTTTTAATGCATCTTGATTTCCATAGCCTTGCTGATATAACATTGCGATTTATTTATTTTTATCCGGCATGCTCAATGAAAACGCTAAGCTTAATGCAAGGTTTAGTTTTCATTTAAAATGTTTCATTTAAAAATAAAAATCTGTTTATGCTGAAGCCTTTATGAAATCTGATATGCATTAATGCAGCATGTCCAAGAATCTGTTGTTTCCCCCATTCCTAGGCTTGAATGCCTGTTCTAAATAATTTGAGCAGGCGTATGCATTGTCACTCACACTCTCATACACCTTACCAGCACTTCTTGGTAATGAATGAGCAGAAGGTGGAGGAGGGGATGCTGGGATACCGACACGGGATGGTAAACACTCCCAACCACGAGATTCCTCACTGGCTTGCCAGGTCCTTTGAACTTTACCTCTTTGTCTCAGGCTCCTCTCTCACAGGAAGAAGGGTGAGGAACAAGCCTGGGTGTGTGTGTGTGTGTGAGAGTGTTTTCCCCCGCCCTCCCTCTTTCCATATTCTCCACAATGCGCACAGCCTCTTTGGCACTCACCCACATGCTCAGCTGAGAGTGGGGACTGAAGGCTGGGCTGAGAGCGGAGCTGCACTGCTGCTGTCCTCTCGGAGGAGATGATCAGGTCTGCACAAGTGCTCCGGAGCTGATATTTGACCCGGCTTTCTCCGTCCCGGAGGACTAAAAGCTACCCCCTCCTCCTCTCACTCTTTCACCCTACCTCTCTCTCTCTCCGTCTCCCCGGGGGAAGCTCTCCTCAGCTCTTTGTGAAGCACATACACACGTGCAACATCGCTGCTGCTGCTGCAGCAACCAAAGTACAGCGTCTGCATCCGGATTTCGCAACCATGGATCGCTTCCTCGGCTTCGTTAAGCAGATCCGCAGGTCCCGGAGACGCAAGGGCAAAAAGTACCGGCCCGAAGAGGATTATCACGAGGGCTACGAGGATGTGTACTACTACGCTTCCGAGCACCTGCACAGTAAGTGCTTTAACTGTGCCGGCTATCAGGAGACAGACGAGACTTTTCATTGTTTTACCTTCACTGTGAATCATTAGGCTTGAGCTAGCGTCGACGCAGAGGGGGCTGACTTTGCTGACTTTGGGAAGGCTATAGAGTGAGACCAGGTTACTGGAGGTTAGAAGTTGTGTGTGTGTGTGTGTGTTGTCGCCAGAAGTGCTTGCTCTGATAAATGGCATGTATCGGTTAGCGTTTATTTGTATTGATTGAGAGCGAGTTTAATGTCATGTTGGTCGTAAATAGTGTCCTGCGCGCGCCTCACATGGACATGTTCAGCCTCAGTGCTCACTTGCTGTTCCTCGGAGTGTTGACGTTTTTCTCTCACCTTATGTGAACCGTGTGTGTGTGTGTGTGTGTGTGTGTGTGGCGTGTGTGAGATCACCCCTCCCTCATGTATTTGAAAAGCATGCCACTCTCAAGCTATCCTGAATGCCTTGTTGTAGAAACACAACAGTGCTCTGTCCAGCGCTTTTGATCTCGTCTAAAGGACCCTCGTAATGCACCCATCTCTTCATCTGCTGCATTCTTCCATGCTGCTACATGCACAGATGGACCCTGGGGTGGACTTAAGCCTCTGCCCTTTTGCCCTCAGACTTTACAAGTGCCCTCTTGGCTGGTGTTCCATGGCCTCCAGGTGGGTCAAGAAGCAAAGCTTGCTACCTGAAGAGCAGACACAGGGAAACAGGAAAACACCAAGCTAATGAATTTCCTTAAGAGTCCTGCCATTCCCCTCTTGGTTGTAATGTTGTACATGATCCATCCTAAGAATATAAAGTGATCTCTAGCCACAATTTCTGTTAGAGCTTCTTCACTCTTGAGCACCCCTTCATGTGGAATAATGTCTGCCAGTCAATATTTCATCTGTCGACTTCGACCTGCAGATTACAGAGTACTGTTTAATTATAAAAATCACTATTGAAACAGCAGCATTTACACTCATTAATCAGCCAGATGGCTACATGTACGTAGCTTACACACAGGCAAGCTATCTAGCTAGCTATTTTATTGTTAACATCAGTCATCATGTCACATATGAAAACTAACAAATATATACAGTACTGTGCAAAAGTTTTAGGCGCATGCAAAGAAATGCTGTGGAGCAAAGATGCCTTCAAAATAATGAAATTAAATGTTTCTAAATAAATAAATAAAATACAGTAAAGAGCAGTAAACGGTAGTAAATGAGACAAAGTCAATATTTGGTGTGACAAAAAAATAAAAATAGTAGTCTCGGGTACAATTTGTGCAGTTTTATAAGGAAATGAGCTGGTAAGTTTTATTGAGCATCTTGCAGAACCAGACACAGTTCTTCTGGAGACTTTGACTTTTGCACTTGCTTCTTATTTTTGCAGCAAAACCCAGCAGCCTTCATTGTGTTTTTTGTCTGAAAAGTGTCTCTTACGTAATACGCTGCTTTCTTTAATGACATACTAACATTTAATTTTGTGCTAGAAAACTAATGTTTGGGAATCTAAAATGTTTTTTTGTACTGACTTGATAATGTAGACGTCATAAAATAAAAAACTACAACAAAGTTTGTACTAAAAAAAAATAGGGTGCCTAAAACTTTTGCACAGTACTGTACCTATATGCAGTGTCAAACATTTTTACATTTACAGTCACTTTTCTTCCTAGTGATGTTATAGCAGGATTGTTTTATTGGTTGGTTGTATGATATTGTTTTTGTTTTTTTTTAATTTTTTTATTTTATTTTATTTTTTATATATAAATCTTTCTACTGATGCAATGAAATGGGGAAAAAACTTGGACAAGACTGAAATTCAAGGCATTCTGGACCGAAAAACCAAGCATCAGTGTTAATAATTTATTTGGCTTTTATGCTGAAAATCTGAATGCATGAATTCAAAGTATTGCATAAGTCAAAATATTGCAAGGTAATTACAAATTACTGACAAGTCACTTCTTTCAGTAAGACAGTACTCCATAAAGTAAAGCTGGCAATAAACAAAACAAATACCATGAAGTAGAAAGCTTTTATACATGGCCTGCATTGTGCCCAGGATGCCTTGCTTTCAGGTGGTGTATCAAACTGGTAGTGGAAAAGTCCTTGTGTGGAACAGGTTTACTTTTTCCAGGCATTTTTATTCTTCAGAAAACTGAAAGTGTCATCATTTTGGTGCATCCTTGGTGCATCCCCCGTACACCTGAAATCTGAAATCAAAAACTGGGAATTTTTAAATAAATAAATTAGTGTAAATCTATAACGGGCAACGAGAGGCACAATACACTGGTAAATAAATTAATCTCTTCTGTCATCACGTGAATAGATGTAGAAATGTCAAGTGTTACTCAGTTGCTGAACATTACACATTACAATAAAATAACAGACAAGGACATAGCCAACACTGGTAATAAAACTGATGATTTGCTATGAATGCATGCGGATACTATATACAGCTATTACACTGCAAGTAAAATATATATATATATATATATATCTCGCACAAAGAAGAATGTTGACCAGGTAAATATTACACAGAAATATTATTGCATCTGAAACCCAAAAGACCGTGCTGTCAGTGACAGTCATGATGTTTGTGAAGCAGTTAAGGCTCACAGAAATTGGCATCCAAGATTGGAAAAGCATCACCTGGTCAATTTCCAGCCTTCAACTGTTCATGACAGCAAGCCTGTGCCCACTATAGCCTCAGATTCCTGTTCTTGGCCGACCGGATTGGAACCTGATGTGGTCTTCTGCTGATGTAGCCCACGTGAGGGTAGTGCTAGCTCATTGGTTAAGATGTTGGACTACTGATCGGAAGGTCATGAGCTCAAATCACAGGACTGCCAAGCTGCCACTGATGGGTCCTTGAGCAATGCCTTTAACCCTGAACTGCACAGTTGTATAAATGAGATGAATGTAAATCGCTCTGAACGAGGGCATCTTCCAAATGCCGTAAATGTAAATCTGCCTTAAGGTTCTGCCTGAGATGCTTTTCTGCTCACCACAGTTCTAAAGAGTGGTTATATGAGTTACTGTAACCTTCCTATTAGTTCAAACTAGTCCTGAGATTCCCCTCTGACCTGTTTTTTTTTTTTTTTTTTTTGCCCTATTCTGTGTAAACTCTAAAGACTGTTTTGTTGAGTTTGAAAATCTCAGGAGATCAGTAGTTTCTGAAATACTCAAACCAACGAACCATGCCATGGCCAATGTCACTGAGATCACATTTTCCACATTCTGATGTCTGATGTGAATATTAACAGAAGCTCTTGACCTGCTGCCGTAATGATTCTCTGTTTGGATAATTGCATGAATGAGCAAGTGTACAAGTGTTCCAGTGAGAGTATGTATATCTGGATTTTATTAAGTATTATATCATCAATTTGTGGGGGCACGGTGGCTTAGTGGTTAGCATCTCATGGCAGATTAAGGTCTAAGTGATGTGTTTGAATTGACACTGAAGCGAAGGTGATACAATCTGTAGGGCATGAACTAATCTATACGTCACACTAAGGCAGTGTCTCCATAGATGAAAATTGTAATCTTAGTTTTGCCTTTGCATTGCACCTGGTAGAAAATGCTTTCTTGAACAGGGTTCATGTAATGAACGGTGTGTACGAGTATGAATGGTGGCGTGGTATCATAAGGTTTGGAGTAATGCACAGGTCTGCTTCCACTGCCGATGTAACTGCTCAAGAGTTGAGAAACTCAGCCAAAGTTCAATAATTGGCCGTCTGCGTCAGGTTGTTTAACCTGTGCCGAGGCTTCACTCCAACATCCCTGGGGTGGAATAGGGAACGACGAGGAGGAGTGAGGAGAGGCCTTTCGTCCACATTCCTCACCTCTGACAGGGACAGATTGAGAGTGGGGATGCTTGTGAGCAAGAGCAGGTGTCAGCTAGGAGAAGGTTTTCACAAGGACCATCAGCCGGGGTTTGATATTTTTCCCAGAATAAATACCTTCCTGAAATTTTGATGTGGGGGTGTGTGGCTTCAATCCTGGAGAATGTACGAGCATTGTGATGAGCATCAGGCTCTGACAAGTTAATGAATAATAGTCTGTAAGAAAAATTCAATAAATGATGTACATATTCATCACCATCCAGTGTACTGATGTGGCCGTCACTGTCTGAGTTAAAAGCACTTTCTTCATGAACAATGGCTCAGACTTGCGTTTTTATTCGTTGTAAGACAGTGATGTTTCATTTTCTATCACAAACTGTTTAATTTCCATGGAAATCTTAATTAAATAGAAGTATTTATTAGAGAACGGTTACGACTTTGATTTTGCCTGAGGCAGCAACTTAATCTCTCTAGCGTTGCTGTTGCATGCCTGCATTTAGTCAATCATTCACTTTGATATGCTTTTTCAAAAGCTCTGAGACATAAAATTAGACATCTAATTATCCCAGCAGGGGTCTGGCACATAAAATGCAAGAATAAATGCCATGCTGAATTTTTTTCTGCTTTTCTACAGATACAGAGTGTAACGTTTTATTTATTTATTTATTTTTAAATCTTCCCTGCTGGGTTGCACTGAACACGGTTGGTATGTAGGTGTAATTGGCCTCTCAAATGGATGCGGTGCTTTGAAAAATGTTAAGGTACAGCTATAGATATGTGCAGCCTGATGCACATGGAGAGACCAGATACTAATTAACTTGTGTTACTAAAATGATAATAATAATAATAATAATAATAATAATAATAATAATAATAATGTCACGCTTGGTTCCACCTCTTACTCTTGCCTGTGCTAGAACTGCCCCCTGCATCATTTATAACAGGCTCATGCATAATTCACGACGAGGTTGTAGCCTGCCCATTTCTGTAAATTTATCAAACTCGTACTTGTGTGGGACGCAGCTGTTTGCTCTCTGATGGGACTCATCCGTCTACTCTTAGGCTCGCCGCAGCCCCCGTCATTCCAACTTGCAGGAGGTCTATACTTGTTCATTTTGAAAAATGTTTCATTTCATCATGACAATAGGGGAGACAGACAAGGTGTGCTCACTCATAAATCTGGAGACGAGCAACAGTAGAGCAGAGCACACAGGATAGAGAGGAGGAGCCAGATGGCTTTTTATCCTTTCTGTTTATTTACTTCACCATATGTGAGGTTTAAGTCTTATCCTCATTTGCAGGTTTATATAATAGCTGAGTTCATGTGAGTCTCGAACAGTTATCACCTTAGGAGCTCTTTTTTCTTCAATGACACATGCTACATTTCAAAGCCGATACTTAAGTCCTCCATTTTGTTTGTTTATTTGTTATCTTGCTACACGTCTATTGCTTATATCAAGTACAGTGCTTCCATGCTGAATTTGTGAATTTAGCTCTGGTTAGGTTATGTTCTTCAGTCAAAAAAAAAAAAATGACAACCAGTATTTATTCATGTGTAACTTCTGTAAACGTAGAGACTATCCTGTGTTCATCCCAGGACTCTTACTCACAGTCTGCTCATGCTGAACATCCTTTCAACACACTGTACTCATTGCCTGTACTCCTGTACAACTGTAATGATTTATTATCCTACTATCCAGTCACCTAGAAGATGATGATTTCTCTTTTGAGGCAAGGTTTCTTTCTCATGCTGTAGTGTTTTTGTTCGTCACTGTTGCTTTTTAACCTCCTCTAACTAAATGTAGGTGATCTGTAATGAATTAAGCTCACCAGCTTCCCATTTTCCCATCTTCTCCCCAAGCCAACAGCTGTCTAATTCCGACACAGTGTCAGAGCTTGGCATAGCGGCTGATCGCCATTACTGATACAGTAACCGAGCCACATCTCTGCAAGCTTCTGTTGGAAAGTTATGAAAAATATCTGTCATTATGGTGGCAACGTGCTTGAAAACAATGTGTGTACTGTGTTATGTGCAAAGATCGGTGTTGGGTCTTTTTAACATATACAAATAAAGTACTTCAGTGGAAATGGATCATATCGAGTCTGATACTGATCCAACAGATCACCTGGTAGGTCGTTTTCTAGAAGAAAACTTCAGTCCTTCTACTGAAGACCTGCCCTATCAGCTTCACTTGTATATCCACTGACGTATTTTCTCTGCGGTGGAAGATACTGCAAAAGAAAAGACGTGAGCCTTTCTAATTTAGATGAGACCAGAAGTCCCAGAAATTCACAATACATCACTGGTCCCTCTAAACCGCTTAACAGTTGATGAGAGAGATGCTCTGACGGATGATTTTTAATGAGCTGTATAAAGTTAGTAGGCGATAATGGAGAGCATCTTTAAAACCACCTGAGGCTTTGTGCATTAGAAATGTCTCTTCACAGTTCCTCAGCTCCTCTTTTCTTACCAGACTAAAACTCTGTCCAAGATGAGTCAAAGGGAGTGAAAAGTATGACTTCGCTACATTTTATCTGAAAGAGATAAACATCACGCGCCGGCCGACGACGTCTTGTCGAGGCTGTAAACACAATATGCGGCGTGATCATATGCTTGTTTGTTTTCCCTTCTCTGTATTAATGCACTAAACAAGCTAAGAATCTGTTAGATTTCTGCACAGCTAAAAGCGTGGAACTGGGTAAGCTCTGAAATTACGCATAGACATAAACCATCTGCAGCAAAAAAGGGATTTAATTATACTCAACTCTTGTTGCATGTTACTGCTGTCAGCAGAAGTGCTGATCACACATTCAGGATGATCTCGTGTAAGTAATATGAGAATATCACAGTTCTTATTATCTAATCTGTATGTGCTTGAAGAGTTTATGAGCCTTGATTTATTACCTGTTGTATTCTCTGCTATCGAACGAAAGAGCCATGGATTAAGCCTGCATTGGCATTGGTGAAACCCACTTGCACGCTGATGTAAATGAATCAATCTTCATCACTTTCATTCGTCTGCCTTTGTGCTTTGGGTTACTATTTGGGACACTTTCCTGTGTTGCAGGTGCAGACATGACGAAGCTGACTACCACCCCAATTCCCCCTGCTTGTGCAATAGAGCCCTCAGTTATGTAGGCTTTGATGAATTCTGATCCTGTTGTGTTTGTGCCATTAACGAAGGCATCGAGCATTAATCACATATGACAGCTGAGTGTCTGCCCTGCGAGTATCTCACTTCTCCTGCGCTAAATCAGTCAAATATGCGCCTGGCTTCCAAAGAGGACTGGAGTTAACTGTACATTGATGAGCTTCCTCGAAAGCTGTTCTTGATCACTAGCTGCAGTATTAAATTGAACCGATTCACTCGCATCTTAGAGTCACACCATCTTTATTGCGGTCATAAAGGCCGTCTGGGAGATCGTCTTTTTTTTTTTTTTTTTTTTGTCTTTACCGGATGAACCGGGTTGTGTTGTATTTAGTCTGCTGGAATCGAAAACATTCAGCTTTCGAAGAAAAAAAAATGTTAAAGGCTCTGTGGACTTGAGCTGAATGGATTCATATTCCTCACCTGTCTCACAGAATGAGTGTATGCAACGGAGAGAAAGGAGAATACATAAGCTTGGGTTGCATTTGACATTTTAACAAATGTTCTTATAGGAAAGAGAATAGTAGAATAAAAAAAAAAAAACACTAGGTGAGGATCAGCATGACTCTCTCTCTTGATACGAGTGCTGCTTTCCACTTCTTGAGAGGATGTAATAAATGATTCCATGCTGAAATTTGATGGAATTCCTCTTGAATTTCACATCTAATAAGTTTTTCCCGATAAAATGAAGCTTCAGCCGAACTACTGGTTTACTCCATCCATCCACTTTCCATGGTCGCAGGGGAGCCTGGAGCCGATCCCAAGGCGGGGACACACTGGACGGGGCGCCAACCCATCAAAGGGCACAATCGCACCCACATTCACTCACTACGGGCAATTTGGAAATGTCAGTCAGCCTACAGCGCATGTCTTTGGACTGGGGGAGGAAACCAGAGTACCAGGAGGAAACCCCCGAAGCACTGGGAGAACATGCAAAGTCCATGCACACAGGGCAGAGGCGGGTTTTGAACCCCCAACCTCGGCAGTGCTAACCACACAATGCCCTCCTTTTGTATACTCCTCCCCTGGAATTTAGCATGGTTCCTGTATGAGTTGCTGAAATGTGGATCTGCATCTTTATCATTATCCGAGCCTTCATCATTGCCTGGACCTCTTCTCTAATGGCTGCTCTTGCTGCTGGCCTGACGGGCACAAAGAGCACCGCAGGGACTAACTGCAGCATCGGGCTTGTCTGAAGAGCCACTCTCTCCCCTCACTTCCACCCTCTGTCTAGCTCTGTCTCTCCCTCTCTCTCGCAACTTCGCTTTATCAAGCTTTTCCCTTCATTCTCTTCCCTCCTCTACCTCGCTCCCACTCAATTTTTTTCAACTTTACTATCAGTACAATCCATCAAATGTGATGTGATTAGATGGTAGTTGCCTTCACATCCACTCTCTGCGCTGTAAGCCATTTCTGAATGTCCCTGTTCTCCATTCGGCTCACTCTGTATTTTTTAATATCACTGACAAGCTCTTGCTTTCTGTCACTTGCGCTCTTTCTTCTGGATAAAATACAAATATCATGGTATTAATCAATCTTTTTCGAAGCCCAAATTCAGAGGTGTTGAATGTTAAATCTACCGAATAGCTCTTCACTGTCATAAGACATATTAGTCATTATTTTTCCCCCTGAAGTCAATAGTTTATTTAAAGTGCCACTGTAGAAGTCACAAGATATGTGTTAAAGCCTGCTCACCTCTGTTACTTGCCGCTATTTCCATCCCGGTAGTGTTTGATGGAGAAATAAGCATCTCTACTTTCAGTCTCGTTAGAATCGTATTAATTTGAACAGCAGCTTTAAGGTTTGCTGGGTATGATATCGACTAAATGCCAAATTAATTGGAAAATTATTGTCAGAGGAATGGATCCTGATTTTGCCTTTTGAGTTGCCATTTCAGACTGGATTATGAGCGATCATAACTAATAAAGACTCACTGCAACACCCACAGTTGGAGCCCAAGTGGATGATGAAAAGGAACGAGTTCTACGTTTGAGGAGGATCTTAATGCCTTATCTTGTGTTTAGAAATTTGTGTCGGCATATTAGCACACATTTTGTACTCTACAAGGTAATGAAATTCAGTGGAGTGATAGATATTATGCTTTCTAATCGTTAGTCTCATTCATAACCAACACCAATATTCACAATAATTCACTGTTCCAATCATATTCCATCCATCCATCCATCCATTTCCTGTACTGCTTATCCTACACAGGGTCACGGGGGAGTCTGGAGCCTATCCCAGGGAAATCGGTGCACAAGGCGGGGGACACCCTGGACAGGGTGCCAACCCATCGCAGGGCACAATTGCACACACATTCACACACCCATTCACACACTACGGAAAATTTGGAAATGCAAATCAGCCTACAACGTATGTCTTTTGATTGGGGGAGGAAACTGGAGTACTTGGAGGAAACCCCTGAAGCGCACGGTGAATATGCTGTGCACACAGGCTGGAGGCAGGATTCGAACCCCCCCAACCCTGGAGGTGCGAGGCAAGCATGTTAACCACTAAGCCATCATGCCCAAGCCACCAATTATGAAGGCAAAATAAATAAATAAAAATAAACAATTGAATGATTAAGATGCCATTTCCTACTTTTATATAGCTGACACAAGTCTACTGAAGCACATATTTCCTAGACTTGCTTGTTAGACTACCCTTGTCACTGGATTATGTGGATTATAAGGAAAAAACAAAGTTTGTTAGTAAGGTGTTGGGCCACCACAAGCCACATGAACAGCTTCAATGCATGTTGGCAGAAATTGCACAAAATGGTGGGTCTTCTGCCTTCATTTCAATATATACAGTGACTCCGCTGTTCACACATGCAGGTGAACCAGATCACAAATCAGGTCACACTGTGCATGATACCATACTGCATGATGCTCCACTGTCCAAAGTTAAACGCCAGTGATGCCTGATGTTCGCACACAAACATCTGATATTCAAGTGTACTTCCTGTCGACCATTGTCAAAAACTGGTTTTTTTGCTACTCCTCCTACAAATTATGTCCCATCAACACCAAATTTGGCTCACATCATCTTGAGACCTGTCTAAAGAAAAGTTATCAAAGGAACTCTGATATTCAAAACCGCTCTCCCATAACGGACGGGCAAATGCATGAAAATACAAATAATTCTTGAATCCCTTTGCCTATAGTTATGGCTCTGTTTTCCTGTAATTGCTTATGCAACAATTGTAGCGCGTCTGTAAATGTGCAACTCACCAATCTGGGTGCTTGGCCCCCGTAAATGCTGCTTGCAGCTTTTTATTATTATTATTATTATTATTATTATTATTATTATTATTATTTACACATTTTCTCGCCTTTCAGAGGAATCAGTTGTATTTGGGGGATTAGTGATTAGTCTAGCTGTCTCTCTAACCCTAGTTTGACTGATATAGTAGTTGTGTCCTCTTAGGCAACCCTGGAGTGTGACTCCTGTCTCTGATAAAGTGAAAGCTCTCTGAGCAGCACAGGCGTGCTATATGTAATCTGACACCGAGTATGAAATGTCAGTGTCAAGCTGAAGAGCTGATGTTGCTATTAGCAAGAACTAGGATTTTGCTTCAGCTGTCTCTCTGTCTGTTGCTGCAGGTACACTTTTTGCTGTGTAGCATCCTCATCCACCTTTAACCTTTAACTGTTGCTCCCACTGCATCCATTGACCTCTAAAGATCAGCAGGCAACAAATGATTTATTGTGATGATTATTACAGTGCAAAACCTTGGATCGGTTTAGATTAATGAACAAATCTCAGCCCAGAGGAGCTGAGCGTTTGCTCTGAAGCCTCGGGTTTACCCTGCTGAATTTCAGTGATGTTGAGTAGCATTGTAAACAATTACGTTTTTTAAGTACAGCATTTCGTTTCTTGTGAATTACCCGCATTTAAAACATCACCACAGGGAACCTCAGTGGAGTACTGATGTGTTATGCTAAAATCTGTTTGCATGTACTCTATTAATATATGTCAAATTTGCATATATTCCCCAGGCCTGTCTCCAAGTCTGTGTAGAGGAAAAAAAAGCTTTTCCAAACTGAAATGCAGTTTTTTAATCTGCAGACTTGCTTCTAATGATTTCTGCTTAATAATAACGTTCATTCCAGGGCATTAAAAGTCAGAAGAGAGCGACTCTGTCACTAACATTATTAGTTGAGCGTCTATCCAACCATAATGCAATTACTATCTTGACTAATTTCCTCTTTTCTTTTTCTCATGGCTTATTTCACTTTCTTGTTTTCTCTCTCTAGCCCTTCCAGTTTTTTTTGCTTTAGAGTTCATTTGAATGAAATTGAGCTTTTAAGCACACTGGGCAGGAAAGCAGTTGCTAAGCTGAGCATGAATGAACTAGTGAAAATGGCACTTGGTGTGTTTTAATGACATTTTCCCACTAAAGATTCTCTTTACTTCAATCCAAGTCCCTTCACCGTATGTCTTGGCTGATTATGACTCATGTATTTCTGTCACAAATGTTGAGTTATGCTCTGCAATTCCAGATTCATTGTGTAGGTTGGGGGAGGTGGGGAGGGGACGGGGAGGGGACGGGGAGGGGGGGCCAAGCACTACCAACAACGGATTATTTAAGCAGTAGTTTTCCTTTATTTACCTCATCAATGAAGAGGGCCCTTCAAACAGCAGCTGGGATTTTCAAGTATAATCCAACTAACCACTTAATAATTAAATAACTAAAGCTGGTGTTACACTGTGCATTTAAGAAAGAAGAGAAGAGATGCCTTTATTTGTCACATATACATTACAGCACAGTGAAATTCTTTTCTTCACATATCCCAGCTTGTTAGGAAGTTAGGGTCAGAGCGCAGGGTCAGCCATGATACGGCAAACCTGGAGTAGAGAGGGTTAAGGCCTTGCTCAAGAGCCCAACAGTGGCAGCTTGGCTGTGCTGGGGCTTGAACCCCCAACCTTCTGATCAGTAACCCAGAGCCTTAACCGTTGAGAGTTGCACAAAATTAACAGAAACAGTCTTCGGAGAGGTAATAAGGCTATTTTTCTGTCCATTAGCACGTTTCCTTTATGTTTTGCTGTTGCCACTACCGTATTTGTAGCTGTCCTGTGAGTTTCATGTCACCCTATGCCACCCTCTTATTGGTGTCTTTTAGACGAGTGTTGTAGCAGAGGTCTCACACTCTTCAGATTAAAAAAAAACAACTAATTCGGACACTGTAAGAACTTCGGTTGTGAGCACCTAACTAATGCAACTAATGACCAAACGGTTCTTTTGCTATGTGTGATTTTTGTCTGTAGCAGCAATAAAATCATACTGTGTGATTTTATTCCTACAGTTTCGAGAACAATCTCAATTCGAACTGCTTAGTAAGTGATTACAAACATTTCTAGTAAATTCTACAAAGCATGCCAAACAAACCACAAACTAGCCTAGAAATTTCTTCGTCAAAATGTACTTACATATATTTCTAGAAGATAAATTGTCTGTAGTCAGATATTGTCTTCCAGAAACAATGATCCTCACCTCTGTTGAGGTAGATCAGCGGAAGTGGTCTGTCTGCGAGTAGATTTCCGTACCATAGAGAAGGCTAAATTTCCCTAATCCCTCAAAACAATCACCAGACATCCCTTCTCTATGTCTGAATATAGTCTTGGAGAGCTTCCTGTATAGTATACTATATACTGTTTCCACTGCGATTCCTTACTGAAATGTGTTGATCCTGACATAAGCGTCGGGGAGCTGACATAAGCGTTTTTCAAACCGTTTACTATAAAAACTGGACCAGGCTCTAAAACAGCATAGGAACAGCTGCTCACCATCCAAATTATAAGTAACAGAAGCATATGTCCTGTTGTGTGCTGACTAAATCCTTCATTAGTTCATAGCACCACTAAAACCACACAACAGGTGTTACTTAAAATAGAGTAAATGCAATGTTCCAAGTTATTTCTATTTGTTCTGGACCGGTTTTGATAAAAGACCTGTTTTTGTGTTCACGAACCCGGTACTTAACCTTTCCTGAATTATGAGCAGGTGTGCATGTGCTTTTCCAGTTATAATGGGCCTGTCACGATGACTACAACTACTTTTGTTGGACAATATATTGTCCCAGAAATAATTGCGATAAACAATATTGTCATTTTAAGACCATTTTATGCCACCGATATAATGATAATATAATAGCATAATAATGCAGGTACACCCTTTCAAAGAGCAATTCTTAAGAATATTCAGACGTTCAAAGTGAAATGTCAAAAAATTTGTTTTTGAATTATGATGAAAATATCCTTTAAATTTAGTCATTATTTCATCATGTCATATTTATTAATTGTAGTCAATTTTACTCTGAATAAAATGGCATCTTAGTTGACGAGAAAAGGCAAAAATTAACCCAAATATTCACACATTTGTATATTAGCTTAAAAATGTATCAACAAAAACATGTGAAAACTGGCCTGGTTGTGAAAACCTGATCTCCTGAAATAATATTACAATGAGTATATTACTGTAATACAATATTGTGAATTCTTTACGCTTTAGTTATTCATTGTCTGTGTTTGAAAGTGACATGTGAAGGCCAATGTATGGTAACCCATCCTTGGAATTTGTCCTCTGCATTTAACCCATCCAAGTGGCAGCTTGGCGGTGCTGGGATTTGAACTCATGACCTTCCGCTCAGTAGCCCAACTTCTTAACCACTGAGTTACTACTGCCCCCCCACTGTCTTGGTGCGTTGTTACGGAAAGTGCGTATTCACAATGTGACGTACTATTCTACCTAGCGCAGTACTTAAGTTCAAGTTCACTTGTGCATTCACGTCATTTTATGCATTAGCGAGTTGTAATATTAGGTTTATGTTGTGTAAATCTCTGATTAATCTCATATGTGTATAGGATGCGTTTGGGCGAGTCAGTTAACCCGCTAGTAAAGCGCTTCAGTTTACTCAGTTATTCACTGTTCAGCTTCAGCTCATGCAGCTTAAGTGGGTCAATCCCCGACATTATTGACTGCGACTGGATTATTTGAAACACTAGAACTATTCTTTCTAGATTTTTCTTCTTCGAAAACACATTGTTAGTGCATTGTTAATATCTTGCATGTCATTATTTTCAACAGTATGTTTTAATTAAAATCAGTGCTAGTGCAACACATCTTACATTCAAAGTTTTTGCATTCAAATGTGCGTTTTTATCTTAAATTCAATGAATATTCGAAGTTCTAATTTTAATTTGACAGCCCTAGAGCAGACGAGAGGACAGGAGCAGCGTGAATGGCTAAAATGTCGGTGACATTCATTCTTATATAAACAAACACGCATGTAAACACAATGGGCGATATTGAGGTCAGCCAGAATGATTGGGGTCATGTCCATATATTGTGTGATAAGTCGATAACGTATCGTGACCGGCCTAGCCGTGAAGGCCGCTGCATTATCCTTTCCAAAGTTACTAAAAAACAGTTGCAGTAGATCTCAGTCATTACCCAAAAACTCAGCAGGATTTTAGTTTGTTTTTAATTAGAGGAGATTAATCAAAACGTTGCATAAAAAGTCAGCCCAACACCACCAGAATGTGGCTGTACAGTTAATATAAATTATGTCTGTAACTTCTAATTATCCGTGTTGTTGTTTGTTCAGATCTTTGTGTGCGTGTTCTACGTAGACGTGAAGCTGACAACCCAACGCTGCTTTGTGTAATCTTCAAATAATCCATTGTGCTATAGAACAGAGCTTTTGAGTTCTCAATTGTGACAGAACAGGGCAGAGAACTTTGCATTTGATTTTGTATTTAACTTAAGAAAAGAACAGCCGTGTGGGAATGACTGATTATAGCTGCTATAAGTGATAACAGGAACTAACTTGTTTTGCAGATGTCCACAATTTGAGTTTTAATTATAATTAAAAACCGACTCTCTTAGTGATTTTAAAAATTTTTTTAAAAAGTAATTGTAAGCAAATCGTTGCGGTATAAGAACAATGAAACGCTTCAGTATTTGCAGTTATGGTTTATACAACATGAATTCAGTGTAGTACTACTGTTTATGTTCACTCTCTTACTTGTTTAAAGGGATTTAAAATGCAAAGTACCTAGTGCGTGTTTTTTTTTCCCCCTAAATGAACTGAACATCTTCAAGTTCAGTGTTATTTAACAGCTTCCGTTTCTGCCGTTTCTGCTTTTCTCTGGCACTGAATCACTTTCTCTCATTAAGAGTGGCCTAACAGGCTTAGAGTGAGCAGGAGGAGAGACTGATGTCCATACCAGGAATATTCCTTTTGCTCAGCAGGAGAAGTCAATGGTCATTACTGTGAGAGTAATAATGAAGTCTGCATTATCAGACCGTAGGAGAGTGTTTTTTTTGTTTTTTTTTCCTTGTTATATCCATCAACATTTTTAGATGCAGAACGATGAACGGAGATCATGTAAATTCTGATTATGCTTGATGGTATGATAGAGATTGTGGGTTATGTTGTGTAAATCTGTGTGCTTGTGTTGAAAAACTGCCAGTGCTTTAATTGTCTACCCTCCTCCAGTTTTTTTTTTTTTGCCAGTGAGTGCGTCTTTGATTTTGCTGGGGACACGCAACATTGGATCTTTAAGAGGTTAATGTTACTCGAGTATCTGATGAGTGCATCCACACAGAGCACGTCCATACTGGCATCTTAAAACCTGGCAAAGTTTGTTGACTATAAATCGAGAAGGAGGCAGATTAACAGAGCACTTATGGCCTGGATATAAAGGGTCTGTGTGGATGAATCATGATGTGATTCACTATGCTTCTTTTTAGTTTCTTGCTACTGTCAAGACAGCAGCCAGAATGCATCTAGAATACAATGAATGCATGGAGAGTCTTTGTGATGGCTGGATCGGAATACAACTATATAATACTACTATATTATATAACATAATAACCCACAACATCTCTCTGTCTCTTCCATTTTTTTTGTATTTATTAATTTTTTTAACAAATATAAGTGTGTTACCAATGGACCATCGGTATCAATCATTGGGAGAGGGTCTTACGTGCCAAATTCAAAATAAAGGCCAAACCGAAAATGTATTGCTTGCTGTGTTTGTGCCCGTTTTTGTGCATTTTCGTTGTGTAGAACCGACGTCCCAGCTTTGGGATTGGCAATTAGTTTTTAATGCCTGGAATCAGTTAATCAGCTCTCAGATGCCAGCACCTTTGATGTAATCCAATAGCAGGATGACTTGACACAACATATATTAACATATACGCGCATTAACGTTACATGAGAAAACGTACTATAAAATAATCCAGTTCATTCCTCCTTTTGAACGTGTACAATTTAGTGGCTTCTCTGCTCGTGTATTGTATTGTATTTCTCAGGCGCTTCATGGCATGACAGCCGTCACTGTGTGTGCTCAGTGTAGGGGAAATAAATACCAGCTAATGCGGCAGCAAGACACGAGCTCCTGTTATAGAAATAAACCGTGTCTTTGTTGAGCCATAAAATTGTGACATGGCTAAACAATTGATTACCGGCTATGCATTTTTAGTATGTTTTCTAGTCATCATGTAAACTAATGCTGGATTTGTCCATGGTTCTAAAGAGCTAGATTGACTTTTATACTATAATGCTGAGAGTTGGATGTCATTCAGGTTTAGGACTTGTCGAAGTCTCTTCAGCTGCACTGGTAATTCAGAGAGAGTTATGTTGAGTGTTGTGTTTTCAGCCAAAATGACACATCGCACCGCACAAACACTGCCCACATGGTTAGTACTGGATGTACAGTAGCACTAGCATAGGTGCATACCTGCACTGTAAAGACTCCTTCCCAAAGGCACACTGCAACAGAGAGACGGCTTCAGTGGACTGAAGGGAAGACTAATTGCCTCTGGTTTTTGCGCTGCCCTGACTCTATATCAATCAGCCACTGGCCGAGCACTAAGAGGTGCATTGCAGAGATGGAGAGTTGCTGACTACGTCCACTATGGAGGTGATCTGGCACAGTCTGGGACACACGGTCTTGCTTACTGTATGAATCAGCTGGAACTCCTGTTGTGCCGTCATTGTCTCACTGCAGTACTGCACATGAGCATATACAGTAGAACTGTTGTTTTTATTAGGGACCCCATACTGAGTCTTGGTATGGTGCTGGCCCTGAGCCAATATAGCCTGAAATGCTGGATAGGGATCAGAAGGTGTTGATTTTCTGTAATTCACAGGGACTTGTATGGTGGACATGTTACATAATCTAAGACTATAATAATAATAATAATAATTATAATAATTATGATAAGTGAATTATAAAATGCCCTGTTATTTAACAAAGAGAAACTTATGATTGTTGAGGCTCTTTGTGTTTATGTTTATGTTTATTTAACATTTATGGACGGAGTCACCAGTGTTCTTCATAGGTAAAACTGTTTCTTTACGTTTTCCATCACAGGAATGTCTAAGGCATGAGTACGTTGCACTTTGTGATCTCTCTGTAACAGGCTGCAATTTCTTATTAACTTCAAGGGAATGTGAGGGAACAACTGTTTATAGCTGCTACAGTATAATGTAAGGGTTAACCGGAACTAACAAACATTTATGAAACGTTCCACAAGTAAAGGTATAACAGACGACCCACAAAATGATCCACACGAGGGGGGTGTGATGTGACTCAGTGCAAAAAGCAGAGTTTATTTATTTATTAATGCACAACGTGTCAGGCGTTTTAAGGGTTTATCGTAGGTTTAATGTTATGGAATGTCTGAGAGACATGTTAGTTCCTGTTCTGTCTAACGTTATAGCCCCTATAAACAGTCGTTACCTCACCAGCCTCTCTCTCTCTCTCTCTCTCTCTCTCGCAAGAAAAAAAAAAATCATTTTACCAAGAAACCAGAAAGCATAAACTCCTCTGTCCTGTCTTGTGCTGGGAATATTTGCAAAGCACTATGAATGTTACAAAGCACTGGCATCTGAGACTCCTTCCATAAATGTTAAATAAATGTGTTCGAGCCCTAATACATAATGTGTAAACATGAGAATATTGAAGTATTATTAAAATATGATACAGCAAGTTTGTCGCATCAAACTTGTTGCTTTGGATGGATGGTACACCTTTGCTTGGATTATATAGAGTGCCATTATAAAATGTCTCCTAACAAAAACAATGTTTTTCTATGTTAAACAGCATGTTGTTGTTGTGTTTTTTTTTTGTTTGTTTGTTTGTTTGTTTTTTAAATCAGTTTATTATTAGTCTTTTACTATAGAAATAATAAAATATTAGACCTGTTGTTCATGTTACAGCCAAAACTACTGTTTGGGTCGTGTGGTTATACAAAAATAATGCACACCTTCTGACCAATCAGATTTGAGAAACCAGCCGCACAGTGGTTTAAGTTTAACTAGAGCCACTTTGTATCAGGCCGTATCACGCCACTTCTTCATTGATTATTTTCCTATATTCCTTACACAACAGACACAATAAATCCGAAGTACACTTTGCAAACGTTTCAGCGAATCTGCTTCCTGTGCGTCAGCTGATTTTGTTGAATAACGTAGGATCACATTATGAGGGGCACCTTTACTTCATTAACCTTACTACTAATGCACTGCGCCATCGCATACGTGTTGAGTGAAAAACGAAGACAATCGCCCCACAATACATCCATCAGCCAGCGGCTTTAAGTTTGGCCAAAGGCAAAAACACAATAGACCGAATGGTTCAAGTGCTACAGAAGGTTTGTTTTCTCAGTCACATACTTGAGTTGTCAAAATGATCAAAATGTGTGTGTCGCTAATGAATACAGAACACAGCATATCACGAAGCGCGTGTTTCTCATGGCTTGGCGACAGAAACGTGTAGAAAATGCACAGTGTCAAAGAACCACGGCATAGATTTAGCACACAGCTTTCAAATTATTGGCTGATCAAAATTACACTGTGAATGGTATACTGAAATGCCACAATGCACCACAGTGCACAACCATCCATCCATTTTCTGTACCATTTATTATCCTACACAGGCTCACTGGGGAGCCTGGAGCCTATCCCAGGGAACCCGGGGCACAAGGCGGGGACACCCTGGACGGGGTGCCAACCCATCACAGGGCACCATCGCACACACATTCACAGACTATGGACAATTTGGAAATGCCAGTCAGTCTACAGCACACATCTTTGGACTGGGGGAGGAAACCGGAGTACACTGAGGAAACCCCAACGCACAGAGAGAACATGCAAACTCCACGCACACAGGGTGGAGGAGGGAATCGAACCCCCAAAGTGCTAACCACTGAGCCACCATGCCCCCCAGTGTACAAGCATTTCATAACTGTTTATCTTGCAGAACACACTAGTTTAAATTTCATATAGACCTCCTTCTCCTTTATTTTGTCGATTTCTTGGTTACGGAATGCCGAACATCAACAGCAACAGAAATAAGACAAGTTACATCAGTTAGTTCTGCAGGCCAGACGATCTCAGACGCTGTCATGCCGTGCCAGATATGCTGAGAAGATGATAATAATAGCAGACCCAGTGCTGGGTGTGAAAGTCCATGCCTCTTTGGTGATGATGCTGCAGGCGGAAAGCGGGAGACTAATTGCTGATCTGTACACGGAAGCTAATTACCTTCTCGCGCATTCTCAAATTCTCACCAATAAAAAAAAAAAAAAAAAAAAAAAAAATCCAATCTCATAATTGTTATTTGCTGCTTGCCGTAGTTCAACACACTGACTCAACCTGAGTCTAAAAGACATCCATCAGTGGCCTGAGGCTGCATCGTTTTGCAGAAAGCACAGCTCGTTTTAATTGCTCACTCTCCATTTTCAGAAGGTACACAGTCATCATGTTGTGTAACACCTGGTCAGTAGGATGAAGATTCTTCTGAGTCAAAGACAACTCTTTCTGTTTGGTCTAATTCTGCAGCATTGAGAATACTCCTGCAGGATTTTGAGAATGGTAGATGGTTACTTTCGTCAGGATGAGATTGCAAGTTTAAAGTTTAACTACATTTCCAGGGTTGAGAATGCTGTCTCTCTGCATTAGACCTCATCCTCTGTCCCATAATGCACATTACTTGTACTCCGGCCTAAATAGCGATGAAGAGTGTACCTGGGGCTACACGCTCTGTGTCCTTTCAGAGCGTCTGAGCTCTCTTATGTTTTATCCTCTGTTTAGATTTCACTCCTATTTACATTTTCTCAGCTTTATGCTCACTTCTTATTGTTTGCGAGGAATACACTGCAATAATATGCTGCATTTTTCTTGTTATCATTTGTCTTGCTGGAGTTCCACTGCTTTTCCATTGGGAATAAAAGATTGAAGCGCAGTAAGGTCACGATAATGTATATCACAGCACTGAGGAATTCTCGATTCCTTTGGTCAGATTAATTAATTAATTGATAAATTTTTTATACGAGCAAGCCAACACTGCTGTTTATATCATAGATGCATTATATTCTTTCTAATATATTTATGTTTCTATAGTCACAATTTACACAGGGACTTGTATGAGAGATGCTTCAAATAAACAGATTAAAAAAACGTGTAGTTGTTTATATGGTCAAGTTGGAAGGAGGCTGCAGCATCAGTGCTTTGTAACAGGGATCAAACTGTTTCTTTAGGGCTTCTGACACAGGAAAGTCTTTGCATTTTGTGGTTTCTCAATAGCTGCTATAACATAAGTGATAACAGGCACTAACTTGATTTGTGAACATTCCACAACAATAAGGCTGGGCAATATGACAAATATCATATGATACTTGAGGGCATTTTGACAATACGCAATGCGTATCACGATATATAATTTGGCTAACAAACTGTCTGCAAAACAGTAGTAAAATAAACAAACAAACCAAAAAAAAAAAACCCCGTTAAACTGAGTTTGATAATACTTTTAGTAAACGCCTACAAAGACAAAGAAGATTAAGTTAAAAATTCCATTCAGTACCATTTAATTTGTAATTATTAAAAACGTATAAAATACATCATCATACCAACGATATCTCAGAAAAGTATATCGCATATTTATCACGATATAATATAATATCGATATATCGCCCAGCCCTACACAACAGTAAATGTAACTGTAAATGGATAAAATGTATGACATCTTGTTCTTTAATAAATAAAAATTTGTTAGCATTGGCAAATTGCTGTGCTATAAGAGGAATAAAACACTTCCGGTCTTGCTGATATAAGTCTTGTGAGTAATCGACTTTCAGGTGGTAACAGCATTGATGATTATTGATGATCTTTATAAAAAGTACTATTAAAAAAAATGCTAATGGTATTTTTAAAAGAACTAAAGGAATGAATATTATGCACATGCTTAGATTCATGGTAGTTTACTTTGCTTACTCGTCTGAAGCTGGTGGTATACTTCAAGTGACAGAAGTGAAAGAATTGGTACACAAGGGCTGCAGTGTATGCATTTAAACCACCATAACTTTTTTTTGCTCATGAACAGCTTTTTTATTTGAAGTATAGCACCAGCGTGATAGCTCACTCTGAGCTGAACCTCTGGTGATGCTGATGATGAAATAATCCATCATGTAAATACATATGAGCCAAATGCATGCAAAAATTCTGTTTGTGAAAGTAATCAGATTCAAAAGTTTACAATGTAAATATTTTTCCATTTAACAGACTATTACATTGTGATTGAAGCTAATTCTGAATTACAGCCTGCATGTAAAAGTAGCTAGTGAGGGAATGTTGTGGCTATTTAAATAATTCATCGTAAGCAAATAGCTGTGTGTTCTATAGAGACAGTGTTGAACGGTGATGTGTCGGAGTACGGTAAACATTTTTTATTTTTAATCATTATTAAGGCGTTCAGTCTGATTAATTCAACCTTACTGAGTTTCAGGCCTGATTCTTTGATTATAACTGCATGGTTTTAAGTATGCTTCGTGCACCTCCAGTGCCCTTAAGATTCAGTCCTTTGCCATGGAAACATAAGTGCTGCCTGGCCTGCAAAACCACATATACACACACACACACACACACACACACACACACACACACACACACACACACACACACACACACACACAGAGTGTTATGTGACTGTGTGGTATAAATATAATGGAGGTTCCATGCAAATGTCAAATGGAGCATGAAAACTGAACTTGCCTGCATATGTCTGTATTTAACTCCTTTGATTAAACTTTTAAAAGAAACTATTATTTATCCTTCATGTGTGATGACTGCTCTGATACAGAACAGTGTATTTCATCCAGCCATACTGCACCGTTTCAGTAGAAGGATATTGTTGTCGACTGGAGTCGAGTCTGATTGGATTCTTAGAAAGTAACCTAAAGAATGATGAATGATTCTCAATCATTTTGGCATATTTTATACCAAATGTATATTTGTATATTTTAATAAAGCAGAGAAGCAGTAAAGAGCAGTGAGCAGCAATAATATAAACGAAGGCTGACCCTTTGCATCTATAGTCTCTGGTATACTTTATACAGCTTTATCAGAACATTGGATGGTATTTTTTCTGACCGTCTTGGAGAATCTGTTAAACTTCCTCTGAAGTCTGAAAAGTGGTCTGTTATGTAATATGTTAATTTCTTTGCAAACATACAAACATTTTTATTTTTTGTATTTTTTTTTTTTTTCGGAGGGAAAAATAACGTTTGTAAATCTAAAAATGGCTCTTGATGAAGCACTAATGCAGAAGACATCATGATGCCTTATATATATATATATATATATATATATATATATATATATATATATATATATATATATATATATATATATATGATTAAACAGTGGGAGTATTTTACTTTGGAATTTGTCCTTACTCTGCATGAAAGATCACATGACCAGATCTGCCAACTAACTCGTTGATGCTAAGCTTTACAAGTCCAAATTCATATCTACAATGCTGGAATTTGCCCAAGTTACACTTAAAGCTTCAGTGCTTTAGAAGCGCAAAGCCTATTAAACGTAGAAGCACTTTCACCAGTGTTCTCTTCATTTCTGTATTGATTACTCCAGTTCCTGATTGTGTAGCAGGACCCCAGGCCTTAGCCTTCGTTCCTCTGCCCTGCCCTACTTCTCCTTTGTTCAGTTTTTTTTTTGAGTGCTTCACTCCCCTGAGGAGGCCCTGGCTTCCAAATCGATTCACTCTGAAGCCGTTCCTCTCGCTGTTATCT
Source organism: Cranoglanis bouderius (assembly GCA_023630585.1). Lineage (NCBI taxonomy): Eukaryota > Metazoa > Chordata > Actinopteri > Siluriformes > Cranoglanididae > Cranoglanis > Cranoglanis bouderius. The sequence continues at coordinate 23,688,496 of CM042538.1, forward strand.
CCGAATGACTGTCAAACAGGATCTGTAATTATTTGCTGTACTGCTAGGTGAATTCAGTTCTCTGACTGGAATGAAGGCAGTATTTTCTTTTTGCAGCCCATTTACTGGACGTCCACTTTGACTCAGATTTTAAAGAAGAGACTGATTCTAGTCGTTGATGGCTGCAGACTGTCACAGTGGGACTTGGGTGCTGCCCATAAGCAATGAGATTTCACTTTTAGAAGACCGATTTCCCATTAAAACACATCGTAGCAAACCAGAAGCAGGCATGATGGCGTGTCCTGCAGAAAAGCGAGTCCAAATGTTGTGATCAGGTGCACAAATTAGCTGCATAGTTAATTCTGCATGCAAGTGGTCATTTTTTCCACTGTTGTAAAGCTGCATTGTAAAACAAACCATAAAATAGGTTATAAGGGGACTTTACTTGCTGTCTGTATGAGAATGAAGACACTCTATCACTCAGCAGTCAGATGTCCCAGGGCTGCCTCTCTAGCTGATGAAATATTCAACATTTTCAGTTTTCTCGTGTTACCAATCAGCCGACACACACGCGCACACGCACACACACACACACACACACACACACACACACACACACACACACACACACACACACACACACACTCTGTAACTGGTAGTGGTTTATACCATTTCAACGCTAAGGAAGGAGAAGGCTTCTCTCTCTCTCTCTCTCTCTCTCTCTCTCTCTCTCTCTCTGTGTGTGTGTGTGTGTGTGTGTGTGTGTGTGTGTGTGTGTGTGTGTGTGTGTGTGTGTGTGTTCTTTTTTTTTTTCTTTTTTTGCTGTCCTACAGCTTGTAGAAGAGGTCCTTACTCCATGAGAAATTTGTTTTCTAACACAGAGTCACTAACAGCTCTTCTTCTCTTATACTTCTCTATACTCCTCATGCATATTTAAGAGCAAATGTGAAATTGACAAACGCTCTGTTGACTAACCCTTTCACTTAATTAGCTTTCATTAATCGCCTCTGTTCTTCTTTTTTTCTTAACCAAACTCTGTAACCACTGGTGTTAGGAAAAGAAGTCAATGGGGTATATAGTACACCCACTGTGATTTCATTTTACTGCTCTTTAATGATCGCTATTTCCAGCGCTGTATTGCAGGCTTGGGCTCAGGGTTCTTTTCGTGATTTTTGGAGTGCAGAGCAACTGCCCGGCCAGCGTTGGGAATAAAATGATGAGTCACTCCAGGATAAAACGGTGCTTTAGCCATTATAGGCTGCCATTAACATAGCTCATGCTGCCTTTTTGCTATGACCTTAGTTATTTCTTTGTTATAGTAATGCTGAGTATGGGTTATATGGATACGGAGGTCATTAGTTGTTCATTTGGATTGTGGGACTTCTCTACTCTTGAAGGGGAATTTATTTCTCAGTTTAATATACTAGTTTTTCCATACCGTCACTGTGTAGCATATAGGCAGAGGTTGGGGGATTTTTTTTTCTCTCTTCAACTTCCCATCTAGACCGTGCCGACTTTTGGTTCAAACTTCAATCCAGATAGTGCCATTGTATTACACCCATAGTTTGTATTGGACATAAGAATCACACATTAAACCATTTATTATTCATTATACACTAGACAATAGACATTATAGATTATATAATGTTTTAAAATGACTCGGGGTTATAGTAAGGTTAGTGTAATAACATTTTGCAACTTTCTCTATTCTAATTGATGGTTTTTGAAGATCCTCCTTCATTATTAAGAGCTGCAGTGTTGAAATCTCACAGCATTGTAGAAGCAACTTTATGAGAAAAATGGTGGCTGTCTGTAAACTTTGCTTAACCTGAGTTAATGGTAACGTAGTCTAATGTGAGGAAATCACCCAAGTGACAGAAAAAGTAGAGGGGAATTGGTGAAAGACAGCTCTCTTTTCAGACAGCCTTTAAACACACTCTTCAGTTCACTGCTGACAGGAGAAAAGTCAATGTCCAAAGCCGTTTCAGTCTTTCAGGATTTTGTGAGATTTTTATCACCTCTAGGGGTATACTGTGTGCCTCCTATTTAAATAAGGAAAAATAGCAGTCTTTCTTCCCTGATGTATCAGCCACAAACCAAAAGCAAAACATGACCCTTAAACTGCTTCTTCACCCATATGTTCTTTTCCAGCCTTAGTAAAGATAGTTCACAGTGAGTACTAGCTGCTAATTCAAGGCGCTTACAGCCACTGAAACAAGCCAAAAATACCAGAGTGCTGACAGTCATTAAATGATTCAGATTGTACCTCATTATTTTTTAAAATTCAATTGGGTAGAGAAGCAGTGAGGAATAAAAAAAGATAATTACACTGGCTCAGGGTGAGCAACGCTTGAAAAGTTTACGTTTAAGTTTAGTGGTGTTTACTGAAGCAAGGATTATTCACGAGCTGAGCTGATAAAGTGGGAGTTGCACCTGAACCCCAGATAATTTGAAATGGGCTTTTTTCGGGACTCCATTATCACCAGGTGAGGTAGAACTTTGTGAGATTTTTCAATATGCATATGCAAATCTTCTGTTGACTGTGTGGGTCTGGGTCAAGGAGCAAATTGTTCCAAAATGAATGGAAAAGACACGTTTGACCTTGTGGAGAAATCTGAGTGGTCATTTCTTTAAAGCTTTTATTTGAAAAAACCTCCAGACTGTCTTTTCTATGTAGCACAGTCACACCACAAGGACAAAATGTGCTCACAGTGATGGGATAATGTCAGACGCCTCCACAAACATCCAGCCCTCACAGAAATACAGTGTTTTCGCAGCTTTTATTGAAAAAATTCCTTCTGTTTACTGTTGTTAAGGTTAGGTTTAGGTGTAGACATAGCACTAACTGCAGTAATTATTGTCAGTGGAAGGTCCTCACAATGATGTGTGAGAGAGAGCGAGTCAGAGAGCGAGTCAGAGAGACTCGCTGTGAGTGTTTGGTGGGGGGTATTTCTTATATATATTTTAGTGGGGACCAAATGTCTCCACAAGGATAAGAATATCTGCATTTTGACCTTGTAGGAACATTTGACAGATCAAAAGCAGGAAAATTGCTTTTTTTTATTTAATTTTTTTTATTTGTTTTATTATGTTTTAGATGTTAACTGCCATAATGCTTGACAAAACAAGTGTTCTTAAATTAAAATAAATAAATAAATAAAAATGTTACCTGACGTACAAAGACTTCTCATAAAAGGTGATCAGTTCCATAACATAACCTTGACTTCCAAAACCAACCATACTATGGCGGAAAGGAAAAAAAAAATTGCATTCATTATACTGTCCTTAAAAGAAAATAAAAACTATGCCATGCATTATTTTTGTATATGTATTTATATTTTTACTGTTTCTAATAAAGTAAGCTTATATATGTTATTAAAAATACTTCACCTGTTTTTTTTTTTGGTTTTTTTAATCTATTTGCACTGAAAAATTAATGCATTACAATGAATATGAAATTGGAAACTTGCTCAAATAGAACATTTCCATCAACAGTAGCAATAAAGTCATGCCTGTGAGTAAAGTGCTACCCAACTTTATAAGAGCAACAAGTCTAGCAGCAGAAGCCAGGACCTAAATATTAGCCTCGCTAAAACATTGTTGATCACTGTGTTTACGGAGATCCAGAGTAGAACAGCATGGTTTGTTCAAGCTCAGAGGGAAAAGAGGCTTTACACTGATGGTATGTAATGTAATGAGAGACTAGAGAAAATACTGTAAGAAACGGGTAATCATTTTGTTGAATCGCTAAATTGTGAGGTACAGTAAGGCAAAGAAGCAGTCAAACAGTCTTTAATTTAAAATGATTAACGCTGTAATACACACCGAAACCTTTGAGTGGATCTATTAAAGTGTTCAAATCGAAGTGTGAGGGAGAATTCAGATTAATGTTCTGTCTTTACTTCCCTGCTATTGTGCAGTGTTGCATTACAGGAAACTAGAGATACAGTCTCTCTCTCTCTCTCTCTCTCTCTCTCTCTCTCTCTCTCTCTCTGTTCATAAATACTCTACAAATATGTGTGTGTCCATACACACCTGACCACAGCTGTGACCTAACAGTTGCACACATAACAAATATTTCATGTAGGTCACTGTGATGTGATTAATGTCTCATCATCACGCTTCAGTGTTTTTTCTCTTTTCTTTTTTCAGTCATTCTTTCATTCTTTCACCTCTATCATATTCAGTGCAGAAATGCACTTCAACACTTCTAAACACTTTAATAGAACCACTCAAAGGTTTCGGTGTGTATTACAGCGTTAATCATTTTAAATTATAGACTGTTTGACTGCTTCTTTGCCTTACTGTACTTCTTTCTTCACAATTTAGCGATTCAGCAAAATGATTACCCGTTTCTTACAGTATTTTCTCTAGTCTCTCATTACATTACATACCATCAGTTTAAAGCCTCTTTTCCCTTTGAGCTTGAACAAACCATGCTGTTCTACTCTGGATCTCCGTAAACACAGTGATCAACAATGTTTTAGCGAGGCTAATATTTAGGTCCTGGCTTCTGCTGCTAGACTTGTTGCTCTTATAAAGTTGGGTAGCACTTTACTCACAGGCATGACTTTATTGCTACTGTTGATGGAAATGTTCTATTTGAGCAAATTTTTATTTGGTCTGTTTTTCCAATTTCATATTCATTTTAATGCATTACATTTTCAGTGCAAATAGGTTAAAAAAAAAAAAAAACACGTGAAGTATTTTTAATAACATATATAAGCTTACTTTATTAGAAACAGTAAAAATATAAATACATATACAAAAATAATGCATAGTTTTTATTTTCTTTTAAGGACAGCATAATGAATGCAATTTTTTTCCCCCTTTCGGCCATAGTATGGTTGGTTTTGGAAGTCAAGGTTGTGTTATGGAACTGATCACCTTTTATGAGAAGTCTTTGTACGTCAGGTAACATTTTTTTAATTTAAGAACACTTGTTTTGTCAAGCATTATGGCAGTTAACATCTAAAACATCATAAAACATTTGTTAACTAGGGCATACCTGGGGAAAAAGTCAAATGATATCTACACTGCAAAGAATTAAATCTTAGCAAGTAAAAATATCTTGAATATAGTCAAATGTATCTAGTATTTCCTATTACAAGATTACAACAAACCAAATATTACTAAAGATTGTAAGATTACTAAAAACCTATTTCTAGACATTTGTACTAATTCCAAGCTTGAAATGACCTTGTTCTATTGGCAGATCATTCTGCTAATTTTAAGCATTTATTTCTAGAAAGAAGCAAAATAATCTGTTTGAAATGAGTGAAAATGTCTAGAAATAGGTTTAATAATCTTATATTTGGTTAATGGTAATCATATAATAGGAAACACTAGATAAATCTGACTATATTAAAGATATTTTAATTTACTAAGATGTCATTTTTGACGTCTAGACATGTATCCATGTCCGACAGGAAGTATTTGTAGCTTTAGTTTTGTTTCTTTCTTATATTTCATTCATATTTGCCTCCATGCTCTCAGGACTGAACATGGACCTTGTATATTATTTAGCACTTTGTTTATCAAATGAAAGCAGCCGCTGTTGGAATAATTTATAAAACCAGCGACTGTGTACGAGTTGCTTTTGCTGTGTGTAACGCATATATCACTGTGCAGCTCTCTCAGAGCTCTTTCCATTCCTGCGTAAAGAGAGAGTTGATGCTACGTCCTGCTTATAAGAGCTGGAAGGCCCAAGGAGCCAGAGCGGTCACTGCACATCTCACACTACACACAGTGGAGAGAAAATGGCCATTTTTGAGAGAGAGAGAGAGAGAGTGTGAGAGAGAGTGTGAGAGTGTGTGTGTCTTATAACATGTCGGGAAAGCATATTTTAGCTGCTTCATTAAACAGGACCTGAAGGAACACAGTTGCTGAGGAACCGGCTGTGTATTACACATTGGGCTTGATTGCAAATGTGATAAAAGAAAATCTGAAATCTGTTCTTTCAGATTTAAAGAGCACTTCCTCTAAATACACTTATAACTGTGGGTTTATTTACATTATTATTATGATGAACATGTGTACACATATTTATCACCTTTCGTCAATACCACACCGTCTACAGCATCGTAGAGTTATGACGATCTTAACTGTTAAAGAGAGGGTTCAGATGAGGGATAGCTTAAATCCTCTTTTTCTTTTTTTTTTTTAAGCCCTAAAATTACACACACCAACACAAAAGAAATAAAAATTTACATCAAGCGAGGATTAAAACATGACTGGGTGTGCTGTTATAGGAACATAATCAACAATGGCGTGGTGTGATGCCATTACTATACAGATTCTTTTTCTATAACATCACATCATGAAGTGTTTGCTCTTATATCACAGCAAATTGCCAATAATTGTTTTTATTTATTAAATAATGATGCTTGATGATTTTTTTATCCATTTATAGGTACATTAGCGAGTACATTTATATAAACAGCCTTGCAGCCTGCACTGCTGTCAACATTAATGCACTCACTCCAATATGTTATCGTTTCCATAGTAACGGCTCCTTCACAGGGACTTGTATGGCGGACACTTGATGCAATCTTAATATTTAATAAAATTAAGATTAAAAAACAGATTAAAACCATTTTGCTATCAATCAATGTGAAGTTTTCTGTAAACAGTTGTTTTTTCAACATTTATGGAAGGAGTCTCCAGTGTCAGTGCTTAAGTATGTTTTCTGCCACAGGCAAAAGAGCTTTCCAGTTTTTTTTTTTTTTTTTCTTATTAAGTTCAAGAGAGACAAAATAGCGGAACAGCTAATGTACATATAAATGCATAAAAAGTATTGAGCGTCATTCTTTAATATATATGTACAAAAAATTGGAATTTGCTGTGGTATAAGAGCAATCGCTTCAGGATGTGATGTTATAGAAATTCTCAAATCTGATTGGTCAGAAGGTGTTGATTATCTCTGACCAATCAGATTAGAGAATTCAACAGCACTGTAGTGTAAACACATATCAAAGGTGCCTTTCTACTTTTAGAGTAGTGCCGGTGCCAGATCTCACAGTTGTAAAGGCCTATAAAGTTCCTGTTGTACTTCGTTATTGAGAGTGTGAATGTCAGACAAATTCTGGTGTGTCTGATTTGTACAGATTCAGTATATAAATGGCTGATTTATTTCTTTTGTATCTGAATTTATTTATTAATTCCAATGTCCGATTGTATTTTCTGCTCTCTGGTGATTTGCTGTTGTGGGCAGCACTGATGACTGTAAACAATTTCATCCACGTAAAAAGTGACACTTATCTGGGTGCGATTCAGGATCAATACATTTTCACTTCCTTTTCCATGCATGAATTATTACACCTCTGTTGCAGTTCGGCAGTTTGACTCTTCATCACGTTGACATTTTTATTTTCCTCCTTTTCTTTTCCAGCACTTTCTCTGCCATCCTTGCTACAGCTATCATCAAATAACAATCTTTTCCTCCTTTTGTCCTTCCACAATCCAGTCTCATTTCTGCTGTCCATTTACGCTTCTCTTTTCTCATTACTGCTTTTTGAATCGTATCCTTTTAATCCTTTTCTAAGCTCCACCAGTCTGTTAGTGTTTGGGCTTCAGCTCATCATTGTGCTCTGATGTGGCTTCATTTCCCTTAACTCTCTCTCTCTCTCTCTCTCAGCAGCAGCATTATGTTTACCTCCTCGTTCACCTCTTCGAGGAGCGCTCGGCTCTTTGTTCTGTAAACACTCTCCGCTCCTCTGTTATCTGCATCCTCACGCCTCTGTCTGTAATTATGCACTGTGGTATTCAGGTGCACTGATGAACACTAGCAGAAATATCGTATCCACACACCCACACACCTTTAAGAGGCCACAGGGGGCATCACACACCACAGCGCAATGTTTAAACGAACATAGCAAAACATATAAAATTATTACCACCTGCCTAGACTTGGGAAACTGTTCAGACACACACAATCTCGGGCTGTTAAAAGCACAAACTGTTTATTGTGTTGATCAGAAAGAAGTGACTCTCGCACACTGGACTGTAACACCATGAATAATAAAAACAGCTGGATAGGAATGGACAATACTCACCAAACCGCCACAGCAGAGGTGGAGAAGGAGAACTATTCCCGGATGAATAACACTTTAGTTGGTGTGCATCACTGATCGACCCACGCCGTACTGTAAGTGGCTGTGTAAGACTGGAAGTGGCTCCATAGGCATTCTGTAGGGCTCCCATGATGCAGCTTAATGGCTCAAACCCTGCCATAAATTTACATTAAAAAAACCTATAGAATTATATAAGTGAAATACATTTCCAAATTGTCCATGGTGTGTGAATGTGTGTGCGATTGTGCCATGCAGTGGATTGGTAGCCCGTCCAGGGTGTCCCCCGCCTCGTGCCCAGAGTTCCCTGGGATAGGCTCCAGGCTCCATTGCGACCCTGTGTAGAATAAGCGGTATGGAAGATGGATGGATTCTCACCTTGTCCTGTACATTTGGATTTTGTGATATGCATTGAAGACTGGCCTGATAGTAGATAGTAGCTAAAAATCAGTAGCTCAGCAATAAAACTCTTAAGGTTAAGCAATTCAGTATTTCATAAGGTCTCACTGATGGTTTAATAAGTATGATGTGGGACAAACCGTTACACACCCGCACTCAAAGACAGATAGGCAGCTGCATTCATTATTTTTAATTCAATTTAATAATTCTATACAGTCTAGGTTAGAAAGAAATCAGCCCCAGCCTCAGTTTTTCATACCGTTCTGTGTATTTCCTTATAGATATTGGTGGTGCTCTTGAAAGTCCAAAAAAAAGTCCAAAATAATCCACAGGGGTGCTTATCGCTGCTAGCACATTTATACCAGCCGCCTCTGGTGATATGGACTTCGTGGAAAAAGGCTGATCCAATCTCACTGTCTGGTCTCATTTCATCACATAGCTGAATGATTGATTGTGTTTGTGGATTTCGTAAAGATTGATTTCGTCATTTCTTCCCTAATAACCCCCCCCCCCCGGATATATGAGACATTGTGTTTGGACTAGCTTCGTATGGGTAAAAGTTTTTATTTATTTATTTATTTATTTTTACTGCAGGTGATGTAGCTCGTGACTGGTCTACACAAGGTTCTTATTTGAGCTTTGAAAGGTTCAGATTGTACTTGTCATATTGATGGATGTGTGATCTTTTCTAAACTCCAAAACTGATAAGGGAGACGAAATATAATACATCTAACTTCTTACTACTCTGTTTTCCTGCATTTCCCTACTACACCTCAGGCTGTGTGACACATTCCCTCTTGTGAAATCAGCCTGTTTCTGTATTGGAGTCGGTTTTTCCATTAGCAGGATCGTATGTGGAGACATTCCCGTCACGTGTCCCAGTCTCTTTTAGCAGGGGGGCGAGAGTTACAAACCCCGGGCTGTGCGTAGCGTAGTTTTGCATTAGCGTTTGGGCTCTTTCACTGCATATCTCACAGTAGTCGATGTGACAGCCTGTGGCAAAATGCTAATGTGAGTGCTGCAGAGGCAGATCACCACCTCACTGCCACACCACCCTGAACCAGTTTCCTGTGGAGAGGATTTGCAGCCTTGGCTAGTTTAAAATGAGTCATTTTCTGCTCTGTAGGTAAGGGGGGGGGGAGGTAATTTATAAGAGACCAGCAGAATGAGGCAAGGGGGTGTAGAGGAGGCAGCTCAGGGAAGGAGAGATGGAGAAACTGTGGTGTGGGAGGATGGGGAGAGAAAGGGGGAGAGGGAGAGAGAGACCGGGGGAGAGGATGCAGATTTTCTAAAGAAAGACTTGTTTACATGGTCTAAAACAAACAGCTCAGCCGTTGCTAATGTGACAAACCCTTGTAGTGACTAATTTTGGATCCATGACTCATAAATTCATTAGTTAGTCCACCAGGTGTATGAATGCTCCAGTGTGCTTGCCCATGCTTTGCTTGCATATCACTCTGAAATGTAGAATGTATAGCTTAGTTTCTGTGCTAGCAAAATAATTCAGATGTTATCTTCAGACGTAAGCTGTCATTGATATTAATATTGACTAGATACTTACCAGTGTTACCTAGGATAAAAATTATATCTGACATAATTTTAACTCAATTAATACTTTTAACCAATTAACCCTTGTATGCATGATCTGTTTGACCTGACTACTAAGACTAGTTAGTTTTCCAATCCTTCATCATTACATGCACATGTATTAGTCTGGAAGTAAGCATGAAAGTTAGGAAAAAGCATGGAGTGTGTGTGATTTTCTTTAACCACTTGAATTGGCGCTATACCGTTTTTGTACTTTATTACCCTGCTTCCCGAGCACGAGCTCCTTTCCCTGGTGAAGGATGGACCGCATGGCTTCCATTTCCAAAGCAGACCAACATGTCCTTAAGAAGCTCTCCTTTCGGTGAGCTGCTATATAAAGCTTTCTCGAGCCCAACAGTTTCATCATTTCAAACCTCATGACTCATCTCTAAACAGTGGGAGGGGACAGAGTGCAGTATCATCAGAGACCCCGCACACTCCAGCAGGGACCTCTTCACATAGTGCCATCTGGCAACGAGTCTCAGAGCCTTCACTCCTGTACCAGCCGTCTAATTGACAGCTTCTCCCACCAAGTTTCAGACTCGTCAAAATCTTCCTCTTGAACTCATAATCAACTACCTCTTCCATGTTGAACTCTCATTATAAATGCAGTTTGAACCGACTTCATTTATTTAATTTGGATGTCTGCAGAATTTGCAGAATTTTGTCTTTTACTTTAAAGGGGCAGTCTGTGATTTTTAGAGCACTCTGCTGCTGGTGAGGTGAATTGCAATTCAAATAAAAACAATATCAAGCCTTCCCTTTTTACTGAAACTACACATGCCTTGTGAGTTGAGAAAATCATCAGAGCTGAGCAGATCTGATTTGAATAGGGGAGGAGCTAAAGTCAGGGCCAGAAAAATGTAACCAGAAGCCAGAATTAAAGAAGCTAGCCAGGTCTAATGCATAGCAATATTATAAACCTCAGTTTCTCTGGAGGTATTCTGGTGGGTATTTAGGTATCATTCTTATTATATATTACTTACACTGTTGTAGAAGCACTTTTTTTTTTTAAATTACAAACTTCACCTTTAATCTCGTTAAGCTGAGCCTTTAATGATCATTCCAGAGGCACTGAAGAAGAAGAAAAAAATAAAAGAAAAAAATCAACTCAAGCTGCCAAACTCCATATGCCAATGTATCAGAAATGTCCAGACAGACAGACAGCAGTATGTGTGGCTTGGCAAATACATGGCAGACGCTATAACTCTCAACCGAACCTGAGACTACCTGCAGGAGGCTGTATGTGTTTTAGCCGATGACAACATCATTAGTTTCCACAACACACGTGCACCATGAGTGGCAGGGGAACGTTATGGGACACAGAAGAGGTGTACTGCTGTGTATAATATCTGCTGCCCATAATAACACCAAAATAATTTTAAAAAACAGAAGCATTATGTTCTCCATGCGCGTGTGTGATGATGCAAGATGAACGCAAATCCACCGGGGTTCGATAGAATCAAGTGAGTCTGAAACCAGACCAACGCTGCGGGGGCACCGGGAACAATTGCCCTCGGATTCGGACTGCAGCAAAACATGCCCAGTGTGAAAACCACCTAAAACTTTGCTAGCTAAGTGTACTTTTCTAACAATTTGATTAATAATTTGTTTGTAATCAGATAGTGGCTGTCTAAATCTCTGTGATGCTTCTGTGCTGACACATCATCATCATCATCATCATCATCAAAACAGAAAAGAGTGCTTACACACTCTGTACAGATGACCGTCAAGACCAGGCTGGGGGATATGGCAGAAATATCATATCGCGATACACAATGCGTATCGCTATATGTAATTTAGCTAACAAACTGTCCGCAAAACACTAGTAAAATAAACTAAAACCAAAAAAAAAAACTGAGTTTAAAGAAGATTGGTTTTTTTAATTACGTCAAATCAGTGGCGTCCAATTTGTACCATTTAATTTGTAATTATTAAAAACGTAAAAAAATACTTCACCATACCAACGATATCGCAGAAAAGTGCATCACGTAATCGTTTATCGTGATCTCGATAACACTGCCCAACCACAGCCTACTGAATACCAGTGTGAACGCTGTTTCGGCACCACTGAATAAACGTACCGTGTTTCCTATTGTCCATGTCTCACATAACATCCTAACCTGGAGCAGTATTCAATATTTAAAAAAATACAGAGAGTACAGTTCTATTAACAAACTCTAATTCGTGATCTAAAATGTCTGTCATCGCTGAGTGGTTCTTTCTGCCAGGTCTTTAAAGATGATTAGACTTGTTAAAGTATATTTGTAAATCAATTGGACGATATTTGTAAGTTTGATTATTATAATGTTCTACAGCTTTGGCTTAGCCCTGCGTAATTTGTCACAGTTTTGCATGTAGCCTCATTTCAAAATGTTTTGCAGAAAGCTCTTAGGAAAGGGCAGGTTCAGAACATCAATGCAGGAGATTCGACTGGTCACAGGAGCAGGATAATGATAGGGAGAAAGGTGGTACTTAAGGTCAATCCTACCCATCTTTCTGCTGCATTTCCGACGTGCCTTGCTTTGCTTTTCTTCCGTTTTCTCTCTCTCTCTCTCTCTCTCTTTCTGTCCATCCATCTGTGTCACCCTCTCATTCTCAAAGCAGGTGTTTGACAATAGCACTAGCATTTTTGTCACATCTGTTTGGTCAGTCGAGGTGTGTGTGTGTGTGTGTGTGTGTGTGTGTGTGTGTGTGTGCGCCTGCACTGTTTTTGCTGTGTGAGATTGCAGAAGCCAGAGGCCTGAAGAAGGCTGTGATGAGCTGATAATCACACACTCTTTGCTGTACTGTTGTCCCCTCCAGCAGCAGCTGTAGATCAGGATTACATGTTGCTCACAGTCACAGATGTACAGGACTACATCCTTGCAAACACAGAACAATGAAAGAACTCTGACATGCTGCAAGAGCTATGCACCGAGTCATATAAGGCAGAATTGAACAGATTATTTTGCTCTACATTATCAGTAATCTCCAACCATGTTCATAAACATAGCCATTTTACTCTTAGTACGAACTGTGTTCTGTGGAAATCATGTTGATGAAATGATTGACGAAGTGATTTTTTTTTTACCTCATTTCTATCTGCTGGATCTGTAGTAAACCCATTATTGCCGTATGCTAGTATTTCAACATGTTTTTTTTTTCTTTATTGAGAAAAGAACGAACGTGTTCACAGCACACATTTTGTACAGTGTTTTTAGAAATGTATCAGGCAAAGCTCTAACTAAGGGATTAAAACTCGATGGGGCATGTTGTGTTAGGAAAATAAACAGTGACTGGGTGGTCTGATGTTTTATTCCACATGAATTTTTCATCAATTACACTGTTTTATGTGATTAAAGTTTAGTGCTGTGGAAGGTCCACAAAAAGAGTTCACTTGCATTATAGCATCTATAAACGTGTTTATATACATGCTAGGGCTGGGCGGTATGACGGTATATACCGTTACCGTGGAATAAAATGTCTGATGTTACAGATTTTTGTATTCCGCGTATACCGCGAAATGTAAATAAGTGGGCGTGGTTAACTTTGTGCGTAGCGCTCCTGCACGTGAGAACGATCGAGAAGCTGTACATAAGAGTAGTTGTGAGAGGAGAAACATGGAGAAAGATAAGCACGCTGGTGAAGAAGTCCCACAAACCAATCCTGAGCAGGAGGAGGCGTGACATCGGTGGTATGGACGTGGTTCGGATTTACAAAATCTGACAAAGAGCAGAAAAAAAATGTAATTTGCAAACTGTGTCGCGCGAATGTTCCCGCTAGCAGCGGTAGCACAAGTAACCTGTTTTATCATCTTAAAATTAAATGATATCAAAGCATACAATTGATTTACAGTTGATTTACCAGAATAACTTTTTTTTTTTTTTTTTTTTTACGTGATATATATCGTTACCATGAAATAAAATTACTCATTCCGTGAAATAGATTTTTGGTCATACCGCCCACCCCTAATACATGCCTATTATATATACTGTATTAGAATGAGCATATTAATATACGCAGTCCAAACACATGCGTTGTTTGGCGGATTGGCATTTCCAAATTGTCCGTAGTGTGTGAATGGGTGTGTGAGTGTGTGTGCAGTTTTGCCCTGTAATGGGTTGGCACCCCATCCAGGGTGTCCACTGCCTCGTGCCCCGAGTCCCCTGGGATAGGTTTCAGGCTCCCCACGACCCTGTGTAAGATAATCGGTACAGAAAATGGATAGATGGATGGATGGATGGATGGATATTAATATAAATCTGTGATTAGAATTATTGTCAGCGCTGCTGTTATTTAAAAAAATGATTGAACACCTTCAGACCAATCAGATTCAAGAATTCAGCAGTGCTGTAAACGTATCTAATGTCCGAGGGAGGAATATATTGATATGCATTAGTAATGTAGTAAACATGATGTATCGCACTGTAGACCACAAAACCTTCAGGAAAGTGCCAGTAACCAGAATGTCTTTTGTTTTCAGCTCCAGCATTTTCAATTCCTGTCATGTCCGTCTCCTTTATCGTGAAGAGTGTAACAGTTATAGTTTTGGATTTGCATTATAAGGTCACTTGTTTAAAACATTTTAAGTATGTTTAGAGTAAGCAGGATTTCTTTTCTCAGTACGGGCAAACATTGCGTTTATTATTCATGGTAATCACTCATAAACTGCACATGGTGTAGATAAAGATTAGGTGAACAAATTGTGTAATATTCCTTTAACTATTCTGTCATTTCTGAGTAGGACGTATTCTTCCAGTGGTTGAGAGGGATCTCTTTTGCCTACAAGGTTGAGCTAATAAATCGGCTGATTGTATTGTGTTGACTAAGATGCATTTCCCTCAGTATTCTGTAGTCGCAGAATAAGCTGCAGAAACGAGAGCTCTACTAGACTGCATGCTAAAATCCAGCATGCTAAAGCAGTAGTTGGAGCTGCAGCTTCACTGTGACCCTCACTGGCAATGTAGTGTTCAGAATGACACCACGTGTCCTCCTGTTTACGAGCAGCGTCACAAGGGTTGACCTTTGAACTACAGCAAATGCGCTACCAAATGTAGACCTAAAGTAAGTGAAGCAAGTGAACAGATACTACCGAGAGATTCCTGACCCACAGCGTAAACTTAAACTTGTGTCCAGTGCCACGTGATCCTGGGAAACATAATTATTAAAGGTGATATTACATAGTGAGAGGAGAATTTTATTTTATTGTGTTGAAACACTTTAAACACTGAATTCTGAATCACTGCTAAAATGTGTAGCATAATGAGATTTTAAAAAAAGCAACAACAACAAAAAAAACAATACACTGTGCCTCAAGGGAAGGTTTTACCTTTCTGTGCCCTTGTTTTGAGGTGTGCTATGGCAATGCTTTTACATGTGCACTGTGAATACTTGGGTCTTTTTTAAGGTGCTATTTATATTAAAGTACAGCCATGGCCAAAAGTTTTGAGAATGACACAAATATAAATTTTTACAAAGTCTGCTGCCTCAGTTTTTATGATGGCAATCTGCATATACTCCAGAATGTTATGAAGAGTGCTCAGGTGAATTGCAATTAATTTCAAAGTCCCTCTTTGCCATGAAAATGAACTTAATCCCAAAAAAACATGTCCACTGCATTTCATCCCTTCCACAAAAGGACCAGCTGACATCATGTCAGTGATTCTCTCATTAACACAGGCGAGAGTGTTAACGAGGACAAGGCTGGAGATCACTCTGTCATGCTGATTGAGTTACAATAACAGACTGGAAGCTTTAAAAGGAGGGTGGTGCTTGAAATTATTGTTCTTCCTCTGTTAACTATGGTTACCTGCAAGGAAACACGTGCAGCCATCATTGCTTTGCACAAAAAGGGATTCACAGGCAAGGATATTGCTGCTAGTAAGATTGCACCTAAATCAACCATTTATCGGATCATCAAGACCTTCAAGGAGAGAGGTTCAACTGTTGTGAAGAAGGCTTCAGGGCGCCCAAGAAAGTCCAGCAAGCGCCAGGACCGTCTCCTAAAGTTGATTCAGCTGTGGGATCGGGGCACCACCAGTGCAGAGCTTGCTCAGGAATGGCAGCAGGCAGGTGTGAGTGCGTCTGCACGCACAGTAAGGCGAAGACTTTTGGAGGATGGCCTGGTGTCAAGAAGGGCAGCAAAGAAGCCACTTCTCTCCAAGAAAAACATCAGGGACAGACTGCTATTCTGCAAAAAGTACAGGGATTGGACTGCTGAGGACTGGGGTAATGGCATTTTCTCTGATGAATCCCCTTTCCGATTGTTTGGGGCATCTGGAAAAAAGCTTGTCCGGAGAAGAAAAGGTGAGCGCTACCATCAGTCCTGTGTCATGCCAACAGTAAAGCATCCTGAGACCACTCATGTGTGGGGTTGCTTCTCAGCCAAGGGAGTGGGCTCACTCACAATTTTGCCTAAGAACACAGCCATGAATAAAGAATGGTACAAAAACATCCTCAGAGAGCAACTTCTCCCAACCATCCAAGAACAGTTTGGTGACGAACAATGCCTTTTCCAGCATGATGGGGCACCTTGACACAAGGCAAAAGTGATAACGAAGTGGCTCGGGGAACAAAACATCGACATTTTGGGTCCATGGCCAGGAAACTCCCCAGACCTTAATCCCATTGAGAGTTAGTGGTCAATCCTCAAGAGGCGGGTGGACAAACAAAAACCCACAAACTCTGACAAACTCCAAGCATTGATTATGCAAGAATGGGCTGCCATCAGTCAGGATGTGGCCCAGAAGTTGATTGACAGCATGCCAGGGCGAATTGCAGAGGTCTTGAAAAAGAAAGGTCAACACCACAAATATTGACTCTTTGCATAAACTTCATGTAATTGTCAATAAAAGCCATTGACACTTATGAAATGCTTGTGATTATACTTCAGTAACAGTTAGTAACATCTGACAAAAAGATCTAAAAACACTGAAGCAGTAGACTTTGTGAAAATTAATATTTGTGTCATTCTCAAAACTTTTGGCCACGGCTGTACATCACTGATGCTACTTTACCCTGTGGCTTAACAAGCAGCTCATTCCTTAGTGTTTAACGTTAGTGCAAAGTGTGTGCGAGTACATGCGAGAGAGAATATGAATGAATGAATGAATGAAATGTACGTGCTTGGAGCTTTGCATTTGTGTCTTTATAGATGTTCAGATATCAAAATGGGTGCTGAAAACCATTAGATTAAGGATGTAAATTAAACACGCCATTTCACTCTGACCACAGACACGTGTTCACTATTGTTCAATTGTTTTCCTGCTCGTGTTTACATCACACCTATTCATTTGGCAGGTGCTTTTGTTTAAAGCGTTGTACAAGTGAGGCAAGTCCACTCCAAGTAATACAGTTATGACGAGAGCCAACTTCAGTGAGAGTGCTACACGACCATGTTTCCATTTCAGAAATAGCGCAAGATTGATGTAGGAGGTGAAAGATAAAACATCGGTGCGATGCCAGGAGCTACAAGATAAAGCACAAAAACATATTTTGAAAATAACAAAGAAAACCAAATGGCGTATGCTGCTGTGTATATATAGCTTTGAGAACTACAGCCTTTCCTGAGCTGACGTGTGTTTCCCTTTTACATGGATCAGAAGTAAAGTTATAGTCTTTTTGAAAACCTCCAGAATGAGAAAATTGCATTCGAAGAATCTACTGCAGTTCCACAGAAAGATTCCCACACGTTCTAAATAAAATAGCTATAAAATGAGTCGATCATAAGAGTCGATCATCAAGCTAATCACGTCGATCATAAGCATTATCCATATCGGTCTCACTAGTCTCCTGAGGTGAATGTCAGTCACAGTATTTGGCGTACAGGAGCCACAGCATCGCGCTTAAGTCGAGTGATCATTGTTGGCTCTGACATCAGTGCTAAAATAGTCCCTCCAGGATTTTGCGGTTTTTGCGTTTGCAGAAATGAACACAAAATCAAGCAAACTCTGCAATGTTCGGAGAAGCTTGCAATTTTTCAAACTTACCTCAGATATCCCACAGATTTGGGCCAAGACGCGTTATTTGACATCATCACAACGCGCATTCAGCCAAAGCACTCTTTGAGTCACGTGCGCCGAACATGAGCACAGCTAAGAGGTCTCATTTACCGACAAACATCACTGCGAAAGACCGTGCAAAACAATTTCGTGCAGTTGCAATTTTTCCAATTCAAGTAGTTTTCTCAAAATAAAAATAAAACACCAAACACTCCACAAGTTGCATCGCAAATTTTGAAAAAAAGCTGCAGCAAAATCAAGCATTTTTGGCCGCAACAATCCCAAAAAAAATCCTGTACTGTTAAAAATTCCCTTATTTTTGGATTAACACTGAAAAATGACAACTTTGTCCTCCGCTATCTCTAATGTAAATGACGGTGTATGAACGTTACAGATCATTTGACAGCTGGTATTTAGACCTATAAACCTGACGCACGTAACTGGTCCCGGTGTGTCATAAAATTTCTTTCTTTAAATGATCATTTTTGCAAATGTTACATTTTTGTTGTATCATATTTGATATACCAGGCTTTTGGGGTTTTTATTTTGACCCATTTGCCATTTTGAACCATTCTTAATGTTTAACAATTTTTCCACGACAGGTTAGTAGTTTTGTCTATCAGGAAATGTATTATATTTATACTAGCTCTATAAGGTTTATCGGTCAAAAAAACCCTGATTTGAATAAACAAAAGCTAGTCTTATTCAGTAATCATTCATTTACAAAAAAATGCTCCTAACATTTTAAATAATTGCAAATGCATATGGTGTAATTGTCTTTCACTGAATACTCACTAGAGTAAGCAATCACAGTTGCACAGATAATGAAACGAGAGTTCAGCAAATATCCAATGCATCAAAGCATGACATTCACTGCATTCGAAAAGCACTCTTAGCTACCAGGTTACAGTAGCAATTTCAACAAACTGACTGTTTTTACAGATGCATTTGTTTGCCTTATTTATTTATCACACTCAGGTTTATAGTGTGAAGTTGTCTGAAACGGATCAGATAGTACAGATTGAATAAATCAGGTTTGTGAGAGCAGATCAGTTATTTGATGGAAATTTATTATGCACTAATGGGAATAACCCCCTACTAACCCAGAAGCTTTTGTGTTTGCCCCAGCTGGGCAGAACGGAGGCAAAGTGATACAATGATGCAAAAGCACTTGACGGCTCCCAGCATGCCTTTCACCTGGGAATAGTGCTCTCCTGTCAGATGCTGTGAGCATTAAAGCGAAGCGTCAAATTGTGTGGCATCTGATAATCCAAATAATTGTCAAGTCAGCAGCCATGGGTATAGCTGTCATGAGCGTCCTATGTATTGTGCATTTTTTTGTTAATCTTTAATGACTAAATGTTATTGTGGGTTTGGCAGCATGTGTCTGAAACAAAAATCCCATCTCCATTGGAATTTGGCTGAGCCTTAAAGAACTCATCCAGTCTCCATTATGCCTGATTGGCCCATTCATTTCATTCCTATTATTCATTTACTCCACTGCCTTCTGTGTCCATGGCAACAGGCATCACACTACCATACAAGATTTTTATTTATTTATTTTTTTTGATTAATTGAGTGTTAGAGGAGCAAAGTGATTTTTTTTTTTTTGTTTGTTTGTTTTTTTGAGAGGGGACAAGGGGTTAGTTAAGTGTTCACAGAAGAGGTGGGTCTTTAGCTGAAGATAGTGACAGATTCTGCTGTCCAGATCGAGGTTGGAAAGTTCATTCCACCACCAATTTGAAGGTTCTGGAAAGGTACCTCATGCCTCGCCGAGTAGGCACCACCAGGCGTCGAGTCGTTAACTGATCGCAGGTTGCGGGAGGGAACATAAACCTCAAGGAGAGTGTTGAAATAGAGGAGTGCTGTTCCAGACAAGGTCTTGTACGTGAGCATCAAGGCCTTGAATTCGATGCGGGCGGCTACAGGAAGTCAGTGGAGGGAGACGAAGAGGGGTGTGACGTGGGTCTTTTTGGGCTGGTTGAAAACAAGGCACGCTGCTGCATTCTGAATCATCTGAAGGGGTTTGATGGAGCTGGCTGGGAGGCAAAGGAGTAGTGGGTTGTAGTAGACCAGTTTTGAGATAAGAAGTACCTGGACCATTAGCTGTGTGGCATGATTAGTGAGATAGGGTCTGTTTTCTTGAGGTTATACAGAATGAACATACAGGACCATGAAAGTAAGATTGTATGTTATGCAGATGAGGTACAGCACATGTGAGTGAGAGCCTTTTTACAGCTGTTGGAATCAAAGTTGTGAACATAGCATAACATAAATGCGACTTCACTGCAGCAATAGTAAATAATTATTTTGAGATACCAAGGCATAAACCCGATAAGTCATTATTATTGAAACCTAGTGAATGGTATTTTCTCGTCCACTGGTAGAACCAGACATCTGCAAACATCAGTCCTTCAGCCATATTCATTTTTGCCGGTGCCGATCTGACTTTCAAGCTTGGTGAATTGCGCAAATGCCAAAAAGTGCATAGTCGTTAATGCAAACACGCAAAACAAACAAGATGTGCTATTTTTTATTTTTTATTTTTTTTAAGATGAAAGATTTTCCTTAGAGCTTGTTAGTAAATTAACTTGCACATTTTGTTCAAGTGTCAAGTTTGCAAATGTTTTAACACACGTAAACATTTTCTCTGACATGAAGTGGACACCATGCACCCTATGTAGTGAGCGAACCCAACTAATAGGAAGCCGCGTGTGATTTGACATGGTTCACTGATAATGAACGTGAAACCAAACTAAATATCAGCAATAAGAAAACATGAATAGTGTAAGTATGTTGACTTTAAGTAAGTAACCGGAGTAAGTTTTTGATAAAATTGTGATGCTGCCTCCTAAAACCGCTAGCAAAAGGAAATAACTTTGGTCGAGAGAGTTCCTGTACCAGCAGAAAAGTGACATTTTCAGGACTACATTTGAACATTTGTAGCGCTCCTCGTGTATTTCTGTTTGGTGCATTTTTAATTCAGAAACTGTTAACAAATTTAGCATCTCAGATTAGCAGTATTCTGTTACAAGCAGACCATGTTACGTTTCACTGAAGGGCTTTGTACTGTACAAACTCTCCACTGCACAATCTCATACACATGCATATAATGTCACACAGTCACACACTCTTCCTGTGCTGGTGGGAGCTGTCTCGCACTAGTGTCTTTTTTTTTTTTTTTTTAAGGTGTCACACACTTTATTTAGTGCTGTATTTAGCTCTGTGCTATTTGTATTTTGAGAACAGGAGTTTTCGTGAGGTGTTGGGTGTCTGTGAGACATTGTTTATTAATAAATGTTATGAGAATAGTAAACACTGGATAGTGTGTGTTTCCAGAGAGCCACTTTTGCTTAACCACCCACTTAAACACATGGAGCTGAAGGAGTAAATTCTCAGTCTTAACAGTTAATAAGTTAACACACGATCTTGTCTCCTCTCTGAGAGGCGCTTTTCTAATAACAGTGAGCGTGTATATGTGTGTTAGTGTAATAGCAATGTTCTATCACTGTTTCTCCGGCTCCAGATTGTGCTAATGACCAACCACGTAGCGTCATGTCCACTCTCACAGTGGGCCCTTTAGATTGAACACACAGGTGGATAAAACCGCCACTGGCTCATTGATCTGACCTCCCGTTCCATATTGTCCTGGTTTTGCCCTAAAGCGATGTGTCATATGATAGCGATTGTAAAATGCAATTCAGACTCATAGCAGTGTTAAAAATATGAAAAATCTACAGACCTGCTCACGATCACAGCTCAGATTTATTTTATGGACCTAATCCAGTTATTCCAAACAGTTGCACCATCATGTTTATTTATTGAAGTCATGAGAGCAAAACCTTTCCCCTACAGGACCCGAACCTGTTACAGAGTGACAACATATCACTTTCAACAGCACTGTGTTAATATGATATTAACATTAAACACAGCAAGGTCTAATGAGGGAGTGTTTAGTAGTTCCCGTGATGTTCTCCATGTTTTGGCTACAGCTGTCTTTCTGCGTTTTATTCCAATTACATTTTGTGCATATTTACAAGTAATAGAGAGACTGACATCATATTACACCTATTCAGTTCAAGTGACCAGTTAAAAATGCTTTTAAAAACGAAACTATATGAGGAGTAAGACTCTTCGGGACATGCTGTTTCCCTATAACAGCACATCCCAAAGTGTTTTATTCTTTTGTAGTTACATTTAAGGTTGTGGAACATCTGTGAAACAAGTTAGTTCCTTTTTTTTTCTTTGTCTTGAAGTCATTTTACTGATAAAGCGGGCACGGTGGCTTGGTGGTTAGCACGTTTGCCTCGCACCTCCAGGTTTGGGGGTTTGAATCCCGCCTCCTGTGTGCACGGAGTTTGCTCTTCATGCCTCGGGGTTTTCCTCCGGGTACTCCGGTCTCCTTCCCCAGTCCAAAGGCATGCGCTGTAGGCTGATTATTATTTCCAAATTGTCTGTAGTGTGTGTATGTGTGTGAGATTGTGCCCTGCGATGAGTTTGCACCTCATCCAGGGTGTCCCCCGCCTTTTGCCTTGAGTACCTTGGGATAGACTCCAGGCGCCCCGCGACCCTGTGTATGATAACCGGTATGGAAAATGGATGGATGGATGGATGTTACTATTAAAGCACAAAGTGCAAAGTCCTGAAGACTCTCCAGTGTTGGAAAACTAAAGGAACAGCTTTACATCTGACTGTTACAAAGTGTTGACACAGGAGACTCCTTCCATAAATGGTAAATAAACATCTCTTTATAGAAAGCGTCACCATATCAACGATTATATGATGATTGTGTTAAGCAACACCGGTCAGATTCAAGAATTCAGCAGTGCTGTGGTGTGGAAGCCAGTAAACAGCTATAACCACTTTGACCACTTAGTGTTCAGTAATGATCTTCATGGCTGTCAAAAAAAAAGAATGTTAAAATTGGCAAAATTGGATAGACATCACGGTCCTATGAAAGTCACAGTAGTAGAAGATGAAGGCATGGTTTAGTATAACACGTAGGATATCTGAAAATACAGGGCTCTGTGCTGTTTCTGGACTGTTTGCTTGGAAAATAAGCCAACAGTAAAAACACTGAATCATTGTGAAAGGATTAGGAAGAAACAATATGACTGGCTTCCCGAAGGCTTGAAGCCACTGTTGAGCTGAGCCACCTTTTCTACTTCAGCTTACCTGAGGATATGTTCGCTTTCTTTTTAATCCCTGCATTTAAATTTGCCATTGGATTTTTATTTAAATTCCTTTGCTTGATAACATGCTTGTTTACATCATTTGGTTCCCATACTGCAGCTTGTCCTTGTCTAAACATAGGTTAATCAGTGGAGAAACAGAGCTTGGGAATAGTTGCTGTGCTGTAAGAAGAGTTGGTTTCCATCAGAGACGTGAACGCGATAGCGATCGAGTGCTGGAGCTAGCTGTGCAGGTGCTTCGTCTGACAGCGCTCGTGTAGCTATACTGCCGTATGCAGATGACATTGTTTGAGCTCTTGCACTACTTTAAACTTGCCTTCGTCAAAAAAAAGGCTCGGCGGTGGACAGCTTAAAAGGATTTCCGCACTGACCCAGAGTTAATTTGTGTTACTCGGTGGCAGGCTGATATGACGATGCAGATTTAGTAGTCATATCACTCTCTAGCCTGAGGCAGTGTGTGGAAAGAAAACATTTCCAGTGATTAAATCTGTCAATGAGCGTGAATATTTTGCGGGAGGTTAGTGCTGCAGTGTGGGTTCGCAGTAAGACAGAAGGCTATTCGGCAGGGAGAGAGTAAAGTGACAGGTGCATACGTTCATCCATTAACAAATACTCCAACACAGAGTATAGACTAGCTTGATGTTGATGTTAATTTGGACGGTGCGTTATTACTTATGTTCTTGCTTCTCTACGTATTATGTATTACCTTGAGAGTTGCCAGGAGCTCAAGTGCGTTGCAAGATTGTGGAAGCAAGTGGAAGCCCTCAGGCAATATGAACTGTCAAATCTGAAATCCTAAAAATTTCATTAACAGTCTCTCTCTCTCTCTCTCTCTCTCTCTCTCTCCCCCTCTCCCTCTCTCTCTCTCTCTCTCTCTCTCCCCCTCTCCCTCTCCCTCTCTCTCTCTCTCTCTCTCTCTCTCTCTCTCCCTCTCCCTCTCTCACATGTTGCTGCCCTTTGCCTGTCCTCCTGTCTCGCCCTGTGTCGCCCTGTGTCTCTCACCATATCCAGGTAAGTCCACTAATGTTGTATTCCTCCAATATGAGCACTTAGTTGATTTTGAGCTTGACTCACTGCTTACTAGTTGCTAAGTTGGTATCAGCGACTAAGCTCTGAGGATAAAGAGTGTATGATCCTCCTAAACCCTGCTTAGCCTTTTCACTACACAATTACACACAGCAGAATGTCTAATGACATACGAGTCACTACGTAGATGCGCACGGCATAGGGTATTACTATAATGCTGTTGGTGAACATATGTACGTAATGCAGTATAAACCCAAAAGAAACTTTTGAAACTAAAATGTTATGTTGTTAAAAAAGAGAATATGCATAATACTCTTTAAAATAGTAAAATGGTAATTTCTATTCATATTAAATCATACATATAATATAATATAATATAGTCATAATAAATATAGATCATATTTCATTTAATATAAATATTACATTTAATTTTAAATATTCCAAAGTAATATTCTTCCCTCTGGAGGAGTTCCCCCTTGAGGTTTCTGTCTTTTCTTGAAAAGCGTTTATTTGTCTCCTGAGTAAATGCAGAAGCTGAATTGAACAGGAAACTGGACCATTGAGTGGTATTTATTCTATCAAAGACCAAGCCCTTGCATATGACTTATTTGACATGCTTCTTGTTTTATTATTATAAATGCTGAAGGTTGTGTGCTGGGGTATAGATTCTGCATGTGCGGCTTATCTGTCGGGTCAAGAGATGCCTTTTTTCCCAGGAGACTTTCATGCAGGATTGATCACATACACCAGCGCAATGTATTTCTTGCCGCTGGAAACAGTGTCACAGTTCTGCAGGTGTGTGTTCACTGCTCTTACACAACACAAAGCTGCAAAAGTTTCGTCTCTAACCTTGCCTCTGTGTGAGCTTGTGTAACCCTCTTATTCAAAAATAAATCCGAGTGAAAACGTAAACCTGACCTCAGGAATGATCTGAGGCAGTCAGTGTTCCTTTTACAACTGAAGTGCCTTTAGCTGAAAATGCTGATGTGCTGCATTTATTTAGAGAGGCTGAGTGAGAAAAAAGCATTTGGCTGTGACGTTTGAAGTGATTTAACGGAGATGGGGGGGGAGAGTCAAGGACTTAATCGGATCAGGGGAGAGGAAGCCGAGGCGTGGAAAGCGGCCCCTTAGAAGAAGCTCTTTCTCTGGAGGAGGAAGTGCTTTATTACCGAGTGGGTCGTGCGGTGGGGGGCTGAGGGGAAGGAGGGCTGCTCTATGGCTCATCCTGGTTCCTCTTCCAGGTTTCTGATGGAGCATGGCAGCTGAGCTGGCTTTGCTTTATGTGTGATTTGACTGAAGCCAGACAGCAGGTCAAATTTAGCTTCAGTCTGCTGAATTTCTGAAACTCTTGAGCGTGATTGGAGGTTTTGCAGGTCATTCATATGAAAATGAACTTGATACTGAGGAGGGTAGATTAGTACATTAGTACAAATTTGGTAGCACTTTATTTCCGTTGTCTGCTTTACACAAACTACAAACCATCCTACTGTACATGGACCTACATGAACCAGAATGTAAAACATGTTGAATGCTCAACAAAGTTATGTATTGTATCATGAGTTAATATGGGCTGGAGACATATTCCACTGATATTCCACTAAACACCAACCATAAACTCATTTTATTTAGTCTCGTTTATGACTCTATAAGATGTCTATAAGATAAGTCTATAGATGCTTAGTTGACAGTTTGTCTACAGTAGGATTGTTACAGTGTCACAGTGTATGATCGGATGGTTACCTTCTGCGGCCAGTTTTCCTACAGAAAACGCAGCAGCAAAACCAGAAACACCTCGATATTACTTCAAAAATGGAAAGCGTAGGTTCTTATTGAACATCACATGCCCTTTGATGATTGGCCACAACTCGTGTCTGTCTGAGAGGCTGCAGAAAACATGGAGGATGCTCACAGGAAATGGAAATAGGAGTCTGAATAAATACACAAATAATATACTGACGCTTTTATTCATGCATATTTTTTATCATGGACTCTTATGTGGATATTTTAGATATGATGTTCATTACTATAAGTAAGTAACTAAATAACAGACTGAAAAATGGGGGTGGGGGACAAACTTTTCCAAACACTGTATCGAAACAGCAAATGAGCATGAGATGTTCAATAACTACTTGACCTCTCCGTTTTGAGTTAATGCTGTTATCTTGCCTTACTAAGAAAGAATTCGAGAATTCAATCATCTTTGTTTCCTTTTGGTTTGTTATGAATGCAAGGATGTATACAAATATTCAGTAATACATAAACTGTGGATGTTTTATTTTTATTCATATTATCATACCGTGTAAAATTGCAAACCATAACATCCCTAGTTTACAGTGGACTATCCAAATAAAATGTTGCCTAAGTGTTTTGTCTTGGAGTTGTACGTATCAGGAAATGTGACCTGGATACGACGCGAGTTAGAAAAGCATGTACGCGCACACACGCTCATCCGAATTGATTGCTTATTTATCCTAATCTTCTTCTTTTATCCTGTGTGCCATCAAACTTTAATACACCATCGGTGCTGAAGGTTGCAGAGGTCTGTTATGCTCTTTTCTTCTTCCTGACTCCCTGTGAACCACACACACATCTCAGGCACACACGCGCTTTCTCTCTCGTCTGTCCTGCGCCTGGCCTTACTGTTCATTCACCTACTGTAGTTGAGCTGATAGCACAGCCTCGGTGCTGAAGATGGATCACACACAAAGCCATGCGCATCTCTGCCTCTTGCATTAGCCTTTACTGCAGCTGCTACTGGTGTGTGCATACACATCCACGCGCGCACACACCACACACACACACACACACACATACAACCATATGAACAGCTGCAGTAGCTCATATCTCACTGTTAAACAGATTAGCAGCTATGAGGAGATTTATGATGTCAGCATGATTACACCGTGACTCCAAGTTCATAGCGCAGAGATGTAATATAGTCGAACAGCTCCCCCTGCAGGACTCGGAGATCGGCTTTAACCTCATTATATTCCACAGCCCGCTTGTTGAGGTGTATTGATCACAGACCACCAGCCTGTTTAGTCCATCTTTCCCTTTATCTCTGTCTACATGCCTCCTTTGCCTCAACTGCAGCACCCTGACACACCCAATGGCCCTGATGCTTACACTGATGATCTTTCCAATACACTTAGCACTGCTTGACTCTCTAGTATACAGCTGTAGAAGAGTAATGACTGATCTTCACACGATCCGGTGCCACACAGATGAGGATGGGTTCCCTTTTGAGTTCCCTTTTGGGTTCTCTCTCAAGGTTTCTTCCTCTTGTCGTCTCAGGGAGTTTTTCCTTGCCGCCGTTGCCTTGTTGGCTTGCTCATTAGGGATAAATCTAAATCTATATCTATATCTGGATATCGGTAAAGCTGCTTTGTGACGATGTCCGTTGTTAAATTGTAAATAAAATTGAATTGAATTGAATCGAATTGAACATAAGCTCCCAAATCTATCTAAGTGACAATGCATTAGCAGCCCTTGAGTTAGATTTGCCGAGTCACGAGTCCATTAAACAGCATTTTCAGTCTGGACTCATACATTTGGCTAAACTGCAGCAGTTCTCTCACACTGCTCGAAAACGAAGCATGTCAGATGTAAATGAAATAATTTCTTGCTTTAAAGACAAGGCACTGCACCTTTGTGCTGAATATAGGAATGTTACAGGTGGGTATGTGCACTAAAAGTGTTTAAAAAAAAAAAACGACAACAAAAAAAAAAACAATTCCAAGATCTGCAAACAAAATATCGAAAAAGACGTTGCAATAATTCACAAATAATTGTGAAGGTTTACTTTTCATTTCCACTGATGTAATTAATGTGATTAATATTAACAAGCAACCCAGCATGCCTGTTAACTAAATAATGAACAACCGATGTTTAACTAATAATGAATGTTTGTTCTATTTATGACTAAAATAAGTCCACTTAAATGAACACACACTACATTTTCATTACTTTCACTACGCAGGTTCATATTGAACTTTGCCTACATACAGTTCAGTAAGCGTTAGCTGAAGAGAAACTTCACCAAAGCTTTTTTTTTTCTGTCTGTTGCTGGGCACCGTGTCAATTTAAAGACGCTCCATGTTATTTACCTACTGGTAAAGTATAGAGATGTGTGTTTTCAGTCATTTTCACAGCTCAAATGCAGTACTTGACAGAAATGAGCATGTCCATTCATTCTCGGCTGATCACGACTTTATAAAGCCTGTTGTGTTTGCGCCCTTGATAAAACTGTGGCAAGTCAGTGGCTGGTCTGTGTAACACGGCCTTTGTTCCCTTCCACATCTTCCTTTGTGCTTTATATGTGTTTAAATGTGAGGTGATGGAGCGCTGTAATGAAGTTTAATCAACTTTAAAAAATGCTCATTTCAAACCGTACACACAGCGAGCTGCTCTGTGTACACTAAGGTTATCTTGTCAAGCGGAAACACTTTATTTGATCATATACGCTGGTAATGCATGTTTCACAGGCTGACAGTCCAATAAAGACAATTTGCCTGATATATTTACTTACTCATGGTGAGCAAGCGTGTAAATGAAGCTCTGTGCTCCAATGAATGAATTACAACCTAGCCAGTGTGAATTTAATGGATAAGCTGAGCAATAAGTAACGATTACGTCTTCATTTGTCGAAAGTTTAATTTCTAAAACTTCATACCTGAAGGCGCTTTATGCTACTCAATACTAAAGCATATTTTGGGTTTTTAAAAAACCCAATAAAATAGCCATCAAGGGTTCTGAAACCATGGCCTCATATCCAGCAGTTTTGCTGTGAAGAAGCTATGTATTAAGATAAATAATTCAGTTGCCATTGTAGTTTTTGGTTTTGACAGGATGGGAAAGAAATCAGCCCTGCCTCGCGGTAGTCACGTCTAAGGCCAAGCACTTTAGACATTAAAAAAAAAACATACGCTAGTAACAGAGGATGAGTTTTCAGAAATAATCATAATAAGGGATAATACTGCTTTAGCTCATCTTACATTTTTCATGAACTTCTCTGGAATTGCTCTTTCAATATTTTCAGTTTATTAGTGCTGATGTTCATGGTGCTTTAATGTTGCACCCAACTGTAACTACATAGTTAGCTAGCTACAGTAATAGCATAGTGAGCTCAGGTGGGCTCAGATCTCATCATGGTGTTTGGTCACATGCCACTGACAAATCCGACACGGTGCATGACGTATGCACCTTCTTTCAGGACTAAGACTCTCACATTCATGAAAAATACAGGTAGAATTTCGGGAAAGGCTTGCTAAATATTCCCAGAATTGTGTTTCAGTCAGCGACTCGATTAGTTGCTCCAAATTGCAATCTGCACATCCTGGATGATCTCTCGCCTCGGAAAACAGCAAGGTTTCCGTGGCAACCAGCTTCTCTTAGCCAAATATAGGCCCGGGAAATTTTCCCCACGTCGCCAGTGCTGGGCTGAGACTGCTGAGTGCTTTATTTCCCCCTGTTGGTGGAGGATCAGAGTAACACCCGGGTGAGCCTCAGGTCTCTGGTCTCAGAGCTCAGAGCGGGTCGATGGAGCCGAATCATGCTGGAGTGCGTCAGTGCTGATGGGCAGAGCTGGATTCAGAGAGTGAACGATGTTGCAGGGTGAAGCTGGATTCTTAATGCCCTGCTCTCAGTGCTGTAAAGCTGAGATCAGGCAGGAGCCACTGAGGAACAAGGTAAGAGTGTGAGAACTTTCATGGCACGTTTTCTAGAATCTGTGGAAGGAATGACTGGGGGGGAAAAAGGGAGAGAGAGAGATATTCAGTAGATTTGTGTATTTTCAGCATTGACAGGGTGTACTTCTCCAGCACCAACTCTGTATATGATTTGCTAACAAAGTACCAGTTTTTTTTGTTTTGTTTTGTTTTGTTTTGGTGATATTTATAAAGAAAGTGAAACAGGAAGCAGGAGTGAGACTTGGCTGTAAACTGTTTTTGAGAAGTGAAATCATTAGAGTATACATGTGGGACCATCCACGGTAGCAAAAGACGTGTTACGAGTGCAGAAGCTCCAAGCAGAAGTAAAGAACATAAAAATCAAATTCTCATCTAGTCTTGCACTATTCACTGCTCCTTAGGTTTGAATCCATGTTTCTCCCTCTCTCTCTCTCTCTCTCTCTCATACACACACACCACTGATCCAGAGGTCAGCCTGCTGGTTGCTGCACTTTTGGCTGCTGTCCTGAAAAGTAAATCGCAAAGCTGTGACCATGGCCAAATCAGTTTCCCACACTCGCTCCATCCTGTCCTGCGTGTGAGAGCCTGGCACCTCCCAAGCGGTCAAAGCGCCAATCTGTTCCAGAGCCGCAGTGGCTGCAGCATTAAGAGCAGCTGCCTTGAACCTCCCTATCAGTGGACAACTCAAGCGCTGTGGACAGCTGGAAAAGCCTTGACTGGTGGTGGAACTGATAACATACGCAGTGTGCATGCTAAGAAAAAGTATAGCCATACTGGTCAGTAGTATTGATATTGAATCTATACTGTATATGAAAGCTCTTAATCTGTAGGTCTGTAGGAACTTGAGGAATCCAAGTACAAGAGGACAGCAAGAGTACATGTTGCTTTCTTTACACAGTCAGTCACGTTCTAGATATTGCTTTGTCATTTGTGGAATCTCAATATGTGTGGCTTCATACTGATGCTCAGTCTACGTGCTGTCTAAAGAACTGGAACAGCATGAAGTTCAGATACATTTGAGGTCATAAGCTTACATATGCCTTGCAGACTCTGCACAATGGTAATAATAATAAATAATAATAATAATAATAAGAGGGATCATAAAAATTGCATTTGTTTATTTAGTACCGCTCTGAATAAGCTATTTCACATAACCGATCTTTATGTATAGTCCACAAGACACAACAATAACTGAGGGACTCCTACACAACTATTACAAAAGTGCAAACATTCACTGATTCACACAGATCGTCCTGTTTTTGTAATAGTTGTGTACGAATCCCTCAATTGTCCTCAGTGTGAAAAGATGGATCTTAACATCATATAGCCACTTATGGAAAGGGGTCAAATATGCAGAAGATGCTGGAAAAGCAAATAATGTGCAGGACCTGGAGGATTTTTCTGAAGAACAGTGGGCAGTTTAACTGCTCAGGACAAACAAGGGACTCATGAACAACTATCACAAAACATAAAAACAGTCACTGATCATCAAGGTAACAGCACACAGTATTAAGACTCAAACGTATGTAAACTTTTGATTGTGCAAGGGGGAGTGTAAACTTATGACCTCGACTTTATATAACATCAAGTCATAAAGTGACTGCAACTCGTTCTTTCTCTCTGCCCCTCATTTCCTCCAAAACTTTCTCATTTCTCATTGAAAGTCAAGAATTTGCCAGACTCCAGCCTGCTTAATGCATCTGCACAGAGCCCATCATTGCCTGCATTAACACAAGCTAATTAGATTTTTTACAAAGAGCTTTGGAGGCATTTTGCTTGAAACGCAATTAGAACGTCCTCATTTGCATGCTGCTGTGAAAAACACTGACCAGCGCTTCAATCTGACTTCTCAGTTGCCTTCAGTTAGGCATAATCAATACATAGCTTACCTGTAAAACAGTGCTAACAGATCCTACTGTTACAGTTCTTACTGCACCCTTCACTCAACATATGTATCAGGGAGCATGCAGCATGCTTTTTTTCAGAGGAACTCCCATCACCAGGCGTGATGTTTCTCAAAGAAATTAAACAAATACTCCATTTTCCAATCCAGTTTCTATCAAATACATATATCTGTAGCATATAAACTGAGTTATAATGAAGAATAATGTCAATACATTTTTCTATGCTCGATAAGAAGAAAAAACATATGGGCTTGAAAATTCCTTATGGTGCAAGTCCAAAGGCAAATGTTAAATTACAATAATAGAAGCTTAAATTTAAAACTAC
Source organism: Cranoglanis bouderius (assembly GCA_023630585.1). Taxonomy (NCBI): domain Eukaryota; kingdom Metazoa; phylum Chordata; class Actinopteri; order Siluriformes; family Cranoglanididae; genus Cranoglanis; species Cranoglanis bouderius. Next base: position 23,720,646 of record CM042538.1, read on the forward strand.
ACAGTAAAATCCCTAGTGTTGAATTAACACCCAGTGTGCGCATTTGTGTCCAAATCTTCAGTAAGACAATGTCTCATGTCTGTCTCATCCTAAGCTGCTCTTACGTACTGTCATTCAACTTTCATGTATTAACTACGCAAGCAAGAAATTGAAAACATGACTTTTTGTTTGTCCACCAACTGAAGACAACTGAGTATTCGGATACTGAGTAAAGAAATTAGGACACTTTCGTTTTTATTATTTAATATACTTCCAGTTCATATATCCACTTCAGATTTACACACACACAATGTCTTTTGACTTTGTACTTACGAATACGACCCTACATGTGTATTCGTAAGTATAAAAAAAACAACGTTGATCAAGAAAAAAAGGTATTTGGACACCACGAATTACAATCATTAGTACTCTGGTGCAAAGCCGCTGTTGGCAATTACAGCTTCTGTAAGGAGTCATTAGCTTTTTGCAGCGTTGTGGTTTCATTTTGGCCCATTCCTCTTGGGAAATTGTCTTCAAAAAAGGTTACGGGAGTCCCTCTGATTAACTTGCAGTTTCAAACTCCCTCCATCACTGTTGTTTAACAAGGAGAAACATGCAATTGTTAATATGGAGAAGCTTTCTGTAACGAAAAGCTTCAAAGGAGTATCCGATCGCAGAAATGAATGCAAAACTAATTTTTTCAAAATTGCCGCAACAATCACAAAAAAAAAGAAGTCCTCGAAATCCTGTGTGGACTGATGAGGAAATTGCTAACAGGAACGAATTGTCTCGCAGACGTTCCACAACGTGAAGTGTAAAACATGGCATGTTCTTTGTTAGTAGATACGTAAAAGAAATAGTAATCATTGAAAAACCGCTGTGGTGTAAGAGGAATAAAGTACTTCAGGATATGTGGTAACTGGAAAATAATAACAGTATGTTTCATTGTGTTTTATTCCTTACTTATTGACTCTATCAGCTGCCCTTAGTGAGTTTTGAGTAAGTGTTGTTTCTGTTCTTTCCTCAGTACAGTGTTGAAATTCAGGTCCAGGGTAACTGCACAAACACTCCAAAGGCAGTAGCTAGAGACGATGTTGAAAAAGTGTTTTGTAACATTGCACTTTTCAGTTTTATTACTTTCATTTGCATGCACCGGTCAGTTATCCGTCTGCGGCGTCACTAATCTGTGATGCTGAGTGCGTTGTGAGCGTTGATCGTGTAAGATGACAGCAGTGTGTAGTTGATGTTGGACTCCACCAGGGGCTGCTGTCACTACACAGCAGTCTGACACTGTTTCAGCTTTACAGACACTGGACAGCTCCACTCTGTTTTCATTTCGGCCGAATCGTGTAGTTCGGCCAGTTTGATCCCGGGGCAAGTCACGGAGGACACCGTATGAAATATTATATTCCACTTTTATTTGGACTTCGCTCCTTTATGAACCTGCCTCAAACAGTACGGACCTATTCGGCATGGGTTGATCTGAATCTAAACCAAAAATAAGAGGGAGTCTTTCTTTTTCAGGCTGCTCTGTGTTTTATATTTTATGCAGTTGTTTTAGGAACACATGGCTGCTCTTATTAGTTTTTTTTTTTTCCCAGAAAGCAAAAGAAGGAGGTCATGGAAAGAAGTGTCAGTGCTGCCGATCTGTGAGGTTTGCGTGTGTTCGAAACAGAAGTGATGAACAGATCGAGCGATGGACACTGGCATAGAGGAAATATATATATTTACCATCTGTCCATGTGCAAGCTGCATAAATGCTCACATCGGTTAATGACACACATCTCACCCCCCCGCCAGCCCACAGCCTGCTTAACAGTTTCCTGAACCTCTCTGTCATGTTGATGTGACAGGAGAGCGATACATCTTTCTGCTCCCAATGACAAGCTTAATTGCATGTGGGCATGTTCCACCACACACACACACAATCTCAGCATTTCCTGGTGGTAGATATTATTAGTGGAATGTGGAGAAGGCCACCTCCTGGTGCCCTTGTGCCCTTTCAGCATGTGCAGCACAGGAAATCATTTCTTCCAGGAGGCACACAGGATCTGTGTTTTCATCTTCATAGACATTTATCCGTTCAGAGTTGTTAAAAACATATGCTGTGTTGCTACTTAACGTTATGTCTGAAAACATTTCAGAGAACTAGAGTGAGAGCTCTTAGATGTGCTTTAGGTGTCATTTTCTCTTGTTTGAAATGAAGCTGCAATTAGACACGAGTATGCGAGAGGAGAAAAATGCCAACATCGATTTGTTTAAGTTGTTCAGCGTTGTTGCTTCTTATCCAGGAGTTGAATTTCTGTTGTTTTTTTTTTCCCCCCACTGCTAAGGCATTTCATCAATTTTGTATTTATAAATACATGGAACATGATCATGTTGCATATTAAATGTAAAGCTGCTGCATTTTTTCCGTATTTTTTATTTAAACATTTTTTTTCCAAGTGCACTTTTCGATCACATCCCTCCGGTTGACAAACCCTGACGTATATAATGTTCCAGGGATTAAAATGCGGAGTGATTTTTGGGATGCAATATGATTAGTAGTTTTCACTCTTCCTTTTAAAGTCATGAGTCAGAGCTGCTGTGATATCTGAACTGTGGCTTAGTGCCTGAGCTCAGCCAGTACCTCCATTAACATGAATGTCACTCTCATCCCCTCTTAATGCACTAAAGTCTTTCCCCCAGGGCACCTGTCCATTTCCTCAGAGCTGGGTTCATGCTGTGTGTGTGCGGAGCAGAGCTTTCACACATGTGGCACTGTGAAAGGCTTCAAAGCACAACACTTAACTTCACACTACTGAGATACACATGTGCATTCATTGCCCTCAATGCAGAGGCAAGTACCTTGCTCTCTCTCTCTCTGTGTGTGTGTGTGTGTGTGTGTGTGTGTTTGTGTGTGTGTACGTACAGTGGCGCTAACATCTGCGGTTTAGTCGTAGTATTTGCAATTTTGGACCCCTTGCTGTGGTGATACAGGAGACACCTGAAACGCTTTTAGACCAAACATGAATAAACTTCACCCAGCAGAAAAGTTAATTCACTGAAGGGGAAAGGACACGGGATGTAAAAGATGCTTAGTTCCTTCTGTTAATATTTACTTTTGCTTCATGCTGACTTTATCTAGGTGAACTTATATACATGAATTCATGAGCTTTAGTCTTGTGAGCCAATAGAAACCAAGCAGGCAGGACTGTGGTCTCTTTGGTTGGTAAAAAAAAAAAAAAAGATTGAAAACAAATTGCATATTATTACGCTTATTAGTGCTCACTTTCCGCCTGCTGTTTTCTTACTGTCTCGTCTATAGATATACTCTAGTGTTTTTCTGGTAATATTCTCTCTCTGCCTGCAAGGATTTTTTTGTTAGCAATGTTGGAATCTCTGGTGTCCGTGTACATGTTAGAAAGATGCACACCTCAATAAAACTATAACATAAACCACAATGTTAGCGTTAATCTGCTCAGTGTTGTTTTTTTTTTTGTTTTTTTTTTGCTTGTTTGTTTTTTTTAAGCGCGTTTGACTGACTTGCTATTAGTCCCATGACTGCTTCCCAAACAGGAAGTGACATTGAAAAAATTAGTCCATCGTTATAATTTTCTATTCTTGTCAACATGAATTGTCAACATCCTATAGCCCTGTGCCTCGTACACTGAAGATATCACAGATTAATTTGTGTGCCTGTCTAATATCTAATAATCCTGAATCCTGGTGGGAAACACCAGGGAAACCCATGCTTTAAGCATGTCCTGGATTTGTAACAATTCCCAAAGACTTAAATGATAAGAATAGATGCACAGGTTAAAATTAGAGATGGCATTAGCATCTTTTCCCTTTACTTACGACTTTATTTGGAACGAAATCCAAATACATTGCCCTTAATTGTTCTAATTCAACTATTTATTAATGAGATTGGGTTGAGAAATGAAAGGACACTCGGATGAGGACACTCGGATGGTGTACAGACTCAAGTACAGCTGTGACGTCTCAAATACCATCACTGTGGCTCTGAACAAACTGGAAAAGCCCTGACAATACACTGACCTTAATACTGAGGCTTATGTCCTACACGAGCACGCACGAATACACACACACACACATCACTCCACGATGCTGTAGTTCATCTGTGTAAGGCGATCGGTGTATTATAGTATAAGGGAAATTCTCACTGACCTAAATCCTTTCTGTATCGGACTCAAATGTCAACTGTTGAACTGTCCTCGCATTGAAAAGCAGGATTGTTTTAATGCTAACTACGTTCAGATGTCTGATTCCAGTCACACAGACTGGATCAAATTTGTTTATCCGTTGATTTGTTCCAACAGTACTACATTTGCGTTTCCCATTTAAAAGAAACTCTTTTAGCACATCTGTAAAGAATTCAGGGAGCTTTAAACATGAAAATGTTTGGAGGGGGAAAAAAAAAAAAAAAAGCTATTTCGTGCTAGAAATCATATCTTTTTTTTTTTATTGGTCTACAAACTCCTTCCTCTCTGCCACAGAATTATGGGATCTGTAGGACATTGAAGGATATTTATAATATAAAACGACGTCTGCTACGGTTGTGTACTGAGTGCACCGAGTCATGTCTGAATCGTATGTTTGCACAAAATTCTGCCTAATGTGGCATTTTTGTATATTTGAATATGTAACGTGCCTCAATGCCTCCCGTTTCCATATACAGCCATCATTTTTGCATTCTGGATGCAACCTTAGCCACTTTTAGCCTATTAGGTTAATCTAATGTGATTGATGAACGAAACTGCGGTTGCTGTGGATTAGTTGATGGGTTATTTGAAGAATTAGCTGCACTACGATTGTGATAATCATGATCTAAAGAGATCATCGGAAAAAGGACACAAGCTGTTTTTTTAACCATGTTTTTTTTTTTTTTTAATAATATGGATGAATTACACGTTGTACATTGGAAAGCCAAGACTAGAGTTCCTCGCAATGTTTTTATTGATTTTATGATAGTCTCATAACATTATAAATGGAAAATATGACAAAGTTTATCTCATCTTGCCCAGCATCCCCAGCAAAACTCTTAACCCTAAATAGTTAATATACCAGTCGCCACTGCGTGATGGTAGGCAGTTAAATATTAAAACCAAATGCATACTGCTACTGCACAATGCAATACTTCTGATCAGTGCAGCTTCTTTTTAAACTAGCTGGAAGAGGGACGCAACAGTGGAGTGCACACAAAACCACTGTCTTACCTTATTTTAAGGTTTTCCGTATGTACATAATACCCTGATACACCATGCAACATTCATGATTTCTGTGAAAACAAAAGCACAACAGTCCCAATCTGTCTTTCCTACATGCTTTTCTAGCGCTATCGCTGTTCAGTAGTTGTTGACGTTGCCAAGAAGACGCTGTTATCAATCGTTGTGATCTGGCACTCCTGCACAGCTGTGATCAAAAGCAATACAAAAAAAAAGTGTGTATTTTTGTTTGTGAACGTGGGCTATACCGCATTGCTCCTGTACACTAAATTGTACCTTTCCTTATCGCTGGGGAGGTACCCTTATCTTTTGTACCTTTAATATATATCACCTGGAAATGTGGACATACAGTATTATACCTTTCAAAAAGGATTTAAGGTACATACTTTGGGCTTTTTAGATTTAAAGTGTTCACTATTCATCTATGTAGGTAAAAGATACAGGTACAGAAGTACAAAAGAAGGTAGTTAGAATATACAGATAAAAGGTACAGAAGTACAAAAGGTGTACACTTGAGGGTTCCACCCCCCGCAGCATGGTAAGGGTTAGGTGGATATAATAATTTAAATATAATGCAGTATAAAAATCTGTATAAAACTGTAAAATGTTATTGCTAGCAGTTTGTGAGCAAACCAATGTATCGCAATGCTTATCGTGTATCTCAAAAAATCGTGATATGATGTATCTGATTATATATGATGATGATTTTTTAATATTTTTATTTTTTTGGGGTGGGGGGGGGTCATATGGCCCACCCCTACACTCCTACACTTGAGTTCCTTTTTTTTTCTGATAGTGTATGCACAAGTATATAGTCAAATTGGATGAGTTTCCAAATGATGGGGGGGAACTAAACACTAATCAAATTCGACTTAACACTTTCTCCAGGGAAAGGAAAATTAGACACTACTTGAATGAATGATTAACAGTCATGCTCTGCAGAAAGAGATATTTTACAGTCAGGGATGTAGTGCTGTTTTTCCCCCCTCTCAGCTGGATGTAATCCCTTACAGACAAGTCCCATGAATTTCAAATGTACACTATTCACATGTGAAATTCACACACAGATGCTTCGTGTTATGGGTTTTTTTTTTCCCCCCTACACATTTGTGTATAAAAACATGTAGCGTTTTTATTTTCCCATATGCTTCTTCTTTTCTCACTGATTCACTCTTTTTCACATGGTATCACGTGCTTCCATACATAACATGTGATCACATATTACTGTCATAATCACATGTAAAAACAAAAAAAAAACCATGATGACATTTTAAGTAAGGGATATGACATAAATGCAGTAAATAGATAAGATGTGGTGATGAATGAAAGAACGCTCATGTCGAACATCATAATAATAATAATAATAATAATAATAATAATAATAATAATAATAATGTTGATTTTCAGCACGATGAGGATTTTATCCTGTCTGTATGATATTCGGTGTCGTTTGTCTCGTGCCCGCGCTGTAGTGGAGCGGATGCTTATCGCGCGCGCGAGACTTTCGGACGCTCGGAGCGACTCTACAGCAGCTGTCCGCACGCGCGCTCTCGTCTGCTTTGGCTCCATTTGCGGCGCGCGCTCGCGATCTTTTCCACGAGCCCGGTGCCCGCCTTTTTTTTTTTTTTTTTTTTTTTCCTTTCCCCCTCGGATGCGAAGGTTGGAAGTTGGAGGAGTCGGAGTTGTGCTGTGTTTTTGTCCGATCTTTTTTGGGACGCGGATCTGGATGCGAGGCGGGGGAACCGGATGCCCGCATGTGGCGTGCGGCAGCACTTCTTCTTTTTTTTTTGTACCGGAGCATATAAGCGCGTGCTGGAGCGAGCATGATCGCCGTCTCGTTTAAATGCCGATGTCAGATTTTGCGGAGAGTGAACAAAGGTAACCGCGTCTTTTGTCCAGTCTTAGAATCAAACCCCCACCTCCCAGCCTTCCTCCCATCCATTCCTGCTGATTTTCTACGCCGGACATTGTGCAGATGTTGCATGCATTAGAGCATTAGAGGTGCAGAAACGGATAGAACCGAAACCGCATGCTGCTGTTTTTATTTAGCAGTCAGTGTCATCAGCTGCATGAATATATGAATATGCATGAATGTTTAGCAGCAGAAAGGGTCTCGTGTACTCTCCATGGTGCTCAGCATCCTTAATGCCACAGTTATCTAGAGACCATGCCTCTCATGGTTATGTCTGTCTGAAAAATAAATGGCACTTAAACCACTTCTGGAAATCTGTTCTAACTGTCTGCGTTTCTTGGAAATACAGAGCCATATGTTGAAGACTATAGATGTGCATTGAATTTATCAACGTGCACATTGTCAGAGAGACGTGATTTCTGGTTACATCCGGCGGCTCAGATGAGTGCGCTGTCCAACTCGGCTTCACTTGAAAGACGTAGAATGGAGGACCAGTCATAAATAGTGCAAGTTCTCTCCACCCCTGGGAAAACACTTGACCTTGTTGTTATTAGTAAACAGCCAGCTGTGCCGTGGCTCGACTTGAACAGAGATGCTTTTCATGCACGTAAAATCCCGTTCAGCTCGTTCATCTGCTCTGCTGCTGGGTCTCGTTTCTTTTCACTAATACGTTTCAAATGCTGTTTTGTCTGTATTATTATTTATCCCTTGTCTCTGTGGATCTTGCCTGTGTTTGGCTATGATGACAGTATAGTCATGCATATGGTGAAGGTTCATGACGGCTTCTTTGAGTCAGTGAGTCACGTTACACCAGATGGGAAAGAACGTCATAAAGGCAGAATTCAGCAGTAACAAAGCTGAATGGTAGATGTTGGTAGAGATGCAATAATTTTGCATGGGTAAGAATTCGTGTTGAGGTTCATATTTTATTAGATCGCACAAATATAGTCCACCTTCAAATATCAGTTACACAGCTGAGACATTTCTCGTAAGACACTCCGTATGATGTACTGACAGTGTGAGACATAAAGTCAGCTTGGGTTAAGGCACTTCTACTTTCTGATGGTTGTGTTTTTGCCTATTACGTTCCCTCGTCATATGGCACGGATAAGCTGTACACCCGTAGATCATGATATGCTGCTAATATTTACTGTGCTGTGTTCCGTCAGCTTTACTTCTGACTGTTTGCCCATTAGCGAGCATTCACTCAGAAAATGGAAATTGGAATCAAGACGTTGGTGCTGCTGAGTTTATATCATTCACGCAAGCCGGTCTTCAGCTTGGTCTGATCCAGCTGTTTACTGGTTCAGCTAAAGATGGTGGTGCTTCAGCATTTTTTGTGTGTTTTTCAGTGTTAAATCATCACATTTTCTCCTACCTCGGCAGGTTTGGCTAATTATGTAGGATACTTTTTATGGAAATGAGTGGGGCGGGAAGTAGCACCCTCCTCTGTCCTTGGTTTTCTTGCTGCTCTCGCCTTTGTGCCTTGGGTTCCAGCATCGTCTTCTACATTCCGAGCAGCTTTCCAAACTAATGTGTTTGATTTTGTGTGTGGGAGTGCGTCTGTCAGTATGTATGCACATGTTTGAGACTGTGTGAATAAATAATTGTGCATTCTTGTCTGTTTTTAACTCCCATTTGTATGTAAGTGCGTGTGATTGTGTTTACTCTCCATGTCTCTCAGGATTCAGGCTGCTGGATTTAGTAGACTGAGAGTGTGCATACCTGCTGTAATAATTGGTATGCTAATGGATCTGCCATACTGATAAAAAAGCACTCGCCATTTCCATTCCTAGGCAGTCGTGCTCCAGTGTGACCCTTCTACAACAAGCTTCGCACCACCGCACGCGCTGAAATCCAGTTTAGCGCAAACAGCAATTTTACGTGTCGACAGCTGCAGTAGTAGCTAGTAGAACTAGTAGACCTCTCTGTCTACAACAACAAAAACCTGAGTTTGCTGTCGACAGTGCAACATGAGGTTTATGCAAGTCCATTTTACTTTTTTTTAATTTTTTTTTTTATTGTGTGTTCATTTAAAATTTAATGTACATTAGATAATGAGATTGTCCTTTCAGTTAATTGAAAGTGTATGTGTGGAGGTCTGGGAAGGTCAGATTTCAGCTATGAAATGGGGTTTTAGACAGATTTTTTTTTTTCCTGCCAATAATAATATACTTTGACATATCTACTCCAAGAAAACATAAACATATTTTACTGAAATGACATGGAAATGTATTTTAGTCTACTTTCTAACCTCGCCATGGCCGACTGCCTGCAAAGGTCATATTGTTTAAGGAGCCAGTTTAACAAACACTGGGGTAAACGCAGTCAGGCTGCCTAAAGATGTCTCAAACCTCACTAGCTAAGTGTACTTTTCTCACTCGTCAAGTTTGTCATCAAGTACCAACTCTCAAAATGCGATTCATCTGCGCCGTCACAAAAAAACGTGCTTAAAAAATAATGTTTTAAAATGTTTAAATGACGTAATGAAAAGACATCCAAAACAAGAATTTCAGCCAACTGAACAGAACTGACTGATTTAATAAGTGACTGTTTCTACACTGTTATTAGCATGAACAGAGATCGGTTGAGTGAAAAGACGTCGATGAGGCTCATGTTTATGTAACTTTTACCTCAGGTGATTAGACAGAGACTGATGTGGATGGTGCTGATAAACTGAGACCTCATTTCCCATTGTAAACTTTATAACAATTTTAGAAGTAATATTTTTCCTTGAGCAGATTAGATTATATATGTAGAGGTAGGCGGTAGGTACAATTTCAGTGGAATTGGAATGAAATCTTTAAACGTGCTTTTGTCTTGTTTCACTTTTGGAGTGCTTTAAAATGTTACACTGGTTAGGATACATGCAAAAGAGAATTTTGCATGTTTTCATAACTAGATATAATAGAAAATGTCCAGATTTGACCATGTGAAGGGTTTTCCCGGGCCACCACACATTTGTCAAAGACGCTGGGAAGTTTTATTGATCTTTCCATATGTGCAAACCTCTCTAAACTTAATATAACTACTAATGTAATTTCAGTGAAACCTGTTTTTCAGCTGCATAAAGTAGTTTTTCCAATGCTTTTCTATTGTATTGAGCATAAATTGTTAAAAGCTGTGTTCCACCAGCAAGTTGTTGCTTAGGGACTTTGATTTCCATGGCTATGACATTAATGCAGATTTATGGCCGGTCACTGTATTCGCCTCCATGGCCGATGATGTTTAGAGTCATTAATAACAGTTTTGGGCTGTCTCAGTGTCTAGTAAGCACAATGAGTCAATGATTGAACTGTCCTCCAACAGAAGTGGGGAAAATGGGGATTCAAACACACTTAAACCACTAGAAGAAAATCACCAAACACCAGATGTTTTGTTCCTTTCAGCTTGTAAGCTTTTGTAGCTCTCTAGGCTTATCAACAGCAACGTCAGTCATATCTATCAAGCGAACAAAACACCATTTTCTGCTGCAGTTGATTGATGCAGAAGGTCAGACAAGTCCTGTGGGTGTGACCTGTCCCTCTGAGATCAGTGCCTGTGGCATTACTGGCTAAACAAAACAGGCAGGGATTTGGTCGAGAGTTACTGTTTTGTCTGTTGTACCTCTGTCATCGTTACTCCAATGGTGTTTGGTTACCACTGGCTTGTCAGTTCCTTGTTTACTTCCCCATCAGTCTTTTCTGACTCTCAGCTTTGTGTAGCCCTCTCAGAGGAAGCAGGATGAGAAGGAGGGGTCTGAGCAGGCAAGGGACGCAGCATCACAGTAAGTGCTATTAGTGCACTAATTAGTGCACCAATAGTGTAACCCATTGTGCAACAGATCACCAGTGCAATTGTAACTTGTCATGCTACGTAAAGTAGCTGAGCTACAGCCAAACTACCCTTACAGTCAAACTACTACAGGATACAAAAAAATAGGTAACTACATAGAGTAGGATGGATGCAGTAGTTAGCACATTGTGATTTGAAAAGCTTCATTATTATCAAAATAGCTCAACTACTGCCATGCTACTAAAAATGTAGTTAAACTAGTAGTGTCGCTACTACTAACTAGCTACTCCCCTACACTGCAGATCACATATTTAATATAAGTTAAATATAGCTGATACATTTTATGGAGAACACAAGAGATAACATAAGAAATAATAACCCAGTGTTTGTGCTGTGTGGAGGAGTGGGAACTGTATTCTTCTGTTTATGCTACCAATTAAAACCCTTGACAAGTTTTTTTTGCCCCCAAGGAATATGTACTTGCTTATTGTAGCATACAAATATGCAGAACCTTTAAGTAGTCCTTCTCTCGGATAACGGTCAGTTGCATCCTCCTACACGGAACATTGTGAGAACTTTGGACCTTCTCAGCTAGACAGATGCAGAAATCTGAAACACTCTTTCTGAAACATCTGAAACATCTTACTTCATTATCTCTGTGGTGGCAAATCACTGACCATAGGTGCTGATGAAGTAAGGTTATTAGGTCAGGAAGGGCATTCATGTATCAAAACTGCTCCTGAGGTTGAGTCCTTCATGTGGTTTTACTCCTCGGCTGTCTTTCGAGTAATGTCTTCGCGTAAATAGCTGCTTTTCTGGATTGGGTTAGCGTGCTGCTTGTATCTAATAGGGCTGTCTAATTCCTTTAAAGTTTCATTAGAATTTTGACCAGAATCCGAACGTAGATTTAGATCTCTAATGAAACAAAATGAGGATGAAACCTTGTGAGGAACCAGACTCGAATAAGAAACCATCATCATCTGGTTTCAACAACCGTCTGCAGCTGTGTACTATAAAGACAAACAGTATTAAGTGTGTTTAAAGGATGTTGTGTATGAGCGTACTGTGAATAAGAGTCCTGGGATGAGCACAGGACAGTTTTATGATTACAGCAGCAGTTCCTAGGTACAAATCTACAGTATCCAGGTGAGATTATCCACTTAAGTGTGAGTGTTGGGCTTTTGGTAAGTACAGTCTTTAGGGTATCCATGTGGGACCATCCACAACAGCATACAGTGAGTCACTGTTATGCAGAAGTTTAAAACTCTCACTTTCTTAAGGAAAGAAAAATCACTCAAGCAAAGGTTATCTTTGCCCTGATATTTAGCTTGGTTTTATATTTATTTTATGGTGACTGCTATGTAGTGATATTTTCACCCTGCATAGTGTACTAGAAAGGTACAAGGTCCACAGAAAAGGTATGATTCCAATATGTGCATATTCATGTGATATAATTTGGACACAGATTTTTAGATATTTAGAGACACATGATGTCTCTAATGTAATGTTAGGAAGCAGGTATTCTAATAAAACGTCAGTTAGATGATTAAAAAAAAAATGTAACAATTTTAGAACGTTAAAATGTGGATTCCCCCCCCCCCCCCTTGAATGCGTAAATATAATGAAAATTTGATTAGTTATCAAACAGTGAAATTAGTTTAGAACCCTAGTATTTACTTTTTCTTAGACTTTTCCTCTTTAGTTTGTAAACTCCAGGGGACTTTTCAAAGGTTATGGTTTTTAATGGTTCTGCAGCTGGATCACAGATAAGCACACTTTGACCCACAGCACCACTCCAATATCACCTCCATTACTGTCTGAAATGTCAAAATTGGACTCTCAAGCTCGCTTTCTCTGCGGCATAATGGTGAGGAGACGGTGATAACCGTGGCATTTTCTAGTGGAATGACTTCTCTCACGGGGCCAACTGAGCCACCACCATTGTTGTGTCTAGTTTTAGCAGGTCACTTCTGCACCACATCAACCTCTGAGCTAAGACCTAGTGGAAGGCACAGCTGCTTTCCCATAACTTGTTTGGATTAGGAAAGCCCAGCCCTGCTCAGAGCTTCAGCATAAGACCCACTGTCTGTAGAGGGATGGGAGCTGTAGCTGTCTGCATCCAGCACGTATATCGCACGTAGTTTAGTGAAGGGCCTATTCAGGGTCCTGCTGGCTTAGTGGAGGCCCTTTATCTCAAGTGTACACACATGTACAAACGTACACATGCTCATCGTGCAGAACAGAGGCTTTGGTTAGCCTTATTACATGCTAGATGTGTGGCGCTTCTTCCTCTCCACGCTAGATTAGTTCTCTGAGGAACTGGTGATGTGTGGCTAATTTTTCAACGCGTCTTTCCTGCCAGGAGCGTTTCTCAAATTCTCATCCAAAAGAACTACTTTGCCTTTAGAGCCTCTGATGGCTTTGCATGACGCACGTTGACAGGCTTTCAATATCTTAATGTTTTCTGATTTTCTTGCGTCACATGGTGGTCATGTATGCATCGTCTACAGTACATTGGCAGCGTCTTACTGGTCAGGCTACCTGCAGGGCATGATCATTTAACTCCACATGTCTGTGTTGAAACCAAAGCAGGGAGTCATGGAAACAGAACTCAGCCAAGCTGTGAGCAAACCCAAACAGCCGTCTCTCACTCTGCCTCCGTAGGCCGAGTGTCAGTGGATGGATAAAGCACTCTTTTGGCAAGTGCTGGAACATAAACATTGGCAACACTTGAAACATCAGATTAGAGGGTTCTTGCAGCCATGCAAATACACATATGAATGACTGCAAATGTGAAAAGCAAGCCAACAAATGCATTTTTTTTTATTTCCTCATCTTTGAATGTAACAAATAGCTCACCACCACCCACTCCACTTTGTGCTTATCAAGCAAAAAAAAAAAAAAAAACATACATGCCCTCCAGCAGTTTTTTTTGCATGTGCATTCTTTTTTGTGTGTGCACTAATCCTTCCATTTCCGGCGACTATGTGGGTTTTAGGTTCCCAAGAACTATTCTGATGGAGCATAGCCCCTTTGGGGATGGAAGGCAGCATCCTACTGTGGCTGTCTAATGCAGCTCTTGTTGGTTTTTACTGAAGAAGGGGGTGGATGTTTCCTGTCATTTTCAATCCTCTGCACTGGTTATCTTCTGGATTCTTTCAGAGGAGGTGGGGAGAACAAATGGCAGCTGCCTCCACCCAATCTGAGCTTCCATTTTACATCCTCCCTTTGATATTCTTTATTCCTTCATTTCCTCCAGTCAGCAAACACTGAAGTCATTTTGGGAAGTGACATTAAATCTACAGCGTGCCACTCTATGATAATATGCCATTAAGCTCAAACTCAGACAGGCAGTGCTTTTGTACAAGCATTATGCCACCCATATTTTATCTCCCAGAGAACTTCAAAGAGCTCCCCGCACATTTAGGAGGATGTTTCAAGCAATTTCTGATATTTTGCCAATTCAGTGGTGTCTTTTAAAGACCAGCAGGGTTGCAATGTCCCCAGCTTTATTACATCAAGGTCAAAGAGTCGGGCTGATTAGATTCGTCCAAATGGGGCTTCCTTGAATATCAAAGATGGTATGCAATTTGTGCAATGCATTTTTTTCTCATTGCATCTCTTTAGCCATTTCTCACAGTCAGTTACTCCTGGCTTTGGTTTGCAGATGGATCTATTTTTCTGTGGTAGATGAGCTTAAACGACAAGCATAAGACACAATTGTGAAAAATGAAGGTAGGAGTGAGTCAAGAATTAGCCACTGAATTGGTTTTGAGCACCAACCCCTCCACCCCCCTCAGCATGGGTAATTCTGTTGGGGGGAGAAAAAAAAACAATGTTTGAAGCAGCTGACCACTTCTCAGGATACTCATGTAAATGAAAAGCTTTCATCATCCAAATAATGAATAACCTCTTTTTGCACAATTTAGTGCACTCCCACTCTGTCCATCTCTCTCTGTGGGATGTATGCTATATGGCTTAAAAAATAAGCCTGCATTGTTCATTTCTGCGACTGGCAGTTTAGGTCCTCATGGCTTAATCAGCATGTGAAGTTAATTACCTGACTTCAAACGACTGGAAATTTACAACTGCACATCAGGTTAGAAGGTGCTCTGGGTTCTCCATGAGGCCACAGCCTTCCCATCTGTCTTCATATGACTTTCGTCTGGTTGCCCACTGGTCAAACTGTACAACCACCTGATCCCAATATGAGATCAAACAACTATTTGTGGCCACTAGGGGTGAAGTCAAAGCCAGCCACTAGCTCACAGCACCAATTACTCCCCCAAATTACCATAGATTCGAACAAGCCTAGTGATCCTGAAAGCCTTGTTCAACATGCAGTTTAACAGCAATTAATATATATACATGGTTATGTTTAATCACAAGACAGTGCTGGAATCCTGAGACGGATTCCAGGATGACACCTTCTGCAGTTCTGGGTTAGTTATTTTGTGGACTCAGGTGTGAACAAAAGCCAGGGAAAAATGGTAAATGGTCTGCACTTATAAGCATATAGTGCCTTTTGATGTTAGTGGTTCTACAAAGCGCTTTACACGGTTTCTCATTCACCCATTCACACACACACACACACACTCACATACCAATGGCAGTAGAGCTGCCATGCAAGGCACTAGCCTGCCATCGTGAGCAACTTGGGGTTCAGTGTCTTGCCCAAGGATGCTTAACCCTGCGATTGGTAGACAACCACCTGAGCCACAGCCGCCCTGGCCATTTTTCCGCCCAGAAAAATGTAACTTCCTTTGAAACAGCTTTAAATCATTAGTAATGTGTTCATCATAATAAAGTAATATTTTAAAGGGTTTTTATTGTGAAAATCCTTTAAAAAGTAAATGCTTGGTATGGTTTTGGTGAAGATATTAATGATTTTTTTTTTGTTAACAATTTGTTAACAAATCCATCTGCTACATTTTAATCAGCCAATCATGTGGCATCAGCACAATGCATAAAATCATGCAGATACAGATCAAGAGCTTCAGTTAATGTCCACATCAAACATCAGAATTGGGAAAAAGTGTTATCTCTGTGACTTTAACCGTGGCATGGTTGTTGGTGCCAGATGGGCTGGTTTGAGTATTTCAGAAACTGCTGATCTCGGGATTTTCACACACAAAAGTCTCTAAAGTTTACACAGAATGGTGGGGGGGGGGGGGGGGGGGGGGGGGGGGGGGGGGGGGACGGGACATACAGTGAGCGGAGGTTCTGCAGGCTGAAACACCTTGTTGAGAGAGATCAGAGAAGAATGACAAGACCAGTCTGAGCTGACAGGAAGTCTATAGTAACTCAAATAACACAAACGCGGTGAGCAGAAACCCATCTTAGAATGCACAACACATCGAACCTTGAGGTGGATGGGCTACAACAGCAGGAGACCATATCAGGTAGCACCCCTGTCAGTCAAGAACAAGATTCTGAGGCTGTCATGGACACATACTCAGCAAAACTGGACAGCTGAAGACTGGTAAAAGACCAGGTGATTTTTATAATCTTCAACTGTCCAGTTTGGGTGAGTCTGTGCCCATGATAGCCTCATGGCCTCTTTCTGTTTTTGGCTGATAGGAGTGGAACCCAATGTGGTCTTCTGCTGTTGCAGTCTATCTGCCTTAAGGTTTGATGTTTTGTGCATGCCGAGATGCTTTTCTGCTCACCACGGCTGTAAAGAGTGATTGAGTTACTATATCCTTCCTGGCAGCTTGAACCAATCTGGCCATTTTCCTCTCTTATCAACAAGGCGTTAACATAACCCAAACAGTTCTTGGTGGAAAGTAAACTCGTTTTACCAGTACCACTTTCTTCTGAAAACAAAATTGTACTAAATTCAGCAAGCTCTGAGACAGCATCTGTTGGGTTAGCATTAGGGCTGTGCCGAGACATGGAGGTGGCTCAGGGTTGGAAATTGCACACCTGAGCCGTTACTGATCTTCCAGGTGCAGCACCACCACCACAAACTCAAGTGGCTTATGCTCCTAAATCTAGGGCAGCAATTCTCTGGGTGACCAGGTGCTGCCCACTTAACTCAGCTCGACCACATGCTCCTGAGTAGCGACTAAGCAAGTGAGGTTCTCCGTACGTGTTCATGCTGTTATATGAAATGCAAACTCTAGAGATATTCTCTTGACTATATGAACCTTTTCTCTTCATGCTGGCATGATTCATAAGTGCTGGCAGAGATCCATGCTGCAGAGGATCAAGAGTGGTCAAGCTCTTAGCACATTTTTAAAAGGATTTTATATAGTTTTCCTCTTCAATTTGCTTTTCAGTGGGAGCCAGTACACTCAGCACTAGGTATTTGCAGTACATTTTTGCCAACAGTTGAGAACTGCATCTCAAGCAGCCTTGGCTGTAGCGGTTCAAAGCCTGATACCAGTAGGGAACAGCTTTGAATTTACCAGTGTGCAACTAAATCAGCTTTCTAGATGCAGGGAAACTGTATTAGACCAAACTGGCTTTTGGCTTTTCTTATTGCTTCACAAGCTCAGAAAATGAAAATTCACCACCAAAAAAAAAAAATGAAATGCATTCATTATAAACAGAGAAAAAACATCAACATGAAGATGCCTGGCCTTCAATAAACCTTTGAACATTTTGTGTAGGAGTCCTTTATTTTCACATCAGAGTACACTGCGAGTTATCACTCAAAAATATGCCAAAATGTCTTCTTTTTTCTGCCAGTAAAAAAGCCAGATCAGCCAATCAACATAAGAATTAGGAATGATTAAAATACATTATATTGCCAAAATTCACATCCATATGTGCCTGTTGATCGTCCCATTCCAGATTTAGTCCCCCTTTGCTGTTATAATAACCTCCAGTCTTCCGGGAAGGTTTTCCACTAGATTTTGGAGCATGGCTGTGGGGATTTGCTCAGTCAGACCCAAAAGCATTAGTGAAGTCAGGCACTGATGTTAGGTGAGGAGGCCTGGGGTGCAGTCGGCATTCCAGTTCATCCCAAAGGTGTTCAGTGGTGTAGAGGGTCAGGGCTCTGTGCAGGACACTCAAGTTCATCCACTCCATCCCTGGCAAACCATGACTTCCTAGAGCTCCTTTGTGCATGGGGACATTGTGCTGCTGGAACATGTTTTGGCCTCTTAGTTCCAGTGAAGGGAAATTGTAATGATACAGTATACAAGTACATTCTAGACAATTGTGTGCTTCCAACCTTGTGGCAAAAGTTTGCAGAAGAACCACATATGGGTGTGATGGTCATAGTGTCGGTCTTGTGATCTCTCTGGAAGTCTTCATTGACTTGAATTTCCCATGTGAAAGATGCACTGATATGGTACCCTCAATTTCCTTCAAGGTAAATGGAGAAAGTTTTGATTTATTTATCCATGAATCCATCCATTTTCCATACCACTTATCTTACACAGGGTTGCGGGGGAGCCTGGAGTCTATTCCATGGTACTTGGGGAACACCCTGGACGGGGTGCCAACTCATCGCAGGGCGCAATCCCACACACACTCACACACTACAGACAATCTGGAAATGCCAATCAGCCTACAATGCATGTCTTTGGACTTGAATATGCAAACTCCGTGCACACAGCAGAGGTGGGAATCGAACCCCCAACCATGGAGGTGTGCAAGGCTAACAGTGCTAGCCACTAAGCCACCGTGCCCTCCAGGTTTACTTATTGAAATCAATAAGTAATTGAAATTGTAATTGAAAACTTTGAAAAAATTGTAAACTTATTGAAAGTAGGATGGCATCAAATATTTTTGGCACATTTTCCCCCTGGCACTTTTCTTTGTAATTATCATTAGAAAGTGGTTAAAAATGGCTGTTTCCTCTGAAGTTCCTATCAGTGCAGATGTGTTCAAACACTTTGGTCAAGCCCATCAATTAGAAACTTGAGCATGCATATAAACAAGGTTTTACAGCAACCCCCAGGCACTTGGGGGGGTTACTGATATGTTTTAGTCAAGATGTAGTCACTAGTAAAAGTCTAAATGCGCATTATTAATTCTTGCACGTTGAATGTTTTTTTCTTATAATTGGGAGAAATTGTGCATTTAAGCTTTTCTAGCATCTACAACTTAATTAAAATGGACAAGCAATAGCTTGTTTTTCCCCAAATGCCTGGTGGCTACTTTATCCTCATATATGTGCTTACTCCAATTTTACATTTACGGCATTTGGCAGACGCCCTTATCCAGAGCGACTTACGTTTATGTCATTTATACAACTGAGCAGTTGAGGGTTAAAGGCCTTGCTCAAGGGCCCACAGTGGCAGCTTGGCAGTGCTGGGGTTTGAACTCATGACCTTCTGATCAGTCGTCCAACGTCTTAACCACTGAGCTACCACTTCCACGAATTTCTACCTTAGACAAGTGATTTGTGAATAGACTATATGGAAAATGTACTGTGTTTTTTTAATCTTGGCTGGACGACACATTCCTCTTCATCGTTGACAGCTCTGAAATGGATTAAAAACTCACATATCAAAGTATTTAACAAAAAGCTTAACAAACCTCTTTACCATGCAATTCAGCGTGCTTTTTACCCCGCACATAATGGTGGCCTCAATCTATTTGGCAGTGTGTGTAGAGTTATTTTTTGCTTTCCATAATTTATGTATTTACTTACTGCATGCAATGTGTATAGTTTGTTTTTGTTTTCTTTGTTTTTGGCATACCGACAGTAAACAGGCACCCAGCTTATTTGGTGCAGGATAATCTTCATATGGACAGTTATTTGGGAAGTTGTCTGGTTGATTGCCTGTAGCTAATGCTGTTTTTACCAACTTCTATGACTTGAAATGTTTGTCAGAAGCCATGCTCTTATTTAGTGCGGCTAGGCGACAAGTAGCAAGGCATTACCGCAGTACCGTGTACAGACATGGCGCACAGTTGCAGGAGCTTCTACATAGAACATGTTGTGCCAGTGTCGTCCAAGCTAATCTCCTGTGTAGCCTCTGGTACTGAGAATAGAAACAGCCCCCTGTTGTTGACACTACTCTAAAAAGCAGTCTCATTTCGTTGGCAGTACATTTGGGACATTTAGAGTTATTTTCAAACGAGCAATCTTAATTTTTTTATACACGTTAAATAAAAGCCAACTGTATAATTCATTAATCTGTCATGTAAATTCTGCGGTCTAACTTTAGGGTGGAACATTACAGAAATTACAGAAGAGAATTACAGTATTGCAAATAAAACTAACATGACATGGAAGTTTTTCATCAATGCGCCTCTAGTTCCATTCACAAGCTACAGTTGTTTAATTACATCTGAACAATATTTACACGAAGTTAAGCAGCTTTCATTTTACTGTTTCTCTTTTTTTCCCCCGTCTATCTCACAGTGTGCATTTCACATCCCATCAGTCTTTACGCTTTCCACTGAGCTGTGATCAAAGTGTTCACTGATGCACTGTCCCAGATATACTGTACAGCGATCCAACCCCCCGCTGAGGGCCTACTACTCAGCCAAACTTTCACGTTCTGTCATTATTTGTTCTAGTTTGCCTCTGATGACATGTTGCAGGCTTGTTGCACTATATACACTGTAGCGTGGAGTTAGTTTTTGCTTTCCTTTCCATAGACTTTGGTTTAATACTGTAGTATCTCCTATATTAGATGAAGAGATCCAAAATTTAGTATATTAAACACAGTGAAAGTATACATTAATTATTGCAGAGCTGCTTTTTTTTTTTTTTTTTGCTTCGGCGTGATCGAATTCAGATCTTTGAGTGCCTTTTAAGTGCTTAGCAATTCAAATGTGATTGACATCATCTCTTGTATAATGTCTGTAATGTTCCTTGCTGAAGTTAGACTTTTTCTTTTCCAACTTATTTCTACACTTTTCCTCTGTGTGCTTTAGCTTTGGCGCCAACCCCAGTTCCATCACAAGTGAACTGCTTTGGGTTGACCCCAAAGTGACTGCACTTGTTAAATTTTAAGGGCTTTTAATCCCAGGATGTCCCTTCCTAGCACTCAGTGCTGGAGGCAGATAGATATTTTACTGCAGTGGACAGGGAAAACCAGGTATTCTGTTTCTCTCTCTCTCTCTCTCTGTCTGTCTGTCTCTCTCTCTCTCTCTCTCTCTCTCTCTCTCTCTCTCTCGCTCTCTCGCTTTGTGCCATCAGAGTGAGGGTAGCTTGTGGCATTAGGCTCAGGCAACACAAACTCTGAGCTCATTGCTAAAAATAAAGGAGAGTCACCCCCCTCTCTCTCCCTGAGGTATGCATGGTTGAGCTTGAACACAGCTAGTCCCTCGCCGCTGCCTCATTTTGATTTGACTTTAGAACATACCAAAAACGTCATTATAGGGAGCATCAGAAGTGTTGGAAATGAATGTGTAAAATTACAGGTTCTTTGAGGCATCTTTAGCCCTCTCTGCAAGATTCCAGTGGAGTGAAATGAAGGCTGTCATGTCCACCTGCCCAGTTGTACACCACTCGGACACATGTCATCCCTCGTCATGTAGATTGGTTGGCTTTTCTAGAGCTTGGTTTGGGAAGCTACCGTAATTAACGGATGGTGAGAGCCAGTGTATGGACCGCTCGCCCTGCGAGACTCATTACTATTCGCCACAGATGACAGGGAGAGCCTCGAAGCACTTCAGCTCTTTCTTCCTTACCCCTCACCTCCACAAATGAGTGCACCTATATGCATGACTGAGCTCTCTGTGACTTGGCAGGATGACAGCTCTACTGCTGTCTGTTTCCTCTCTCTCTGAGTGCCAGACTCATTTCTTTCTTTCCCACTCTTTCTATCCCTTTATGGATCTTGTACATTTTCATTCTTTCATCATCAGCAGATTTCTCCTCCCACCTCTTTATCCTTCTGTTCACTATTATGGTGATGGATCTATCATATTAATGTCATGGCATCATGGTCCTGCTCCTCCTCCTCATTCAGGCAATGAGTCAGTGGCTGACCTCAAAGTTCCCGCATTCCTCCTTGCCCACTTAAACTTGGTTTATGTCATCGCGCTTCATTTTGCTGCCAATGTCTTTATCTCATTGGTGCTGTCCTGCAGTCTTTCCTAAAATGAACTGAGCGAAAAGGGAACAATGTAGAACACCAATTCACTAGTCATTCGTGTGCCCCTTGCACTCTATATGCATTTTGTGTATGGAGACAGAGTCTGCCCAGCAGTTCAAGGAAAAGTACAGCTCTGGTAAAAGCAACGTCACAATCTGAACCATTACCCTGGTGACTCTGAGCTCATCATTCTGCATGCCATGGTGTTCCTGTGTCGAGTGAACAATGACTTTCACTGGGATGTGGGTGAGTCGCGCCCCAGAGGTAGAGACATTGATGCGAGGGCAGAGTTAGAGTGAATGCTGTAAATAGAGCAGGCCTTAGACCACTCAGGCTCCATCCTGCTTGTCTGCTTTGTTCTGGGAGAGCTACTAAATGCAGAGAGGCATATGAAATTACAGTGGCTTGGATTAGAATGGCTTGGCTTGTTCCCTGAGTGGAGGAGCCTCAGTTAGCAAGCTCGGCTTAAATGTATGAAAATGATCAATGTGAACTGGTGAACTGGATATGTTGACATTTTTGTATTCATGTTTCAGTACATAAGTGGAATTGGTTTAGTGGTGATTAGTTGAAATGGTGTTAATGTCTTCACGGACCGAGGGGGGTGTAATGTTGCTTTTCTTTCAGGAAAGAGAAAAGTGCTAAATTGTACCATTCCTTTTTGCTGGGGTGGTACCATGTACAATGTACATGTACCTTTAACATGTATCTTTCACATGGAAATGCGGATATAGTGTACCTTTAAATTGATTTAAGATACATAATGCACTATGATTAGTTTTTAGAGTAAAGCTTTAAAGGTACACAACATTAACCTTTCTAGGTAAAAGATACTAAAGGTACAAATTGTGTATGCCCGAGGCTACTACCACAACAACAAGGAAAGGTACAGTTTAGTATATGGGATTAGATTTGTGCCAAAAGTATTGAACGTAACTTTTCAAGAAACTAACAAAAATATGCAATGAAAGAAGAAAAATGCTCCGAAACTGAAACCCAGTGGCAAAAATGTAAACATGCTCTTCAAATAAACAGCATTCTTTGTTAACAGTTTTCTAAGCTTCGTTTTCACTAATCATGGTTTATGAATGCGCTGCTAGAGTTTTCATTTATGCTTTCAAACTTTTTGTTTGTGTTTCTGGCACAAATCTCACGTGTGGGCGGGGCTTAACAGTGTTTTACTCTAACTGACTAGTGAGATTTGGATTGACAGCTCCCTGACCAGGAAGTAGAGACTTCAGTGTCGCGAATTTTGGAGAGTGTTCTGGATGCGGATCTCTGTATAGTTATAGTGTTTGTACTTTGTAGTGTAGACTCTTTTGTCAAGATGAGCCCCACGGCACGTCATTGTCGTTGTCGTCATCATCATCCTTTTCCTTAGCTGGAAACTTGAGCTGTCGATCCAAATCTCACTAGCCAATGAGAGTAAATCGCTGTTGACCTCGCCCACACGTGAGATTTGTGCCAGAATAGCAAACGTAAGCTCATTGTATATTTTTGTTCATTTCTTGAAAAGTTGCGTTCAATACTTTTGGCACAAATCTAATCCAACATTAGTGCCCTTTTTCTAAGAAGGTTGTTCCAGTTTATTTACTCCCATCAGAAATATACCTAGACCAATCAACTAATACCATCTGGTCTGTGATTTTCTTAAATAAGAGAAGCATCTGCAAACACTTGTCACATAGGTGGTGTCCTCAAGGGTACATCTTTTTGTACCTCCAGTGATGGGAACGTTGTCAAAGAAAATAGTTGTCAAAGAACACCATTTAAGGTACAAACCTTTTTTCAGTACCATTTTCCTGTCAGATGTGATATGACAAAGTCATGATTTTAGGAGCTTAAGTGTCTTGCAGTGACTCTGCTGTTCCCTCTGGATATATGTCCACTTCCTTAAGTGTGAGACCTGACACCCACAGATCTGTTCTTACACATCTGTCCCAGGCTCGGACTGTAACAGATGAGTTTGGCCATTGCCAGCAGGTGTGAATTAGTCAGCTTGCTGAGACTCCGGGTGCTTCTGGACTTTTGAAACCAACTCTATTCATCAAACATGAAAATGAATGACTAGGCGAATTTTCCTAGTGGACTGGCCCTGCATTGATTCCAGCATGTGGCGACCTCCAGCTGCCACTGTCTCATCTGCATTTTTTTTTTTTTTTTTTGGAGAGATAAGTCAGTTACTGCAGAGAGAGAGAGTGACAGTCTTGAATCTTGATAGAGAGACATGGACAAATATTGCAAGCAAGCATTGGGCTTTGTTGTCACTTTCAGACATACAATATTTGAAATTCCTTAGTTTTTTTGTTCTCTTTGTTCACAGACTGACTGACTGATCTTATTGTTGGTAGTACTGGTAGTATAAACTTAGCAATCTGTCATTAAATAGGCAATGCTTTATTCCTATAAATTGCGATCCTTTTTTTTTTTTTTCTTAATGCTTTTTGCTTTAGGACTGTCTAATAATTGTTACTCACAAATAGTCTGATGATTGGACAGTTTAGAAGCCAGACTGTGGAAAACTGAAGAATATCCAAATGTGTTCGAATACAGATAGCAAAAACACATCTCCTATACTTCCGCTGTTTTGCTGTTGATATGAATGGCTATTGAAACGTCCAGTTAATTGACTGCTTGTGACGCGTACTAGCCAGTTTATAGTGCAGGAAACAATATGAATAAATATCACTGAATTTAAAAACACATAAATACAGATACATTGGTACATTGTTTTTTCATATGTTTGCATCCTCGCTTGCTTGTTTTATTGTAATAACTTGTGCAAAAGAATGCATAGATGTTTGCGGGCGTAGATGATCGCTATTAGCAACATACTGCAGATTTTATTTCCTCAGTGGTTATGTCATTAATTTATAGTGACTGCTAGTTAGGCTTCGTTTCGTTTTTGTAAGTGTGAATGTGTTGCTGTGTTTATTTGTATGCTGTGAAGAAGAGGCACATGAACTGTTTCTGAAAGAACTATCAACTCTTACCCCTGTTGCAAACATCCTACACAGCCACCTACTACCCATGCACAAAGCTGCTGTTAAAACAAGAAGCTGTTTTTCCAGACTTCAGGCTTGATGCTGTTGTGCTTCAGTATCCTAACCTTCTTCAACATTGTTTGTCAACAACAGCATGAATCATCCAACCTCACTGTGCAGATAGCCTAGCTGTTTTCCGACTTTTTTGGTTCCACTGTTGTGACTTAACACTCTGTTTATGTCTGATTTGTTCCCAAACCTCACCTACACCGTGAAGAGGTCATGGAGTCCGAACGGTGGTGATGTTCTGTTCGCTCATTCAGATCCACACCGGACTGACATCCAAATGCATTTTTCATGAATATGCGTCTATGCTGGTGTCTTCAGAGACTAGATTCCAGGTCAGCGAAGTATGTACTGTGTCCTATGTAGTAGCACTTTTCTGCATTGCTGCAAAATGATTTAAATTTTTACATGTTATCCTGCGCTGATGGCCTGAACAAATATCAGCTTTATAGTGCATCATCACATGGGGAAACTTCCCAACCTCACTCAGTTCCAAACAGTGGGTTAGCAAATTATTAAAAAAATAAAAATAAAAAAAAGAGAGAGAGAGAATATAATTTTTATAGCAGTTTATACAACACTGATTGTCTCAAAGCAGCTTTACAGACCAGTGAGGTAGTAGCAAAGAGAAATGATGGCGCTAGTCCTTCTCTGCCTGGTGCTGTGAATTGATGAGTTATTTGTGTATCAGATAGTATAGAAGTACCAGGACTTTCCTTAGGTTTTCAAAGGGCTTAGGTGCTGTCTGGGTTCCCGGGGTGGTGGTGGTTGTGGGGTTTGAAATTATTCGAAGGAAATTAAGATATTTGAAGTTTTTTCACATTGCTTTCGACCATTATCCTTCCCATGTTTGTGAAAGAAAGCTGGCAACACTTAAAATACTTACAGTCAAAAGTCTATTCATTTCACCAAATAACATGTTTGAGATTTAATGAAAATATGTGAGGATTACCTTAACTTGTACACATAGGAAAAAACAAACATGTTGAAATACATATGTAATTATTTTGAAAATGCAACCAAAGGACATAAAGGAGACAGACAGAGAATTTCTTGATTTATTTCAACATTTATTTCTTTTTTGAAGCGGTCAGCACCTGTTTCACATAATAATCCTATGGAGTAGATCATGTTTTCAAAAACGCCCTGAGCTTCTTTTGGGACGCTCTCAACTGCATTTTGGAATAGTCTTTTCTTTGACCAGAGGTTTTCATCAGAAAAATTGTTTAGCTACCAAGCCACGTTAGGCTCTAACGTTAGTTTAGTCAAGGTAACATCAGTCAAGTCTTTATGTAACGTCATCTAACAAGCTATGCTGGCTAACGTTACTTAATTTAGTACATGAATATCTATGTTAGCCAAGTTAGCTAGGTTAGCAATTTCTTTATTTGTAAAAATAAGCTACATTAGTTATATCTTTTTCTCTATCTGCTATCACTATTGTTGACATCCACAAGAACAAAAAAAGTTTATACTTCATTTATTCTTTGTTGAGGCTTACCTTATCAACTTGCTTTTCCCAGTCGATAGTTGTGACTACCATCCCAAGTTAATGGTACAGAGAAATAACCAATCAGCTGTTTGATTAACTTGGCGATGAGCATCTGTCACACACCAATCACACAAACGTTTGTCCAAACACTGATTGTTGATTGGCAGGTCATTCCTGTTGCCAGTTTACCTTTCTGTTTGAGATCAACCCAGTGCATAGAACTCTCACTGTTGTTTTTACATTCATTCTGATATGTTGCCTAAATCCCTTTATTTTTTTCATTCATTCAACTTAAGGTGCTCCACAAAAACAATTAGGCACTGCGCCTAAGCCTTTCTATGGTAGGGAAAACCCTGGAAGTACTAGTTTATGTAGAATGTACGTAACTGCTAATAATAAAGGTTATGAATAAACAACTCTTTTAAGCATAATTGAAGGAGACAGGTGGGTCATTGTCAGCTAGGACCTCAGGATAAGCAGATTCAGAATCTGTGTGGGAGCAGGGACGTTTGGAGGATGTTGTGGACCTTAGGATATGTACATTTACAGCATTTGACAGATGTGCTCTGTAGTCTTCAAAAACATATATCCTTATGCTAGTACAAATAAGTCAGGATCTCTATGTAGACTCATCAAGTTAAAACCCTGTTAGAGGGGAGTACAGCAACAAAAAAAAACCTACAAGGCAAGAGTTTTTTTGTTGTTGTTTTTTTGTTGTTGTCATTAAGTGTTGTACAGTGTGAACACCTCTGATGCTATTGCTATCACCATCGTGTTGAGAGATCATCATAAGCCTGGCTTTATCGGTACCAGTAACTAGCTATCCAGACAGCCTGCATGCTTGTTTTCAATTTGGCTTACTCTTCTGTGGTTTGCAAATTTGCTGGGTTAAAGTTCACCTAGATTACTTCAGCACAAATTGAAATGGTATTCAAGTGAATTGGCTCTTTCATAGTTTGACCATTGCTTAGGACTCAAAGACATGAGTCAGTGAGCGGACTCCAAGACACCATCAACTCTATTCCATCATCAACAAACTCTAGTGAATGAATGTGAATAGGGAGGGAAGAGCACTGATCTATATTTCACCAAATCGTCCATCACCTCCATCTCTGACTCTGAGAAGTCATTTGTATTATTGCCTTTAGTCTTTAGTCTACATTTGAATCGACTATGACGCTGATTTTGGAGCCATATTATGGTAGGATCTACTGTTGTTGTTTTTTTTGTTTGTTTGTTTTTTCACTATTCTTTGCGTTAATAAGAGAAAGGTAGATGTGTTGTTTAAATGATGGCAAAATACACATTTGAGTAACACAGAACCTAAATATTACAGGGAAAGTAGTTGGAGTACTTTACCCAGCAGCCACTACTGCAGTGTCTGTGGATGAAAGCTGAATGTCAACAGTACAGCGATTATAATTTAAATACATCCTGCTGCTAATGCGCTCTTAAAATTTATCAGCAAGGAGGGAGTGTGTGTGTGTGTGTGTGTGTGTGTGTGTGCATGAGATTTTCTTTCCGTCTCTGCTCCTCATGAATATCTTAAGCAGTGTACATCGTCTGTGCATGTGTTGACAACTTCTGAGATGCATACTTGAATATACAGTCCCCTTTGAACGTGTTGGAACAGCAAGTCCAATTCTATTGTTTTTGCTCTCCACTGAAGACATTTGGGTTTGGGATCAAAAGATGAATAAGATGACAGAAGCAGAATTTCAGCTTTCATTTCCTGATATTTATATCTAGATGTGTTAACCAACATAGAACATGGCACCTTTGGTGGCAGAACACTCAATTTTTTAAGTGAGCACATGTATTGGAACAGATAGTCCTAAAGTAAATAACACTTAATATTTGGTTGCATATCCCTTGCTTCTTTCAGTTTTCGTTTGTTTTGGGGGGTTTCTTCCTTTAGTCTCCTCTTCAGAATGTGAAATGCTGCTCAGTTGGGTTAAGGTCTGGTGATTGACTTGGCCAGTCTAAAACCATTCACTCCCCGATTCACTGTCAAGAAATGAAAGCTTAAATTATGAGCTATCCTCTCATATCTATCTTTTGATCTCAAACCCATATATTTTCAGTGTACAGCGAAAAAAAGAAAAAAGAGGGGACTGTGTGCGTGCATGTGTGTATATCACCCGTCTGAATACCTTTGAATAAATCTAGTAGTTATGAACGAGCTTTACAGAGACTTACAGTACAAACATCTTGAGATTTCCTCTTTCTCTTTGTGTATATGTGAAATATAATCTAGAGCCTGCGGTTTCCTAATCATGTAAGTCACAGCACTGTTTCATGCTACACTGCACACAGAGCTGCAGCTTAAAGCCGTATGTGTGTGTGTGTGTGTGTGTGTGTGTGTGTGTGTGTGTGTGTGTAGTTGCCAGCTCTTGTGATGCTAGTATCACCTGAGAGTGTCATTAATCCAATCCAATCCATCTCACTTTAAGGATTGTGTGTGTGTGAGAGAGAGAGAGAGAGAGAGAAAATGATCAGTAAATGCAGTGTAAGTTTCACTTTATGACTGGTGTGTTTGTGCTTGTTTATTCTTGTTTACGCTTGTGTTTTTGTAGATGAGGGGCCCTACACCAAACACTCCAACCCCTCCAGACCTCCAGATGGAGCACTGGCCATCAGAAGACAAAGCATCCCAGGTATTTACCTACCTTGAATTTTCACTTCACATTAAAGGTACAGTTTATAATATTTAAAAGTGCTTCTAGACCTATACTTTAATCAAAGATACCTTACGAAAACTGAGATTTGCAGTACTGAAATGCAGTGTAGCTGTCTAGTGTACTTGTTTTAGACCTCCGTTTACTTTTGGGATCATTTGGGGGCTAAGAGACAAGAGCTGTCAGTCTTTTTAGTTAAGCGCAGTTCACCGCATCAGCAGCAGAGGGCTTAAAAAATTGCTACTTGTAGACGCACCGTTGGAAAACTAGAAAAGTTTTATCCAAATCACTTTGTCAAGTCATGTCAAATTTATTTATATAGCACAATTAGAAATGACTTTCGTTGACCAAATTAATTAATTCAGTTATTGTTGTTAGAAATTGTATATGAACTGTTATGAAGTTGTATATTTACATAGACATTATAGTGTCCTAAAGCAGAATATGTGCTTGTCCTTGCTTCTTGCTACTTGCTTGCTATATGCAGAAATCCATGGTTCTTTACTTTATGATTGATGATGTTATCCGTTCGGTCGGGTCCGACTCTCTGAGATTCCATGGGCCATCTCTCGCCACGCTTTCCGGTCTTGGACTTTCCCTTTTCGCTGTTCTACACCTAGGCCGGTGTCCATTTTGATGGTGTCGAGCCAGCGTGTTCTTTGGCGGCCTCGTCTTCTTGCTCCATTAACCTTTGCGAGCATCATTGCTTGAGAGAATTCCATGAATTTTTATGGCGAAGATTTTCCAGGGTAGGTTGCCATGTCTTTCCCCAATACTCCCCTTTTGCCCGGGCTTGGGACCGGCAAGCAGGAGTCACCCTACATGTCTGGGTTTTTGATTAGGGCACTTCAAATCAGGCTTTGCTTTTCTAGTTTTACAGCCGCTGCGCTCTCTTAATTCCCCATGTCAACCCGTGATTTCTCTCTCATCATTTTGAATTGATGTGACAGCTTAAAATATCATTTTGAATTAGAGCATAATGGATTAGTTATTTCTGCCTGCAACCCTATACATTAGATCATCCCCACAAAAAGAACCCAGTCATGGCAGCTGACAGACTGTTTCCTGACCATGCACTGGAAAAGTGTATATAAACCTCAGCCAGCTTCATGACAAGCCAATCCAGTGTTCATCCTTCCATGTCACTGTGCGAACAAATCTCCAGCTTCATGAGCACATCCTCTCCTTTCCCTTCTGATTGTGGAAATTGAGACGTTGCTTCTTTTAAAGCTGTACATGGCAGAAAAATGGTCTTTCAAGGAGTGAAAATAAAAGCCTTGTATAATCCTCAAGTATGGATTCCTGAGGGCATCAAATCCATCTTCAGGGTGTTTGCTGTATATCCTTATGATTCTGGTTCCCACACTGATATCTTTATATAGTGATGGCTGTATGTGTTGAGCTTTATTGTAGTAGCACCTCCTACTACTGTGCGAACCGAATACACGAAGAGAAGGTGTCTGTTCCCTGTATTTAGACCCATCGTGTCCTATTGGGGGAATTATTTACCTTCAGAATCTTGTTTGTTTTTTTTTTGTTTTGTTTTTTTCTATTTAAGCTTCCTAACTGAAATATGTACTTCATTAACAATTCATAGTTTAACAAGGAACATGCATTTAAGTATGGCAAAGTGTTCTAGTCTCACATTATTCTGTATGTCTGCATCACACTGATGAAGTCAAACCATTCCTGATGCTCATGAATCAAATACCGATTCCGTATTTGTTGCAGTCTTGCATTAAAAATAAATTAGGTGTCTGAGTAAGTGTCCCGGGCTCAGAGGTAGGGGGTGTCGAGCTCTATTTCCATTGCTACAGCTCTCTGATGGCTTGTAATGCATTCACTATGTGTAGCCATGTTAAATTTTTAACAGGTTGGTTTAAAAATATGTGGTGGGAAAGAGCACTGGCTTCATCCACCATTTGGTGAAAGAAAGAAAGTGAAAAAGAGGAGATAAAGCAGCTTCAAATCCGTGTCTGCTGATTCCCACACTCGCTGGAAAATCCCGTGGCTTTGGATGGATAGAGAGCAGAGGGGTTGCAGAGTACCCTTATTACAGCTTTGGCAAGGTCTGCCTGCTTTAATAGATTATACTCCAGTAGTCTTAATTAGTTTAGCCAAATATAAAGCCCTAAATGCTTATTATGTGAATTCTTCTGAGTGCTGAACTCTGATTCATTATCATTCTACTGCAAAAGTGCATCGCAGAAAATAATGTAAGTATTGCAATTACAAAATGATTCATTTTATATGTAACATGACCCACCGTCATGCAGTAAATGTAGCTTGTATTTCTAAATCCCACCACCAATCATGCTACAGTCTGTACACATTCTGTCAGTTGATTGAAGTTGATTGTTCCTCTGTAACAGCATATCCAGAAGTCTGTTGTTCCTCTTATACGACAGCAATATTCCAATGATTATATTTTTTTCTGTTTATAATAATAGTTACTGGTGTGCAACAAGTTAGTTCATGTCATCACTTGCATTATAGCAGCTATAAACAGTTATTCCCTAACCAGCATCTCTCTTTTCTTTCAATCTCTTTAAGCTACTAAGACAAAAACACAGTTTGTCATGCCACATAACTCGTAGTCCTCTGTCCTGAACTCTCTCCTGTCTCAGAAAACCTAAAGTTGCAGCTTTACCTGTTAAAAATGCTGACGATAGAGACAATATCGACAATTACACATCTGTTTATGTTGACCATCTACCGTTAGCCCTTTTTTTATCATCATGACGTATTTTATACAACAGTTAGTTCTGGTCCACCAATTTGATTTCAGCGTTCCAAGAGTGCTTATATTTACTTTAACCACACTGGGACTCACCTGCGTTCGCCATGTAAAATTCCACTTCCTAGTTTGAAACGGTTACTGCAGTAGTGTTAGCGAAATCGTCAGAGTATATGGCAAACGGTACTTTTAAGGAATATAACTTTTGACTTAAAATATGAAAGCTCATCAGATGAAGATGAAAAGGAAGAAGGGACGCCATTTTCACCAGACTGGATTATAGCACCGACAGGCTGTAAAGTGAGCGTGGCTTCTTCAGGATCTATTTCCTCAAGCGGAGCAAAAATAAACAGAATATTTGGGCGTATTATGTTCGAAATGTTTGTTACGCAGTATTAATTTATTGTTGATCGAACAGTAGGGCTGGGCAATATATCAATATAACATCAGTATCGTGATAAATGATTACACTTTTATGAGATCTCATTGGTGTGATGATGTATTTTTTTTTACATTTTTAATAATTACAGATTAAATGGTAGTGAATGGATGCCGCTGATTTGCCGTAATTTTTTTTTTTTAAACTCCGTTTAATGTTTTTTTTTGTTGTTGTTGTTTATTTTACTACTGTTTTGCAGAAAGTTTGTTAGATAAATTATATATCGTGATACGCATCGTGTATCGTAGAAAAGTATCGTGATATGATATTTTTGTCATATCGCCCAGCCCTATCGAACAGTTATGTAAAAGCAGCATCACACTTGCTAGTTTCATTTGTTTTGTACTGTATATGTTTGCATTCCAAAGTTTATGCAGCTCTCTAGACAAAGACACCACCTCTTCACAAATGCATGAATGGACAGGTCTCTGAGCTACACTCTGTCTTCCCTGTCAACATCCATGTAGAACATTCGTCTGTATAAATGCCACATTAGCACTGAGTAGGTCAGTAAGCAGAGAACATCTGTGTGTCAAAGAGAAATAGAGATAGAGAGAGGATGTAGCAGAGGAGAAGGATGTTTTAAGTCCGGGAGCCTTAGGAAATGGCCTCTAAATGATTTAGCATTTTCAAAGCACCTTGATGTAACCTGACAGCACAGTGCTGTGCATCTTCTAAACCAGAGCCATTGAAGCGCAGCAGGAGTGGAGAGTGTGTTTGTGTATTATTGAATGGTGACACTGATGGCATCCTTCTGCATCGAAATGCCTAAAACAGCAGAGAGCTCCATGAGCCCATTGTCTGTGGCTCGCTCTGTCAAGGTACAATATAGTCATTTGTAAAGCTGCTTTGTAAACCCCCGTGGCGGTGTTCCCAGAGGCTTGTTGAATTTGTTTTGAATTGAAACGTCGCTGTGTAGAAATGGGGGAATTCATTAATGCCTGGAGGCTGTGATGAGAGGGTGAGGGGTAAGGCCAGGCACTGTGGAGAGCCTGCAAGAATGTGCTGTGTGTGCAGCACAGTGCCTCACACCACACTGCCCGCCTCAACTGTTTCATTATAAATGAGTAACCAGTTACTGGAACATTCTCCTCCAGTCCAGCAGACCTCTCCTCTAAATGTACAGTACTGTACAAAAGTTTTAGGCACATGCAAAAAAATACTGTAGAGCAAAGATACCTTCAAAATAATGAAATGAAATGTTTTTACAATTTAACAAAAATACGTAAAAAGAGCAGTAAACAGTAGTAATTGAAACAAAGTCAATATTTGGTGTGACAAAAAAATAAAAATAGTAGTCTCCGGTACAGTTTGTGCAGTTTTATAAGGAAATGAGCTGGTAAGTTTTATTGAGCATCTTGCAGAACCAGCCACAGTTCTTCTGGAGACTTTGACTTTCGCATTTGCTTCTTATTTTTGCAGCAAAACCCAGCAGCCTTCATTGTGTTTTTGTCTGAAAAGTGTCTCTTACGCAATATGCTGCTTTCTTTAATGACATACAAACATTTATTTCTGTAACATTTAATTTTGTGCTAGAAAACTAATGTTTGGGAATCTAAAAATGTTTTTTTGTACTGACTTGATAATGTAGAAGTCATAAAATAAAAAATCTATAACAAAGTTTGTACTAAAAAAATAAAATAGAATAAAAAAAATAGGGTGCCTAAAACTTTTGCACAGTACTGTATCTTTTAGTGAATTTTGCTGTTTGTAGTACAGTCACCAAAGATGGAGAATTAATTGTGTATTAATCAATTCTCAGCCTTTACAAACTGCTAATCATTAAATTTTGTGATATTGCAACCCATGTATTAGTCTGCCTGATTAAGCATTCGTAAGTATTAAGAGAACACTTAGGCAAATGAACCGCTGTGTATTCTCAATATGCTGTCCAAGCTCAAATCATCATTTAGACTGAGTGTATAGATCATACATATTCATCTGCTATGATGAAGCAAACACATTCCCTGCAAGCACACTATAGGCAGTCCCTCCAGGATTTTGCGATTGCGGAAATTAACTCAAAATCAAGCAAACTCCACAATATTCGGAGGAGCTTGCCATTTTTAAAAATTGGGCCAAGACGCGTCATGTAACATCACAATGCGCATTCAGCCAAAGCCCTCTTCGATTCACGTGCGCCGAACATGAGTACAGCTAAAAGGTCTCGTTTACCAACAAACATCACTGTGAAAGACCGTGGAAAACAATTTTGTGCAATTGCAATTTCTCCAATTCAAGTGGTTTTTTGCAAGAAAAGCACAAAAAACTCCTCAAATTGCATCGCAAATTTTGGAAAAAAAAACAACAAAAAACAAAATCAAGCATTTTTGACCACAACAATCACAAATAAACTTTTTAGACTATAAATTTCAGACTATTTGTCTTTTATGTTCTGTTCAATTCAGTTTGTATAGCGCTTTTGGCAGTAGACATCGTCACAAAGCAGCTTTACAGAAATATGGATGTAGATTTAGTCATGAGCAAACCAGAGGTGGCTCCCTGAGACGACATGAGGAAGACAACTCGAGAGGATTCAAAACCCATCCTCTTCTGGTTGAAGCCCAATAAATGGGAAAGTAAATACTTTAAAATCAAACAATACTGAGTCTGTTGAAAGGATCACTATAAGCATATTGTAAATAAGAGCCCTAGGATGACCACAGGACAGTCTTGATGATTACAGCAGCGATTCTTAGGGACAAATCTATAATATCCAGGTGATATTACGTAGTAACTCAAGTGTTTTTGGGAATGGATAGTCTTTAGGGTATCCCTGTGGGACCATAGACAACAGCCGGAGGTATTTCACAAGTGTAGAAGTGATGAATCAGGCAGGGCCAGAGGGTGAGACGAGCCACAGCAATAAAAGCGTGTCAGGATTAGGAACCAGCATCATCAGTCAGCTGGAGTGCATGTACAGCTTATTAGGTATACTATTTTCTTATAGTGGTATAAATGAGTCATGTGTCATCACATGCTTTCACAGCATAATATATGCCAATGTACAGTTCCCTCCACTAATATTGGCACCCTTGGTAAATATGAGCAAAGAAGGCTGTGAAAAAATTGTCTTTATTGTTCAACTTTTTGATCTTCCTGGTCTCATGGATATCAAACAATTGCAAACACAACACAGGTTTATCAAAAAAAAAAAATCATGGTTAAATATAGGTGTTCAGCAATTATTAGCACCCCTATGAATTCATATGAGAAAAATATATTTGAAGTGTATTCCCATTGATATCTTTTTTTTTTTGTACACCTGAGTGACTAGAAGAGGAAATTGTTCAACCATGACTTCCTGTATCACAGGGGTATAAATATGAGGTAACACATAGGCAAAATTCCCTTAATCATTCATAACAATGGGTAAGACCAAGGAATATAGCTGTGATGTGCAGAAAAAGGTTGATGAGCTTCGCAAAATGAAAATAGGCAATAATTAAGAAGTTCCAGTGAACTGGAAATGTTATGAATCAACCTGGAATTGGACGTGTGTCTATATTGTCTCAATGCACTGTTGATGGTTCGAGTGGCCAAAAAATCTCCAAGAATCACAGCTGGAGAACTGCAGAAGTTAGTTGCGTCTTGGGGTCAGAAAGTCTCCAAAACTACAATCCGAAGTCACCTACATCACCACAAGTTGTTTGGAAGGATTTAAAAAAAAAAGCCTCTACTCTCATCCAAAAACAAACTCAAGCGTCTTCAGTTTGCCAGACACTACTGGAACTTCAAATGGGATCGGGTTCTATGGTCAGATGAAACCAAAATATAGCTTTTTGGCAATAAACACCAGAGGTGGTTTTGGCGTACACAGAGAGGTAGCCATATGGAAAAGTACCTCATGCCCACGGTTAAATATGGTGGTGGCTCTTTAATGTTTTGGGGCTGTTTTTCTGCCATCTGGACATTTTGTTAGGATACATGGCATCATGGACTCTATCAAATATCAACAGATATTAAATGAAAACTGCCTCTGCCAGAAAGCTTAAAATGGGCCATTGGTTGGATCTTCCAGCAGGACAATGATCCAAAACATACATCAAAATCAACACAAAAATGGTTTACTGACCACAAAACCAAGGTCCTGCCATGGCCATCCCAGTCCCCTGACTTGAAACCCATAGAAAACCTGTGGGGTGAACTGAAGAGGAGAGTCCACCAGCGTGGACCCCGAAATGTGAAGGATCTGGAGAGATTCTGTATGGAGGAATGGTCTCAAATTCCTTATCATGTGTTCTCCAACCTCATCAGGCATTATAGGAGAAGACTCTGAGCTGTTATCTTGGCAAAGGGAGGTAGCACAAAGTATTGACTAAAAGGGTGCCAATAATTGTTGCACACCTATATTTAAGAAAGGGTTTTTTTGGGGTTTTTTTTTGCATAAACCTGTGTTTTGTTTGCAATTGTCTGGTATCCATGAGAGCAGATTATTTTTTGTGAATGTTTTAAATAAAAGATCAAAAGGTTAAACAATAAAGACAATTTTTCACAGCCTTCTTTGCTCATATTGACCAAGGGTGCCAATATTAGTGAAGGGCACAGTATGTATAGGAAATTATTTATAATTTCTGTTAGTTGTAA
The DNA here is from genome assembly GCA_023630585.1 of Cranoglanis bouderius. NCBI lineage: Eukaryota > Metazoa > Chordata > Actinopteri > Siluriformes > Cranoglanididae > Cranoglanis > Cranoglanis bouderius. The sequence goes on from CM042538.1 coordinate 23,757,531, forward strand.
TTTCTCTGTTAGTGAGTCTGTGTTTCCTTTGTCTCAATGCTGATATTTGATGCTAATTAGTAGTAATTCGTTAAAATTTTGCAGCATCATCACATTGTGGGTAGGTGTGCAGGATGTTCATGTAGTTGTCCTCAGTGGAGGTTTAAGTTGCTAAAGTCAGCACAATAGGCCTTGATCGATCTTTTCAAGGTACTTGGGACCGACCAGGCTTCTAGCCAGCCAGTCTCCCCCCCTTTTAGATTTTTACATTTCCAGTTCACAGTACAGCATGTAAATTTTTTTTCTTTCATTATTCTGAGTCTAGACATTAGGAATGCATAGTTACACACTGAGTGGTACTGCACTACACTTTAATGTCAAGCATGCAACAGTCTAATTACAATTCCACTAATTCAGCAGTTGACCATAAACAGCAGACTTTTTCCCCATTCTACTAATTCAAATCAAAAAGTGCTCAATTACTGAGCTTAAAGAGCAATTAATCTGTGCCTGCTTTATGTCCAGAAAAAGCTTACTTGCCTTATATACGATGCTAATATTACGGCATTAAAGAAAGTTACAGAAAAATGAAATCAACTCATCACTGCATTCTAAGAGAACTGGCCAGTGTTAATTAGCTAAAAACCAGAGATTCACTATAATTTCTCATATAAAGTCTAGACCGTATGTGTGTGAACGTCAGCAAAGTGACATAATAGTTAAATCAAATCTGAACTTTTAGACCCCAACAGAAAATTTCCTCAGTTAATTTCATTTGATAAGTGAACGAACTTTGCTTTCTCCATTCTGAAATTCATCTCTCAATCTTATATCCGGTCACATTTTGTCCCTGCCAAAGATCAGTCTGTCATCATAAATTGGTCAGTAATATGATAATGATTGAGGAGTGTGATGATAACATAAAATTGTCTGAGTGCTCTCATTAGATGGCCCTTAGGATTTCTGAGTGCTCAGGCTGCGAAATTAAATGTAGTAAAAATATGTTATTTGAATTTAATGAAGTCTGGCAGCTGTAATAAAGATTAAAAGATTTTTAGATAGACGGTAGACATGGCTGAGGTTCCGCTCACACCATAATGCAGTGTGTACTGCTTTGCATAAACCTACCGAACCAGCATGTGTTGTAGATAATGGATGAGGATGTTAGCCCAGGATGCCTTCTCTCAAACACTAGTTTGGGTCTTGGTTCAAGATAGCTGGCAAGTACAGACACCTGCTTGACCTAATATTGTGTACTTTTGACATACTAAAACTGACATTTGAACACCTGGCTATTTTCCTCTGATCTTTCTTATCGCCAAAATGTTTCCACTCACAGAACTGTTGCTCACTCAGTATTTTGTGGTTTTTGTTTTTCGCACCACTCTGTGTAAACTCTAGAGACTGCTGTGTGTGAAAATCCCAGGAGATCTAAAATACACAAACCAGCCCATGTGGCACCAACAACCATGCCATGGTTAAAGTCACAGAGATCACACTTTTTCCCCATTCTGAGGTTTGGTGCGAACATTAACTGAAGCTCTTGACTTGTATCTTCATGATTTTATGCATTGTGCTGCTGCCACATGATTTGCTATTTAGATAACTGTTTGAATGTGCAGGTGTTCCTATTAAAGAAATCAAAGAAAAAAAAACTGACTTTTTGCACAAATCTGTCCAATGATGCACCAAGAAACAGTAGAGAGGACATGTAGCAAATAAGACAGAGGTTACTAACATTTATTTACTATATTCATTAGCATTAAAATGAACAAACCATGAACTTCACAGCATAAGTTCAACATAAGTAAATTAACCCGTTTCTGCAAGCGATCATATTTACATTGTAGTGTTATTGCAGTGAGGCAAGAATGAGAATTACACGAGATGAAAAGGCATTGTAAAATGAGTGCTATTATTGGTGCCATTCGATGCATGTGCTTAGACACACCCTCTCCCGAGTGCATGGCACCCTTCACTGACTTAATGCTGTTCCTGGCTTCGGCAAAGTCATTGAATGATTTAGCGCTGATCATTACGGCTGCTAGACACGGTCATTAATTATGCACTTTTAAACTTTGTGTCTTCATTTCCTCCCCCACTCTTGCCCTCTCTCTGTCTGTCTCGCTTCCTCTGAGGAGTTGTTCCACCTCTCTCAATCATCTTTTATGCCACAAAAGAAGCCTTCATGCACAGAAATAAGATGGCCAACCTGGTCACCGTGGTAACGCTGTTGAGCGATGCAGTGTTACCTAGAGCGGAGGGAGAAACAGAGTGACATAGAGAGACAGAGAAGGAAGGCTGGGAAGAAGAGAGGAGCCCAAATGGATAAAGGCATATAATAGAATTAACATATCATCCTGCACACCTGTCCCCAAAGCTCTCAGGGCTAAGCAGGTCTGGCTCAGGACAGTACTGAAGGTCCCTCTGCGAGGATTTTTACCCATAACTTTTAGCAAACTGAGAGTCTTTCGCATACTGGAGCAATGACAAACGGTGTCAATCAACAGTGTGTGTGTGTGTGTGTGTGTGCTGATGCTCAGTGCTGGGATAGTGCATCAGCACCACCCTGCTGCTCTCTGATGGATAGAGCTGACATTGCTGTGGATTTACTTGGTGACGGTGTCTCCTGCACAGAAGGAACCTTGTCATGCAGTGCTATTATGAGAAGAAGTTCATCATGCAGAACTACAAGTCAGCAGTCATTCAGAGTAATGGCTTTTTTTGTTTTGTTGGTAGAAATTCACTACCATTAGTCAGGCCAATTTGTTTGTGTGAGGAGGAAGAGAGAGAAAGACATACATGTTAGGCTTAATTGGCTACTGTCAGCCCCTTTGGAAGACTACAACAGTTTATTCCTCATCCAAATGAGGGGACACGTGCATTTATAATCTGTTGCCCTGTAATTTCACCGCCTGAGGAATCCCCAGCAGAGCGAAGTCATTTTTAATGAAATTATTAGATGAAAGCAGAAGACAGACTGATGGCAGATTTTTCATAATCAATTATGAAAGGCTGGCATGAAACGTGGAACACGTGACTGATTGCAATGTCTCCAATTTTGAGTCCCTTTTTTCCCCTCGCATTTTGCTGTTTATGGTTTATGACTGCTATGATCACTCACACTTACAATCATGTGCATACACACAGACAGGGTATATGTAGCTCACGCATTCTGCTTCTTCATGGAGGGGTGACAGGTTCAGTTCAAGGGCACATCGGGCATCGACTAAGCCCGCTGACCCGGCTGTGCCCTGGAGCATGATCCGACATGGCTCCTCTGTTTCAGCCCATATGGTCCAATTTAATACATGAGCAGAAGTCTGAATCTGTGCTGCCGTCATTAGGCCAGCTGCTGTGACCACCAAACTGAATCATTGGGATGATGATGCTCATTCTGGACAATAAAAATGATCGATGACCCACATGTTCTTAGGATGACATGACTGTAGGTGGCAGATGATTATAAACTGCATCCTCTGGGATTTATGACGAGTGACCTTTTAACAGTCTGATGGCTTACATTCACAGAAAAAGTACCACACTGGGGTTTTAAGGTGTGTAATCTCAAAATTACAGATATGTAATTGTACAGGGGCATCACCGAGGCACATAACTGGACTTGCTCTTGAAAAATAGAAGACTGCATCGTTTCATTTTCATTTATTTATTTATTTATTTATTTAGAAATATTTAAATTGTCCTGAGGGCACGTCTACACATTTCACCCAATTTTAAAAAGCTAGCATGTGGATATGTATGATGTATGAAAATTAGATCTCCAACTTGCCCCCATATCACATATACAGTATCTCACAAAAGTGAGTACACCCCTCACATTTTTGTAAATATTTTATTATATCTTTTTATGGGACAACACTGACGAAATGACACTTTGCTACAATGTAAAGTAGTGAGTGTACAGCTTGTATAACAGTGTAAATTTGCTGTCCCCTCAAAATAACTCAACACACAGCCATTAATGTCTAAACTGCTGGCAACAAAAGTGAGTACACCCCTAAGTGAAAATGTCCAAATTGGGCCCAATTAGCTATTTTCCCTCCCCAGTTTAATGTGACTAGTTAGGGTTACAAGGTCTCAGGTGTGAATTGGGAGCAGGTGTGTTAAGTTTGGTGTTATTGCTCTCACACTCTCTCATACTGGTCACTGTATGGAATTCAACATGGCACCTCATGGCAAAGAACTCTCTGAGGATCTGAAAAAAAGAATTGTTGCTCTACATAAAGATGGCCTAGGCTATAAGAAGATTGCCAACACCCTGAAACTGAGCTGCAGCACGGTGGCCAAGACCATACAGCGGTTTAACAGGACAGGTTCCACTCAGAACAGGCCTCGCCATGGTCGACCAAAGAAGTTGAGTGCACGTGCTCAGCATCATATCCAGAGGTTGGCTTTGCAGAATAGACGTATGAGTGCTGCCAGCATTGCTGCAGAGGTTGAAGGGGTGGGGGGTCAGCCTGTCAGTGCTCAGACCATACGCCGCACACTGCATCAAATTGGTCTGCATGGCTGTCGTCCCAGAAGGAAGCCTCTTCTAAAGATGATGCACAAGAAAGCCCGCAAACAGTTTGAAATATTTACAAAAATGTGAGGGGTGTACTCACTTTTGTGAGATACTGTAGCTAGCCAGTCTGTTAACAGCACATTGCCCCACCACGCATTGCGCCACCACGCCATCCAGATAACAGCTTGTTTTGTTTATTGAGCTCATTAATTTGCATTTGCTAGTTAGCTAGTTAAAGAGAGCTTCCTATGTGAGCAAATACACCAATATAACACTCATTCATTCAGTAATCTTCAGTAATGCCTTTCTCCTGGTCAGGGTCATGGTGGATCAGGCGCCTATCCCAGGAGCACTGAATAAAACGCAGGATAGAATTCCAGTCCATCACATTGCACCATACACACACTCATTCACCCCTAGCTGTAATTTAACATAGCCAGTCCACTAATTACTATGTTTTTGGGAGGTGGGAGGAAACCCATGCAAACATGGGGAGAACATGAGAAACTAAGTAACCCAAACTCAGAATCCAACCAGGGACCCTGGAGCTTTGAGGTGGCAATGCTACATGCTGCATATCATGCCCCCCATATAACAAGCACTTTTGTTTATTATATTCATTAGATAAATGTGTTAGCTAGCTTAAAACTCGGATTTCTTTCTACCGATGTGATAGCCTGCAAGTTGTGAAGCTTATTTTGAGTTTGTGTACAATACTCCCTGAATTAGGTGATTTTTTTTTTTTTTCCCCCAAGAATTACTATGAGAGATTTTCAGGTGCCAATTCCCACCCAACATCCAGCTCTCCTTAAAGACACATGAAGCTAGCCAGCCACATCTTTTACTACTGCTGCTCATGCTACATCACAGGGCAGTGTAACACACTAAGAGGAAAGTGCTATCTGCCCTCTTCCACTTACATGAACTCACAGACACCAGAAATTGCCTGGTGTTGCTGTGATTACCAGGGTTAGAAAGAGCATGGCCAATTTTGCTTCTTTGGCACCCAGCCACAGACGGCTATGATCATTTCAAATGGGAAGCAAGTTAACACATTTGATCCAAACATCATTTAATATAAGTGAAAATGAACCAAAACAAATTCATTGAAACCATTTTAAAAGCATGGTAATGAGTGTCAGGGTACTTTAAAAGCGTGTTGAACCGTTGATGATTTAAACATTTCCATTGTTTATACCTCAGGAAAGAAAACGTAGCTGCGTTGTACAGTGTTTTGTCTACAGCCTATGTCTAATGTATATTTTCAGAGAGTTGTTTTTTATAGCTCAAACAGTTAAATAACAACAGCAGCTTTTATACTAGCTGTGTAAAATTTTCCAAATACCACACCAGAGTAGGATCACCAGCATGGAGGTTATAAATTGCAAGACCACTTCATACCCACTACATATTTAAAAAAAAAAAAAAAAAAAAACCTGTGAAGTATAGGAAGAAGCGAAACATTCATATATTTTCTCCTAGCCAGAGGAGAGCTGTGTCAGGTGTGCTGTGTATTAGAGTGTGAAGAAGTCAGCGTTTGAGGAGGGAAATTGAATGGGGACGAGGGCTCCCTACCCTTGTAATGTGTCTTTGATCATCTCAGAGAGGGATTGAATGACAGCACATCGATGTACCAGAGAGGATGTTGGGGAGCTGCTGACCAGCTATAATTGTGAGAGAGTGTGAGGGAGGAGTGTGTGTGAGAGAGAGAGAGAAAACCTTGATCTTCCTCACTTTTTTAACCATCATTCAGCTCTCCTCCTCAACTGTTTTTGCATTTCTCTCAATATCCTATTCTTTCGACTCTGCCTCAATCCTCTTGAGTATTTCTCTAATTACCGGTCAAATCTGTGAAAGAGAGCGAGTGTGTGTGTGTATTGGCAGCTTGTGGAGTCTGAGTGTAGATGTGTGATCCGCATCATTGAGAAGCGTAGTATGGCAGCCACCAGGCTCCTCTGCTCCTGCTCTCCACTTATCTCATGCCTGTGTTCCTCCTCCTCCTCCTCTCGTCCCCCCTCCCCCTCGCCCACAGATGAGTTTAAGGGCTCCAGCATGGTGGAGCTGATGAAGAAGGAGGGCACCACTCTGGGCCTGACCGTTTCGGGAGGCATCGACAAGGACGGCAAGCCGCGCGTCTCCAACCTGAGGCAAGGCGGCATCGCAGCCAGGTAAACACACACTTAATCATAGCTGTGTCTGAAACACAGACTCATGCTGTTTGTGTGAACCTCGCCGGGATGCTTCCGACTGAGTTTTGCTGCTCGGCCAAACGATCGGGTTTGAATATTGCATGAGGTGTGAAAGAGCGCCTGTGCATGTGAGTGTGTGTGTGTGTGTGTGTGTTTGTGCAAGTTTTTCCCCTGTTGGCTCTACGTGTATGGTAGCTGACCATAGCGAGCTCACGGGTCATCTCGCTACACACACTTACACATCATCCTCACTCCCTGAGAGGATAAATCACACACGCTTCAGAAACATTAAGTCTCAGACCTACACACACACTTCATCCAAGCTGCAGACTTGAACTGGATGCGATTTTTTTTTCTATGATTATATTTTCCCCCTGCTTGGCTTTGAAGGTTGGTGACTGTATTTTATATTGAAGCTTAAAACCTCTGTGTCATTCTACACAATGACAGTGTTGGTGTGACAGCTTTTACCCAGAACATTTAACTACACTGGAAATAGCTTCCTTGATTCACACTTTTTTTCAACACTAGAGTTTTGTGTGTGTGTGTGTGTGTGTGTGTGTGTGTGCGCGCATATGTTTGAGAGAGAAAAAGAGACCAACCTCAGTGGTTATTTTCTCACTACAAAGCATCCTATTTTATTCTAATCTTCTCCAAACAACCATCACAGCTCAGTATTACACTTAACATGCTCTCCTTCTTATCTGTCCTTTATTCCGCCTTTATATCTTTCTCCCTGTTCATTTCCCCATTTGTCTCTGCCTGATTTCATTCACTCCCATCTTTCACACGCACCTCCTCCTTCCTGCACTCACCTCACATCACCTAATTTGTTCTTTCTTTCTTATCTCCGTTCATTTGAGCCACATCTTCATTTTCCCGTCCTTTGTGCTTGCCGCCTCTCTGTTGAAGGAGTGATCAGCTGAACGTTGGAGACTACATCAAGTCGGTGAATGGCATCAACCTGACCAAGTTCCGTCACGATGAGATTATTAGTCTGCTGAAGAACGTGGGCGAGAGAGTCGTGCTGGAGGTGGAATATGAACTGCCACCTGTTTGTGAGTTCGCTTTTAATATATATGTATGTATGTATGTATGTATGTATAGTTTTTAATTGTGATGATTTACGATTACAGATTCAAATAGGGTTTTTTCTGTATTCTAGATTATAATAGAATATAATACCGATTCTGCCTTAGAGAACTAAATAGCACTTTGATTGAACTCCCAGTACTCCTCACTCATGTAACTTCATTCAATTCAGTTTTATTTGTGTAGTGATTTTAACAATAGATGCTGGCTCAAAGCAGGTTTAAAGAAGTCCAGATGTAGATTTAGATCTCAAATCTTTCCAATTACTTTCACCGTAGTTACTAGAACAATTCCTGATCGTTGCTGAAAAAAATGTGCTTATTATGATTAACTGAATAATAAGCCAAGACTTCAGGGATTACTAAATAAAGACACAGTAAAGCATTAGCTGCTTTATTTATCTTAAGTCTTTTGATTAATAGTGTGAAGTGTTCGCTCTATTTAAAAAGGCTGATGAAGTCATTTTTGATGCTCTTTTATACCGCTGAGTTCTTCCTCAGTGTTTGTAGTGGATGATTTGCTGTATTAGATCACTGCTCACATCTATTACATGACCAGTCAAAGCTAATTATAATATGAGCTGATTTTGTTCTTCTGCAGCCGTTCAAGGTTCAGGTGTAATGTTTAAAAATGTCGAAGTGACGCTTCATAAAGAGGGGAACACATTTGGATTTGTCATCAGAGGTGAGTGCATTTTCCTATGTCACCGAGTTCTCAGCAAATGTGCCTTAATGTGTACAAGGGTAACCTGTTTCTAAACCATTGCATGCATGAGTATGTTTAAATATGTCACATTTGTAAATGAAGTCCTAGAGGTTAACAGTTGATGTTCCCTGCTGAGTAAATTTCTGTTCACTGATATGATTAATTATTGTTAAATATCTTTAAGCCTTTAAACTCCTGAAATCTGTCTGAATGTCCAGACTTTCATTCCTCGCGCTCTTAACTATGTACCTTTTTTGTTGTTTTCATTGTAGTCCCTGAATATTATACTTAAAATGAAAAACTGAAACTGGGACTTTAAGGGACATTTTTGTTAAGGTTCATCTGCGTGGAAATTAAACTCTTTGGGGCTGTTCTGGGTTTTTTAATTTCCATTTTGTTTGAAATGTTTGAATAATATTTTTCAAATATTTGTATTTTTGCAGTGTTTTCATGCGGTGTTTAGTTTATATATAACAGCTGTATGTGGCCAGGCCGGTTGCCTGGTAACAGACACAACAATTAATGGTGTGTTCACATCATGTCAGAATTACAGTAATTACAAGAAACTTGTGAAAAGCAATCCCTTCTTCACTGAATTCATAATTACCAGTTCGAAAGCTTCTGTGATCTCCAACTTCACAGTGTGTGACATCATGTTATACACGAGTGAAACCTCAGCCATGTCTGCCATTAAAGTAATGTTAGGTGTGTATTTTTTCTGCCTTCATATTTAGATTTGTGTCTGTCTTTATTCTCTACATTTAAAAAAAAACGTAAAACGTTGTGTGCATTTTGGTGAGTTCGAGGAGACAAACAGCTCAAGGCAGAATCTTCAAAAGTGCCTCAATTCCAACATGACACACTACAACACCACACTATGATCATTGACTTAGAGTAGTTTAGGATTTACTAACTTTAAATATAATGACTAGGACTTTTGTTCTGCAATATGAATTTGTGAAAAGCTCATCTGATCTTGACTTGATATACATTACAGTACAGTAGTGGCAGTGTGGGAAAGCCCTTCACATGGTGAAATTTTGGCAATTTATTTTACTGTATATACAATGGGTATAGAAAAGAATCACCCCCCTTTAAAAGAATCACTTTTTTTGCTTTTCAGCCTGAAATGAAGACAGACACAGTTTTTGTTTTATCCAGCTGTATTTATTCAGTGCAACTTATAAAATCTAAGTGGAAGATATAACACCAACATGTCAGAAAAAATAAAAAAAACAGAATCACTGAGTTGGAAAAAGCAGCAGGGACTGGAGCACTTGTCAGGATAGAAGGAAAATGGAGGGGGCAAAATACCGTCAAATTCTTGAGGAAAATCTGCTGCCCTCTGCCAGAAAGTTGTCTATGGGAAGAAGGTTTACCTTCCAACATGACAATGACCCAAAGCACACAGCAAAACTGACCACACAGTGGTTGAAGGAGAAAAAGGTGAATGTCCTTGCATGGCCTAGTCAGAGCCCAGACTTAAACCCCATCTGTGGAATGACTTGAAGACTGCAGTCCACAAACGGTCACCATCAAATTGACCTGAACTTGAGCAATTCTGCAAAGAAGAGTGGGCAAATATTGTAAAGTCTAGATGTGCAAAGTTAGTAGAGACATATCCCAACAGACTAAAAGCTGTAATTAAAAAAATAAGGCAAAGCAAAGCAAGGGGGTGATCTTTTTTCCAACTCAGTGATTCTGGTTTTTTATTTATTTATTTATTTTTTCTGACATGTTGGTATTATATCTTTCACTTGGATGTTATAAGTTGTGCTGAGTAAATACAGCTGGATAAAACAAAAACTGTGTCCGTCTTCATTTCAGGCTACAAAGCAACAAAATGTGATTACTTTAAAGGGGGGTGATTCTTTTCTATACCCACTGTAGTTCTGAAAAAACGTAGACTTTTCTGAACTGAAATATGTTTGCCTTTAGCATGTATCTCAAACACAATTAAATTTTTGGCATTTTAAAATCTGGCTACCCCCCCTAAAGTGAAAAGATTCGATTCTGACATTTTGACAGCCACTATCTGATTACAGACTGAATTGATTAGGCTTATGTCCATTTCCCTACAGCACATAGTTATCCAACACATTGATCAAAGCCTGACATTCACAGTGTGAGGAAATAATACTTAGCTAGCAAGGTTTTAGACATCTTTTAGGCAGACTGTTTGTAACCACAGTGTTTGTTAAACTGGCTCCTTACCCAACATTAACTTTGCAAGAAGTTAGTCTGGGTAAGATAAAAAGGTAAATAAAAACATTTCCACATAGTTTTGATTAAATATACAGTATTTATGAATTCTTAAATTTCAGCCACATAGATACTGCCACACATATATAAAGTTTCTGTAATATAGCCTCTGGTTTTACATTCTAAAGACATTTTCAGTCATTTACACATAAAACCTTTTATGACATGAAAGTGATTTTTCTCTTTCATATTACACAGTAAAAATGGATGTAATGATCCTACACATATGTAGTAGTGAATGGAAGAAACAGAAAGTAGTTGGATGTTTTTTTCAGCTGCAGTAATGACCCTGTTTCTGCCATTGAAAAAGAAGCCCGTCATACATCAGAGCCATTAATTCTGGAAAGAAATATAAATGGCATCTTACCTCTTAACAGTTTCTTGCACTAGCTGAATATCTGGCTTAAGAATGAAGGACACTGTAATACTGTCAAATATCCTATTGGAAAAAGTACCGGCAACCTTGCTGTTTTTTTGCTATACTGCTCAGGCTTGTCCAGAATTATTTTCCCCTTTAGCTGTGGGGCATTTTTTGTTTTTCAGTCCAGCTGAATGTGCATTTGAATGACTTTTCTCTGGCTTTGATGATGCAGAGCACTCTGATGTCAGTGTGTGTCCAAAGTCAAGTTTAAAAGTTTTAGTATATTGACCATGTACAATGTATAAAGTAGCCAAACACAGCTGGGGATCCCTATGGAGCAGAATGTTCCCTTTGATTCTCACATATTGAAGTAAGTTCATTTGATTCATGTCTACATCAAACAGAATGTGTATCACTGAGCAAATATTTCCACTGCCTCGAGCTTCCTACAGCAGGTGGAAATGATGGGGTATGATGACCTCCCTACTTTATCTCTACTTTCACTGTTCAATTGACTTTAATTCATATAAATTAAATTGCTTCTAGGTCTCAATTAAAGTAAAATATTTCTGCTGTATCCAGACTGCGAGTCACATTGTTCCAAATGTGAAGTTATGTGAGGAGTTAGAGTGAGAAAATGTGCAAATATGTCCATCCAAGAGAAATGGCCTCCACCCAGCAGCTCTAAGTCATCTGTCTGCCTCAGAACTGAGTATATGCAAAATGTGCTTGCAAAAAAGCATTAGTTTCCCGAGAGTGCACATGCAATATGTTTATCTTTATGGCAACATTAGTCAGAAGTGCTAATGCGTCGCGTTTCCCCCATAGGAGGCGCCCATGAAGACAGGAACAAATCTCGCCCTGTTACCATAACAACGATCAGACCTGGTGGCCCCGCTGACAGGTGGGATAGTTTTCCTCATATGAAAGGCCTTAATATTGTAGAATACATCAAATGCCAGCTTCAGAAGGCTCATTCATCATACAGATTAACATTACCACCATTCTATCGCTGCAGTATTATTTAGCATATTTATGCATCAGTGTTGTGTTTGATAGAATTTTTGTGTAAGTTCTTATCATGATGCTAGTTCTATTGCAACGGAGTCAGCATTTTCCAGATTGAAATGTGCTCCATAAGGGTCCGATCAAAATTCCTAGTCTATAACTTTATTACTCATCTTAGATTTGCAAATAAACTACCGTGGATTTTTGTGCACCCCTCCTACACACCAGCCTATTTAGTGTTTGCACTTTGCCCTGTTATTATTTCTATCAGTCTTCTGCCTGTGGCTTTTCTTCTGTCAATAATCATTTTCTTGTAATCCACACAGCCAAATACACCAATATTTGCTAATAAGATACTTGTTTCGCAAGGCAATTCCAGCTTTTTCTCCATCCACAGGCTGTCTGTAGTCAAATACAGTTGGCAACTGTAAAGACCAATCAGGTTGCCGTGGCTTCTGTCAGGCTTTGAGAAACAAACCACTTTCATGTTGTACTTATTCGCTCCTGACCTATATGTTAAGTGCATCACCTTTAACTATTCTGAAGTCCATCTCAATAATGAGTCCTTCTGTATTTACTACCTGCATTTTTGCTGCTGCTATATTTATTAAAAAAAAAAAATATATATATATATATATATATATATATATATATATATATATATATATATATTATACACTACATATTACTATATATTACTCTCTACCTGGCTGCTATTGCAATAACTGCTATGTCCATATTTGGTATAAGCATATCTGCTGAATACTATGTCATAGTATGTTATGTTTATATGGTTGAAATGACAATAAAGCCACTTGACTTAATAATTGCTTGGTTCTGACCTGCAGCCTTGTGCCTCTTTTCATCCTTCTGATATTCCATAAAGAGTTTTCCAACTCATTTTCTGTTTAATAAAGTAGAGATGAAGCCATGCTGCATGTATGGGGTAAATGGGGTTGTTCTGAAAGGTCTGGTGTAAAAGGAAAACTTGGAGGTTATAATACTGTGCTCATTAATCCTCAGTGGCTCTCCAGCGTGCTTAAGAGCAGCCGTGGAGCAGGAGCCATCTGATATAATAGTGCTCTAAGATGGCAATCAAGGTCTCCTTGTGCCTTTTTAACTTTCTTCACTAGTAAAATGCTCACTGGGGAGTCTTTCACTATTCAGGTTCAAGGAGCCATGGATTTTTGCTCACCTTTATAAGAGTCTTAAAAAAAAACCCAGCTCCTTTAGACCGCTGTTTTCTTCAAATCTTCACGTCTACAGTATTTTTTCTTCTCTTCCAGGGAAGGCACCATCAAACCAGGAGACCGGCTGCTGAGCATTGACGGTATCCGTCTGCATGGTACATCCCACGCAGAGGCAATGAGCATCCTCAAGCAGTGCGGCCAGGAAGCAACACTCCTCATCGAATATGACGTGTCCATCATGGGTAAGGCGATGCCCTTAACCTGCGAGTCTGACATACGCTAAGCACGTATGTGCTTTGGGTGGATTCCAAAATTTTAGCTGAGAAACACACGGAAATAAATGGTACCCTGGAGGACATGTGCATACTGACTTGCTGAAAGAGTGAGTGAGTGAGGAGAGAGAGAGAGTGGGAAAGATGTAAGGTTTAGAGTAGCCCTTGGCTAAACACCATCCGCCTGATGTCTTTGTTTGTGCTCTGAACGGGAAGTGATAGATTTTCTTCATCTGGGGTGCAGTCGGAGGAGGAATGATGGAAAGGAAGGTATAGCTGTGCTGGTAGTTAGTCATGCTAACTGCTGACAGCCCCACAGTGGCTATCAGACTCTGGCTGTTGGTTTTCATATTCATTTGTTCAGTGGGTATGGGGGTGGAGCAATGCTTTCTCTATTTAAGACTTGAGTGATATGTTCAGTCATCAGAGAAATGCTGTCTGTTGATTCTTCTGCTTCATGTCTGATTGCTTCATTAGGATTTGATGAACATTTTTGTTGCCAAACCATTTTCAAAGTGCATTGAGACAGTGGAATACCTCCAACCCTACAATAAGTAATCTAGATCTAGAAGAAAATAGCAATACCTTAGCAATCAGGGTAGGGCAAATGGCAAGGTAAAACACCTGTCAGCACTCCAGCACCTTATGTTTTCTATGCTCTTCAAACTAAAACTAGATTTCTCAACCTTGTCATTGAAGCAAATTCCAATCCCAGTACTACCTCACTTACTATACTTGAGTTATGATCAACAGACCTGGGTGCCTCTGATCTGGAATGGAGGATGAGGTGTTCATAGTGTCATGCCTTGGTTACCTACAAGTGTCATCCAGTACTGGATTTAATGATCGTTTATACATCATACCCAGCACATGATGCCTTTCCACTCACACTTCCAGTCTTGAACCAGTCTTCTTGAAATGCAAAGCAGGGTACTTTGTTTATTTTGTACGACAAAACTCTTTGCCTTGGACTGCTGGATTTCATCGTTAAGCCTGTGTTAAATGGTAAGTTCTTTGCAGTTGCTGGAGTTTCTGTTTACTTCACATTTTGTGCCACAACTTTTCTTCATAATGGGTAGCAAGCGACTCCAGCCTGTGCAGGGAATTGGGATGTGGTGCTAGCATATGGTGAGAGTGTTTTGTGTGTGGGTGTGCTTATGTTCATTCTCTCCACCTGCTCTGAATTTAAGATGTAAGGTGTAACCAGGTCTTTTTGCATCAGCCTTAACCAAGCCATCTTGTGGAGTTACTGCTGCTAGGCATTTAGAGGTGCACCCCAATTTTGAATTATATCTGGAATTTGCTATCCAGATATATAAATGGTATTGGATTATCAAAATAAGAAAATATCTTAATGAAATTAAGAAATAATGAAAATGAAAAATAATGAAAATTCAAACCCAAAGGTTAGGCAGCATGGTTAAATTGTGAGCTCAGAGTTTCACATGTTCTATACAATTCAATTCACTTTTATTTATGTAATGCGTTTAACAACAGACATTGTCACAAAGCGGCGTTACAGAAATCCAGATGTAGATTTAGATCCCTAATGAGCAAGCCAGACGTGACAGTGGCAAGAAAAAATACTCCTTGAGATGTCAAGAGGAAGAAACCTCGAGAAGAACAAGACCCAAAAGGAGCCCATCCCCTTCTGGGTGACACCTGATGGTGCACGTATAAGTCATTACTTTTCTACAGCTGTATACTATACAGTTAAACACTATTGAGAGTGCTGAAAGGATCTTCAGTATGAGCATCAGGGTTTTTTATGATCGCAAAAGTTTCAACTCTCGAGTATCCAAGTGAAGTTATCCACTGAAGAACATGTGAGACTTGTGAGGTAAGTGCAGTCTTTAGGGTGTCTAAGTGGGACCATCCAGAAGAATCCTCAGGCTGTCCGTCTGGGGCCATTCCCAGCAGCTGCCAGTGACACTTAAGTCAAGGAAGCTCTAAGCGGAAGTAATGCATTAGGATGGGCCAGGCAGGTCTGGAGGGCCGAGAGTAGGAACATGCACCAGTGTCATAGGGAGAGAAAGAGAGAGAGAGAATGAGAAGGAGAGTAAACACTCTAGCTGCTGCATTCTCTACTAACTGAAGCTTGTTTATGCACCTACTGGAGCATCCAGACAGCAAACCATTAAAATAGTCCAACTTTGAGGTTTTCTAATTTATGTAACTGCATTATATTTAACACCATATCTGTGACACCATAACACCATATCTATGAATAATTGTGCCCAGAGGTAGTATATATGGAATGGGGGGGTGGGGGGTGACAGTGGGACTAGAGCAGAGCTCTGTGGAACACTAAATTTTCTCCGCTCCCCCCAAAAAAGGCAGTACTGTAGGTAGATTGGCTATGGTAAATTGCTCCTAGGTGTGTGTGGGGGTGTGTTTATGCTTGGTGCCCTGTGAAGGACTGGTGTAGTCCTCCCTTGACCCAGTGTTCCTGTGATAGGCCTTAACCCTGATCAGGATAAAATGGTTATAAAATGGTTACTAAAGATGAATAAATGCATCATACAAATCCATTGTACAACAGCTTCTGGACATGGAGTTTGTCTTTAGAAATTTGTCTTTATATGGGGTAAAAACTCCTTTGTTGGAATAAAAATAGCCCAAAAACAAACAAGTACAAATTAATAAATAAATATACAAATTAAACATTTTTAAAAAAGCATAACTCGAATGAATGTGTAATAGACAAACAAAATTGTGGTATTGTTTTTTGTCTAATGTCACTAAACAACATGTGGTCCAGTATAAACCCATCCACATGGGCAAATTTGGAGACAATTAACGAGCAACTCTCTGCTGAGAAAGAATTGGCTGGTAGTGTTCATGTGAAGCTCCTCCTATCCTGTATTCACACTGGCAGTGATACAACAAGTCACTGGATGGAAGTTATTGTTACCGATGAGAGCTGCATTTTCCATTCATACATTTCAGGAATGATTGAAGTAGGTGCAACGAGCGACATGGCATTAGCAATATTCTACTTTATGGAAGTGAAAAGTTATTTGCTGACTACCGCTGGGATTGAGGGACTGTGAAACATTATCTTTTCTTTTTTTTTAATCTGTATGACCTCTATCGCAGATGTCCCTTTAGTGTTTGTCCTCTCTATACCTCCATCCACACAGACTCCATAGCCAGTGCTTCTGGTCCTCTCCTGGTGGAAGTGGCCAAGCCTCTGGGCTCCAGCCTGGGTGTGGCTCTGTCTACCTCCATGTACTGCAACAAGCAGGTCATCATCATTGACAAGGTCAAGCCAGCCAGCATCGCTGACAGGTAAATCCTCAGTGCCAGCTTTACTCCACCCACAGCCTGCTTGTACCCCTTTACCCTCTCACGTCACATCGTTGTTATCTGACCCTGATCAACGTAGCAGAGAAATACAGACTCATGCACTTGTGTTCAACTGTGAAATTTCTGGAGAGATTGCAGTGCGTAGCACTAAGCGTCTAATTAAAGGAATTCAATAACTCATCTGATGTGGAGGCTGTAAGAAAGCCAGTAAGAATAATGAAGATGGCAGATTGCTGAGTGAATGAAAGCTCTAGTGTCTGAAATGCTTTGGATGATTCTGGCATTTGTTCCCAGGAGGAACCTTAACGGTTAAAGTTTTGTATATAACTGATTATCCTACTCCATCAGATAGGACAAAGTTTTATGCAATCATTCTCTGTATTATTGAACAGATACTTTTATAGTTCTGTGCGTATAACAGAAAGATGATTTGTTTGCAGTTTTGCCATATAGTTCAAAAGAGCCTACCCATAGGACAGGAAGTGATGTGGTTGTGTTGTGTAGGTGTGGGGCACTGCATGCCGGTGATCATATCCTGTCAGTAGATGGCACAAGCATGGAGTATTGCACGCTTGCTGAAGCCACCCAGCTCCTAGCCAGCGCCTGTGAGCATGTCAAAATGGAGATCCTTCCCCATCACCAGACTAGACTGGCCCTTAAAGCCTCAGATCATGGTAAGACACACACACACACACACACACACACACACACACAGAGCCCAGGTTACAACAAATCAGCAAACACAGTCACCATGTGAACACTGCACTGTGTCATTAGTCATTAGCTCATATACTTGCTATTGTTATGCAATTCATTAGTATCAATCATGTAAAAAAAAATTAATAATAATAAATTTTAAAAAATATATTTTTTTTAAAGATCTCATTGTTCCACTAACATGCAGTGACTTATATGCACATGCAGGGATAAAATATTCCAAAAAGACCATGTCAAATTTCATTTCACTCTATCCCAACCCAAAAACCACACCAAAATACTGAGTCTGTTTCAGTCAGAAATACAAAGCGATGTCATCATTTCATTTTAAACTTTATTGCCTCGTATGTTTTTATTAACTCACCTGCAGCAGTGTTTCTTGTCACTAGTATTTAGGTAATTTAATTTTACATCTCTTCTGCTACCCGAGTAAAAATGAAGAGTTTCCTCCTTTTTAAACTTGTTTCTATGCAGGAATATTTAAGCCTCTGCAACACTGTCAAATATGGTGTGTTCTGAATGTACGATTTGTTCTGATTGGCCGAGAGCAGTATGGTGTGCTCTGATTGGCCGAGAGCAGTGCAGTGTTCAGTTTATTCAACAGTGTGTAAAGTCTTTTAAGTCTTTGTTTAAGAATTTTCTGAAATATTTGGTAAAACACACACCTCTAATAATCAGTTACCAATCAGTCATCAATCAATTACTAATCAGCTAATAATATATGGTGCAGTATGGTTGGTTTTGATCGGCTGAGAGCAGTACGGTTTGATTTGATTGGCTGAGAACAGTGCGGTTTGTTCAGATTGGCTGAGGGCAGTGCAGTATTCAGTTGATTTAACAATTTAAACAATTTTCCGAAATATTTGGTAAAACACACACCTCTATTCATCTTAACTAATCGGTCATTAATCGGTTACTAATCAGTAATTATTCAGTCATTAATCAGTTACTAATGAGTTATGAATCAGTTACAAATCTATCTTGAGATTCGGTCGTTTTTAGCCAACTCTTCCAAATAATGGGTGTACAATTCAGCAGTTTATCATGCTTTATTAGGCCAGACAAAGTGTCCCAGTGTTCCATCGTGCATGTCAAACAAGACACACACAGATTTGGCCTCTAGAGTTGTTATCCTGGAACATGGGAGGTTCAGTGTTGCTTTCTGCCTGGACATGCCGCTGTAGTTACGTTCGTCCAGGTGTGCATCCTACCGACCTTGCACAATGGCAAGGCAAAGATTTTTTCCAGAAGGCTGATGCTTGCCTCTTGTGTACAGGTATACATACATATGCACCAGACACAACACTCCAGATATTCACACTGCTATGTACACTACCATGCACATGCTCACTCTCACACACACCCTTTAAACTGTCTCTTTGCAAACAGAATATTCCAGTGTCCCCCCAAGCAGAATATCGTTCAACCATATAGAAATACACACACGCACACACAGAACTAATGAAGCACATGTGGTCAGGCAAGAACAGGCTCTCAGCAGGCTCTTTAGTGTCTCTCAGCCCTGCAGCAGTGTTTCACCTCACTCTTTTCCTGTGTGTCTGTGCTCGGGTTCTGCACTAGTGCTAAAAATTAAGAGAAACCTGCACCAAAGGGGATTGAAGCTTGAGCAGGAGAGGATGCAGCTGTCTGCAGGCAAGAGGTCCTGGGACCGGTGTCTGCACACCTTAGTGCTTGTCAAAAAGAAAAACGGTGCGCCACATTTTCTGTAACTGTTTAAAGTCTGAGCCACGGCAAAGGCAGTCAAATTATATTGCAGCAAAATTGCTGAGAACATTGCTGTTTGTAAGTGATTCATAAATTACATTACACATTAGTCCACACAAACTCGAGCTATAATGCTGCCCTGAAAACTTCCTTCTGTCATGACCTAGCTTTGCTTCTTTACTGCTTGTGTGTTTACAGTGATTACACTAGCTGTGTGCTAGATGCAATTGAAATTGTCCACGTCATTTTATGAACACATTCAAGAAGGTTAACTTCATCTAAAACTTTGTCATGATATCAATGTTACTCTGTTATCCTGTCTTCCTGCATAAAAGATCTTAGAATCAACTAGGGATGTACTGTAATGAACAGATAATGTGTTCTAAACAGATACCTATGCATAAATACAGATACGAATACGAGGCATGTTGTTATTTATTTATTTGTTTATTTATTTGTTTATTTATTTATTTATTTATTTAAACTTGTCAGAAAGGTTCACAGGACATATGCTTATGAATAGGTGTGCAACACGACTAGTGATGAAACAAAAAAAGTCATGCTAAAGTTTTATGAGATTTAAGAGAGACCACATTCATTAATATGAACATGAGTCTCTGTATGATGCTTTTACAAGGTTCATTTGTTCATCCTTAGTAACTGCCTGGTCAGGGTAGTGGTGGTGTAAATTAGGTTACTACAGTAGGTTGTTTATATGTAAAGAAATAGCACCAGCTAGATTCGTTAGAAAATATTGCGGGTGGGTACAACCAAAAATAATAACTGGGCAAGCAGGATTTAAAAAAAAAAAAAAGCCACGCACTCATATCTAGTGGAGACCAGTTATGAACTTTCCAGTGTTTTGGGAGGGCTGTAGAGTTGTAGAGTTCATATTTAACTTTAAAAAAAAAACACTGGTTTAAGACACTGGTTTAAGCCACACCCACTTAAGGTTTAAATCTGGATACGGTTACAGTTAATATATGGAACACTAAACAGATACAGATAGGGTCCTAGATGTTCCGATATGATTCACTGATTTATTTTATGCCGTGATTGTGTTGTTTTACACATTAACAGAGAGCACAACTTGTCTTATAACACATTTCATTTATGCCACTGAGGTTTTGCATAATTGGCAGTTGGCTCAGTTACTAAGAGGTCATCAGTATCGGATGTTGGTATCGGCTGATACTCAGAGCGCTGATATTAAAAATGGAAAAAAAAAAAAAATAGGAGCTGATATTAAAGAGTGATATTAAATAAAAGTCCCCTGTGTGTGTTGTGCTGCACCATACTGTGTTTGCTGTTGTATCATCTCCTGTCTCTCTTCCTCTCCATGTGGTCAGTCAAGGTGCAGAGGAGCAACCGGCCACTGCCCTGGGAGTCTGGCACAAACAACAACAGCAACTTCCTTCCCTACCAGCATTATAACACCTACCACCCTGACCAGTCCCGCAGCCAGGCCAAGCAGAAATCTTCTCCAAACAACCCCCGTAATGCTCCTTTCCTTTCTCCTAAAGCCTTAATCTCTCCTTTTCTCATCATCATCACCATTTCTCCTCTCCTATCAGAGCTCTGACCTTCTCATTTTGCTCATTTTGACCTGTTTGAATGGTAAATTGTGTTAAATTTAACATGCATGAGGAACATTAGGGTTGTTTGTTTTCTATAACTGTTAAGCCTGGCAGTTTTGTACTGTAGTGTTGTTGAATTCTTGTTTCTTATTGGTCAGAAGGTGTTGATTAATTTTCTAGAACGGCAGTTCTAACAGTAGTGCCGACTGTAACACAAATCACAGTGTGCTTATTGTAATATGTTGTTGCGTCTATAGTGTCGAATTACTCTTGGTAAATATGAGCAAAGAAGGCTGTGAAAAACTGTCTTTATTGTTTAACCATTTGATCTTTTGTTTAAAAAATTCACAAAAATACTCTGCTCTCATGGATATCAAACAATTGCAAACGCAACACAGGTTTATCAAAAAAATATATATCTTTGTTAAATATAGGTGTGCAAGAATTATTGGCACCCTTTTAGTCAATACTTTGTGCTACCTCCCTTTGCCAAGATAACAGAGTCTTCTCCTATAATGCCTGATGAGGTTGGAGAATACATGGCTGATCGAGACCATTCCTCCATATAGAATCTCTCTTTTGGTTTCATCTGACCATAGAACCCGATCCCATTTGAAGTTCTAGTAGTGTCAGGCAAACTGAAGACGCTTGAATTTGTTTTTGGATGAGAGTAGAGGCTTTTTTCTTGAAACCCTTCCAAACAACTTGTGGTGATGTAGGCGACTTCGGATTGTAGTTTTGGAGACTTTCTGACCCCAAGACGCAACTAACTTCTGCAGTTCTCCAGCTGTGATCCTTGGAAATTTTTTGGCCACTCGAACCATCCTCTTCACAATGCGATGAGACAATATAGACACACGTCCAATTCCAGGCTGATTCATAACATTTCCAGTTGACTGGAACTTCTTCTTAATTATTGCCCTGACGGTGGAAATGGGCATTTTCAATGCTTGTGCTATTTTATTATAGCCACTTCCCATTTTGTGAAGCTCACCAAACTTTTGCCGCACGTCACAGCTATATTCCTTGGCCTTACCCATGACCAAGGGAATTTGGCCTATGTGTTACCTCATATTTATACCCCTGTGAAACAGGAAGTCATGGTTGCACAATTTCCTGTTCCTAGTCACCCAGGTGTACTAAAAAAAATGTAAAATATCAATGGAAATATACTTGTATTTTTCTCATATGAATTCATAGGGGTGCCAGTAATTGTGGCCCACATATATAACAGATTTGTTTTGTGTTGTGTTTGCAATTGTTTGATTATATATATCTCAAAAGGATAAACAATAAAGACAATTTTTCACACCCTTCTTTGCTCATATTTACCAAGCGTGCCAATATTACTGGAGGGCACTGTATGTACCATAGTATCTAGCGAGTTATCTCACAGTTAATTTTTTTTGTTCAGAAACAACATGCATTAATTTTTATGTTTATAGTTACTGTATATTTAATATACAACTGTCCTCAATATCCTGCTACAGTATCACTTAATTCTAACGCTATAAACAGACGTTCTTCACCAACGTTCATCTACTATTTCCTTTCTATTTAAAGTGGAATCTCTGTCCATAAATGTTAAATAGATATGCTCCTTTTAGAAATCTTGAGTACAGAATTTTTCAGGAATTAGGCCATACATTTTTCTTTGCCAAGAAACAGCACATATGCTACATCAAATAATATGTAGCTGTCCTTAAACAAGTCCCTGTGAAGTAGGTCGATTATAGATGGTGACATTAAAATGAGTGTATTCAATATAAACCTGTGATTTCAATTACAGCTGGAACAAATGTCAGAACTGCTGTTAATTAATCAACACCTTCTGACCAGTCAGATTTGAGAATCCAACAGTGCTGTGGTATAAAAGATATTAGTCTGTCTCTTGAAGTGTGTCTAATCATACTGTACCCCAATTTATCTTGTCCATGGCTGAAGTTGTGTGTTTGAGGCTCTTTCCATTGCTCAGGAGAAACTAGAGCGGAACTAAATTCCTGGCTCTCTATTTGTCCATGAGATGCACTGAGGCTACAGAATGTTTTCCTTCTCTTTATCTCTCTCGTCAGTCCCGGGCTTTTATTGTACATTTATTGACATAGCTGAGCTCTTTCCTGCCAGAGGCAAGCGCATTAAGGGAAGGTTGTGTTCAAATCGAGACAAAGATGCAGTCACTGAGCTTTTTGTGGCGCTGTTTAGCAGCAATTCCTAAAATAGATCGTTCAGAGCTCAGAGGTCTGCCACTGTGACAAAATAATGCCACACACTGTCTACATGCCTGTGATCCAGGACTCCACATGGCCTAGCTTTTTTACAGTGAAGTCCTGGATACCACTTTATACGTAGGCTTAAGGGGCTTCAGAGACATGTAGTCAATGGAAATTGATGGCCCGAGCCCAGGGTTTAATAATGGCCTTTAATAGTCTAATAAGGTGGGATGATACAACGCTATCATGATGATCCATTTCATACAGTATGAGCCATTTAGTCCCTCCTAACACTCCTCACCTCCCTAAACACTGCTCTCTCATTTGATGTTCTTTCAGATTTAAGGGCTGCCTCACCTGAAACTCAGGCTCTTGTGATTATAATCAGCTCATCACTATAAATTAAAGCTGCAGTAGTCATATATCGATCTCATGTGTAGCTCTTTATCCATTTCAAGGGCAGAATGTGCAGAACTGCTCTAAAGTCTTCTCAGTGCATCAGGGTCAGAAAGAAGCTATGCCACTTCATTGGCTAAATTACAGGCGCTTGTGAGTAATTCACTCTAAGCCGTCTGACGCCAGTAAGTCATGCGCTTTTACTCGCGTATTCACCAGCCAGATTCCATTTGCATTTTTTATGTTAATCAAAATATCTGTGTATGTCTCATCTGCTTTTTAAAAGTTGAAAATTTACTCAGGTTCTTCACTTAACTCCCTTACCTGGTGAAACATCACTGACTAAACCTATTCACCAACATTGCGAAGCGGCTTAATGTCACCCATTGCAAAATGCAGTTTGGACCATTAGGGCTCACTGGCTGGCCTTTAAATTTCTGGCAGCTTTGTGCGGCTTAGCAGCTGTCTAGTAAAAAAAATTAAGACATGCAGTATGTCTTCATGCGCCAAGAGGAAGCAGCTGTTTCAAACATTGTTGTACACATGCATGATCTGTTTGCTACACACCAAATGCCCTGACCAAATTGAGCACGTGTATATACACCGATCAGCCATAACATTAAAACCACCTGCCTAATATTGTGTAGGTCCCCCTTGTGCCACCAAAACAGCTCTGACCCGTCGAGGCGTGGACTCCTTGGACTACTTTTGGTAGGTACTAACCACTGCATACCGGGAACACCCCAAAAGACCTGACGTTTTGGAGATGCTCTGACCCAGTCCTCTAGCCATCACAATTTGGCCCTTGTCAAAGTCACTCAGATCCTTACTCTTGCCCATTTTTCCTGCTTCCAACACATCAGCTTCAAGAACTGAATGTTCACGTGCTGCCTAATATATCCCACACCTTGACAAGTGCCACTGTAACGAGATAATGTTATTCGCTTCACCTCTCAGTGGTTTAAATGTTATGGCTAATCGGTATATATATATATATATATATATATATATATATATATGTGTTTCAAATTTTGAAATTTGTTAAATCTTTTGTATTACATTATGTTTTTATATCAGAGCCCAAATGCCTTGCGTTTAATGTGGTCTGGAATAAAAATAAATGAGTTCCTTAATATTCAGTTACAGTTGGCTGAGCATTAAAGTGGTAAATTCAGTTCTGTAATGCTTAATGCTATCTTGCGTAAAAATGTCCTTTTGCATTGGTTCCATTTAATGTTCCTCTTTCTCTCTCTTTTTCCTGCTCTCTCTCTCTCTCTCTCTCTTTCTTTCTCTCAGCTCTGGGCTCATCGTTCTCACCCACCTCCATGAGTGCCTACAGCTTGAGCTCCCTCAACATGAGCACACTGCCTCGCAACATGTATCCCACAAGCCCCCGCAGCACACTGATGAGGCGCAAACTGAAGAAGAAGGACTACAAGAGCTCATGTAGGTTTCCTGCTCTCCTCTAATTTATTCCTAAAGTCGTCTCTCGTACTGTCTCTGTGTTTCCTTTAGACTTTGTAATTGGACCAACTCCAAATCACAGAATCCTGACCTGTAACAGCTGACGTAGTGAAGTGCACTTGGGTGATTTTGAGCTACAGCTTGATGAATGTTAAGAATAACACTATGCGCTAAGCAGTAGGTCCTGAGTTCAGAAATGCCCTAGCTCACCCAATTCAAGACTTTTTCAATTTCTCAGAATGGCCGAGGTAAACATAAATAGCTGTTTCGTATTGATTTCATATGGCCCTCATCTAATATATTAGGATCGCTGCGCTGGCTTTTTTTTTTCAGGTTTATTACTTTTTCTGATGTGCTGGGAATTATGTTAGGCATAAGGGTGACTAAAACCTGAGTTCATGCATAATTGGGAACAGAAAGAAACAATCCATGAATATGTGTAGTTATATTGGTTTCTCATTGCAAGCTAAATTTTCCACAGTTCAGGACTGATTCACTGAAGTGTGGATATATACCTCATAGAAAAAATCATTTGTAGTGTGAAGTACTACATTATTGTGTTAAATTGTTTTTTGTAGGTAATACTGAGGTAAAAGGTAAAGCAAAGCTGCTTGAAACAAAGTGCAGTAAATGCCTTTTCACCTTTGCACCTCTACTTGGTGTTCACAAATAACCATGGAGGAAAGTGGAAACCTTCTGTTACAGGCTGTTGGACACAATTATACATTCATCTTCATGTCTCTGCTTCTGCACTGTATATCTTTAAAGGCACCAATATGTGCCTTTCACCCATGATTTTGCCCCATTTCCATTACTGCTGGATTTCGTATTGTGCCCGCAACAATATCTCCTAATGGCACCAAAAAATAAATTCACAATAAAATTCTGCCTCACAAAAGACATGGTACCATTAAGTGCTCTTACCAAAGAAGACAATTTTTGAGCTGGATGAAAGGTATGATGTACTACGTCACATACTTGTTTATTTCAGGTTGCCACCGATCTGGTGCTGATGCAAGAGGTTTCTGACCGTGCTACCCAAAAAAGCCTTATATCATCTCTAGTATACATTTCATTACTCTGTACTTCCAGCTTAAAAGTTCAGAAGGATCATACAGGCAAAAACATTTCCAAAGGAATGATTACGGACAACGTCTGAATTCTGAATAACTGTTAACTGATGATGGTTATTGGATCAAATAAGATAATGTCAGTTTATTTGTTCGTTAAAAGTTATTAATAGTGAAAGTGCTTGGGTGAGATTTATGGATGATTATTAATGGAGTAATATTGTAAGATAACCAGTTTGTTAAACGACTGATATTTAGGTTCTTTAGGGAATAGAGAGAGAGAGAGAGAGAGAGAGAGAGATGGAATGACTACATTTAGTATTCTGCTCTTGGCTGTAATATCCCGTGCCGTGCAATGAGAGGAGGGAAATGACACCTCTGGCTAGCTCATAATTAGATCCTGTAAGATATTTCAGATTGTTCAGTGAAGCGGCCTGCCTGGCACAGCTCGTCCCCTCTGCAGCAGATAATTACCCCAGCCACACAGACACATCTCAGATAGCTCTTTCTTATCACTAAATTTAACAGAAAACAGGAAGCTGGGTTGGAGGAAAATGGTAACACCAATCGCTAGTCCTGCTGGAAACTGCACGCTATCAGGAGGCTCCTCATTTGTTTATGTTTTCCCTCCTTTTTCCTTCTTTGAAACTCTGAGCTCAGGCTCACTGGACGACTAGATGGTGGTTAAGATGCCAATGGGGTGTGGGAGAAACATGAGATTCACAGTGGATGAGTGGAACAGGCCTTACATTAGACTCTGAGGGAATCATTAATTCCTTTGTAAATGAGCAGGTTGAAGTGATGCTGTAACCATTCAGGTTGTATAAACTGTCAATCATGTAAGCGGTAATGAATCTTTATAATAAAGTTTAGATTTCTGGGTAATTTTACTGGATACACCATTTATAATGTGCAATCCATAAATAATTATTTGACAGTTTTGTTGTTCTGGCTAATTGGTTCAGGATCTGTTGATGATGTAGCACACATCTCATCAAAAAACAGCAGAGCAGCTAATTCTCCAATTATATCGCATTCCCTGAAATTGGAGGACTCTTCTGAAGCCTTATGAAATTTCTTGTAATCAGGCAACTTGAACAGGATTCTGCAGTGTGTGTGTGCATAGAGTGCCTTGTATAAATATTCACCCCTTTGTAGCATTAAAAATGAAGACTATGAAGTCACTCAAGACTATTTTTATTTGTGATTTTAAAAAATCAGCATCGGCTTTTTTTGTCCATGTCGACAGTTCATTTTTAATTCTAGGTTATAACACTACATAATGTTGAAAAGTCCAGGGGGGATAATTATGCAAAGCACTCTTGGAAAATTGCTTTGTACAAGACAAGTCAGGTTTAACCCTCTTCTTAAAAGGTTCGCTCACTTTTTCTGTCATTGACCTCTCCCCATTACATGACAGCTACCAAATAAGAGAGGGTAAAGGCTAGTGAGTAACGTATATCACAGGGCAGCATAACACTCTAAACCAGAGCCAAGTTTACCAGAGAACTAGTTTCTGCTATGAAGACAGCGTTGATGTAGAAGTTCAAGTTGAGGTTAAAGTGGCTTTTTATTGTCGTTCCTCTATATAGCGTGTATACAGTACATTGGAACGAAAATGTACAATACACGAAAGTGCAATACACGACAGTGTGAGACGAGTGCAAAACAAATACACAGAACAAAACAATAAAAACAGGACAATAAATACACAGAACATGGACTATAAACTGTAAGCTAGTGTGTAATGTAGCAGCACAAGTATAGTAGCAATATTGGCAGCAAAAATGAGTTCCGTAATATAAAGTGACTGATGTAGCTATGTAAAGTGCAGTGTGCAGTGGTATGAGTCTTACTGGGTGTAGCTAAATAATCAAAAACTACAGCAGCAGCAACACAATTCTCTTTTCTTACACTTGAATTGTGTCCAGTCCTGGTTGGCACATCATCACCAGTTAATCTACATTGAATAATGTGATCTGCTTCGGAAGGCATTCTGCTTATTCCTGCAGTGGACTGTTGAGATTTTTTTATCACAAGCTCATTCATGGGTTTCCAAATAAAAACTATAATACAGAGACGTGTTCCTCATTCTATATGCTATCTGTCCAAGTCAGAGAGTCCTGTAATGATGTCTGCTCATGATTACTGTATAAACACAAGCTGTTAATAATAGCCACTGATAATGTGTGCAGAAGTGGAGGGAGAAAGAGTTAATGGGGCAGAGGAAAAGTACAGAGAGACCGTGAGGTCAGGGAGAGAATGCAGAACAGCTAATTCATCATTTTTAAGCTGGGCTTGATTGACATTGCCTATAACAGAGTTGTGGAGGTACTTTTATCGAACGGGTCTCTAGAGGCTCTGTTGTTTCCAGCTCACAGGGAGCAAATAAAGTGTGCTGACACTTCGTTTCCAACATGTCAACAAACCTTTCCAAACTAGAGAGACATTCTGCAAAGTCACCCATCACAGAGCCCTGACGCTGATGCTGGCCAGTCATGATACAATAAGAGACAATAAAGAAGGTCACACTACTCTGTTGAAAGATCTCACACACACAGACACAGTCAATGAAGTAGAGATGGGAGAGGATACTCTGTCCTTTCCCAAAGCATTTTATATAAATATGTGCCCACACACCCACTGTGCCTATAGAGCAGGCCTGTTAGTATAGCATCGCACAAAAGGTGTTGGCATTGCCTCATTTAACCTGGTTTAACTAATCGCCTTATTATTAAGACCTTCATCGACTTAATTCTGTGTCTTAGTAGAGTGAAAACATGAACCTCCATAGGGCTGTTGACCTTCAGGATCCAGGTTTTACATTCTGGCTTAAGAACAACCTCATAAAATTCAATCTGCTGCCTCCTGAGGCTGCTGTGGTTAATCATTATATATTTCCTTACTATGTTTCTATGAAGCAGCTTAATCACAAAAATCTTCCCTTCCTTTATCTCTCTGCTCCAGCTTAGCATAACGTCTATGCTAAATGTAGCATGACCCAGGTAGCAGCAAATCTCCTCTCTGGGAACCATTAGCACAAAGTAATTGTTTTGTATCTTGGGGTCGTCTCAGTGCAGATTCCAGAATGTGCTATTTGAGGCATTAAGGTGATTTTGCAAAGCCAAATCCAGTTAAATATAAGTGCTTTTAAGGGCTGTGTTGTCTCCGAGCTGTCTAATAGCCATGAACTAGACCTTGCTCTTGGTCATTTCTTTGGCTTCGAATGGTGTGCCATCATCATATGTCTTAATCCCGGGAAGTAAAGATTTTTGTTCTTATTATTTATTGGAGACAAAACTTATCTTCTAAATCCTCCAACGCTGAGTTTCCAGTCTGCATCTGAGTCATGGATCAGGCTGTGAAACGCGTCAGTGCCAGAGGGATAGAAGAAAAGCAGACTTGGCAATGATTCATCGAAAATCTGTGGCTGGCGACCCCTCAGGAGTACAAAATTGCACTCTCTGTTTTTCATCCATTTTGAAGTGTGCTGCAAAAGGGACGCTATATTGGGTACAGTCCTCGTTCCCGAATGAATGGGCTCTGAAAGAAGCTTCTGAATACATAAACTGTTATAAGACCAATTTAAAATGGCTATAATAAGAAAAGAACTGATGTCAAATTCTGATTGTAGTGTTTTAGAATGGCTAGCAGTTTTACAAATCCTATATCAGTCTCTGAGTTGAAACTATCATCGTCAGGTACCAAATCTCTTGGAGTGATGCATTTTAAAACAATATCTCTGACTGGCATTGGAAATCCAGCCTGTGTGAGCTTGTGCCATCAATCAAAGTGGCAAATGCTCGCAATTCTCATCAGAGATATAACACCAACATGTCAGAAAAAAAACAACAACAAAAAAAAACAACGAATCAGTGACTTGGAAAAAGGATCACCCCCCCCCCTTAAAAATGACAGGAGATAGATACAAAAAAAATTCAAAGGCTTTATCAATGCCTAGAAGCACAGTGAAATCTATTGTTAAGAAGTGGAAGGTATTTGGTACAACACAGACCCTCCCTGATTCAGGACGTCGCTCCAAACTGGATGAAAGAGCCAGGAGGAAACTGGTCAGAGAGGCTACCAAGAGGCCTACAGCAGCTCTGAAGCAGTTGCAGGAATTTATGACAAAAAGTGGTCATTGTGTGCATGTGACAACAATATCACAAATTCTCCACAAATGTGGCTTGTATGGGAGGGTTGCAAGAAAAAAGCCACCCACGACTGAGCTTTGCCAAAACGCACCTTGAAGATTCAGAGGCCACATGGAAAAAGGTGCTATGGTCAGATGAGACTAAAATTGAATTATTTGGCCTCAACACCAAACAATACGTCTGGCGGAAATCCAATACAGCTCACCATCTAAATAACACCATTCCTACAGTAAAGCATGGAGCTGGTAATACCCTGTTATGGGGGTGTTCCTCTGCAGCAGGGACTGGAGCACTTGTCAGGATAGAAGGAAAATGGATGGGGCAAAATACTGTCAAATTCTTGAGGAAAATCTGCTGCCCTCTGCCAGAAAGTTGTCAATGGGAAGAAGGTTTACTTTCCAACATGACAATGACCCAAAGCACACAGCAAAACTGACCACACAGTGGTTGAAGGTGAATGTCCTTGCATGGCCTAGTCAGAGCCCAGACTTAAACCCCATTGAAAATCTGTGGAATGACTTGAAGACTGCAGTCCACAAACGGTCGGCATCAAATTGAACTGAACTTGAGCAGTTCTGCAAAGAAGAGTGGGCAAATATTGTAAAGTCTAGATGTGCAAAGTTAGTAGAGACATATCCCAACAGACTAAAGGCTGTAATTAAAAAAATAAGGCAAATTAAAACAAGGGGGTGATCCTTTTTCCAACTCAATGATTCTGGTTTTTCATTTTTTTTTTTTTTTCCCCTGACATGTTGGTGTTATAAGTTGCACTGAGTAAATACAGCTGGATAAAACAAAAACTGTGTCTGTCTTCATTTCAGGCTACAAAGCAACAAAATGTGATTATTTTAAAGGGGGGTGATTCTTTTCTATACCCACTGTATATGGTTAGGAGCGACTGCTTCTGCTGAGAGAGACAATTCTTAATACTTAAAAATACTTTTTCAGTTATGGAAAGATGTATTCAATTTGAGATTATGAAACTTGGTTTCCAGTCCGAAATCACTTCAGCTGAAGTGGCTTACTTGACATCTGGATAATTACAAATCTCCACAATGTACCATTTAGATGCCTACATTTTAGTGGTCAAACCCTGTTTGGGGTTTTAATATTTCTGACAAACTGGAAGTCAGATAAATTACAGTGGTAATTTGCCTTTATAGTGAAAATGGCTAAACATAAGTACTGATAATTACAAACAACTCACTGAGGCTTACTAAATACAACCTCTACATGATTATTCGACAGTTATTTGGTAACTTGCCCTAATACCCAGTCTGTCACACCATATGTTGTTTAGACACACTATCTAACATGTTATCCAATCTGCAAATTAGCCTTAGGGATAATTTATACTTGAGTTTAACCTTTGAACATGTGTAGGAGTCATGCGCACACATTCATATAGGTGCCTGCCAATGTACTTTAACATAATTGTGAACGTGTGAACTTCAGGAGTGTTGAATGTACTAATCCAGAAAGAAGTCTAATAGAGAGAATGGGCAAAAGAAACAAAGTACTGGATAGTTTGTGACAATGTTGCACTAATTTTATTTCCATTTCTTTTTTTCACACATTGACATCTTTGCATATCTATTTTAAAAATAGACATCACTGTCATTTGACAATTTGTAAGGTTGTGTCATTTAGAATATCACACCTTCTGCCAGCCTGGGTTTTGGGTCTTGGGTCTTGGGTCTTGTCAACCCCAGTGTTACAGGATACACTTCCCTGTTCAAAGTTATTTGATGCACTGCATTTTGGTGATTTTGGAGGCATGTAAATTCTTCCCCTCTTTGTGTCTCAATGCAGATACAATTAACTGCCTAATTTCTCATGCTCTTTAGTTACTTTCATAGTATAGATGTGATTTTCCATCACAACTATGGGTTCTTGCTCCAGGATCTCATAATACTCTATTTAATCTATAGAAGGGTTT
This sequence comes from Cranoglanis bouderius, assembly GCA_023630585.1. NCBI lineage: Eukaryota > Metazoa > Chordata > Actinopteri > Siluriformes > Cranoglanididae > Cranoglanis > Cranoglanis bouderius. The sequence continues at coordinate 23,789,675 of CM042538.1, forward strand.
TCCCAAAGGCTCTCTGCTATGATAAGGTTCTGAGGATAATGCTGTTCTTTATCAAAAGCCTGTATCTTATCACACAACTTTGGCAGACAGGCCCGAGTGTGTGGAGAGAGGCTATAATCCAGTTCAGCACAAATAAGGTTATTTCTGTAGGAACTTTAATAAAATCTTAGCAGAGATATCTTTGGTCATCCACCTTTTGTGTTTATGAACTGTTTCTATAGTGAACATAAGATGGATCTTAGATGGATCTTATGTTCTGGGTCAGTATGAACTAAACCCTGCAAGGTTGGGGTATGATATTTTGACCCAGCATGTGGGTAAGTTACTGAAGTGTAGACACCCAAATTGTGTTTGTTACAGTGCGTGCATCACTTGAGCAGCCTTGTTTTTTGTTTTTTTTTTAATATCAGCACAAAAGAAGGTTCAAGCAGCACTTCTTGTGTAAAAGCAGACGTGCTTGCCTAGAACTAACACAATATCACATCAGATTGTTAACTCAATATCATATCCATATATATCTGAAATCATGAGTGACGAATATCCTGTTACAAACTCTGAATTAGAATATTGGCAAGATTATGTGAAATCTGAAAGAATATCAAACTCTGAATTAGAATTCACTTGACTCCAGTGCTAGTGATAAATCATGATAAATCATGAGGTATTTTTTAACTAGGTAGAAGTAATGATAAATAGTCATATAGCAAACCAAAAGTAGGTAACTTAATGTTAACTGATGTAAACCAAATTCAGCCATATTCCATCCATCCATTTTCTGTACCGCTTATCCTATACAGGGTCGCAGGGAGCCTGGAGCCTATTCCGGGGGACTCGGGGCACAAGGCGGGGGACACCCTGGGTGGGGTGCCAACCCATTGCAGGGCACAATCGCACACTCACACACCCATTCACACAGTACGGACAATTTAGAGATGCCAGTCAGCCTACAACGAATGTCTTTGGATTGGGGGAGGAAACTGCCAAAGCACAGGGAGAAACCCCGCGCACAAAGGTCAGAGGCGGCAATCAAACCCCCAACAATGGAGGTGTGAGCTAACCACTAAGCCACCGTGCCCACAAATTCAACCATATTTTCTACTGAAATAATGTTAATAAGCGTACTTTTTGTCAGCAGACTAACACTGGCTATCAAGCCAAACTAGAGTTTAAAAAAGTTATTGCCTATGTAAGGTCGAGAAAATACAGAAATATAATTTTGAAAGGTCCATCTAAATTATAAACTTAAATGTGAACAAAAACAGTTGTTTTCTTTTAGTTCAGACTTTTTCTGGTTGCCACAACACAGGCACAGTGGAAAATTCCAGAAAATGAATGTTCCTTATTAGGTTCATACTGAGTTACAGTACACATTATCTACCTCAAGACTCCCTGACCCAACAAGCTAAACCTAGCAACTGACGTAAAAATTATCCAATATTACCTCAAGTATAAGAGTGTTTTTAGGGCTAATGTTGCTTTTTCTGCTTTCTCTTTATTGCAGTGTCTCTGGCCTCCAGCACTGTTGGCCTGGCCGGACAGGTGGTCCACACAGAGACCACTGAGGTGACCCTGGTCAGCGACTCCATCATGGGATTTGGCATTCAGCTCCAGGGAGGGGTGTTTGCCACCGAAACACTCACTTCTCCTCCACTCATTGCTTACATAGACCATGATAGCCCAGCCGAGAGGTGAGGTCTCAGCATTATTTCATCTCAGCAAATTAAAATAACAGGTTTAAAAGTGAGCAATCTGGGCAGGATCTAAAAACTAATTGTTTGCTTTATCTGTGCCTTGCGATCTATATTTAGTCAGTGTTAATGTTTTATTTCTAATCTTAAACCGCATTGCATTTGTTTCCAATCTTGATCACATCCCAGACCCACAGAGCTGTTACTGCAACAGCATCTTATCTTCCTCCGCTCGACTTTTCCCATCATGTAATTATAGCTATTTCACTTGATACATTGCCGGGTGCCTGTGATAAGGGGACTTTCAGCCAGAATGTGGGTTGATTGAATGCTTAGCTACATGAGAGGCTAAAGAACTTAGCTGTAATTGCCCGGCTGGGCTTGTCTCAGGTGGCACCCAAATAAATGTAGCAGCTGACAGGATTTACGCCCAAATCTCAGTGTAATTGCCAAGTCCTAATGACAGCTTTGGCATTAACTTTTGGCAATTGTAATTGTGTTGATGGACATGACCCTTTTATTAATGAGAGATCAAGGACAGGCTAACATTTACACTCAAGCATGTCCGTAGTTACTTTTCCTGTAGCCTTCCTTTTGGTTGCTAAAATAAGCAATTGGTTTCTTAATTTTTTTCTGTACATAAAATTATTCAAGTAGGTTTGCCCTTACCAGTCTGAACTATATATTTATATTTAATATTGGCCTACATGTTTCACTGCGCTCATGTTTCTTGATGTTTCGTGATGAACATTTGTCTCATTTGGTCTAAGTGCAAGTATTTTCCCTCTGTTGTGTGACTTGTGTTATAGTCTAAAAAAATGAGTGTACTATATTATTAGTTTTTGCCCATAATGATTTTGAACATTTACAAATATTATAAATGATGGCTTCTTACACATTCTGCCAGACAGCATCTAAAGCTTTATTAATACTCAATTGGTTTCCTTTTTCATAATTATTTATTTGTATAATAAGCAATCCCAGCTTGCCAGGGGAGAAAAAGAAGTTGTCGAAAAAAGTTCCCCTTGATTAGTCCAGCCAGACTTGAATCAGCAGGAAGATATCACAGCTGGAGTTTGTTAGTGGAACACATTGAACATGGAGATACATGGCTAGTTTAACTGAGGCTATTTAATATAAGCCGGAATTTTATTTGCTCAATACCCGCCAGGTTTGGAGACTATGAATATGATGGAAAAACTTATTTAAAAGATATTTTTCTGCTGAGTTGTCTAAATATTTTGAATTGTTGTTTTATTGCTTGATACAAATACATTTCAGTTTTTAACATTTTGGAATTCTGTATTTTTTTTGGTAGATAAACCACAAGAGATATTAGGATATTTAAGTTTTATATACAGTACTGTGCAAAGGTTTTAGGCACCCTATTTTTTTTTTAATACAAACTTTGTTGTAGATTTTTTATTTTATGACGTCTACATTATCAAGTCAGTACAAAAACATTTCAGATTCCCAAACATTAGTTTTCTAGCACAAAATTAAATGTTATAGAAAAATGTTTGTATGCCATTAAATATATTACGTAAGAGACCACTTTTCAGACAAAAAACTCAGTGAAGGCTGCTGGGTTTTGTTGCAAAAATAAGAAGCGAGTGCGAAAGTCAAAGTCTCCAGAAGAACTGTGTCTGGTTCTGCAAGATGCTCAATAAAACTTACCAGCTCATTTCCTTATAAAACTGCACAAATTGTACCGGAGACTACTATTTTTATTTTTTTTTGTCACACCAAATATTGACTTTGTTTCATTTACTACTGTTTACTGCTCTTTACTGTATTTTTTTTTTTTTTTTAATGTAGAAACATTTAATTTCATTATTTTGAAGGCATCTTTGCTCTACAGCATTTCTTTGCAAGTGCCTAAAACCTTTGCACAGTACTGTATATAAGCTTTTTCCATTCAAAAATCATTGGGTGTACAAACTTTTGCACTCAGATGTAAACTCTTGTCGAAAGTGCAGAATGAAGCACTTGCACTTTTAGAAAAATTATCAGCGACAGTATAGCAGAGGGCCATTCCACCCGAAAGTTGATTATTTTTCAATAACAGCATGTCCAAAAGGTTTTATTCTTCTTGTACCACAGCCAGTGATTACAAATATTTATTAATTAAAGCACAGCCCACATTTTTAATTAGTTTTTAGTTACATTTAACGTTGTGGAACATATGTAAAACAGTTTAGTTCCTGTTATTACTTAAGTTATAACAGCTATAAACAGTCGTTACCTCACCAGCCTCCTTTTTCTCGTTTGTGTAATTAATTAAGACAAAAAATGCAGCTTGTCACGTTTCCAAGAATCTTCTGTCGACTGTCTTGCTCGGAAAGAAATTAAATTACAGCTTTACCTCTGGCTGACACTGGAGAAAAATGTTAAATAAACATTTCCTTATAGAAAACTATATCAACACCTTCTGACCAGAATCGAGCATTCAACTCTGTGTGATATATTCAAAGAATTTTTGACAGTACATATGGTGTTAGTCTGCTACTTCATTTCTGTCCAGTATCTCAGATTAATGAGTTGATTTGTGTTGGACTGTATGCAGGTGTGGAGTCTTGCAGATTGGTGACCGACTCCTGTCCATCAATGGGATCCCAACAGAGGACAGCACACTAGAAGAGACCAACCAGCTGCTGCGTGACTCCAGCATTACCAGCAAAGTTACGCTGGAGATTGAGTTTGATGTAGCAGGTAAGGACGCCCAGCATGTTCAATCGACAGCCCATACGTTTCCATAAAAATATCACTAGACTAGTCTATTATTATGTGATCCAAGCTGTCTGCCACCTGTTTACTGCTTACAAGGGATCAGTGTGAGCCTATAGGCATACAGTGAATTGAACTCCATCCAAAAGTACAATCTTGAGGCTGTGTGTTTGTGTTGGTGGAGGTATGAAAATGCAGAACTGATCAGTCATTCCCGTGCTGAGCTTTGGCAGTGTGATCAGAGCCTGAATCCTGCCAAAAGCTCACCATCCCAAACACACATGGTAATTAATATGTGGAATTTTAGCGCCAAATCCTTTTCCATTTCTACATTTTATGTATATTTCTGAGTTTCCATTCTGATTGTATAATCTACACTGAGTTTGTATAATGGACAACAGCTGCACATCAGATCAGAAAACACAACTAGTAATGTACATGTTTTACATGAATTCTCTGACAGGATGAATTTTTTTTTTTTTTTTTTGTCACAAAGTCACACAGTGATCCTTTTTCCTCACGGAGCAGACACGTTGTTCCAGATCTTCTAGAGAACATAGGCAGGAAGAGAAAGGATTTGACCTTGGCTTTGCTGGAAGGTTTTTGACCATGACTCTGGGGTGTTTCAGCATCATTCATGTTTCAGTAATAATTAAAATAAATAAATAAAATAAAATAAAATAAAATAAAATAAAAAAACATGGCGTTTATGGTGCACATGTGTAATGCAGTCCATCAGAGGGCAGTTGAAGTTCCTTGTATGGTGATTTCAAGCTTTTGGCATCAGCTGAGGTCCTTTGTAGCTTTGCACGAAGATAAAAAGGGGGCACTTTGCTCCATTAGTTATTGCAACCTTCTCTTGCTCCACAGTAACCTCTATAAATCGGCTGTGTCGTGAATGTCTGTGACGCTGTCAGAGAAAAGAATTGGTGGTTTTGTTATCTAAATTCTGAACATTATCTAAACATTATTCACTCACCTGTGTGTTTTCTCTTTCAATTTGTACATTATGGTTTTAATTGATATGGATGAATGTTACGCTTTATTTCTGTGCCCTGTCTTTTCTCTCCTTTAGAGTCTGTTATCCCGAGCAGTGGCACCTTCCATGTGAAGCTACCAAAGAAGCCAGGAGTGGAGCTGGGCATCACCATTAGCTGTGAGTGTTTGTTTTTTTCCCCCCATACACACATCAGTGCACGGATCGTCTCATTAGGGGGCCAAGCACCAGTGGTGCGTAGTTATAAGTAGTATTGCTGACCATTCTGAACTGTAGTATGGATGCTAGATATCAGCTCTGAGTGCCTATTGGGGCCATGATGGTTAAAATCTCATTTAAAAAAAGAAGGGTCGCACCAAATACACCCATTCATTTGTAATTAAGAATACACTATGAGGCTTATTCATTTTATAAGGGTTATTCAAATTGGCATCAGTGACTGGCCTACATATATATATATATATATATATATATATATATATATATATATATATATATATATATGAATCCAACAGACATTGGTTGCTGTAACTTTATTACAGTAAGAATAATACAAACAAATTGTTACAAATGGCCTTCACAGCAGCATCATTTATCTCAGGACTATGAGTGAAAACAGATTGTAAGAGCTGTAATTAGCTAGTTTCTTTGCCCAGTATACTGGTCATACTTTTTACCATGATTGATTTCGTAGAGCCTTTGAATATTTAATTCTTTGGGAGACTTTCTGGGAGCAAATGAAGCAAATGGTTTTGTGATTAATTTCCCAGAAGAAATTTCTTGAAATGTCCATTTTTCCTGAAACACATGGAATTCAAAATCTACCAAATGTTTCGTTGACACAGATTTTTCAGTGTGCTGCACAATGCTAGGCTGTGTTAGTACATTTGCCTGTATGCACTGTTGAGACTGAGAAATAAAGCCAAATAATGCCAAGGAAGGAGCTCTAGCATGGTGGCTCTCAAAGCGGGGTCCAAGAAGCAAAACCTGTGATTTTTAATTTTGTGGAATAATTTTGTGATTCCAGTGGTGGAACTCACATCCGACAATTTTCGAAGTTTTAAAGTTTTAATTAATACATTCTTATAGTTATTAGTCTGTTTGACTGGCCACTTGAGTCAAATAGGTTTAATCCAAACCTTAATAACTGGGGGGGCATGGATTTTATTTATTTAGTTATTTTTTTATTTTTTTATTTTTACAGCTAAAGGGGTCCCTGGCTGTAAAAGGTTTAAAATTAGTAGATAAATTAGTAACTGGATCTAAAGACAACTAGTAGATAAATTAGGAAATGTAATGAGTTTTTTCCATCATATCTGATTTATCAAAACATGCAACTCTCCTGATGGTTTGTTCTGGCTTGCGGCAATGACAAAATATATATATTTTGCCAAAAAAAAAAAAAAAGTATTATACAATGACCCCAGCTAAAGTGGTACTAAACTAATCACATAAGAATCTCCATTGGTTTACAGCTGCCCCTGAGATCAGAGAGGCAGTACACAGTAATACAGTGACTCTCTCATATGTCACTGCCTCCTCCTAAGTTTCACACACCCCCATCGATGCTTAAACTGATTTTTTTGCTTATTTGCCTCGGTGCCTGGGAATGGAAAATGGAAAGACCTATTAAAGGGCTTTGCTGTAAGCAGGCACTAAGAAACAAAGCATTTGTCTTTGACAGTTTCAGACATGACTCATTACAGAATTATACACTACAGGCTTGAATTCTCCAATTATAGCTACAGATGGTATTTAGGGAAGGAATTAGCCACAGATGGACCTTCTGCATCAGTTATGAATTTAGTATATTATCTAGAAAAATGCCAGCTGATTTTATTTTTATCGCATTTAAATATTTTGGAAGCAGTATATAAATATATAAATAGCAGTATTGTGTTACGTACATTGACGTTCACCGAATATTTGTTTGCCTACATTTTGTGAAAAGCAGACCTCATTAATAGCCACAGTATTAGGTCCCAACTGATTCCATGCTCTTGCCATTGACCTCACTTTCTCTTTTTTTTTCCCCCACCATTCCTATCTTGTATTTACCACCTCTTTAATTTTCAAGAAGGTCATTCTGAGACATAGAGAATCACCTGTAATGCCTTTTAATCCTCGGGCCAGGGATGCTTAGTGCTCCATTCCGTGCCCTCCATGATGAATGCTCATGGCCTTAACCAGAAGTTTCATCACTGCATATAACACTGCCTGGTCGACAAAGATAATTTATTACACGAGCACATTCCATTCTCACTGCAATTAATGTATTCACTGGTGATGTAATGCATTTGTGTTCTCTTGCAAAGTGTAAGTCTGGTATAAGCTAGGTGTGTGGAGCTAGGAAGCTGACAAAAGTATTTGAAAACATGCTATATTTCAAGTATTTTAATTATATATACATCTCATTATGTATATACAGGTGCATCTAAAAAAAATTAGAATGTGGAAAAGTTCATTTTTTCCATAATTTAATTCAAAAAGTGGAACTTTCATATATTCTAGATTCCTTACACATAAAGTGAAATATTGCAAGCTTTTTTTACGGCTTACAGCTCATGAAAATCAAAAATTCAGTATCTCAAAATATAAGAAAAAGGAATTTATAATACAGAAATGTCAACTTTCTGCAAAGTATGTTAATTTATGCACTCAATACTTGGTCGGGGCTCCTTTTGCACGAATTACTGCATCAATGCGGTGTGGCATGGAGACAATCAGCATGTTGCACTGCTAAGGTGTTATGGAAGCCCAGGTTGCTTTGATAGCAACCTTCAGCTCGTCTGTACAGTTCCAGTATGTGGTACAGGTCAGGCGAGTTGGCTGGCCAATCGGGCACAGTAATACTATGGTCAGCAAAACAGTTACTAGTAGTTTTGGCACTGTGGGAAGCGGCCAAGTCCTGCTGGAAAAGGAAATCAGCATCCCTATAAAGCTTGTCAGCAGGTGGAAGCATGAACTGCTCTAAAATCTCCTGGTAGACGCTGCATTGACTCTGGACTTGAGAAAACACAGTGGACCAACACCAGCAGATGACATGGCACCCCAAATCACTGACTGTGGAAACTTCACACTGGACTTCAAGCAACTTGGATTCTGTGCCTCTCCACTCTTCCTCCAGACTCTGGGACCTTGATTTCCAAATGAAATGCAAAATTTACTTTCATCTGAAAAGAGGACTTTGGACCACTGAGCAACAGTCCTTTTTTTTTTTCTCCTTAGCCCAGATAAGACGCTTCTGACGTTGTCTCTGGATCAGGAGTGGCTTGACACTAGGAATGCGACACTTTGTAGCCCATGTAGACATGTCTGTGCGTGGTGGCTCTTGATGCACTGCCTCAGTCCACTCCTTGTGAAGCTCCCTCAAGTTCTTGAACCAGCTTTGTTTGACAATCCTCTCAAGGCTGCTTGTGCACCTTTTCCTACCACACTTTTCCCTTCCTGTCAACTTTCCATGAATATGATTCCATGAATATTGTGGTTGTGTGTACTGAACCAGACTGAGAGATTAAAGGCTCAGGAAACCTTTGCCGGAGTTTTGAGTTAATTAGCTGATTACAGCTCTTCTCGGGTCGACATTATTCTAATATTTTGAGATACTGGATTTCCATGAGCTGTAAGCCGTAATCATCAAGATTAAAACAAAAAAAGGCTTGCAATATTTCACTTTATGTGTAATGAATCAAAAATATATGAAAGTTCCACTTTTTGAATTAAATTACAGGGAAAAATGAACTTTTCCACGATATTCTAATTTTTTTGAGATGTACCAGTACACATCTGTGGTGTATTTAATAAATGTACATTTTTGCCAAGGTCTTTTTCCTTGTTTTGAGCTTCATAAGGGTAAGATTGGTCAATCAGAACCCTGAATTTAAACTTTGAAAAAAAAAAAACACATTTTATCAAAATTAAGCAAGAGATGAAGCATAACATGGAAAATTAGATGTTTTCAGAGTGGTCGAGAATTTAGCCAATCATAGCCATCTTAAATGCTAGCGTACATGAAATGATGTGAAGTGAAGAGACATGGAGTAGAGTTAAGTGGAGTCAAGACAGAAGATATGAACTGTAATGAGGTAAATGCATCTACTTTGACTGTTAGCTGCTCAGCAAGCTAACATTAGCATAGCCTAACTAGCTAGAACATTACCTAAATAGTAATGCTGGGCACATACTAAGCATTGAGTGTTTAACATCACTGTAGAAAACTAGCTATTTAAGTAGAACATAAAAACATTGACCACTCTGAAAGTGTCTACTTTTCTTTACGCTGGGAATCCTGGATGCTTCACCATCAGTATAATTTACATAAAATCTCTATTTTTGAGATTTGAATGTAGGTGGGCTTTTAGCAACTGCCCAACCATCTGTAGCGATATTAAACCATCTGTAATAGAACGAGGTTTATATGAATACGCCAATCTGGGTTATGTAGGGGTATGAATAAAGTGAACCATTCTGAAAACTTTCAAACTTTATAAAGCACCCCATTAAAGGAACAAGCTGCGTTTATGGGATTTGCTGCAGTACCTCCAGCAAACTTGAGGATCTTATGTAAAATATTCTCTTAGTCAAGCTTTCTACATTGTCTACGCTCTCAGATCCACACTACCCTTTCAGATATATAGGAAATCTTATTTTCGACAGTGGAACATTGAGTTCTTTAGAGATACCTCATACACCCTAATTCTGAAAGAAGTAAATACCACCATCTCAAATGCAATTTTGCAGGGTACATTGTGTCACATGGAAGATCCTTCTTCTTGGTAATGAACCTCCTTCAGCTGGCTCACAGCCAGCCAACCATGTTCACGGTTTGCATGTTTGTGTGATGGATAGAGAAAAGAGAGAAAGCACAACAGGAAAGAATATGAGAGAACACAGAGAACAGTCGGCTGCGCTGATGTTATTGTGTGCAACATGCTGAGGACACAGTAAACAGCCTGCAGGGTTCCAAGTAGCACCTTATTTATGTGCTTTGTGAAGTGCTTAACGCCACCGAGCTTTATGTCTGACACTAGGTCATATTTCTCCAGAACCGGTAAAGTCAGCCAGGGACAGCTCTCTTGGACCTACTGTTTATCCCACTTCGGATTTTTACATCAATCAGTCCCACCCATGATGGAGGAATCTGAATGCTGCGATTAATGTGACATTGATGCTACCAGGTGGTTTCTTGCGCTGTACATTATCATATATTAGAGTTAAACGGCATCCTCATGCAGAACAGCTGAGAAACATTAGCGTTCATCTTGATAAGCTTTCCCTTACAGAGTTGATGGAATATGTGGGTTTGGTATATTTGCTTTATAGCATGAATCAAGAAAGTGATCTCAGCCTGACGCTTACGTAGTAAGATTCAGACAAATATGGCACACAGTTGAGCAGCAGCAAGGATTTACCACTCATCACAGTAATACCAAACAGCAGATGGAGAAAAGGACTAATCATATTTACAGAAGGTGTCATACAGTAACCTCTAATCTAGCCAGGATGTAGCAAAAACAAACCAGCAGCAACAACACAACAAAATGGCCAGACTCATTCTTTTTCAATAAGAACTGCTGATTTACACTGACAGGAGCCCACACAAAGTGGGTGGCCCAAGCGATATGAAAAACTTGTGTGGAGTTATGCAATTACAAAGCCAAATGGTGTGGTGACTCTCAACAGGAATCAGGTATGATGCTGCAGTTCTTTTTTCTCCACAGTGAAACATTATCTTTTTTTTTTTTTTTTTTTTTTTTTTTTTTTTTTTTTTTTTTTTTTTTTTTTTTTGGTTTCCAAATATTCATTCCTAGTCACAGCTCATGATCCAGCTGGTGATACCCGCCATGATCCCTAGAGGCTTGAAATGTTTGATGCATACAAACAGAGCAGCACCGGGTTTTTTTTTTTTTTCTTCTACAAGTAGACAGCATTGATCACAAATAGCTTCTGGTTTATTTTGACAGCTCATACCACACTCTTAATAAAACATTTTAAATCTGAATACCTTACTTTTTTTTTAGCTTTTCCCTCTGTGGGGAACCCTTAAAGTTTCAATGTAGGCCACAGCTTCTCTAAGTGAGAGGAATGACAGTTCTCTCTTCCTTGTGAATCACAGTGACACTAGCCAATCATGGGCATCTGGGAGCTCATGTATGTGGAAGAGGGCAGATAGCACTTTCCTGAATGTCCTGTGATGCAGCATGAGCAGCAGTCTGAAAATATGTGGCTGGCTGGCTTCACGTGTCTCGGAGAAAGCAGGTGTTTGCCTTCACCTTCCCCACTTGGTAGCTGTTGTGTGATAATGGAGAGCTGTTTTGTTGGGTTGGAATTAGCAGGTGACCAAATTAGGGAGGGAGTGTTTCATGTTTTGTAGGTAGAGCTCCTTTAGGAATACAACCCTCAACTATCAATGCAATTTAAAGGCTACAAAATCTTTTAGCAGGCTCTAATTTGTTATCAAAATGGTGGGACAACTCATCCATTAAATCCAGTGAGTGGTTTCGCATACGTTCTGTAGCTAACGATAAAGACTAGCAAAGTGCTACCAGGAAATTCATGGCAACCCTCAGTAAGTAAAGAGTGAGTAAAGAGTAACCAAAGAGTGTCACTAGAAGAAATGTCGCTGTCATTGTCATACTAATCCACTAATGTTTTAAAATGGTTGTGCATGATTGCAACACATTTATTCTTGAACATGAGGCACTGACTTGGTCAGAATTTGTCAGTCCAACTGAGAAGTCTTAAAGGATGTGTTTTCATGTGTAGCTTTAAAAAGGAAATACCAATAACTTCTGAGATAAGCCTGTATAGCAGGAAACACTGTGATGCCTGTCTGATATTCAGACAGAGATTGAATAATTAAATATAGACCAGTCACTCTGTGCTTGTGCTTTTCTAACTTTGACAATTTGTTCTTGTAGAGTGAGACTTGTTGAAACCCACTTCCCTCGGACTGACAGTCCTGGAGGCAATTTCTTGCCTTTGCTTTCTCTATAGCTGAGGCTACCGGTGTAATCTGCTGCATCTAGATTGAATCATCAACATTTTACAATTGAATCCCTCCATTCTGTTCATTCTCTCACCCCATTGCCCAACACCACCATTTTTCTTTATCTCCTCTTGTTATATTTGGGATTTTATTTCTGCTCTTCCGACTGCCCTTAACCAAATTTGTATGTTACAACAATCCATGTAACAATTTCCTCTGCCATACTGCCTTAGCTCTCTCAGAAGACAGAGATTCATTAGCAGGGGACATCAGGCCACACTTCTTACCACAGCTTGCAGCATCTATGCATGGCAATACATTTTATTCAGTGCACTCATTGCTAAAAGTTGCATCCTTATAAATTTGCATAAAAGAACTGAAGACCAGAGGATGTAGCCTGCTTGTTTAGAATACCAAAACAGAGTTTGCAGCGTAAGCTAAAAGCAGACTGTATCTCATCAGCACTGAGCAAACACAGACGGAAGCTGATGAAGTCATGGGACGCTGCAGATGTGTGATTCAAAGGAAAGCGGCAGTGACGGGGCCACTTGAGGCTTTTCACTAAAGAGAGGTGGACTATTACTCAGTCAGCAGAAAATGACTCACCTTTCTCACATGGCATCTCCTGAGTGAAGTGTTCAGTGTAGATCTTGCAGGGTTCGTACGGTCATGAAAAACCTGGAAAAGTCATGGCATTTTAAAATAGCAATTTCCAGGCCTGGAGAAGTTTTGAAAAAATAAATAATCCCCGAAAAAATGTGAAAAGTCATGGAAATTTGCTTCACAAATACCTGTATAATAGAATATATGTTTAATTGTTAATATTGGTTAAACAATTCTTAACGTTTGGGCGATCAGTCACGTCACGTAACGTTACGTTCTCTGCGTGGGGTAACATCTGGCACAGTCACAGCGTGTACTTTGAGTCAGGGTCGTAACCACCATAGACATTGAGGGAGACATGTCCCCCCCAATAATCAGATATGGCTAAATTGTCCCCTCCAGTATTTGATATCTTTGATGCTGCCCTGCCGCATTCCATTATGCACTGCTATGTACTGTATGTTGTTAGGATGACAAAAAGTTACATGTTTAGGGTGCTCTCTCGGCTGTCTGGCAGTGTTCGTCAATGCCAAAACGTTTGAGATGGCAAATCAAATCAAAGAAGGCGGAGCTTTACTGTTCACAGAAGCCGTGCGACGCTTCGGTTTTAACAGCGAAAGAGTGCGAGGTAAAATGTAAGCTAAGTAGCTAAAGTTTAATATTTGACAACTGTTTTACGATAGAAACGTTAAACGACCGACAGTGATATCCAGGGATGCGAACATTTACGTGATTCATGTAATGTAATGTGTTACTGTCAGTTTGACGAGACAAGAAACATTTGTTTTCAACAGCCGTTTTCAATATTAGGCATACGATTAAGAATGAATGTGTGCATATTGTGAATGAGTTTAATGAGCGTGGTTACCTGGCTTTCCTGGTAGACTTTCAGTAAATTCACTTATCTAAGAAAATGTTATGTCATTCCAAACCCAAAAATTGTTACTTTTCATAATATAAAAGAAGATATTTTTCCACTCTATTACAGCTCTATTCCATAAAATGGCAGAAAATAGTGATCATGAGCTTTAAAGGTGACCCATAAAAACTATACTTCAAGTGGCCATACTGGAGCTTTGTGTCATATGGACTGCTAGTATAGCTGTGTAAACATTCTTCAATACACACTGACCTTCCTGTAGTTATTTTGGTTTTGGTTTAATTTAATCAAGATATGCTGTGGTAAATTTTGACATGGATTTTTATTCTTATTTTACATGTATACGTAGACGTTTCAGGGAATGTATGGTCATGAAAATTTGCCTGAAAAGTCATGGAAATTTATTGGTAAAAATATGCATGAACCCTGGATCTTGGGAATACACCCAATTGTTTCTCCTAAACATGTGGTAAAGAAGTCTTTCTGACGAAAGCGATAAAACAAACAGATCTAGAGGACAGTTGATTACACTATTCATTGGGTTTCTTGCCTGGTTTGTTCACAGTTCTTTATTTTTTCCCTCCTTTCTTTTTCTCGCAGCTCCATCCAACAGGAAGCCAGGTGATTCTCTGATCATCTCTGACATCAAGAAGGGCAGTGTGGCACACAGGTAACACTTTTAATCTCAGACTGTGCAACAAAAATGCATTCGCACTTTCATCCAGAAATCAAGAGCTCAAGTCCCAAGTCCAAGTTGGATGGTTTCACACCTTGGAGGAAGCACATGACAACCTTTTTTTTTTTTTTTTAACTTCTGCCACATGGCGATTTCAGTGGCCTCATATTGCAAATTGTACATTCAAATAAACTTTATATGTTATTATAATATATTATACATCTAGTTAACCCATTAAAGCTGCGGTTTGTTATTCAGTTATTCATCTTAAAGAATATTATTCAATTCAGTTTTATTTGAATAGCGCTTTTAACAATGGACATTGTCCCAAAGCAGCTTTGCCGAAATATATAAGTTCAGGATATAGATTTTAAATGTATGAATTTATCCCTAATGAGCAAGCCAGAGGTGACTGTGGCAAGGAAAAACTCCCTGAGATGATATGAGCAAGAGACCTTGAGAGGAACCAGACTCAAAAGGGAACCCATCCTCATCTGGGTGACCCCGGATAGTGCGATTATAAATAAATCCTTTCTATAAATGTGCTAATACTACATGGTCAAATAGTGCAATTGTGTAACCGGGAAAATTCATTACAGTTTTTACATGAAGTCTGTGTTGTTGAACTTATCCACTGTTCACTGATTGACACTTGAGTGCAAAACTGTTTGTGGCAATTTTAGTCCTAAACCTATCATAGCAATTGCAGTCCTAGCCATCATAGCATAACTGTTCATATGACTTGAGGTCCAAAGCCATCTTTAATGTTTTTAAGTGGTACCATCCTCAGTCATCCCAGTGATCTTTAGGCTGCACCGTGTGGGGGGCCATCCTCAGCAGCAGCACGTGACTTCCAATTGATGAGGATTCCAACCAGAAGTAAGGCATCAGGATGGATCAGGCGGGTCCGGAGAGCAGAAGGGGTCAGGATCATTGGTATCTCATGAGTATCGTGTAACTCGACAGGAAGAGAGAGAGAGAGAGATTATTAGGCATGCTTATTGTCCCGTAATGGTTAAGGACAATGTATTTTGCCTGAGTGCAATTGGGGATTGGGGACTCCGGCAATACTAGCTATGACAACATAATTAAAAGGCAGGGCCAGAAGGTAACACAGACATGAGGGTGCCCTGGGACATAAGGCAGCCAGCCACTCCACCATCAACAAACCTGGGTGAACGTGTGAAAGCGGGGGGGCGACAGCATCCAAACATTACAGTTCACCACAACACTCTATGCCTGTGAGCCCTCTAGATCTGCTCCTTTACTTAAGAAAAAAGCTATTCACAAAAAGCTTGACTAAAGAAATATGTTTTCAGCCTGGACTTAAATACTGAGACAGTGTCTGAATCCCGATCACTAATTGGAAGGCTGTTCCATAACTGTGGGGCTTTGTAAGAGAAAGCTTTTCCCCCTGCTGTAGCCTTCACTATATGAATAACCTGCACCTTTTGATTGAAGTAGGCATAGCAGATCATAAAAGACCAAAAGTTCGCTCAGGTACTGTGGCTCGAGACCATTTAGTGCTTTATAGGTCAATAGTAGTATTTTATAATCAATGTGAAATTTTACTGGGAGCCAATGTGTGAATAAGATGTGATCATATCTTCTGGTTCCAGTAAGGACTCTTGCAGCTGCATTCTGGACTAACTGGAGCTTGTTTATGCACCTACTGGAACAGCCAGACATTAAGGCATTACAATAATCCAACCTAGAGGTGACGAAAGCATGAACTAATTTTTCTGCATCGTGTAGTGACATTATATTTCTTATTCAGTGACTACTATGAATTATTCAGTAAGTGAAACTAGCATCAGTGTTAGTCACTGTACCGGTCTGTAGTGGTGAAACAGGAGCTCAGTTTGCGGACAACGCTCTCAACCACCACCAGTGTGTAGCACCCACCTGGATGATGCGATGGCAGCCATAGTGTACCAGAACACCCACCACACACCAGCTATTAGTGGAGAGGAGAGGAGGGTGATATAGCCAATTCAAGGATGGAGATTATTAGGGGGCCATGATAGATAAGGACCAATGTGGAAATTTCTCTAGGACACCGGGGTTATACCCCTACTCTTTACAAGAAGTGTCCTGGGATTTTTAATGGCCACAGAGAGTCAGGACCTTGGTTTAAAGTCTCATCCGACAGACAGTGCCGTTTTTACGGTATAGCGTCCTCGTCACTATACTGGGGCATAAGGACCCACACAGACCACAGGGAGAGCTCCATCTGCTGGCCTCCCTAATACCACTTCCAGCAGCAACCTCAATTTTCCCCAGGCAGACTCCCATCCAGGTACTGGCGAGGCTCAATCCTGCATAGCTTCAGTGGAAAACCAGGCGAGAGCTGCAGGGTGATATGGTTCTGGTGCTAATCCGGTCGAACCTCAGAGTAGACCTACTGCTCCTCTGAATTGAGAACCAGTTGAGGTGGTTAGGCACCCCCTGGTAAGCTCCTGCTAGAGCTTCTCCCATCAGGCATGTTCCACTGGATGTAGACCCTGGGGCAGACCCAGGACTCGCTCAAGCGATTATATGTCACAGTTGGCTTGGAACAGTGGGAATCCCACAAGAGAAGCTGGAGTCTGTGGCTGGGGATAGAGAAGTCTGGGCTGGTTTTCTAAGCTTGCTGCTATAGTCACCCCCACCAGAAAAAGTGTAAAATGAATAAATGAAAGAATGCAAGTCTGGACCCACCGACTGGTCCTGAGAGTTTAAGAGGTTACATTACAACTACAGTTCACCCCACTGTTATCATTAAACATGTTAAACTCATACCACCTGCTTTCAGAACCCTGCAGTAATCCATTCACCTCACCATCATGCATAAGGCCTGTGTGGTTTACACTAACATCTCATACTCCTTCATTACACACCGGCACCTGGGGAACTCATTTGCGTAATTCTCGTTGTACAGATTGGCACACATCCCTCATGCTGAGCTACACATATGAGCACACTGAGCCATGATAGTGTTATATGTTTAGCTCCAGTCAGACCTTTGCTGATTTGCAGTACGAGAGAGTGTGTGTGCAGAAGCATGCCAGGGCACAGAAGGAAGGAGATCTGATGGTATAGAGCTTCGCAGGGTGATTTAATTAAAGGCACTAACGCAGAAAACAGAGCACCAAGTGCAAGTGCTGGGTCCCGTCCAAGGCCTCATTCACGGGTCACAGAGGGGTTATCCAACATGCAAATGTTGATTAAAAACACATGATGCAAGACAGCGAGAGTTAAACACGCGGAAGGTTTACCTCTGTTCTGAACTGTTCCATTTGTGAATGCTTTTTAATTACTCTACATTCAGCAGAGATGCTCTAATTCACTGGGCTGTTTCATAATTTCACGTGTTTACCTGATGATCATGTGCTAACAAGGGGAAACTGGGTTAGACACGATATGCGAGGATCAAGATTATTTAATGTGACAGAAACCCTGCTGACATGATTATGTGGCCATTCGGCTTTGTCTCTGCTGAATACACACCTCATTTCTGTGCCACTTGAATTGTGCTCTCAAGCAGCATGACAGAGCAATCGAGAGATCATTAGGAGCTGTTTAAATGCAGGCATTATTACAAGTTCAGCCGCAGTATGATGTGAATGCGGGGTAGTGTTATTTACCTGGCTGGTAATAATGGAATATCATTGACTTATTCAGTCCTCTAAAATCTGCCTCAGTGTCACAGAATCTAGAAATGCATACAATTCAGTCCTCTGAATAATGAATGCGTTCGCTCTCTGAATGCCTGCTCTCTTAAAAACTGTGTATGTGTGTGTGGGGGCAAGGCCGTGTGAATAAAGGAATATAGTAAAGCAAGGATGTGGGAAGGTGTTTTACATGGGATTTTCAGCAGCATACATGTGATGTGCGCTATCTGTGCGTTATTATAATTATTATTATTGTTGTCATTGTTGTTTTTGTTGTTGTTATTATAGCTCCAGCAACCTCAGCACCCCTACTTCCTACACCCTTGTAATACCTTATTGCAATACACTTTAAAAATGCCAAATATCAAGTGTCTAAGTTTGTGTAAGTGAAACATGCTGAACAGAGGCATGTACCATGTAGCTGTGCATGTGTAACATTATGAGTACAATCAAAATCAAGTACTTGTACAGGTTGCAGTTATTTTTTATTTTTTACTTGAATTTGACAGTGATCGATTATAATTTATTAATGTGTAATCTACTGAGTCATACTAGGGCTGTCAGATTCCTTTATCTCAAAGCAATATCTTAATTTTCTAAATTTATACTGTCATAAACATTTAATGAATTTTGAATTGTTTTTTTATTCATTTAGCTTGACTATATATTTATTAGAAATGCTGAGAGCCAGGAAAAATCTGGTTCCAACAAGGACTGAATTCCAAATGGCTTCCTATTCAGTATATATGGTCACTACAAGAATGGCATTGTAAGGCCTACATATGGCAATGTATGTCCCAAAAATGCTATTTGGGATGCAGCCACAGAATGAGTCCTATAACTGCCCGTTGGAAGTCAACAATTTTTTCCTGTGAGTTTGTTTTGTTTTATTGGGGCTTTTTTTGTTTGTTTTTTTAATGAGAAGACATAAAATGTGTGACAATAAAGTATGCCATAAATGACTTGCATTCATTCAAACACATTTTCTATGCCTGTCATGCAACAAGTATTGATCATAGAGCCAAAAAGAGTAGGAAATGTGTTTTTCTGGTTTATGACTAGATGAGATGAGAACGGAGTATATTGCTGGAGTGCAAGTTTATTTACAAAGTTTGATACATAAATCCAGAAATACATTCCAAAACTGATTATCCAAACCAATAGACAGAATCCAAAAGCCAAGGTTAAACAACCACAAAACTGCAGCCAGGAACAAACACGAAACTAACAGAAAACTGCCAGTTGTTTTTTTTTTTTTTTGTTTTTTTACTGTGTAACTATAGATTTCATTTTTGGTAAAAGTAGATAAAAAATAGAAATAAAAGTTTGCTTTGAATGATCCACACGAAGCAAATTTAGCTTTTCCCCCAAACATCCAGCGTTAAAAGATTTTGTTACTTGAATTAAAGTTAGCAGTAGGTATAGAGACATCTTTATTCGACTCCTGTAAAAACAAAAGTGGGTGGAAGGTCGCCAAGATGATAAAACGTGTATGTGTGTACGAGCATTTTCAATATAACATACAGCTCTGAAAGGTGCATATTCCTATCCCCCTGTTCAGGACGGGCACTCTGGAGTTGGGGGACAAGCTCTTGGCCATCGACAACATCCGCCTGGACAGTTGCTCCATGGAAGACGCTGTCCAGATCCTGCAGCAGTGTGAGGAACTGGTCAAGCTCAAAATCCGTAAAGATGAGGACAACTCAGGTACCCCTGGGCCTTGTAACACACACTCACTCACTCTGAGTGATATACGTAATTGGATTAGGGATGATGATATATTCTCAAACACTGACATTTGCAAATACAGAAATATGAAGATTAAGATTAGAAACAGTGCTGTGTGATGGCGCTTGTTTACTGGCCTGACACTTTCAAACACAAAGGATAACACAAAGTCCCTGATGAAGAGCAAAAAGAGCAGTGGTACTTTGATGGCTGTCATTGTGATGCTTGCTTTTTGCAGGTGTACACAGACAGGCATCCACACAGTGCGTGTGTTTTCAAGGCCAGTGTCTCTCGTGCAGTGTGTCTTGGTCCTTTGCATACAATGTCTGCAGAAGGTTAATTCTCTAATCTCTAATACTATTAACATTGTGCACATAGAGGAAAATGAGTTTAATCAGCCCAATTAAATGCTCGCTGGTTTCATTTAACCAGTAAAACTCTCCGGAGTCTTTTTTTTTTTTTTTCCCGCTCGGGGTGTGATGGCGCAGGTCACTATAGGCTTCTGTACTGTGGTCAGTCTCTATACAGCATTTATGCTCATGCACCTAAGCAAATGAATCATTTCTGCTTATTAATAATGACTAATAATAAAGGATAGAGATTAATTAAAAGCAAGAGCTGGTTAATCTGAATCATTAACCTGAAGTTTTGGCTTGCTTTAAGACATGGATAAGATTTTAAGCTAATATGTGGATTCAAGTGATAAATAGGTAATCAGGTCGATTTAATAGGGCTTTAATTTAATGGCATGTGCAATTTATGAGCTTTACTAGTAATATAAGATTTCACCCGTTTAATGGCTACATTGCCGAAAGATCTTTTTTTTTTAAATTAGTTTTTGCAACAAATATCATGATTTACACTGCCATTAGGTCACTTTTGGAGCTCCAGCATGTCTACACCTCTAATAAAGTCAAGTAAATACAACAAGGTAGTTTCAGTAACACTGACTCTTCTGAATCCTGACTGAAACTGGGAGGTATTTTCTTTTCAGCATACATTTTGTTTAGAATGGAATAATAGAGAAACGGGGAACCAGGTTTCCTCATTTCCTTCCTGCAGCTGTGGTAATGAATCATTAATAATCACCAGTATTACATTTGAGCGCTGTCTTATAACTCTTGATTAATGTGAAGAGGGTCATCAGGGGGACTGTTTTCTGTTCATCACTCCATAAACAGATTGAGATTCCTGTTGAGCCAGACTTTGCTAACGCAGTAATTGAATATGTACTTCCCTTTATCATGGAGCGAGAACACGCCCACCTCCCGCTGCGTTTTTTCTGAATTTTGCAGCAGAGTTGGACTCTAGAGGTGCTATGAGATTTCTCTCCTTCATTAGTATGGCTGAGAGGATGCAGGACAAAACGAATGGCCCAGGGGGAGTCTACAAGCTCTCCTTCTTTCTCTCTCTCTCCTTCCTGTTCAATCTGGATGAGTCCAAATTCACAGGTTGACAATTTATGACCTTTTTGTTTGACAGAGAGTGTTCTGTGTGCTCGTGAGCTCCTGTAGAGGATGGAGGACAGTCTCCTTTTACTTTCTGCCTCCTCCACACTAGTATCACTTTCTATCTTTCAAATCATGTTTCAGAATTTGTGCCTGAAAGCTAAGCATTAGGGATTATTGTATAGTCCTGTTAATGCTAGAACCTAACTGCTTACTAAATGCATGGGAAAAGACCATAGGCTTTTGGGATAACTTCTAATTTCATATATTTAAAAATATTTAGCTTTGTGAGAATCACTCAGTACTTTTGCTCACCGGAAGGGTTTTAGTGTTCAGTAAAGAGTGTGTCTGTCTTTGACATTTCTAGGCCTTGAGGAAAATATTTAGTTGAACATGCTGCCTTGTACATGCATTTCCTTTTTCCTTGTGTCTGCATTCTGTCAGGATGCATAATTATTCCTGCAGTTGATTACAGGTACATTGCTAGTCTTTTGAAGCTAGTGATGGGTGTCCTTGTATATTCCTATTAGATTCCCTCACATTTTGTCTTTTGATTCCACCGTACATTTTAAGGCAGCCCTTTCCAAATTTTATATCCTACATTTTCCCAATCTTTCTTTCGATTGCCCTTTTCTTTTTTCCCTTTCCATTTTTCATCTGCAACCTGGATCTGGATCCCTTTTGAATTCTGTCCCAGTTCCCTGTCCATCAACCCCAAACCTGCTCTTCCACCCTCCCTCCCTCCCTCCCTCTCTCTCTTTCACTCTCTCTGTCCGGTGTTGTGAGGGCTGTCTTCGTTCTGCTCTCTGCCCCTCTGTGAGGTGTCCTGCGTCTAGGCCGTGTTGATATGGACGCCCGTGTGCTGTTGGCCTGTGTTGCAGACGAGCAGGAGAGCTCTGGTGCCATCATCTACACTGTGGAGCTGAAGCGCTACGGGGGCCCGCTGGGCATCACCATCTCAGGCACCGAGGAGCCCTTCGACCCCATAATCATCTCCAGCCTCACCAAGGGTGGCCTGGCTGAGAGGTACTGCTGCATAACAACCTCTACTCTACCCCAAAACACCCACTGTTTTAACTGTGTTCACTCTCAGACATATTGTACCGTCAGTGATTAGATATTAAACAGTCCCTCGGGATTTTGTGATTTTGCGATCGCAGAAATTAACACAAAATCAAGGAAACTCCGCAATACTTGCAGGAGCTTGCAATTTTTCAAAATTACCGCAGATTTGGGCCAAGACACATCATGTGACGTCATCACAACGCGCAATGTGTCGTTATCACAATACGCATACACTTGTGTCAAACATGAGGATAGCTAAAAGGTCTCATTTACCAACAAACATCACTGTGCAAAACAAGTTTGTGCAATTTCGCCAATTCAAGTAGTTTTCCGCAAAAAAGCACAAAAATCTCCGCAAATTGCATCGCAAATTTTGAAAAAAGTTGCAGCAAAATCATTTTTGGCCACAACAATCACAAAAAAACTCCTACAAATCCTGTCTGGACTGATTACAGTATATACAGTGTACAAAAGCTGCCACTGGACATCTAAAAGAATATTTAGATACTCCAAATAGTAGTGAGGAGAACATCAATGTAAAGATTGAAAATCTAACCATTGGTGCTCTGAAAGTGTTCACTGAAAGTATACAAATGTTTATCAAATGGTTTGCGGCATATAGGACCGGGGCGATCCATGTTGGGGATCGTATCCTGGCCATTAACAATAACAGCCTGAAGGGGAAGCCGCTGAGTGAAGCTATCCACCTGCTTCAGATGGCTGGAGAATCTGTTACTTTGAAGATCAAGAAACAGGGAGAATGTGAGTAGTGGATCAATCACACTGTGTGTACATAAACACTAGATTGCAAACAGTGCATTCCCTCTCTTACTCTCCCTCTCTCTCGCTCTCTCACACACAAGGAAACACAATTTGCCTACACTGTTTACATAATGTTCGTTTCAAAAATTTGCACATTTATATGTGACATTCTAGTATTACTTTGAATCATTTTTGCACAGAAAAGTATTTTACTATGAAGAGTTAAGACTCTGCTTTTGTTTGATAGCAATCTTGCCTTTGTACTTCAAGTATAATATAACAAGAAAGAGCCCTGTTGAAAAGCTGTGGTCTGACTTGAATAGAGAAGTCCACATGCACAAATCTAAGAATATAAAGAAGCTTCAAAAGCTTCAGGATCCCTCTACAAGTGTCTCCAACCTTACAAGACAGTCCAGGGAGGCTCTGCGGTGTTATTCTCTTTAGGGAGGGCTTCACTATATATTTACTGTGAGTTGCTGTTCATTTTGAAGCTAGTGTTTTGTAGAAAAAAAAAACTATTAGTACTAGTTAGTAGTATTAGTCACACATAAACATTGTTAAAATAAAACAGAATCATGTGTTTAAGACGGAAAATCACACAGTGCATGGGTTATTCATTTTATCCGAATTTCTGTTCATTTTCCTTAAGGGTGCCAATAATTCTGAAGTTGAGTGTATGCTTTGTTTTTGTTTTGTTTTTTTTACTTAAGTATTAGGCTGCATCCTAACATGCGCACTCATCCCATGAGTGAATCTCTGCTATTTGAGCAATATTGAGTGTTTTGTTTCTGTTACAATTTGCAGTAAAGGTGGAGAGGTACGAGGAGAAAATAATGTGTTTTTATTGTTTGAATTGCATCATAATGCTGCTACAATGTGAAGCTGAGGCTTTATTTGATCCAAAACCAATAAACCCTAAAACAAAACAGTTTTTGACATAAAACATTTTTTTTTATACCAGTGGGCTATTCTGATTTCTAGTTCAAAATGTTCAAATGAGTCTCATATGGCTCAAACTGTGTACATGAGTCACTGGATGAACACTGATTTGTGGCTCTGGGGGGAAAAATGCCTTTTACCATTTTCAATTCACGATGATGCATTAAGCTCAGCACCCCTAGGCTCAGCGTTTGCTTTATTTTGTGTGTGTGTGTGTGTGTGTGTGTGTGTGTGTGTGTGTGTGTTTATACACAGTGGCAAGTCCTAAGCAGCCATCAGTGACTGGGCGTCTGGGTGAACTGAGTGATGCGGAGGATGAGAATCAGCAGAAGCCAGGGAAGCTGTCAGACATCTACTCCACCACCATCCCCAGCGTGGACAGTGCCGTTGAGTCCTGGGATGGCTCAGCTATCGATGCCTCCTTCAGCCCTCAGGGTGGGTGTGTCTTTGGGTGTGGAGTGTATGTTGGAAAGAGAGGCTTCATATTTTCTATGTGTCAGAAATCCACAATTCTCATCTTACGATGCATTCACATATGCAGTGTTTAGTCTGCTTGAATCAAACCCTGGTGTGTTTTTTCTCTTTGGTGTGGTTTGTTTGGGCAGCAATCACACACAGGTGTGGACCAAAACAACTGGTCTGGGAATGTCTGAGTGAGGTTGTCTTGGTTCCCTTTACTCTAGCATGACTCAATTACAGTGAGAAAGCAATCTGACCCTGAATCAAGCTGTCTTGTTGCAGCCTTATGTTAAAATGCTTTAAATTAATGACAAAGCAAAAACCAGATTTGTGATAACTTTAATAAACAAATTTATTAAAAAGAAAAAAACTGAAATATCACATTGAGATAAGTATTCAGACCTTTTGCTATGACACTTGAAATTTAGCTCAGGTGCGTCCCATTTCTCTGGATTATATTTGAGATGTTTCTACACTTTGTTTGGAGTCCACCTGTGGCAAATTCAATTGATTGCACATGATTTGGAAAGGCACACACCTTTCTATATAGGGTCTACCATGCATAAAAATGCATATCAGAGCATAAAACAAGCCATGAGGTCAAAGGAACTGCCTGCAGAGCTCAGAGACAGGATTGTGTCGAGGCACAGATCTGGGGAAGGTTACCAAAAATTTCTGCTGCATTGAAGGTTCCCTAGAGCACAGTGGTCTCCTTCTTAAATGGAAGAAGTTTGGAACAACCAGGACTCTTCCTTGAACTGACCGCTCTGCCAACCTGAGCAACTGGGGGAGAAGCGCCTTGGTAAGAGAGGTGACCAAGAACCCGATGGTCACTCTAGTTGAGCTCCAAAGATCATGTGTGAAGATGGGAGAAACTTGCAGAAGGTCTCAACCATCACTGCAACACTCCACCGATCTGGGCTTTATGGCAGAGTGGCCAGACAGAAGTCTCTCCTCTTGGTATTTGCAAAAAGCACCTAAAGGACTCTCAGACTGTGAGAAACAAGATTCTCTGGTCTGATGAAACAAAGTTTGAATTGTTTGGCCTCAATTCCAAGCATCATGTCTGGAAAAAACCAGGCACCACTCATCACCTGTGCAACACCATCCCAATGGTGAAACATGGTGGTGGTAGCATGGGGTGTTTTTCAGCAGCAGGGACCGGGGCACTGGTCAGGGTAGAAGGAAAGCTGAACACAGCAAAATACAGAGATCTCCTTAATGAAAACCTGCTCAGGACCTCAGACTGGGCTGAAGGTTCACCTTCCAACAGAACAATGACCGTAAGCACACAGCCAAGACAATGCAAGAGTGGCTTAGGGACAACTCTGTGATTGTCATTGTGAATGTCATTGAGTGGCCCAGCCAGAGCCCAGACTCGCACCCAATCGAACATGTCTGACGAGACCTGAAAATGCCTGTCCACTGACGGTCCCCATCCAACCTGACAGAGCTTGAGAGGATCTGCAGAAAGGAATGGCAGAAAAGAATGGCAGAAAATCCACAAATCCAGGTATGCAAAGCTTGTCGCATCATACCCAAAAAGACTTGAGGCTGTAATCGCTGCCAAAGGTGCTTCAACTAAGTACTGAGTTATGGGTCTGAATACGTATGTCAATGTGATATTTCAGTTTTTCAGTGTAGATTGATGTGAAAAAAATGATTTGCAGTATGAAAGTAAACCAAATCAGCAAACAAACAAAGTATCTATCTTTCTCTAATGCAGACTCTGCAAACAGACTAATAGGCATGAAAGCATCCTTAGACTAGGTTTTCTTTTCTCAAAGGAAAATGTAGCATTTGTTGTTTTTGTAATTCTAAGCAGGTTGTGGCTTTAGAGCTCTCCGCTGCTCGCCAGGTAAACTGCAATAGCATTGTAAACACTGAAAAGCTTTCCCTTCTCCTTTAACCTGTCTCACCTCTGTATTAAAAGCATGTTTGCCCTGTGAGTGCTCTTTTAAAGAGTCAGAGCTAAGTAGCTCTGCTTTCCAGCTGAGGGCAGAGATCATTTTTCAGCCCTGAAGTATATAAAAACCAAGGCTGAAATGAAGCCATGAAAACAAAAACACCTCTAAGCTTTAATACTAGTTCTAATAGAAGGCTTTTGTCAGTTCTAAGTTCTTTTGGTCTAGGTCTCCTAGTTGAATTAAAGAAGGTTATGTTTTTCTGCAGTAGAGCAAGGCCAGGACTTAGCTCATTATTTTTGATAAAATTGAGTCATCAGTGTGAATCTCAGTAGACTTCCTAATGGAGTCTCAGCAGCGTATGCCATCTCACAGTTATATCTGCAACCCTGTAGTACATGGCCACTTCACCTAAACCCTGCACAGGCCTAATATAGGTTTGTGTGCTGAATAATTATTTCCCTGGATCAGTAGTAAATTTAAAGATGTACTAAAACCTCATATACAGTACTCTCTGTTAATATCTCTGTTTCCTTTTATTAGCTACTTCTTCCCCTCTGTCTTTGTGGGTCTAAATTTATTTAGCTAAGTGCTAAATCACTGCAACTGTGTGTAGGAATACTCAGAACTGTTAGCAGACCTCATGTCAGTAATGGATATGATTTACCCTTTTTTTCCGACATGCAATGGCCTCCTGGTGAAGTCTAATCATTAGTTTCAAACAGAATGGCAAGAAAATGGAGAAAATGTTAATATCGTATTAACTGATAATGGCAGGAATAATTACGCCCACAGAGGGAACTGTATTTATGCTCTACTAAATACTGTAAGGCAGGCAAGTCATGATTGCAATTAAATGTATAATTTAATAACTCATAAAGCTCTTATTGCTAATTAGTTTCAGGGTTCATGTTTAGACTCATCACTGACAATACATGCTGCTATCATAAGGTCTGATTTAAATAGATTACTTGGGATGTTTTCATTTACCAAATACATTAGTTTGGTGCATATTATTTGATTCAGGGGGAAAAGTATTACTTTAAACTACACAGAGGGAAAATAATGGCCAAGCTGGTCTAATTTGTTCTGGGACATTGTTAAACATTATCAGTGCTGCTGCCTGAGCAGGTCTCCCTCAACACAATTGCCCTCTCATTGGTATCCATGAGCCGTTAGGACCAGAACCCATCGTCACGCTCACTCCACCTCCCACTGAGGGCTTAACCTTCCTCTTAATGATTGAGTGTCGCTTTCAATCAATTCTCACTTAGACAGATCATAAATCTCATCTTGTCCTAGTGACATACACCTCCTCAAGGCTGACCTCTCTCACTCTCTCTGTCTCCTTAAAAAATGAGAGTCTGCTTCTTTAGTTTAGAAGGTTCACACCGAGCACATTCCCATTCCTGCTGTACTTATAGCCCTCTCTGCCCTGTGCATATGTGTAAATCTCAGATATAGATGTTTATACAGGTGTTAAAAACTAAGGAAGCATTGATGCCATTTCCTTAGACTGAATATGAGTACCATGTTTTTTGGTACTTGTCGAAACCGATACTGATACCACATAACTAACCTACTTAGTATTACACAATCAGGGGCATCGTGGAACATTTTATTTAGCTCTGTTTATAACCCCATTTCCATAAAAGATGGGATTTTTTTCTAAAATGCAATAAAAACAAAAATCTGTTATTTGTCAAGTCTCTTGAAACTTCAATTAACTGACAAAAGTACAAAGAAAAGTTATTCAATGTTTTCACTGACCAACTTAATTGTATTTTGTGAATATAAACAAATTTAGAATTTGATGCCTTCAACACCCTCAAAAAAGTTGAAAATCACCTAGTAGACATTTATATCCAGAGTGAGTTACACAACATGCAAACCGTTGAAGGCACAGTAACAGAAAGACAGTTTCAAACTTAAGGCTATAAATAATAGTACAGTAAATTAAAAACTAAGAAGTAATACAAAAGACAACTAAAGTGTAGTGAGTGTAGAGAAAAGTATGTGTTCTTAGGTGCAGAGAAGAGTCAGGAGATGCACCATCATTGATATTGTCTGAGGCTGCAGTCCTCAGCAGGGTTCTAAACACACTCCCATGCAATGTTCAGACACTGAAGCAGCAAGGTCTTGCATTAGGGGTCACATGAGACTTTTGGAGGTTATAAACCAGATAGACAGGAGCATTCAGAACACTGTAATCTAGAAATAGCTAGGGTTTGCACAAGAACTTGAGCAGATTCTGTAGTCAGAAAAGGTTGTATTCTTCAAAGAAATAGTGGTTGGTGTGATGTGATCAGAGAAGTAAAGTGTGTCATCTAAAATTACATTACAAAGATTCTTTCTCAGTCATGCGTTCCAGATAGACTGTGAGGGTGTTGATGTTGATTGACGGGTTCAGCATTATGTGAGCGCAGTTTTGTCAAGGTTGATTTTCAGGCCTTTCATCAAGGAAGAGATGTCAGAAAGCCAGTCTGATATCTTTCGGTGCAACCTGAGAGGTGCATGGAGGAAATAAGAGGTAAAGAGCAATGCAGCCTGATCACTGATCACAGTGATTTAGTACAAAGTTTGAAATACATCATCTTATATTTGAACGGGACCCTGGAGAACAGTCACAGAACAAAACCAGGAAATATACAAGAAACAAGGACATGGAAAATTAGAAATGAGGCAAATGGAAAACAGGACCAAAACAAAAACTAAAACACATGGTATTGTTGGAGCCGTGACACACAGTGTGGAGCTCTAGGCTGTGACAGTAATGAATACTGATGCATTTTCTCTATTCCGCCTTCTTGGCAATTCAATATACAATCCCCAAGTCATGAGCTGGTCCAGGCTACAAATTAACGTGTGTGTGTATATGTGTGTGTGTTCCAGCCCCAGCAGGTTTCCAAGCATCGGGCTACAGTTTCCACAGCCACGAGTGGAGGAACGCCAAAGTGACTCGTGGCAGTGCATCTCCAGGCAGCAGCCGTCAGAAGAGCACCATCCTGCAGGACCTGGGCCTCAGTGATGATGAATGGGACAAACCCACTGCTAGCGGGTACTTAGCACTCGCACAAATACACACACACTACGCTTTACGCTGAGCAAAAGAACAATTTAGAACCTGAATCTAATGTTCATACTTCATTTGCCTTGTATGTACAGTATACTTTTTTGGTAATTTAATCAGGTGCACCTACCACATTTGGCAGTTGATAGGTATAAAATGACTGACCGTATCCCACCCAGCAGTGGGGAGGGACTACTAAAGGACCACCAGTGACCAAAAAACAGCACTGCATTGCAGCTGTGTCAGATACTCATACCAGCACCACACACACTACCATGCCATCATCATGTCAGTGTCACTCCTGTATTGAGAATGATTCACCACTTATATAATACCTGCTCAGTGGTGGTCCCTGATGGAGGGGGAAGAGGAGGGTATGACTAATAGCAATTGCTGGGCTACAGTCAGTAATTGTATACCTACCATGTACACCTATGTGGTAGATTTATCTGATAAAAGGACCAGTGAATGTAGGTACTGGCAACTGAGTTTACATTCTAATATTATGATTGTAATGTTGTTCTGCTACGAGCTAAGGTAATACTTTTTCAGCAAAA
This sequence comes from Cranoglanis bouderius, assembly GCA_023630585.1. Classification (NCBI taxonomy): domain Eukaryota; kingdom Metazoa; phylum Chordata; class Actinopteri; order Siluriformes; family Cranoglanididae; genus Cranoglanis; species Cranoglanis bouderius. Next base: position 23,819,819 of record CM042538.1, read on the forward strand.
GGGTGTATCACTCATGTTCTTTTGCTAACCCAACTGTTTTAAAGCATTAACACAAAACGTGGCATCTACACACTAGACCTCCTAATAGAACTAATCTGCACATGTTGGTAGTATATTTGCACTTTTGATCTAAACATTTGATCTCACATTGATCTAAACGGATGGTTAGTGGTCATTACTGATAGTTCACTATAACTAACCATCATAACTAAGGTTACAGTTATGCTCATAAATTTATATACCACTTGCAGAATCTGCAAAATGTTTTTTTTTTTTTTTTTTTTTAAAATAAGAGGGATCATTAAAATTGCATTTTGTTTTTTATTTAGTCCTGCCCTGAATAAGCTATTTCACATAACAGATGTTTACATATAGTCCACAAGACACAATAATAACTGAATTTACACAAATGAACCAGTTCAAAAGTTTACATACGCTTGATTCTTAAATCTGTGTTGTTACTTGGATGATCAGTAACCGTTTTTATGTTTTGTGATGGTCGTTCATGAGTCCGTTGTTTGTCCTGAGAAGTTAAACTGCCCACTGTTCCTCAGAAAAATCCAAAATTACAAAAGGTGCAAACATTCACTGATGCTCAAGAAAGCAACACAATACATTAAGAGCCAGGGGGGTTTAAACTTTTGAACAGGATGATCGGTGTATAAATATGTGTGTAAATATAAGATATGTAAATACCTTATGTAGCTTCTGAAGGGCAGTACTAAATGAAAAAAAAGATCTTTAAACAAAATAACAATTTACACCAATCATCCTGTTCAAAAGTTTAAACCCCCCTGGCTCTTAATGTATTGTGTTGCTTTCTTGAGCATCAGTGAATGTTTGCACCTTTTGTAATAGTTGTGTATGAGTCCCTCAATTGTGTGAAAAGATGGATCTCAACATCATATAGTGACTGCTGGAACGGGTCCAAATATGCAGAAGATGATGCAAAAGCAAAGAATGTGCAGGACCTGGAGGATTTTTCTGAAGAAACTGCTCAGGACAAACAAGGGACTCATGAACGACTATCACAAAACATAAAAACAATCATTGATCATCCAGGTAACAACACACAGTATTAAGAATCAAGCGTATGTAAACTTTTGAACTGGTTCATTTGTGTAAATTCGGTTATTATTGTGTCTTGTGGACTATATGTAAACATCTGTTATGTGAAATAGCTTATTCAGGGCAGAGCTAAATAAAACACAAAATGCAATTTTAATGATCCCTCTTATTTTTATTTTTTATTTTTTTAATTATTGACATTTTGCAGATTCTGCAAGGGGTGTGTAAATTTATGAGCATAACTGTATACTGTGCACAGTTACAGAGTATGGTGTGGAATGCCTCTTAAATATAATGTCATTGCGTGAGAAGATTACAATTAGTCTTGGTATGTTATTCTTTGAGTAATTTTCTTAGGCATCACTGAGAGGATCAAATATTTCTCAGAAATTTTATAGAACATGGAGTTAAGCGCAGCATATGACAGGTGCTTTGTTCACTCATTTGTACTGGAAATCATTACTTTGCTAGAAAAAACCATTTGCTAGAAATGACTCAGGACAGGACAGAGAGATGTAACCTCTTGACGTGTCATTATCGCTTGCGTTATGTACGCGTCCTTGTAAAACAAGTATTAATGAGGTTAACTTCCTCAGTGGTGTTTTTGTCACTTCCGTAAAGGCACAGAGAGACTCTAAATCTGACAAGTAAAATGGAGCATCATAAAATATGTAGGGTTAAGTGTAGTCCCACAAACATTTGATGTACTAATTCATATATTTGCTATCAAACTTGCATATTTTGAATGAAAGAAATTTCACAGGATGTATACTTTGCAATTCAAGTCTATTCAAAAAGCATAAAAAGCTCTTTAAATGCTCTTTAGGTTAATAGTGGTAAATGCAACCATTTTCAGTATTCAGTTGTAAAATCTTTTCCATAGGCTTCATCTGAAAAAAAATATCTACCAGTGAATGTCATTTTATAAAGGCTCTTTCAAAGCAATAATAATAATAGCTCCTGTTTTGTGGTGAGACACAAAGCTTCTGTGCTACAATGGCTGCTGTCTGGACAGCAGACTGCTTTTTTATATGTTTCACGTGATCATGTTGATTGAAGCGTCTCTCCGTTACCTGTCTGCAGAGCCACCACGCTGCCCACTGGCCTTATCTCAGACAGCAGGTGAGGCTCAGTGCCATGTGCCCCATTTTCCAAACCCAGCGTGGCCCCTCACCCCATGCCCCCCCAAGCCACGCAGCCCTTCATGGGTATCACAGCCTGGCATCGCGTCACCATCTCTGTGTCCAGCCACACCGGACAGTGTGTCCCATTTCTTTTCTTCTTTTCTGAGCCACACTTTCACCACCAGTGCCTGCACAGCCCCATTGGTCGTGTTCTGTGCTCATACCTGTGGTGCCTGCCTGCTCATTGGCTGCTGTAGTAGTACCAGCATGGGTGGAGTGTTGAAACCTCCTTTGCTTGTCATTGCCAGGTTCACCGTGGGTCACGATGGCACAGAGCCGGATCAGGAAGAGAACTTTTGGTCTCAGGCACTGGAAGACCTGGAGACATGTGGCCAGTCTGGGATCCTCCGCGAACTTGAGGTAACACAATAACAGAACTTAATCATGCAACCAAAATTCATTTCATCCCCTAACTGTGACCATTCCCAGTTTTTAACATACCCATGCATTTCTTACAGCGCCCCACCCTTCCGCCATACACCCCCTCCCCCAACCCCCGTCTACAGACGCACGCTGTCATGCCTTTGGTTTTGTGTAACTGCTCCTTCTCTTTCCAGGACAAGCCAAACAGGCTTCTGACTAAGAGAAACCTGGCCGTCTTGGTACCCCCTTTCCTTTTTTGGGCTTCCTCTCTGCTTGTAGCACTGGCATCCTGGAGCTCTCCCTGTGCTGTGTGGCTCAGAGTCTCACGCTTGCTTAAGGCTGGGGGGAGGGAGGGGAGGGTCCATAACACACAACCATTACAAACCATTACAAATCCTGGGGGTGCATTCAAAAGATATGAATAACTAAGGAAGTATGATGAACTTCCATACAAGTCAAACTGAGATAGACCCTTCCACCTACTGGTAGATTATGCAGTTTTTTATTCAGTCAGCCACTTAGTGATATTAAATGGATCATTCACTTTGGTCTCCCATGACACTGAATCAACATTATCTATGATTAATTCTTACTGAATTAGAGACGCATCTCACTTTAGATCTAATTTCACAGGTATTTTGAAGCCACATTCAGCCTGTGACAAAAAGGGACGCTTATATTTATATATTGTTGGAGACATGCTGCTGTGCTCTGTAGAAACTCTACTCTCTGTAGAAAATTAGAACAAACCGAATGTACCCTTGGGCACAAATTTGACTTGATTAATTGTATGCCTTTGGTTAGTATTGCTATTGTGTATCACTGTATTACGAAAGCAAAACCCCAAAAAACAGCTTCTAAGGACAAAAAACACCATGTCATCTGGAGTGAACAAATTCTGTTTTTGTATAAAAATGCATGACTAGTTGTTTGTTGACTGTTTCAGTAAAAAAAATGCATCAACTTGGTGAGATGGAGAGCTCAGTCTTGCGCTGACATCCATCATTAACCAGGACTCCCTTTTCAGTACAGTTTGGGTGACGATCACTCAGAACTGTCCAATGATGCAGGTCTGGAGAAATGGGCATGTGGGCTCGTGCAAAGCATGATGGGAGAGCCCCTGCAAGGCTTTTTTCTTTTTGACTTTCAGTCTTGTTTAACCATACATCCTTTAACCAGGCTTTGTCAAATGCCACCACCAAACATTGTGATGCCCAAAATCCATCTGAGTTGTAAACTGTGTGTGTGATTAGTTATTGCCATGGCTTTCCATGGTGGAACTCTTCGAGATTGTACTATGTGTTTGTCTTCAATCAGCTGTGATGCATGATAGCAAGAGTGTTTGTGCATTGATATAGTGATGAATGATTTCACTGAAGCAAGCAGATTCTAATTGTTTTTGTGACTGTTTTTGTGTGTCTAACCATCTCTTTTGTCAAAAGAGAGCTAGAATCAGCAGCAGCCCACTACTGAGTGTCTGTGTAATAACATTTGCTACAATTTGAATTGTGTAGAATCAGTAGAGGATGCAATGTATATTTAAGGAGCACTGTGTTCCTTGTAGCTTTCAGAATGTGTATTGAATTTCACTGTGCTACTTTCTCTGTACTCCCAACCCACTGCGCTATAGGCCACCATAATGTCTGGCAGTACACTGAGTCTGAACCATGACCCAGCGCCTACACGGTGCCAACTGGGCAGGCAGGCCAGCTTCCAGGAACGTGGTAGCAACAGGTCACAGTATAACCAGGCCAACCGTAGCAACACACTTCCCAGTGACAGTGGACGCAAAGCCTTCGCTATGAGGAAGATGCAGCAAGAGATCAAGGACATCGTGTCTCCAAACCCTGTGGAGCTACACAAGGTAGCCACATCTATTAATACGATTAACACCACACTCGCTAATACCTGCATTGTAAGTTCATTCCTTCTATCTACTGCAGGTGAGTCTGAATAAAGAGTCAGACCTGGAGGACTTTGGCTTCAGTGTGTCCGATGGGCTCCTGGAGAAGGGGGTCTACGTCAATAACATTCGCCCAGGTGGGCCTGCTGAGGTGGCGGGGCTCAAACCCTACGACAGGCTGTTACAGGTAGGCTATCACACTAAACTGTCCACTGAAGGTGTTAAAGATCCAGTGGTTGTCACTATAGGCATGTCCAGACATCCAAGGAATGGACACTAATAGCGATTCTTCACCGAACAGCAAGGCTCAGTAACAAAATCTGAATTCAGGACTATGTGTATCGTGGCGAGTGTGTGTGCCTGTTTCCCAACACATAATCTCGCAAGCCAGACTTCTAGCATTCACTGGTACTTTTTTGTCAATAAACATGGGCAAACACATGAGCAAACACATGAAATTATCTTGTTTACTTCCACTAACTGCTTCAAACAAAACTCTATAATAAGTTTTACAAGTAGTGCTGTGGATGTATTTTAGCCCAGTGACTATATATGCTTGTTCTCCCAATGGAAATCAATGCATCAACGTGTGTATAGATTACAACTTTGAAGATTCTGAAGCTTGTGGCCAGGAAAGTGTACAACAGATAGCAGATGCTCTTTATCCCTTGGACAGAGTGTCTGAGGCTGAGAATGTGATGCTGACACACCAACACACAGTAAAGTTTACCAATAGTTAAAACTTTTCTATATGTTTACTAAGGATTATCTCGTTGCTGAATCTTAAATGGCATTCTACATCATGCATGTAGGGCACAAAGTACTATGTGCAGGTCCATTAAGTTATAAACTCGGTAGGACACAAGCAAAGTGAATTGGAAGTCATTTGGTATTGGCCCTAAGTATGTAAGGAACTTTTAGAAAGTAGATTTTACATGGAGCAGGGGTGAGAAATGTGAAAAAAATAAAAAATAATTAACAGGGACAAAAAACTTTACTGTGCTGTGTAAATTGTAATCTCGCCTCTTAAGTCCACCAGATAAAGGACTTTTGAAAAAGACATTTGGCAGGCACTACACTGCTACAGAAGGTATTGTATTTTTGGTGGTAGAAAAGTGACTCCAGCCAGAAATATTAATCAGGATGAGTCTGTGAAGAAGGAGTTTGCTCAGTCAAGTGCACTGTTTGCAGTATTTTTAGCTCCATCCATATGTCCCAACTCGGGTCGGCTTAGATCACATTCAGCCCAAGAGCTTTAGGTGTGGTGTTTGGCGGTGGAAATAGTGACATTTACCAAGCCGAGCCGCACCTCCACGTTGAAAAGCACCGTCAGTGTTATGCCTCTCATGGCCTAGTGACATTAATCTTTAATCTGATTGATTTCCAAACATGTTTAAACACAACATAGCACCGTTATTAGACAGAAAACATTGCAAAGAGCAAGAGCTTGTTTAACAATGTAAGAAAAGAAAGCGAGGGAAACGTTGTAGTTGGCTGATGAACAATGGCTCTTTCCCATTTTAGCTGAAACACCAAAGGTCTCATTAGCATAGTGCTCTGATTTACCTTTTAAGTGTAAAAACTGTGTGAAATACAATTGAGGCTATTGAATTTGAACATTTTCTACTTCAGCAGCCTCCAGAAATTTGTAAATGTTATTATTCATTTTATAAATGTCACTGTAATTCATACTCATGAACAGTTTGAATGGGCCATTTTATGCATACACCTTCAGCACATTCTTTGCTGGTAATACAACCATTTTCAAATAGAGCACCATGTGGACATCATACATTACAAAGCCTCACCAAACATCTACCTTAAAATAATAAGAGGACATTAATTTTTAACCACTACACACAAATAACTACCAGTGAAAACAGGATCCTTAGGAAGTCAGCTAGTGGACCAGCGACAAATGACTAAGGAAACCTGTAACACTATGCAGGAATGTAAAAACAGTATAACACACCGATAAGTCGATGCTAATAACAGTGGTACAGATCAGCCAATCCTAATTATCTACAATTTTTCCTCAGTCAACAGCAAATCCATGACCAAATCTGGCTGGACTTGTTCTGCAATTGCATTAATTTGATGGATTTAATTTCCATTTTTAATGGACACATGCTAACATGGCTAGTCAACGTTTGTTTACCTGCTTTCCGAACCTCCTGACTGGTGCTCTCAACACGGATATAGTGATTGGCTGCATGTAAAATTCATGCCTGTGTAAATCTTGGCCAGATATTGAGTGGCCACAACTTGTGCTTACAGCTAGTGACATGTATTGGCTTTCCATAAGACCTAAATTTATGTTGTCACCATGAAATTGCCCCCACCCATTAGAAATCGATATGCCATTGGTTGATCCTAATGTTACTACATATGTTATACATAAGACCTTCTATCTAGCTTCTGTAATCTCGCTTGGCTGCATCTGCAAAGATGGTAGGAAGTAAAAATCCTAATTTAATCATTTTTCTTTGGCGCGTCACAACTTTAAGCCTTTCATTTCCAGCCTAAAGTTAATAATGACTTCTGACTATTATTACAATAATTTTAGAGTTTAGAAACAGCAAAATAAAAATGAGCCAAAAATTTGCCAGGTCGTTTTTAATATCCAGAAATCCTTAGTTCTAGCAAGAGCTTGAGCTGAAGATGTTGGTGACTTTGATACAACATGTATTCTTCCTGTTCCAGATCAACCATGTCCGAACTAGAGACTTTGACTGCTGCTTGGTGGTTCCTCTGATCGCAGAATCGGGGAACAAGCTGGACCTGGTGATCAGCCGAAACCCGGCGTCAGCCTTAACCTCGCCCTCAGAACTGAACCAGCTTCCCGGTGAGGAGCCTGTGGGCTGGACTGACCCAGCCGAGCCCCTCCCACAGGAGGCGGCCCAACAGAACTCCAGACTGGCGGGGTCAGAGGGCAGAGACCCCAACAAGACCTTATAGCAGAATCCCATCTAACCCTCCCCAGCACAGGCTCAAGTGCTCCTCATGGTGCTAAGTGAACTCCTCCCGACATACACCACCCCCCTTGCTGGAGAGAGCTGGAGCTCTTCTGGCATATAGCACACCCGGTCTCTTCCCTGAGCCACAGCATGAGCCACACACACTGAGAAGGGTCCTCCACACACCTGCTGCCTGTGTGTTTACTCCTGTGAAAATGACACTGATGATTATGGAGGGAGACCATACTGACCTCTGAAAAAATGATTGGAAAAATCAAAAACTGAACCAGTGCCATCCTTTGTTTTTATTGTCAATAAACATTTTAACGGAAAAAAAATAAGCAAAAGAAGCAAAGGGAATCTTTAAGACGTTTACACATGATTATGGACTGGCCGCTGTGTGTGTGGGTGTGTATGTATCCGTGTGTGTATGTGCGTGTGAGTAAACAGGACTTCCTTCTGTGAGTTTCGGCCAGAGCAATCTCCACATTCTGTATTCTGTTTGTTCTAACCTCAGCTGTTCTCCTTGTCTCCTCCACACCTCCTCTTGCTCTTTTCTTTTGTATGTATGTGTGTGTGTATAGTGGTTCCCCCGTAATTCCTCACAAGTTATGCCACATGATGTCTCACTCAGCAGTAAAAAGCGTTCAGCACGAGCTCAGCAACATGAACCTGATTTTCCCAAAATGGTAAAATGCTAGTCAGCCCGGGTGGGCTGGGTGGCACAATGCATGAGACCTTTTGAGTACTATTTTATAATGGTAGAAGTGTGACTGTACAGAAAAAAAAAACACTCAAAAAAGAACAAAACATCAATAACAAAGGTCATTATTTGACTCCTGGGTTAAATCCATACAAATGCTTGAACCTTAATTTCATAATGAATTATGATCATTTTACCATGATGTTAAAGAGGCGGTGCTTGCCTTATTCACCTTATCTTAGAACTGGACAGAAGTCTATTTTTATTAGGCAAATGGTTTATAAATGAGCAATGTGTGAAGCCTGAGTGATGGAAAAGATGCATTAAGCAATCAGCTCGCCTTACTATTCTAAGATGATTGGGAAGACATTGTGGTAAAGACGATGTATTTTGGTTTCAGAGTCTTTGTCACATGTATGGTGCAGGCAGAACGTAAACCCCCAGGCTTTGTGTCACTTTTTGGAAATGTCTATTGCTAGCACAAAGCAGAGAGACCAAATATCCAGTCCAGAGCGTCCCGAATCCGTCTCCTCTCATGCCTGTTCTGGACGATGGAGATCGGGATCAGTGTCTAAGGGCCTTGAAGTGTTACTGAGAACAGTCCCACATCAGCCAGACCCATTAGAAGGTAACACAATGTGTCAACATAATACAGAAATCTTCATTCCAAACATGGTTTTTCAGCTGTTTGGAGAATCTTTTTAACCACCACTCTAATATTTATTTTAAAAAAGAAAAAGAAAAAAAAAAAAAAAAAAAAAGGAAGCATGAAGTTGAGAGACGCGAGCAGCCCGAAAACAACTTCTAGTCTATAGTCCTCCCTTGTTTAAGTGAATATGAACTTATACTAATCTACTGTATGTGGTACTGGTATGGTTTTGTATGTTTAATGTGTTTTTGTTTTTGTTTTTCCCAGAGGGCATGAGCCCAAAGGGTGTACAAACTATTTGTAAAGAGAAACAAACAAAAAAAAAGACAGTGGCACTTGAGTGTTAAATCATGTGAGAATGAGGTTCTGTGTGGTAGAGCATTGTTCAACGAAACATTTCATATACATATTTAAAAAAAATAAAAAAAATTTAAAAAAAGCTGTAGCTCTATTCAGAAAAATAAAAAACATTAGAAAAGGTAAAACTACTGCTTATGGCAGCACATACTTCACCTGTGTGTGTTTGTGTGTGTGTGTGTGTGCGTGTGCGTGTACGTGTGAGCGTTCACATGTGTGAACTGTGGTTTGTCTGTGTTCACACACTCTTGACTACTCACTATTTAAAATGGCACATGATCTGTCCAATCGAATTCCTGACCCTCATCAGGGTGACGCTCACCTGGCATTTCTTTACACAGACTTTTTGAGTCTGGAGCGACTGTGTTCGGTTCCTTCAGGTACGGGTTCATTCCCTGATCTCATGCATTGGATTTGAGATCTTCTGTTGTTGGCTTATTTATTTTTTTTTACATCGTTTTGACATGTCGCACACGAAATGTTTTGCCTGTCATGGTCAAGCATTGTGACGTCCGGTACTCAGCATTTCCATGACATTTTTACCACTGCAAATAATGTGTAGTGACATGCACATGTATTTTGTTGGCTTTTGTTGATTTTTTTTTTTTTTTTTTTTTTTTTTTTTTTCCATTTTAATGTTCATTTTGTGTAATCATTTTATGTGGATTTAAGCACTGCCAATTAAAATAGTGGGTATCCATTTTCACTGTATGATGAATTAATGACTCAATTTCACTGTTAGGTCCCTGAAATATTGTATTTTTATTTCTAATGGACAGGCATTATGAGCTGTAAAGTATTTTTGTACAAATTTAATACTTTGTTAGCATGATATTTATCGTCTATGTATAACTTTGGGGATTCCTACAGCTGTAAACCTTTATATGGCCAACAAAAAGAGAAACAATAAAAAGATGTACAGAGTGGACTAATCCTGCTTAAGTGTCCTGGTTCTTGATTGACACTCTTGGACATTTTGCATCTTTCAGCACACATGAAACAAAGATTTTCTCTCGTTTTTTCCTTATAAAAATGTTCTGCAGGAATTTAAACCTGTGTGAAAGGATTGTGCGGGTGTTGCAAAATCTCACAGGTTACAACCTAGACATATCCGCAGGATTGTGACAGGAGTCCTGCAAGAATTACCTTCCCAATTTTTAATTAGGAAACCCGGTGGGACGTCTTTGTAAAGGTAATAAAGGAGAAAGTTTTTGTATTTATTTCTATGTTCTGACACCACTGGCTTGTTAATAGCCCATTAATTACCCCCAAAGCCAGACCTCTAGCTTTCACTGTTTCAAACAAAATTCTTAAATAACTAATGTCATAAGACAGGATGCCGTGTTTTTCGGTGACTATATTGTGCTTCGAAAGGCTAATTTTGTCAGTGTTTAAAAGTTGTCTGTTGGAAACCAGCACAAGGAAGTGTGCACAGCCAATCAGATTGCCACCTTCAAGATCCTGAAGGCTGTGGCCAGAAAAGTACAAGAGAGCTTGAGACTAATCGCAATTTTAAGCCTGTCTTAGATGGCAACATTACTATGAATTAAGCTGAAGGATCGAATAAGTCTTGACCAGGTTTGAAACTGGACCTGCTGCACATTTGTGTGGACGTGTGATCAAAGCAGAACGCCAGGCTGACACAGTGGGTTGTGTAGTGTGCCACCACACAGCTGGTTCGATCCTGAGCTCGGGATACTGTGTTTGCGGAGTTTCGTCCAGGTTTGCTGATCTCCTCATGCCAGGAGGTGGACACTAAATTGCCCCTAGATGTAAATGTGTGTGTGCATAGTGCCCTGTGATGGACTAGAGCCCCATTCACAGGGTGTGTCCCTACCCCACACCAGGTGTTCCTGGGATAGGCCACAGATTTACTGTAACGTTTACCAGGATAAAGCGTTTACCGAAGATGATGATGTGTTATCAAATCTGTGAAAATGAAAAGCAGTCTGTGTCACTTGAGCACCTGCTGTCCTTAGTAATTTGTGCCCCCTGGTGGACATTCACAGCCCTCAGCCTTTAAAAGCTATGAAAATGGGGCAACAAGACATAAAAGGTCTAAAAGGACATAAAACCCATAATAAGGGCAAGGTGGGGCTGAAGTTTGAGGTCCTGAGCTCGTCAGGGGATCCTAGTTGGCTTTTGTTGGTGTCAGTTTCATGACTGGCAAGTAAGAAGTAGCCTAGTTATAGATCAAGAAAGTGAGAATATAAACAAAGAACCACATTGTGTCCACATTGACCTGCTTTCCATGCATAATGAGATTTTAATCATTTCAGGCAATCTGCAAAATATCTTTCCAAATGTGAGTATAGCGCTACCTCACCTGTTACCAGTAAATCAGGAGAGTGCTCCTTTTCAAAACTGCCTTTAATTTAAAAAAATATTTAAATGCTTGCGGTCTGCTAGCGTACAGTCGTAGCACACAGCATAGAGTCTGAGCCACCTGACACGCATGTCTCTGGAATGTGTAATGGTTGGAGATATGGATTATCAAAGATTTCACCTCTCATAAAGCCAGGAATTACAGTATCTAATGGTAAGATGCTCTAAAGCACATGTGTCAGACTCAAGGCCTCCTGGCAAAAACAGCCTGACTGCCACATTTCATTCATGAACATTTTCACACTATCTCTCATTCACAGCAGATCCGCACCTGCAGCGACTCGTTCATTCCTGCCCACATTCTGCACACGCCACTGTACAGCACTGCTTCACCTCACAGCGTTGGAACTTGGGTTCAAATGTTTTCCCCCAAGCCATCAGAACCCTGAACTCCTGATCAATACTCCAGCTTCCAGGACCTTGGGTCCTGGCATTCATGTGGATGCTACTGTGACACGTACCACCTACCTAAACATTGTTGCAGACCAAGTACATGGCATGGCAGCGGTATTCCCTAATGGCAGTGGCCTCTTCCAGCAGGATAATGCACCCTGCCACACTGCAAAACTTGTTCAGGAATGGTTTGAGGAACATGACAAAGAGGTCAAGGTGTTGACTTGGCCTCCAAATTCCCCAGATCTCAATCCGATCGAGCATCTGTAGGATGTGCTGGACGAACAAGTCCGATCCTTAGAGGCGCCTCCTCGTAACTTATAGGACTTAAAGGATCTGCTGCTAATGTTTTGGTGCCAGATACCACAGCACACCTTCAGCACACCTTCACGCCCGGCTGCCCTGTGGATGGGACGGAGTCAGACTAGAAAAGACCAATCCCACAGAAATGTTTCATCATAGGATATAGGCAGTAGCTTGTACCCCTGTATAAGCTTTACATTTGAGGCCCTAGACATGCTGCATTTCCAAATAAAGTATCTGAACGTGTATAATACCACACCCTCAATATTTCTTGTATAGTCAATAACCTGATGGCCCTGTTATGTCCAGTAGTATTGTCTACACCTGATTAACATCAACCAACACTATCAGAGCAAAGCAGAGCATGGCTACTAAGCAACTACTTAGTCAACTAATGCACAAAAATAATTAATCATGGAAACTTTGTGCTGTTCATGTTTCTCTCTGATCTATCTTTGTTTTTAGGTTTCATTTTATGTTTATAATCAAAAGGCATTCAGATTCTTTTACTGCCGCCTGCTGCACTGCTGGAAACCAATAACTTCAAATAAGTAAATAAATTAAACAGACCATTAGCGACTTCTGAGTCACGTGATCAATTTAGGCTCGTCCTATTGGACATAACACGACCTCCCAAATGCGACAGCTACAAAATGAAAAACCATGGATTGCCTTTGAAATTCCACATTAACAAACACACAAAAAGCACATTAACGCAAACATTTCATAGAGGAAAATAGTCACTTGAATGTAAAATTGGAATGCATTAGGTAATAATAAAAAAAAAAAGTTCTGTGTAACCATGAAATTATTTATTTGGCTTTCATGATGTTGAAATCTTGGCACTCCTTCTGACAGAATTGTTCACACATTAGATCTGACTTGCTGACTGAGAGAATCAGGTGTGTGATTACAGTCTGTACCTAACAAAGTGGCCACTGAGTATATATTCAAGTCAAGTGTAAGATGCAGTTATAGTTTGGTCCTCCTTGCTGTTTATACTTTCCTGCATCCTTGACTATTCAACATTACATGTTTGATATATTTCGAGTGGAAACTTCAGGGAGTCATTGTAAGCTAATGGCTTGATATAATCTCCCCTTATTACAAAGTAATTACAACAACAGCTGTTATTGATGTAAAGAGCTTTAGTACAAGCTTGTCCTCAGATGCTGGAGTTATTTATGGAAGATACCTGGCTGTAAGACAGAAGAGATAGTGCAGAGTACACACAAGACAGGGTCTTAGAGCAGGCAGGCATTAATAGTGTATGAAATGTACCGCTGAGGTTTGAATGTTTGTTTGAATGATAAGATGTATTTCAAAAAATAGTGGGGGTGTTCACATGGGTTTCCTCCAGAAACTCTGGCTTCCTCCCACCTCCTAGAAACATGTCAGAAGGTGGACTGGCTAAATTACCCCTAGGTGTGAATGAATGTGTTCCCAGGATAGGCTCGGGATCCATCGTGACACTGACCAGGATAAAGTGGTTACTGCTGAATAAATGAATGAATGAATGAATTCTAATCATTTCCACTACAAATACCATTACAAACCATCAGCTAACCATTAAAACCATTAACATTAATGGTCCTTAATTGTATCCACTAGGCATAACATGCCACCAATAGAAGGCAACAAATTACCAGTAGAGACCCACAGGGACCATTACAGTTTCCATTAACACAACGCCAACACAATTCCCATTAAAACCATTACAATTCCATGAAGGTTTCTATTGTTTTGTTTTTTTTCAGCTGGGAACTCTGATTAATATAGCCTACAGGAACCGAATATATGAACCCGATGCAGAGATCAAGAGATGAAAACGAAAAAGCTAAGCAATTATTCATTTGAATTATATGACTGAGAGCTCATTATTGTCTGATTTGTATACAACAAAATATACGAGCTTCAAGTTTTATTTATTTATTTATTTACTATTGTAATACTCCATGTCCACCGCTAGACGGCAGTAAAAAATCTTTATTCCGCTCCAAACAAACCGAAAAGAAAACAGACTAGAGAGAAACAGGAAGTGGCTGTTTACACACCGCGTAGTCAAGATGAACCAAGAAAAATATCCTCGGTCCTCAATTGAGGATGATTTTAATTATGGCACGAATGTTGCGACGGCGAGTGTACACATCCGCATGGGTAAGTGAGAAATAGTGTTGGGAACTAGTTCAGCTGAACGAGCTGGTTTTTGTTATCTTGCTAACTGGCTAAATTTAGGCTAGCTGGGTGAGCTATATAAATAGCTAAATTTATGCGGAATACATAGGTCATTTAATAAATTATGCATGAATAAAAAAAAAACAGGATAAAGTTGTGCCTATTGTGGTTTAAAACTGTAGTTCGTGGATTAGTGTTAGCTTTGAAATGCAGAGATGACTAAAGTACGTCATGTGATTAGCACTGATAGTATTAAAGCTGGCAAACTACCCTGCTGGGGGAGGTGGACAACAACAACAACAACAACAACAAAACAGTAGAAACCATCACAGAAATTCTAATGGTTTCCACTACAAATACCATTACAAACCATCAGCTAATCATTAAAACCATTACCATTCTTGGTCCTTAATGGTATCCATTAGACATAACATGCCACCAATAGAAGGCAACAGATTACTAGTAGAGACTCACAGGGATCATTATAGTTTCCATTAAAACCAATACAAATTCAATGAGAATTTCCATTGTTTTTTTTTTTTGTTTTTTTTTCTCACCAGGTAATTAACGCTGTGATGTTTGGTGTTATTTGTTTCCGTCTAGATTTCCTACGCAAAGTGTACACAATCCTGTCAGTGCAGATAATCCTGACCACAGCTTTGTCTGCCCTGTTTATGTTCTGTGAGCCCATCAAAAACTTTGTACATTCCAGGTAAAAGCACTACATTTAGGAGTACACACCTGAAACTAAGGCCTTACAGAGCACTACACTGACTGACAAATGCAGTGTTATGGAGTCTTTTGTCCTTCTTTTTGTTTGTTTGTTTCCACAGTCCCTCACTGGTCTTGCTGTCTGCAGTTGGATCTCTGTTTTTGATCATTGCTCTGGCTATTTATCGCCACCAGCATCCCATCAACCTCTATTTACTCCTGGCATTCGTGAGTGGAGCCTGCCGTTTACATTCCCTTTGCACTAACATGTAGTAGACTCTCTAAACCAGCTCTAATAGCTGATGGTGCAGTGATTGAAAGTACTGAATACAATGGAGAATCTGTAAAAGGATTCATAGCCTTATAGATTAAAGCAGGCGGAAGGCAGTCTGGATGCGGAGCCTGCGTTTGGAAATACTGTAGCAGAGAGGAAGAACATATGATCTGCAGACATCTGCTTCTGTATCATATCCTCTGTTACGGTTTATCCAACTACATGCATTTATGTCAATTATTTAGCTGAAGGCAGCTCATTGGGCTAAGAGACATTAGCTCAGAAAGAGAGGATTTCACAGGCTTTCATACAGTTCTCACTTTGTTCTGGTCAAAAAAACGTTGACAGTGGAAACAGAATGTTTAAAGACCTTTTGGAAAGAGTGTTTATTCTTCCTGGTTCACATTTAAATTCATTAAAACTGTTCAGAGTCCATGACACTACAGGGTGTCCCAGAAGTCTCTATACACAGGGGACTATGTAAACCAGCACCACGTAAGTAGTGCTTTAGTCAGTGGATGTTCGTGGACATCCATTTCTCGGTTGGTCTGCAACATTGTCAGTGTTTCTGAATTGGTTAATATGTTTGGCAACATAAATTAATATGATATAATAACTTTTGGAAGACATTTTGCTAAAAAGTGTTAATTTTCCCCCTTTTGGTTGGAGACTTTTGGGACACTCTGTAGTCAAAAGTGGTAACATTGGAGTGCCACTATGATATAAAATGTAATCCTATCAAACTGTCTACTTTATAGCCGTAAACTAATAATTAATGGTTAAGCATTAAAGTGTAACTGTTTTCAACATTCAGTCATATTAGAGACTTTTGTAAGCAAGGAGTTGTTTTGTAACTGGACCTGTATAAGTTTTAGTTGCAGACTTCTGCACTAGAGACTAACGCTGTTTATTGTTGTTGTTGCAGACCGTGTTGGAGGCCGTGTCTGTAGGTACAGCTGGTAAGTTTTGCTGAGCTCAGTCTCTATCCTAAAGGCCTCTTTAGCACTACAATATCATCACAAATCCAACCAGACTAAGTTTCCCCTGTCAGTCAGAAGAAACTGATACACTGAAGCCCAGACCTGAGTCGATAAAATACACCTGCAGTTTTTATGCTTTTGAATCAGGCGCTTAGATTTATTGGAACTTACAGGAGTCGTGTGTTCTGGTTAACTATCATAGTGAACAATAATGGTCAGATAGTCTATGTAAACATCCTGCTGAGTACTAGTTAAATATGTAGCAGTGTTTTTTTAAATGAGACTGAGAGTCTCGTGTTTTTGTTTTTTGTTTTTTTTAGCATCATTTTATTACTTTTTTTTTTTTAAAGACATATGTTTTCCTTTCACGTTGCCCATGGGGGAAACTTTGGGACACACATACAGTTGCGATCAAAATGATTCAACCCCCATTGCAAATCAGGTTTATTGTCAAAATTTACAGCTGTTTGCAATGAACAAATCAAACAAACCAATTGAAATAGTTCAACACAATGAATGCTTCAAGTGGTTTCCCCAAATTCATGAAAATGCAACTTATAATGACTTCTCCAGTCTCAAAATTATTCAACCCCCTGAATAGAATCCCTCACGACAGCACAAATATGCAAAACAGGAGTTGTCTCAAACACACTTGATGCAACTAATCAAGGGCTTTATGGCGCGTACTAAACGCAGAAGGTTTCCATGCCAGAACTCCAAGACGTACACCACTACTGACCCAAAAGCACAAGAAAAGTCGGCTCAAAATCATATAAATAAGCTTTTGATATGTTTTATATCTCAATGGGCTTTTTTTTGTCTTGTTTTTGTTTGTTTTCAATTTACGTTCTGATGACAAGAAATGGGGTTCTCTCTAGTTAGCCAGACATTTCTCATTTCATCAGAGCCAAACCACATGACTTTCCCTCAATTAATCAACCCTTATATTCTGTTCAGGTAAAAAATTACCCTTGAAAAATTTTCGTCTAATGTGGAAGCATATTAAAAAATAAATTCCAGCATGAAACTTGCTTGCCTCGTTTTCTCTGCTGAACAAAAAATGGACAATTTTACTTTTGGTGCATGTCCCCCCAGTTTTATATGTATATCACACAGGACATCTTTGGGTCATTTTTTTGTCCAAGCAATAAAACAGACCATAACAAGTCGTGAAATATCAATTGAGACCAACTGATTTTTACAAAAATGAAAGCTAGAAAGATTCACTGTGTCACTCCATATCTTATTTGCACTCATACCTGATTACACGTATGTTGGTGGGTGGTTTTGTGTGTCATTAGTGGTCCCTAAAATCATGGATGCATTCAACATGGTCATTTAAAAAGTTATCATATAGTCAGTATGAACAGAAAGTCTATTGTTAAGTAACGAATAACCCTAATAAAAAATAAAAATAAAAAACCCTAGGGTAAAATAATAGAGAAGGGCACATGCTGATGATGATGATTTCATTCTGCTGTCAGTTGTGTTTAATAAGCTGTCAGATCCGCAGATGAGTGACACACATCCTTTCTGTAAAAACAGTGTGTTGTTAGCCACTTGTTGCACTTCACAGCTGGTGACAGATTCACTGATTTAATAAGCTGCACTCTTGTAATTCGTGTGTAATAATCAGGCCTCGGCTACGCAGCGAACACACCCAGTATCTAATAATAGTGACGATTTATTAGACAAGATGGAAGCATTTGTTTACTCCATGTTTTGTCTTTGGAATATTATATTTAATGCTATTTCTCCTGCTTTTCAGTGACATTTTATGAATACTCAGTGGTATTCCAGGCCTTTGTGCTCACATCAGCCGTGTTTGTTGGCCTGACTGCCTACACACTCCAGTCCAAACGGGACTTCAGCAAGCTCGGAGCTGGGTAGGTCTCTTCTTACAGCTCACATTTGTCTCATTATGTATCAGTCAGATCTTTATTCTGATCTCTGAATGTGCTGTTTTATTCGGTAGGCTGTTTGCTGGCCTGTGGATTCTAGTCATTGCCGGCTTTATGAGGGTGAGTGCTCATTCACTGATTTCTCTTCTCTCTGAGAGACTAATGCAATCAGACTTGCTGTCCAACTGTGCGATGGTCAAACTGAAGATCAGCACACATTTTCCGTACTGTTTTCTCCTGCTGTACGCTAGATTTTCTTCCACAACGACACGGTGGAGCTGGTGTGCGCCGGCGCCGGCGCGCTGCTCTTCTGCGGCTTCATCATCTACGACACACACATTCTGATGCGCAAGCTGTCACCCGAGGAGCACATACTGGCCTCCATCAACCTCTACCTGGACATAGTCAACCTCTTCCTGCACATCCTGCGCATCCTTGACTCCATGAAGAAGAACTGAGTGGAGAACCTGCATGCTTTTCCTTCTGTAAGCTGATGCAGGTGGCAAGTGATTTCTGTGTTGCTATGTTGTTAGTAAAAATGATAAATTACATCCATGAAATCTTTGTGTATTGTCTCTTTAGGCTATTCTTTAGGCCCATGTGCTGAACATGCTTGTGATTTTCAGTCAAAAAGACCGTTGTTTATTAGGCACACCTTCCTTGCTCTTGCACCATTTAACATTAGTTAACTATATTATATATTAACTAATATAAAATATAATATATATTATTATATATTATATTTAACATTAGTTAACTATATATATTATATTATATTATGTAGTTAGCAAGTCTGCCTCGCACCTCCGAGGTTTGGGGTTCGAATCCCGCCTCTCTGTGTGTGCAGAGTTTGCGTGTTCTCCCTGAGCTTCAGGGGTTTCCTCCGGGTACTCCGGTATCCTCCCCCAGTCCAAAGACACGCACTGTAGGCTGATTGGCATTTCTGAATTGTCCGTAGTGTGTGAATGTGTGTGCAATTGTGCCCTGCGATGGGTTGGCACCTCATCCAGGGTGTCCCCCACCTTGTGCTCGGAGTTTCCTGGGATAGATTCCAGTCTCCCCTGTGACCCTGTGTAGGATAAGCGGTATGGAAAATGGTTGGATGGATAGATTAAGGATGCCATCAAAAAAGGTTAAGTGAAAATTGCACTTTTTTATTCCAAGGAGAAGAATGACAGAACATTTTTAACAGAAAAAAAAATAGATCTGTTCACCCTGTCCTCCCTGTACCCAGTGTAATGTAAGGGGACCACCACAGGACAGATATTATTTGGGTGTTGTCAGTAATTGTATATCAAAATGACCCAAATGGTGCACGAGGGTAATTGTACCTAATAAACTGCCACCTTGTGTAAAGGCATGTCATCTTGCGACTTCCTTATATTTTTTTTAGTAGATCATTCTGTTTTCTAGGGGTGTGACCATTGGATGATTTGTATCGATGAATCGATTTAAAAGGCAGCGATTGAAATGAATCAAGGCAACAGCCGTGAATTGATTATTATCGATTATAATTGATTATAAATAAATTCTTATTGACAAAGGACAGATAGGTAGTGAGTAAAACATTTAGTCATATTTTTAAATTGATGTGTAAATAGGCTAACAAGGTGATTTACCCAGAACTCTGATACTTCTCTACATCGTCATCATCATCATCATCATCATTAGCAAATTAACAGTACCCTGGTTTCTGAACAAATTTGGTCACATAATGATCAGAGGCTACTAAACTGAATCATATAGTATGATAGCAGATTCAGTGGAATCATCAAATATCTAATCATTGCCTTAAGAATGGAAATTGTATTGTGTGGAAACCCGAGGTTTACACCCCTACTGTTTACACAGAATTCAATTACTTTAATACGTATATATTGCTTTTATTTTTGGATTTTATCTTGAAGACAAACATAACTCCTCTTGCACGCTTAATTCAAAGAGGATTTATTGGTATGACTGGATGTTGCAAACTTAAATGCATCCTCTTTCCCCTGTTCTAGTTTATTGCAATTACACACGGACAGGTACGCTAACACTTTAATCTCACTTCAGATCATAATTATATAGATCTTCAGCAGATCAGTGATTGGATATGAATTTCAGGTCTTTGATGTGTTTTGTTTTTATGAAGACGTTGTAATGTTGTAGTGTTGGTAACTCGGGAACAGAAGAGTCACTCTTAATGACACTGATTCACTGATGGCAATGTGATTCCATGTATTTTCCTTTTCGGTGTGCTTATGATGAATAAGGTGGCATTTAATTATCCGAAGTGCTAATCAGCAACTGAATTACTGTGAGAAGTTATCAATGATAAAACAGAGCTGAAAGAGTTTTTCTAAGCATTGATCTGCAGTGTTGGTTATAATGAGGAGCAAATTATTATAGAAGGCCTATGGAGCAAAGGATCATTTAAAAGGGCCTGGTAATGTCTAAGAAGTAATGTTTAAAATCATGTTTAGGATGAATACAGTGTTCTTGCAGCACTAAGTAGCTTCAGGTAAATCTGATACTCCTCTCCCTCAGGGTGGTGCTGCTTTATGGCGACCACATTTTAAAAAAAATAATATTGAAAGGAACTGTGTATGGTGACTTTAATTTGGAAACTCTGAATGTTTCAGGAATCTAGAACGTGTGTCTTTAGAAAGAGACGTGCTTCTCTGTGCACTTTGCAGGGCCACACTATGTATGTGCTATATTTTAAATATTCTCCTGTGAATATAATGAAACCTATGTTTACTTTGCTTTTCATTGTAATTTATTAACATGTCTGTGTGCAATATTATTGGGGAAATTGTAGCGCAGCGGTAAAGCATGTTATTGATTAAACTTACTGAATGTATTATTATCAACTGAAATATCAATGGGGATTAAGAGTCTGTATGTATAAAATGATATAATTAATATATTAAATATATGACCCACCATGTTGTTCACATTTATTTCACAATGAACATGTGAGGCAGTATAAATAATGTACAGTATGTTTTTTTTTTTTCCTCACTAGACAGAGTGAAAGATCATCTGCAGTTTATTAGTAATTACAGTGGCAGTGAGCCTCATATCATAACCACCACACAATGAGACAACTTTGCTTTCTGTTTTGGTTTCATCCACATGCACGAGGGCCCCGTCAGCACTGCAGGCTTTGTAGAGATAACATCTGATAATGTCTCGCAGTAAATTGGGAGTGCTGTGGTGGTTCTTTCTGGGGGAAAAAATATAATTTCCAGTTTTCTGGTATATGTTTTAGCAATATTTTTCGAGCAGCTTCACAGATATTCTTAGCAAGATGTACATAGTTGCTAGATTGATGGAAAAGATAGGATATGTTTTTAAATTGGCATTCATGAGATATTAACCTAAAAAATGCAACAAAAAAAAATCTAATTTGGTGTATGTAAAAATACATAGACCAAATACACTGCATTTGTCATCTTTGTTTTCAGACAAATTAGCATGAGAGTGCTATAAAAACTTTTTACTGCAGGAAGTGGATGGAGTGGGTAAGTTTATAATTATGGACAGTTAGAGTTGTGCTAAAAAATTTACATACCCCTTGTAGAATCTGCAAAATGTTAAAAAAAAAAAAAATTTTTTAAAGATGGATCGTTAAAATTGCATTTTGTTTTTTTATTTAGTCCTGCCCTGAATAAACTATTTCACATAACAGATGTTTAAATATAGTCCACAAGATAACTGAATTTACACAAATGAACCAGTTCAAAAGTTTGAGTCTTAATACTTAATACTTAATACGCTTGAGTCTTAATACTGTGTGCTGTTACCTGGATGATCAGCGACTGCTTTTATGTTTTGTGATTGTTGTTCATGAGTCTCTTGTCTGTCCTGAGCAGTTAAACCGCCCACTGTTCTTCAGAAAAATCCTCCAGGTCCTGCACGTTCTTTGATTTTCCAGCATCTTGACCTGGAGGATTTTTCTGAAGAACAGTGGGCAGTTTAACTGCTCAGGACAAACAAGGGACTCATGAACAACTATCACAAAACATAAAAGCAGTCACTGTAAACGTCTGTTATGTGAAGTAGTGTATTTAGGGCAGTACTAAATAAAACACAAAATGCAATTAAAAAGGAAAATTATTAACATTTTGCGGATTCTGCAAGGGGTATGTAAATTTTTGAGCACAACTGTAAAGGCACTGTGGTTAAGATAGGTTACAGTCTGCAGTTCTGTTGGATGTAAATCTGTGGTGTAATAACATGCGCATGTACACCATATTGTCAAAAGGATGTAGGGACCTGAGCATCACGCCCATATGTGCTTGCTGAACATCTCATTCCAAAACCATGGGCATTAATATGGACTTGGTCACAACTTTGCTGTTGTAATAACCCTCACACTTCTGCAAAGGTTTTCTACAAGATTTTGGAGTGTGGCTGTGGGGATTTGTGCTCATCCAGCTACATGAGCATTGGTGAGGTCGGGCACTGATGTCGGGGTGAGGAGGCCTGTCAGTGTTCCAATTAATCCCAAAAGTGTTCAGTGGAGTTGAGGTCAGGGCTCTGTGCAGGCCATTTGAGGTCTTCCACACCAACTTCGTAGACCTTGCTTTGTGCACAGGGAGCAGGTTTGGGCCACTTTGTTCCAGTGGAGGGAAATCTTAATGCTGCAGCATACAAACACATACTATACAATTGTGTACTTTAAACTTTGTAGCAGCAGTTTGGGGAAGAACCACATATGTGTGTGATGGTCAGGTGTCCATAAACTTTTGGCCATATAGTGTATATGAGAGTGCATTTTGTTAGTTCCGTCGTCCTGACTTGCGAATTTGCATATGAGAATTTTTCATTCTGAAAGACATCAATATTATACTGTCAAAATTTTCTAAGTGGGTAATTTTAAAACCACATAGAGCAATAAAGCAGGCTCAAATGAACTAGGGCTAAGCGGAATTTTAATTGCTTGTTATATTTTTGTCTTAAATACTTGTCTAATGACTCTTGCACATTCAAATTCAATTTCAAAGTCACAGTATCATCTTTTTCCCATTTTTTCAGCCCTGACACTGTCTGTCAAGACTATAAGTCATGAAAATGAATGTGTTTATGAATTTGAAAGTCAATTTCCAAAGCAAATACCATTCACACTCATGCAAATGTTCCTGATTTAGGCAGAACTTTTTTGTGAGCGATCTATTTCCACAATATTTTTCCATAATCTTCCTGCAATGGATTCTACAGGAATTAAGATTAGAGATCGAAGTACTGAACCATAAATACTCATTTGAATTTAACTTTAAGCTGATATTCAGAGTTAAGTTTTTGGCTGTCAGTTGGCGCGTTCCTGAACATGAAAAGTGAAATCTGTGTGTTTATTTCGAATGGTCATGCAAATTCACTTCTCCTATCTAGAACTAAAAAAAAAAAAAAAAAAAAAAAAAAGCAGATTTTTGGTATATTTTCTACTTTCCCATTCCACAACAATTATTATGTTCTAACCAAGTAGAGTAATTGCTATAGGTGTGAAGCCATCCGGTGCCCCAAAGATTCACTTTTTACTTTTTAAATAATCAGTTAGACTGTCTGACTGAAACCACTAATTTCTCTTTATGCCTATTTCTCAGTGAAGTAGAGTGATCCAATGGGTTTCTTGTAAATGCATTTTTACTCTAGGCCGGTGTAGTCACTAGTTTAGTCACACGGCCTGTGTAGTTTCACTAATCCCCCTGCTGCAATGCCTCTGACTCTATTATCCCCTGATGTGACACCCCTATTAAATACATTATTTACTGTTAAAACCGTGCTTTAATGATGACACAAGTCCGAGTCATACTTAGCTCTGGGTGGAAAATGCAAAAAATGCTTGATTCATTATTTTGTCCACAAGGGGGCGTAACCACACCAAATATAATAAACAATTTCAAGCCACTGTAGGTGTGAATGTATTTCCTGATCAAATTAGTGTCATTTCAGGAAGGTGTGTCTACATTCCTGAGCTAAAGTGCAGTCTTGTGTATGAGGACTTACCTTCTTCCGTTGGAGAGACAAGGCAAACCAGATGTCTGTTTAAAATGGTGTGGGTGTGGGTGTGTGTGTGTGTTAGTGTTAGAGAGAGAGATAGAGAGAGAGAGAGAGAGAAAGAAAGAGAGAGAAATCTCTGAGTGTGGTCCTTGTTTGTTTAAGGGGTCACAATGAGCCATCCGCTCTCCTCAAAACCCTTTTCTGTAGGCTCCTGAAAGATGGTAAAATCCACTTAAAATTCCAGGCTGGTTGGTGTTTTTAAGGAGGATGGGGGCACTTAGAAATTCTTGTGGGATGAGAGTAAGGCTTTGATCTAAGTGTTTTTGTCTTTCAAGTGGCAGCACAGTCTGGAAGAAAGAGAGAGCGCATCCTGTGTACATCCGTGTTCACTCTCGCTAAAGTGCATATGGCCGACACACACACCCTTATGTCCATTCCCACAGCATAAACACGCTGTGATCCATACACACCACCCCACACCTCATTTAGACAGTACAGACCACACTGTTGTCCATACATGTTCTTACAAAGCATGCTACAGTTCATACTCATGGACAGCCTTATCCATATACATCTGCAAGTATGGCATAATACAATAAATGAATAAAACGTATTACTGTAATGTTACTTAGTGCTTTTTCTTCTCGTTTAATTTCCCTGACTTGGAGCTGATTCAGTACAAAGCGCTATCTTATGAAAAGGTTCCATTGTCTGTCTAGAGGAACCCTTAAAGCTTCTATGTGGAACCGTAAAATGGAGCCTTGAACCGTCAGACTGGTTTCCAAGTAACAGCCTCTAAAGGAGCTAAAAATCCTTTCTGAATGTTTTTTCAGAGTAGAGTTTCTAACAAACTTCTATTTGGACAGAACTTTCATTCTATTCTCCTCCAAAGGCATTTTGGAAAATCAACAATCGAGAAAGTAATCCACCTTGTTTTATTACACCTGCTATTCTGTTCCTGTATTATTGTATTATCTTGCACCTTTTCAATCACAGCTGATGTGTTACCGATGTGTTAAATGATTTAGCCCCAATGGACCGCAGATCTCGGGGGTGTTTCACCCTGTTTAATCACCAGACACAACTGTCACCTTCAAGCTCTATGAATCTGCAGTCTGGGCTAGAAAGAAATCAGCCCCACCTTTGCTTCTTCATACCATTCTGTGTATTTTTCTTATGACCCTTGGTAGTCCAATTTTAATCCACTTTAAATTAGTTGTTAACAGCAATTAAGACAACGTGAATGCCAAAACCTGAGCCTTCATTTTTTTAAGGGCTTAACCCTGCAAACCCAGCTGGTATATCTTAAATTATTTGACTGATGTTAAGACTTTTCCTGATAATCTCTGTATATTTACATCATCCACTAACACTCCTCAACTTCCCATAGACCCAAACCTCACATCAACTAAAATGACCCAATCAACTTAATGTCAGCTCAGTGCTGCATTCTTGTGTTATTATTAAGCCCCAAATCCTATTCACATTCAAATCCTAGTCCCAAATCCCAAATGTTTAGCCAATAACTATTTTCAGACCCATTGTCCATACGAACACACCCAATCTTAGCCCAGTCTGTGTCTGCTGGGCCCAGCACATCTCTGGATGCACTTTTATGTTGCGTTTTTTTTTGTGCCTTTTTTTATTTTTTATTTCTTTCATCCCCACCCTTGTTGCTTTTTAATTCCCCTTTCTAATTTGCCCAACTTTAATCTGAAGCATATTTTCCACTGTGCGCGAGAGTTGTGTTGTGTGATGACGGCACAGCAGGTTTCCCTTTGATCTTACTTGGCAGCTCCGGAGCAAAGCAGTGGGGGCTTTGGCCTTCCCACCAAGAGGTTGTGGAGAGCTGCATTTAACCTTCTTTCTGTGCCCGGTTTGGTGGAATCCAAGCATTAAACTCAGTCAATTTCCCCCTGCATGTGCTCTTCTGCCTGTTTTATGGTGTTCCTTCTTCCTGGTGTCTGGTTCCTCTGAACCTGACAGTTCATGTGTTGCCACTGGTACGATCATGGCCTGTCATTCACACTTTATTAATAACTGATGCTGAGAGCACATTTATTCCTTATTAAAGGGGCAATAATTTCCTGAAGGTGCTTATCTCTACATCCTGCCATTATATCCTCTTATTTTGTTATTATCATGCATTTGTAAGAGCCGTATTATACCACTGCAGAAACCCCCATTTCCGCAAATAGAAGTCATCCGCCCTCTCCATCATCCTACCTGTTTTCTGTATTCTGCAGAGGCTGACTGTGAGTGGGGACAGTGCTGATCTCTTGGATTAGGACATCTATTATCCAACTTAGCCTTTGATGTCTTGTCTCTGGGTGTCTCTCTCACGGCAACTCCAATGGGACCCTTGCGGCACAGTGGCTCAATGAGTCTGCTTTTGTTGCTTCTGCCTTTCTCCCCCATGCCAAGAGGATGATTTAAATCACGGGCACACACACACACACACACACACACACACACACACACACACGCAAACACACACTGCACACTGCCCCAAGAGACTTGAAGATGACCTTATATTATATTATATGAGATAATATTAAAATCTAATATCTATCAATAGCTTGACAGCAAAACTATTAGGGCTGAGAAGTGCACTATTGTATTTTACAAGGTCTTATTGATGGCATAATGAGAATGATGTTGGGCAAATTGTTTAACACACTTGAAGACAGATAGGCAGGTGCATTTGTGGATTGAAAATTGTATTTAAAGGAGTCATATCATGATTTTTAAAAGTTTTTAAACGTTTTGTTTATTGGGCATAATAAAATAGGTTACCATGCTTTAATATAAAAAAACAAAAACAAAAAAAAAAAACGCATTATTTGTCAAATAATGTACAGTTTCTCACAAAAGTGAGTACACCCCTTATGTTTTTGTAAATATTTTATTATATCTTTTCATGGGACAACACTGAAGAAATGACACTTTGCTACAATGTAAAGTAGTGAGTGTACGCCTTGTATAACAGTGTAAATTTGCTGTCCCCTCAAAATAACTCAACACACAGCCATTAATGTGTAAACCGCTGGCAACAAAAGTGAGTACACCCCTAAGTGAAAATGTCCAAATTGGGCCCAAAGTGTCAATATTTTGTGTGGCCACCATTATTTTCCAGCACTGCCTTAACCCTGTTGGGCATGGAGTTCACCAGAGCTTCACAGGTTGCCACTGGAGTCCTCTTCCACTCCTCCATGATGACATCACAGAGCTGGTGGATGTTAGAGACCTTGCGCTTCCGTTTGAGGATGTCCCACAGATGCTCAATAGGGTTTAGGTCTGGAGACATGCTTGGCCAGTCCATCACCTTTACCCTCAGCTTCTTTAGCAAGGCAGCGGTCGTCTTGGAGGTGTGTTTGGGGTCGTTATCATGTTGGAATACTGCCCTGCGGCCCAGTTACCGAAGGGAACTGTCACAGTACATGTTGGCATTCATGGTTCCCTCAATGAACCGTAGCTCCCCAGTGCCGGCAGCACTCATGCAGCCCAAGACCATGACACTCCCACCACCATGCTTGACTGTAGGCAAGACACACTTGTCTTTGTACTCCTCACCTGGTTGCCACCACACACGCTTGACACCATCTGAACCAAATAAGTTTATCTTGGTCTCATCAGACCACAGGACCTGGGTCCAGTAATCCATGTCCTTAGTCTGCTTGTCTTCAGCAGACTGTTTGCGGGCTTTCTTGTGTATCATCTTTAGAAGAGGCTTCCTTCTGGGATGACAGCCATGCAGACCAATTTGATGCAGTG
Source organism: Cranoglanis bouderius (assembly GCA_023630585.1). Lineage (NCBI taxonomy): Eukaryota > Metazoa > Chordata > Actinopteri > Siluriformes > Cranoglanididae > Cranoglanis > Cranoglanis bouderius. The sequence goes on from CM042538.1 coordinate 23,847,887, forward strand.
TGCGGCGTATGGTCTGAGCACTGACAGGCTGACCCCACACCCCTTCAACCTCTGCAGCAATGCTGGCAGCACTCATACGTCTATTCTGCAAAGCCAACCTCTGGATATGATGCTGAGCACGTGCACTCAACTTCTTTGGTCGACCATGGCGAGGCCTGTTCTGAGTGGAACTTGTCCTGTTAAACCGCTGTATGGTCTTGGCCACCGTGCTGCAGCTCAGTTTCAGGGTGTTGACAATCTTCTTATAGCCTAGGCCATCTTTATGTAGAACAACAATTCTTTTTTTCAGATCCTCAGAGAGTTCTTTGCCATGAGGTGCCATGTTGAACTTCCAGTGACCAGTATGAGAGAGTGTGAGAGCGATAACACCAAACTTAACACACCTGCTCCCCATTCACACCTGAGACCTTGTAACACTAACGAGTCACATGACACCGGGGAGGGAAAATGGCTAATTGGGCCCAATTTGGACATTTTCACTTAGGGGTGTACTCACTTTTGTTGCCAGCGGTTTAGACATTAATGGCTGTGTTGAGTTTTTTTGAGGAGACAGCACATTTACACTGTTATACAAGCTGTACACTCACTATTTTACATTGTAGCAAAGTGTCATTTCGTGAGTGTTGTCCCCTGAAAAGATATAATAAAATATTTACAAAAATGTGAGGGGTGTACTCACTTTTTGAGATTCTGTACATTATTGCAGTACCTCTATTCCCAGGCTGCCTGAAACGCTCTGATTTCTGATTTCTCCAAAGACCCTCCTTCCGAAAATCCCAGAGTGCTCTGATTGGCCAGCTGACCAGTTGCGTTGTGATTGACCAAAAGCCTCAAATGTAACACCCCTTGGGTTAGCTCCAACCTCCAAGGTTTCTAAAGCAATTTTAAGATACTAAGCAACATGGCATCGGTTTTACCGAGTTCAAGTTCAAGTTCCAGTATCAGTTCAAGCCCGATTCTGATTCTGAAAATGCGGATGATCAAGCAGATAATTTTGTCCATTTTTGGAAGGCTAAACAAAGAGGTTTTGTTTCCACACCGAAACACACAGTGTTTCCGCAACATGGCGCCAAACAATTCACTGAAGCCTCACCTTCTTTCTTCTTGGCTGCCTTCGAGCGGGATTATGTTGATAGTGCACCCTGTGACGTAGAGGAATTACAGAAGTAAATCGGCGCGTTTCGGGCAGGTCTGGAGCAGTACTCTCTGTTAGATAAAATAAATCCTTTTGGAGGAGACTATGAGCTTTGGAAGTTTGCAGAGCTTATACGTGCACAAACAGATACATTACACACCCAAACAAAAGGAAAACATTAAAAATCATGATATGACTCCTTTAATTGTCTGCTGTGTATTCTCCAAATACTTAACATTGGGGAAAAAGTTGATATAGTAAATAATTGATCTAGTTGGCATTCATCACACCCACAACTTTCACTGCTGATGATGGATGTGTTATGGATGTGTCAGTAAAGTGGGCTAAAAATATCAGTGCAAATGAAGATCAAATCTAGGTCGAGTGTCACCTAGGTCTAGGTCTGAATAATCACCTGACATGACTGTCACTGATAGGCTGCATGAATGTATAGTCTGGGCTAGAAACAAATCAGCCCCTAGGTTCCTTCTTCATACCATTGGTGGTGCTGTTGCTCTTAATTGCACGAAAGTCCAAAAATAATAGATTATGTTTGTTAACAGCAAAAAAAATTTATGTGCATGCCAAACTGAAACCTTATATTGATTTCTTTTGTATCTTTGAAATTAAGGTGGGCTGCTAGCACTTTTATACTAATTGTGCACGTACACGTGAATGTTCTTTCACAACGAACCCCCCAAAACGAATTAACTACCTACCTACCTACCTATCTATCTATCTATCTATCTATATATCTATCTATCTATCTATCTATCTATCTATCTATCTAGGTATCTATCCATTTATCTATGTATCTATCTATCTGTCTATAATATGAGTTGTATTTGTCTCTGTGTTTGTCTCTTTCACCTTCCTGACAGGTTGCTGTGATTGAACACAAGTGATCCTTACTGAAGGACAAGGGCAGGGACATGGATTAAAAACCTTGGAGAGAACACAGCATTTAGATTCATTTCTCCCATCATCAGATGCTTTTTTTTTTTTTTTGCAACACTGTAATTACTAGAGCTAATTGTGATAATTTTTGCCCATTCCTCAAAAGAGAACCAGTAATGTTGGAGTTGACTGTTTATTGTTGTGGGGAAGCTCTGTAAGAAAGAAAACGAGTGACATTTTTGTTTGGTTTTCTTTAGTGAGGGTAGTGGTGATGTGTTCTGTTTTTCCTTTTGCACTTTTGTCAACTTCTTCCCTTCTTTGTTAAATCATTTCTAGGCATTATTTTGACTTTACCAAATCCTCCTTTGTTTAATAAATTCATCTCATGTTTTGTTTTAAATTTGCGGTGTCCTGCTGGGACAGGAAGTGTGGTTTTCTATGTTGTTTTCTCATTTTTTAATGTTTTAACCAAAACCTCTGATTGAACCGTAACACTGAGAATTGAATACTGTCTTGGGAAAGTTGCTTGCATGATAATTCTAATTAGTATTTCCAAGGAAACTCTGAAGGAATTTAGGACTGCAACTAACAATTAGTTTCATAATCGATCAATCAGCCAATTATTTTTTCGATTAATTGGATGGGGGGAAAACAAAACAAAAGTTCTATATCATTTATTTCTTTTATTTAAAATAAATGTTATAAATATAACCATCAGACTATATATATATATATATATATATATATATATATATATATATATATATATATATATATATATATATATATATATATATATATATATATATATATATATATATATATCGAGTATATATGACAAACAGTTGTGTTTTATGCGCAAAAAAGCACTGATAATTAAACTACAGTCCTTAATGAATAATAAAAAACTCACTTTCACTGCATCTTCTCTTACTCACTGCCTTTAGGCATATTGTTTTACTTATGTTTACTTTGATCGTACCATTTTAATCAGACATTACAGCGTCTACATTGTGAGTGAGGAGCAACGTGACCTCGTTACTAATAGATCGCTCCCGTTATAATAAGCAACAGAATTTACACTGCAAGTGCACAAACACAGCATATAATAACAGTAAACTTGAATTAAACTGAACCTTTTAAGCAGTTCACACTCAGAGCAGCCCTTCCTAACAGTGTTCTAGTAGTGTAGAGTAGATACTGCTACAGTCGTAACCGGAAAATACATGACAAGCCCAGACTGCACCTGCCTCATGCAGGATACCCAGATGTTATCAAACAGAGCATGTGGAATCCGTATCCAGTGTTACTGCTGTCCCATTTGGTGGGTGCATTGTTCAGATTCCAAAGCCTGTCTTTGTTATTGTTATTAAGGTAAAGTCGACCTGCTGCTGCTCCGCTCGGTGTGAGAGGCCGAGCGTGGTGGGCCGAGCCGCTACATGCCACAGAGCAGCACAAATAATCACCCCACTGACTGTTTATTTTCCCCTGTCATCTCTGACCACATTTTGGTCTTCCTCTGTCCTGAGGGAAGCATGGTTGAGTGACCACAGGCCCCCCATGGCTGAACTGGGGTTAATTGGTATAATGTGTGAAGTGTCCCAGTGTGTATGTTTGTCTCTGGTAGAGGCTTGATAATTCACTTAGCTGGAAATAATGCAATGGTCCAGTACCTTTTTATTACCAGTTCATTTACACAACACAGATATTTGATTGAAGCTACAGGAAGTATGTAATTTTCTGGTCTGGACTTGAGACTGTACAGTGTGTGTAGTGTCTATCTGATAGGTATGTGCATACAGGCTGGAGGGTGGGTGGCAGTGTGAATCAAAGCTCTGGACTGGTGCACAAATGTGTGTGTGTGTGTGTGTGTGTGTGTGTGTGTGTGTGTGTGTGTGTGTGTGTGTGTGTGGACCAGCACTAAGGAATCTACTCATTACGAATCGCAGGTGGTTAGAGTTAGCCACTTTATTGGGCTGGTATTTGAATGTGGAAATTCTTTTCAGATGACACAGCCTTACACAAAGCAGCAGACTTGTGTTTCAAATAATACTCCTGACTAAGACTGATGAGTAAATTTTGGCACTTTGCTGGGTAACCTTACAGTTCTGTTAATCAAAAAATTAAAAAGTAGGGGCAGAATCTATGTACATTTGAGTACAGATGTTTCTCTATTTTTAAAAGTGGCTATGTTATATTATCTACATGCAGTTGAGTGTACCCTGTTTGGTTGTGTCCACTTATTTTTCAAAGTGTTTAGATGAAAAAAGGTAATAATTAAATGTGGATGTAACTGCAACAAACCAGTAGGCAACATTAACAGGAACATACGTAGTTTGAAAAAAGAAAATCTCACTGTGTGACATCTGGTACAGTTATAACAGATATGTCAAGATGATCTGAGGGGCTGGAGAATGCATGATACAACCATGAGCATCCAAAAGCTGTTTAGAGGATATGAAAGGCAGATACTGAAGGCAGTTCTAAAGGAAAGGGGCAGGGATATCAATTATTTGAGATTAGAGTTAGTAAAAAATATTTATATCACATTACCTAAGGGAGATGTAAAGGGAGATTATATCTTAATATATGAACATAAACCACTGACCATCTTACTGTACCTACTTAAGTGAGCATCTGTAGAACATCTGTAAAACATCACAAATTTTCAGTTTTTATAAATGACATTTCTTTTTATTGTCAAGTGTATAAAACGTTGCACGATTCTGACAGTTTACCTCATAGCTAGGTGTTCATTTTGATTTCCATCGTCTTTATGTATTCTGGTCTGGTATACTGGTTCAGCTGAATGTAGCGATCTATAGCCATTATAGCCAGGTCCAGCATTGACTGATCAATTTTTATGAATTGGTTTGGATATGGCTGAGCTAAGAACCTAGAGTTTGAGTGGGTCTTATTCAACAACTCAAAATAAAATTCTAATTGATTGAAACAATTATTATCTGTAATACAAATAATGTATGATTTTTAAAAAATTTGTTTTATGCATTTAAGATGTGACTGCTAAATTTGGAAAACTGTTAGGCAAAGTGGCTGTTGAGCTACAAAATTCATTTCAAGATCTGGTTGTAAGTCTCAGAGTACAGTATGTCCTTTATTCCATTCCACTTTTTCATATGTATGCTTTTATAAATATAGATTCTATCCAATTCTTTTTCCATCATATTCTGTCTCCCATCAGTAAAAAGCATGGTGGGATTTGCAGTAGCTTGACAGTGTCAGTCATTTAATATGTATGAGTGCTTGGGCTGTGCTAAGGGATATATTGTCCAAAGCTTGATGTAACAAGCCCTTAACCAAGTTAGACGGCGCAGCCAGAGCAGAACTCTCCTTGATCTGCTGGGCTTCACCCACCCTCGTCACTTCACACACACCCAGCATGTGGAAGAAATGACTAACGCTGAATGAAAATGCTGCCTATAAGACTGTCTGAAAATGTCTCCATGAGGGAGCCAAGTGCTGTGTAGAGGAATTTCTGTTCCACTGTATATGCACTATATATTTGTGTGTGTAAGAGACATATAATGCTTGTTAGGTTTTACATAACACACACAACAAAAATGATCAAAAATGTACGTTAAGATGGAACAATCAAAATTGATACACAGTAAACGTGGATGTTAACTCGCTTTTATTTTACTTTCAACATTTGGTTGTGTCCCTAGAAACTTTTATAAACTGAGACCATGATGTTTTCGATGTTTTTGTGCTGGAAATAAGTCTTATAACAAAGTAAATATGCATTAGACATCTTAATAAGACATATTCAAATAAGTTAACTAGAGCATGTCAGTGGGGATGTAAATGTTTGAGCTTGTGAATAATAAACTTAGAGAGTTTGACAAACTCAACTTAGACCATTTGAAGTGTGTATACAATGAGAAAACAAAAAAATGTACATGGAATTATGTAAAAAAAATATATACAGTATACTTTGATCTACATGGTATAGTTATATGAAGGGTTCATGGGTTCTGTTCATTCCTTCCTCTTTACACAGCGCTATTAAATTCTAAAATTGGACTGGTCAATGGTTGTTGATTCATTTTTCTTTAATAGCAGCTCTGACAGCTGTACTTGATGTAATTTATATAACTTCAATTAGCTGGTTATAATAAATCATTTCAGTAGTAACAGCTAATTCACAATTGGTGAACTTTGGTTGTTGAACATCATCGGTTGTTATTTACCAAAGACAAAGTCGAATCAAAGTCTTGTTATGGTGAAGCATTCTATAAGGAGACGTTTATTTAACATTTATGGAAGGAGTCTCCAATATCAGTGCTTTGTAAGAGTCAGTGAGGTTTCCACCATGCGAGACTCTTCCAGTTTCTCTGTAACATGACAAGCTCCAGTCTCCAGGACTGGAGTTATTAACCCATTTGTCAAACAAGGCTCTGAATGGCAGCATGGACAGGGCTACTTTCTGTTTGCTGCCACACCCTGGACGAGTAATGCACATTTCAGAACATAAATGAATACATTGTTTTTTATTTGAGTGGCATATCACCCACTTGATGATAACAGTCCATTACTAATTGCTTTTGTATGCTAGCTTATCTGCTTGTTATATAAAACTAAATACTCGTTGACTATACTACTAAATATATTTCCATTTCATATGGCATATACACTACAGAATACAGAGGAAAAGGAACATAACACATGGTGTTCGACAGTCTGTTCATTGTCTCTATATAGAAGTGAGAGTGATAAAGAGAAACAGACAGACTAGCCAACCCATGCACATGAGCTGAACACAGTAATTACCATCCTCAGTCAAGTCATGCCCACACAAAAGAACTTCTGGCCTATAATGTACTCCCTGTGATTCATGTCCATGTTTCCAGCAGAGGCACTCCCTCGCAGTGTCTGCAGCACAGAAGGAGAGTCTGTCGGGGCTGAGAGATACTCTATCAAAGGAGTTCTGAAAGGGAATACGGAGTACAAAAATATTTTTAAAAAAAGTCTGGTTCTGGTGGAAGCAGCAGTCTAAGATGGGAAGATCTCGTGGAGAATGATGAGGATGAGTCCCTGAAGAGGCTGGGTCTAGGGCAGAGCAGGTCACAAAGGACAGGAAGAACCTTAAACTACATAGTTGCTCTCTGATGGGCGATTAGTGTCAGAGGCCTCCTTGGTTTCTTTCTCTGATGTGGTGTGGGACTTGGGCCTAGGGTTTGTTTGGCGGTGGAGGAATGACATTCCCCCACGATATCCTGGAAGAATAAAGATATAAAATGAGCCAAGATGCTTAATAATGAAAGATTTCTCAGCTTGTAGTCTGTTTGCGCTCATATTAGTTAATTACTCGTTAACTGCAAAACATTTAAAGGAGCCATTTGTCATTTTTACAGCCCTCTGTTGCCTGTAAACTGAATTGCAATTTCCACTCTGATGAGTCTTCACACTCTGCTGAGCAGCTTGCGAGTTGCCTTGTAAGAAAAAGAGGCAGAAGTGAGCAGCTCTGTTCCGACTGAGGGGCGGAACTAATTTACAGACTGAAAAAATGTAAGCCTGAAATGAAGGAATTAGGTAGATTCATTGCTGGTTTTTTTTGTTACAGTTATTAAAGATATATAAACACATACACATTACAAATGGCACCATCAGACTTATATTACACTTGAAAACATACACGCACACAGTTAAGTACAACTGCAAGCATTGTAGTTGCAACATAAGTTGTTACAACTAATAAACAGTACTTAATTGATTAATTGATTTATCTCATTGTTTCCTGACATATAATGAAAGCAACATGTTACAAAATGAAGACCTCTGTTTGTGTTGATGTGCAAAATGTTACTAAGAAACTTTAAACTATATATATATATATATATATATATATATATATATATATATATATATATATATATATATATATATATATATATATATATATATATATATATATATATATATATATATATATATATATATATATATATATATATATATATATATATATATATACACACACATACACACACACAGGCATGATTTTAATATAATTTTAAGTGTAGACACACAATAATAATACAAAAATGCCTGAAAATAATAAGCCATAAGAACTTTAATGCCTGGAACCACATGTGGGGTAAAGGGAACAGAGGCAGATGGTGGCTAGCAATTACATGAAGCCTGTAATATGATCCCTTTTTTCCACTGTTGAAGGGTTGAGTAAAACAAAGCTGCAGCGAGGAGCCAACATACCACTCTCACTTTCACTTGAGCCTCCGGAAGCACCCGAGCACGCTCTAGAGTTACCGTGGATTAAATGTGCTCATGTGTTTACGGCATGTAGTTAGTAGCTGAGGCTTGGGAAAGTGGCTTTAGGGCCGAGGGGTCTTAGAGGTTTTAGACTGAACACTGTGTGCTGTGATCAGGTTCCTCACTCACTCTTATTACAGTGACGTCCGTGCCAACCCTCCTGGCACTGACACCTGTTGGGCTCCACGCAGGTCCCGTATGCTCCACAGCTGGGCTCGCAGACAGCTGCATACACACACACACAGAGCATAAATAGAGACACAATGTTTAGCCTTAGGATTTAGAAGGGAAATGTTGCTGTTCATAATCTCCTCTGCGAGCCCATAGACCACCAGCTGTTCATTAAACAATTTATTTTGTGTGTGTGTGCGTGTGTGTGTGTGTGTGTGTAAATAGAAGCAACTCAAAATGCCTGAAACATAATATAATATAATATAATATAATATAATATAATATGAGAAAAAAATAGTATACATTCTAACGATAAATAACAAAGAGTAAAATCTAAAAATATAAAGTGACAATTAAATAAACATACAAACAAAGCATAAATAGGAAAATAGTAATATGGTAAAGCATGGAATAGTAGAGCAGAGAAAAAAGAAATATTAAAACTAAATATTTTATACAAATAAAAATAAACAAATAAATGCTCATAAATAATCAAATACAAGTCAGGCTAAAGTAAAAAAAGATATAGTTTAAGCTGCTGTTTAAAATTGCTAACTGATGATGCTCGCCATATGTCTTATGGGAAGGAGATCCACAGTGTAGGAGCACATTCTACACTAAAATCAGTTTCATCACTTCTTTTGTATTTTGCTCTTGGAACAGAAAGTAATCCTGTGTTTGATGATCTTAGAATTCCTTGTGGATCATATTCAGTTAAACAAGATGACATAAAAAGGTTCTAGTCCATTTCTAAATAAATAAAAAAACAAAAACAAATAAAAGGACAATAAAATATATTCAGTGGTACTGAACAGAATGTCAGTGAAGTGCTGCTAATGGAGTGATCTGTTCATTTGTCTGTGTTTGTAAAAGTGTTTTCTGCTGCATTCTGTACAAACTGTCATTTGTCTATGCTCTTTTAAGGTAAGCCAAGGGATTACAATCATCCAAATAAGAAAAAAATGAAAGCTTGAATCATCTTGTGGTAAGGCATGACTTTGAAAATTAAAAAAAAGGTTATTAAAAATTTTGCATAGGTCAAAGTGGAAAAGGAATAGTGAAAGAGGAATATTTTCTCACCTTTTGAGCACAGATCTCCGTGGTAGCCCTTGCTGCACTTGCATTTGTTCTTTCCTATACATTTGCCTCCATTTCTGCATTGCTGCCGGCATTTACCTACGGTAAAAACTATAGTTACGCACTGCCTCTGGACACACCACTGTGTACAGGCAATATTGACCAACAGTTCATGGTAAACTATAGTACAATATACTTTTGGTTAAATGTTTTAGATGGAGCCCTTCTCTGTAATTCTAGTCTGTGTGAAGCTGAGATGTACTGATATGACCGCTAAGACATGATACAGATCTGAAACTGACATTCTCCTAGTAACTGAGCCTGTGTGAACTTTTTTGTTAAGTGCAATGTTAAAGGATGGGCTTTAACCCAAGCTGTGTTATGTTCAATGTAAGATCTGTGTTATGTCAGTCAACACCATGTGAAAAAAAATAATAAAAAAAAATCCATCAATATGAAATCTAAGTGTAAAATCTGGACCGACACCGTCAGGCTAAAATCAGCCATGAGCCTGATTGTTGGATAGTGTATTGGATAGACAAAAACTATATATTATTGAGTAATGTAGAAAAAGGCAAAGAAACATAACAGATTCAGGTGTAATTCTGTGCTTTTCTGTATTTATTACAGTGTTATCTTCTACTGCTCTAAAAGTTAACACATGAAAAAAAACAGGCCTGGATTTAGTGATTTCCATGTGAAACCATTAAGCAATGGAAACTGTGCATCGTGCATCTTATAAAGAAAATAATTACACCAATTTCGTTTTTATAGCTGTTAGGCAATTAACAGCCTACAATGTGATATAAAAGTAGAAAGTAATTGAAATGAGGTAAGGGGAAATTTGATTCTTTTGTAAAACAGAAGCGTGCAGATGGACAGCCTTCTAAACGCTTGACGATTCCCTTATGTCTCTACAGGCAGTTGTGAGCTACAGAATTACAAACGCCTGTTTTATGCCTAAAATTATACGTTTCAGTGAAATCTTTATCCATGGAAAGATTATGATGATTAAGATGTGATATCTTTATTACAACATGTCTTCACAGAGACTGGAAGTTTATATATAAAACATGTTACCCTATCCTAGAGGGGACTAGAGGCGTGTTTCTTTTCCAGTCGAGTAGCTATTCCAGTCACAGACAGTTAAATCTGGGAAATACTCCTGAACTAAGCTTAATCTGTGTCATAGATATATTATATACTTTAATGTCTTAATGGTATTTCCCCTTAGATATCAGGTAACAGGACTACATGAACTACAGAGCTGAATGGAAATGATTAATAGTGCAAAAACATCCTGTCTCTGTCTCAGAGCGGGTGGGGTGGGGGTTGGGTGGTCTGGTTAAGGCAAGATGACAGGAAAGGATATATATATATATATATATATATATATATATATATATATATATATATATATATATATATAGAACTTATCTGTACACTTTTTTATATATATATATATATATATATATATATATATATATATATATATATATATATATATATATATAGTACTTATCTGTACACTTTGCTATATATATATATATATATATATATATATATATATATATATATATATACATATACACACACACACACACACACACACACACACACACACACACACACACACTGTATACCCTATTTTTTTAAGTACAAACTTTGTTATAGATTTTTTATTTTATGACTTCTACATTTACAGCATTTGGCAGACGCCCTTATCCAGCGCGACTTACATTTCTGTCATTTTATACAACTGAGCAGTTGAGGGTTAAAGGCCTTGCTCAAGGGCCCACAGTGGCAGCTTGGCAGTGCTGGGGTGACCTTCTGATCAGTAGTCCAACGTCTTAACCACTGAGCTACCACTGCCTTTACTTCTACATTATCAAGTCAGTACAAAAAACATTTTAAATTCCCTAACATTAGTTTTCTAGCACAAAATTAAACGTTACAGAAAAATGTTTGTATGTCATTAAAGAAAGCAAGATATTACATAAGAGACACTTTTCAGACAAAAAACACAATGAAGGCTGCTGGGTTTTGCTGCAAAAATAAGAAGCAAGTGCGAAAGTCAAAGTCTCCAGAAGAACTGTGGCTGGTTCTGCGATATGCTCAATAAAACTGTGTACCGGAGATTACTATTTTTATTTTTATTTTTTTTGTCACACCAAATATTGACTTTGTTTCATTTACTACTGTTTACTGCTCTTTATTGTATTTTCTTTTTAAATGTAGAAACATTTAATTTAATTATATTGAAGGGATCTTTGCTCTACAGCATTTCTTTGCGTGTGCCTCATATTTTTGCACAGTACTGAGAATATATGTTTTAGAAGTATTTTTTTATTCAAAACAAGGAAAGTAAATGTTCAATATCTTGAATATTTTAACATTCAAGATTCCGCACTATTTCTAGGCCCCATTTAAATGTAAGCAAATGTGTGATGTTAACTGCTTTGTACAAAAGGTCAGATTTTCCTCATGCCTAATCTGAAGCACGTGTTCAGACAACACTCTGATGGATTTGATGTGAAATGGATCATAAGTATTTGCACAAACTTGTGGAGTCCATGCCATAGCCATTTTACATCATACTTAGAAACAATGTTGCTTAAATCAAAGAAACCACATAATGTTATAGGAACTCTAAATCAGTTCATTTTTCCTATCAGTTCTGTTAGAATTAGCCATAAAGTCCTAACCATCTAACTACCACTAACAGCACAACACTTTGAACTCATGGACTGGAATTTAGCACTCATTGTTAAATTGTTAAATAACATTGTTAAATTATGTCACGTTTGCCCATGTAGGTGCTGGCCCATTTGGCATTAGTGTGAGAACACACTTCAGTTGGCAAGTTTATTTGGGAGGCGTCTCTGGGGACAATGTGTGGTAATGTGACCATTACAACTGAGTGACAAATGCACAAAGGCTTTCCCTTTTCCTTACCATCAGACACTAGAACATAAATTGACAAAGATGTATTATTTCTTATTCTCATATCTTATTTCACCTGAAATTTATAATTAAACTTCTGTAAGTATGTTTGAAAAAATTAATATGAATAACCCTGGTTCCTGATGGTCTCTCCAGAGTTTTGGAAGAAAAACATCCTCCACCAGATGAACTGCATTTGATCCTTTAAACTAAATCTAGGCCTGATCCAACAACCATATTTTGTGCAGACTTCCTACCCCAACATAAATATTCTCTTTGATCAGAAGATTATTTCTCTCTCTATCCAAGAATTTATGAGTCTTCCATTTTACAGAGCTGCACTCATGAATCTGGCTGGATTGTTTGATAGCTGTATTTGTGTATCATCAGCATAGCAGTGAAAGCCAAAAGTCTAAAGGTGTGTATATAAAGGGAGAATAATATGGGACTTCAAGCAGAACCATGTGGCTCACCCTAGTGTACATTTCTCTGCTCTGAAGAATCTCCATTAACTCTAATAAAATAGTAGTTGTCCATCAAGTAAGATCTAAACCAGGCAAGAACTCTGTCTAAATCAACTGGGTTTTAAACTTGTGCATTAAAATATCATGGATAATAGTGTCAAATGCTGCACTCAACTACAACAGCACCAAATAATAAACATATCTACATGAATAATATAAGACAACATAAAAAAACAATCTAAGGATATCAGCATTAATCTGTGAATAGTGCTGATTCTTTTCATTCTTATGAGCATGTTGGGGAATGAATGGTAATTCTAGTGATCACAGCAGTCAAGATGCTGTTGCCTAAGGAAATACTTGAGTGACTGAGTGACATTTATTATGTTAAAAATCTTATTAAGAGATGATTTACAAGAGCTCTGATTGTACTCACTCGTTTCACAGCGGACACCCTCGAATCCAGCAGGGCAAACACATTTCCCAGGATGGAAACATGTTCCGCCATTCAAACATGTAGTACTGCAGTTTACTGCAAACCAAACAAGAGAACTGTATTTACAGGTTTATTTTGTGTATAAATATGCAATACACTTCTCAGAAAAACAAACAAACATATTAAACTGTACCTTTCCTTGTCATTGGGGTGGTTCCCTCAAGAGTGCATCTTCTGTACCTTTAGTGTATATCTTTTATACTGTAATGTGAATGTATTTACCTTTAAAAATGATTTAAGGTTCAGAATTGGACCTTAAGAACCACCCTTGTATCTCGAATTAGCTTTAGAGCAGTGGTCACCAACCCTGTTCCTGGAGATCTACCTTCCTGAAGACTTTAGCTCCAACTATAATAGTGCCCACCTGACCATCTAATCATTACCTTAAGGAGTTCTTGATCAACTAAAAAGGTGTGTTAGATTTTGGTCGGAGATGAAACCTGTAGGTAGATTTCAAGGAAGGTGACCATTGTATTAGAGTAATACATAAATGTACAATACATGCACATTTACAGACATAACATACAAACTAACAGTACACACTAATATTGAGGGCACCCCAATGACAAGAAAAGGTATAGTTTATTACCCTTTTATCTTTGTGTGTGTGTGTGTGTGTGTGTGTGTGTGTGTGTGTGTGTGTGTGTGTGTGTGTGTGTGTGTGTGTGTGTGAGTGAGAGAGAGAGAGAGAGAGAGAGAGAGAGAGAGAGAGAGAGAGAGAGAGAGAGAGAGAGAGAGAGAGAGAGAATTTATGGTTATGTTTTCCGATACCTTTCTCACAGCTGGCTCCATAGTAGCCAGGAGGACAAATACACACTCCTGGACTCATGCACATACCTCCATTCAGGCATCTTGGTGAACATAAGGCTGGGAGACAGACACAAGTAGATATCACTGTGATGTATTTTACATTTACCACTTCATGGCATTGAGGGTTCTTTGGACGATTGATGGTTCTAGCTTTATAAAGAGGTTTTACTAGGCACCATTATCAAAGGACCCTTAGGGTGCTAGGTGCAGTATAGACCAGGGGTTTTCAAACTTGTAAGATAAATTCCATGGACCCCATCAGTCCAGATTTATTTCATGGAAAGTACTTAAATGTGTAGAGCTTTTAATTATTTATACATTATTTCTAGGCCTACTTGTTTTTGCTGTTGGGATTAAACCCATTCAGTTCCAGTGACCAGTCAAATATACTAATAAATATATGAGCTCAATAATAAATATAATAACTTTAGTAATTGTGGGTTGTGAGTTCCACTGCTGTGACTAAATTGAAGGCACAGACCCCTTGGCTATGCTTCACGGACCCCTGGATCCCCCTATCTTGAGAACCACAGACAGTGTCTATACCTATTTTATGGATTTCAAAGTAGTATAATGACAGCTGAAATTAAGCAACAGCTTTAAAGCAAGTGAAAATAGTTTTAAGTGTTTTATGAAACACATCCCCCTAGTATCAAATCCAATCCAACATAGCACTGGTTACTGGTCTGAAAAAGCATAGCGAATGTGAGTTTCAGGTGTTTCAAAGGGACAAAGGGGAACTTGAAAACTCCTTCTCTGAAGCTGTAAACTAATGAAAAAAACATGGTATTGCCACCCAACCTGCTGTGTAGTTATTATATGAGAAATATAATAATCTGAATATTTACTGACATTTTTTAGCATGCTTTGTAATCTGCATAAGATGTGTTGGACTTTAGTGTATGCTGGCCAGGTGCAATACAAATCTATATTCTATATATACTTTATTTAATAGACATTAATTGGAGGATTGTATGCTTTTACCTTTTTCACAATGTGTGCCATAGAAACCGTCCTGACACTCGCAGACATGCCTCTCGCTGCAGTAGCCTCCATTCCTACAGCCTCCAGGACACTTTGCTTCAGAGGGAGAGAAAAGAATAAAAAGATGATGAGGGCTCTTCACTCTCTGCTTTTTTTCCCCATCACTTTAAGGGTCCTAGACAGGCAACTGAATTCACTCACACACATGCCTTCAAAGGACGCACACATCAATGCTTGAAAAGGAAGAGTGAAATGCAAAGGCTTTGAGGTGAAACCACGATGTCAGCAAGTCTGTCAAATATGCCATTTCAAATCTAGCCCTTTAAATCTGAATTGCTGTGGTCTAGCACGGATCGTGTCCTAATTCTGCACGCTGTTTCTGAAAGCCATGTGTTCTAGTCACATTAAAGGCTCATTCCATGGAAACGAGTGTAGCTTCCAGACGTGATTTAAAAAAATTTCCTCTCTTTCTACAAGCAGTAGCGGTGTCTGGAATATTTGCAACAGCTGACTGGCTGCCCTAAGGGGAACCTGGCACCAACTTTCATTCCTCTGCTACAGAAATAAAACACATATGGAATATTTGTCTCATCTTCTCGAGAAACAAATCCTGTCTATGTCCAGTTATGGCCTAGCCTCTGGCCACAGTCATGACAGAATCCCAGCTGACGACGACGGTGGTGTATTTTCCTGTGTTTTGATCATTACGCCACCTTCAGCTGTCACTGGCAAACGTGCTGCTTCCTCCCCACAGAGAGACCTCAGCCAGATGGACCATTTGATCTGTGGAGTGTGTGTGGAGGAGGGTGTGTAAGGAATGCAACACTAGGTGTGTGTGCTGGGGGGTCACGGACTGCAGCTGGCAGATTTCACATGACATCATGGGCCAGCCATGGCCTTTGTGTGTGAAACGCAGTGGGACCCGTATCACATCTCTCCTTCTCTTTTTCATCAATTCTGAAAGTCATCTCAAAGACATTAGGCATCAGACACATGTTTCAGTCTGTGTGTGCTACAAGATCATTCTTCAAATACATTCATTTTCTTGCTATTAATACAAACCACTGTTATGTTGGGCTTAGATTAGCTGCATTTTGACACAAGAAGATCCATTGACTGTTTATACTGAGGTCTGACCACAAACCACAACATTAGCTGTCTATCATCAGACAGAGAGCAGAGGCTGGGCCTTGGCGCCCAAAGCCATTGAACTTACCCAGCTTTGTGTTTTCTCCAGACAGATGAGTTCTCACAAAGAAAAATATGCAGAGCTAATCACAAAGTCATTTGGTGCACCAATCCAATGGTCTGAAAACAAACCAAAATGGGAAGTGTGAAGGAGCTAACCTTTTTGGCAGGTCTTAAAGAAGATGGCATTGTGTGGGGTCCTCAGAACGACATTTCCACCCCTGTCCATTACCAGAATGGTGACCTCAAATGCTGCAACTCCATCTTGCTCACCTCGGCATGGGAAGCCTACCTGAATCACTGAGTAAACAAACCCATTCGCTATATTTTAGTGTGGAGATATATATATATATATATATATCAAACATCCATTAATGCATTGCCATTACTGGCTGTCCTCTTCCATTTTCAATCAAGATACAAAAAATCTGAATGTGCTACAAGCTAAAGATACACCTATAGTTATATATATTCAGCAAATTTTTCAACTTTTCACCTGAAGTTTTGTGAGGTACAGAGCCTAAGTGCGGGACGTTGACGATGGGGTCGTCCATGATGTCCTTGTCAAAGGAACGCAGACTCTGGAACTCATAGAAGTAATCCTCCTGCAGTGGAATAAGATATGGTCTTTGCTCTTCCCCTTTTCAAATAACAAATGTTTTGAAAGCTGCTGTGGCTGAAGCGTGGGCCTCTGCTGTCTTCCTGCTGAAGGAGAGCACTTGGGGCCAATGAAAGCACGATGAAAAGAGAGGCTATGGATTTGTAAATTTGATTATGCTGTGTCAGTCATCACAACAGAGGAGCACATATATCTACACGCAGTGAATGCACCCTCCTGGTTTATGTGTGTGCGCTGTGTGTGAACTGGTTAATTTGCTCCAAAGGAAATGAGGCTTTACTTTGCTAAATAATGTTCTCATAGCTTTGAAAATTACACACTTGTTAATGTGTACACTTTTGTGGCAAACACACACACACACACACACACACACACACACCACACATAATGTCCCTAAAGAAGTTAAAAGCAAAAGATGACAATTTTTCGGGTCTCCCTCTTTTTCTTCTCCTTCTTCTTCCTATCCATTTTAGATTTCTGGAGCACGGTGGTTGATGAAGGGAAAATACACAGACTGTGTGGAGAGCTTCGCTAATCCTTCTGCTGAATGGTAATAACCAACACAGATAACTCTCGCCGCCAGCCTTTTATGCCCGAGGTCTTTGTTCTTAAGCCTCAGCGGCGGGCTTTGAAGTGTGGAGTAATAGAGCCAAGGAAAGAGAGAACCCTCTCTCTTTTACTCTTGTTCTGTACACTTCTCTCTCCCTCTTTAACCCCACTTCTCTCTTTTTCATTGAGTCAACATACCATTTGTGGATTATGATCTCAATGTCCATGGGCATGTCATGTGTTAAAGCTGGCAGGATCTAACGAATCAGCTAGAAAAAAAAAAAAAGAACCCTGATCCAACATATTCATTTTTTTTTCATTATGATTCCCCTTTCTGATCATTTAGCAAGGTGGATTTCCCTTCCAGTTTATTATTATTTTTATTTATCCAGAAACCTGTCTTTATGATTTAAATAATCTGGTTCTAGTGAATATTGAGGGGGAAAAAAAGTGTAAATTAATTAATTAATTAATTAATCAATCTAGTAACCACTTTACAACATGGATCCAAAGTATATCCTGAGCACACTGGGTACAAGGCCAAGAATACACCCTAGATGCCAGTCGATCACAGGGCACCATGGACAAACACATTTCCATACTCATTCACATCTAGGGGAAACACGCTGTGTTTGAGAAGTGAGAAGAGAAAAGAGAAGGAAACCCAGAGAAAACTCACAAGGACACAAGGAGCTCAGGTTCTAACCAGGAACCCTGGAGCTGTGAGGTGGTTTCATGGGTTACTTGAAATATAATATAATGCATAAAGTCACCTTCCCACTACTTCCACTTAATTATTAATAAACCCAGCACATTTAATCACGTCTGTGACAAAAAAGAAAAAATACTGTCAAGTGCTCCTCTAGTGAATGTCTCAGATATATGAATTAGCACGTAATCGTGTAGCATTGGCATACATTTAATGAGCACACCACAGAAACTTCAGCATGGATGCTTCAACATAGTAGTATCATTCTGTTGTTTGTAATTGGTTCCACCAGGACAAGCATCCTAACTGTGGTCCTGTATGTCTGGAATCTATCAGAGTTTTCAGCATTTTAAAGCTAAGATCAGATCAGTGTGATTCTTAATGATATTGGTACTGAATGCGTTTGGTTATTTCCTTGCTAAAATACATCTAAACCTGACAAAGTTAAATCAGGGAAATCACCAGAGTGATGAAACTCAAGCTCTGAATCACATGCAAGTAAAAATGTGACATGACATGATCATCCATTTCGCCACTTAGACTGTAAATCCAGTGACCAACAACAAAGAGGATCAACAACACAAAAACAGAATCTGAATGGACCTCTGGGGCTAAAAGCAGTGGTGACTCAGCGGTTAGGTTTCTGGACTACAGATGGGAAGGTGAAGGCCGTGGTGGTGAATTCGAACCTCGGTACCGCCAGATATCCAGAAGCTAGCCATCAAACCTTATGCGCTTTTTTTGGTCTGCCAAATGAATAAATGTTAAGTGTAAATGTAACAGACGCCCAGGCACGAGTGTGCTGATGGTCCGGATGTTTGGGCCACGTGCCTGCAGGGGCGGATAAAGCAGGCGTGCGCTTTGATCCGTGATCCAGCAGCTTTAATGCGCTGAAACCTCAAACACCGACAGATGCTTTGACAATTTAACAATATATGGTTCTGCCCTTTAACAATATACAGTATGGTTCGAGTTTCAACCAGTTAGATCACATTGTAAGAGAAGATAGTGTCGTTGTAGGTAGCTTATTACTGCTTTATGATACGTCAGTTAACCTGAGAAAATTTTCCAAAGGCTTTTCTCTACTCCATTATTAATTTAAGACATCACTGTAACATTTCATTGCAACAAATTTGAACTGTAACCAATATTTGGTAGGTTATATTCTTCTTCGGCTTATTATTATTATTATTATTATTATTATTGATTAATTAATTACAGTAGAGATGCTAAAACAGTGATACTGTGTTGTTCAGATAAAAAGTGCATTATATCCAGGTTGTAAATCTGCTCTGGATTGTTTACCTGATCATCAGTCACTTGCCAGGTGAAGTTCACGTGGTGGATATGAATGGGGATGGAGGGCATCCGCTGCTGCGCTTTCCTGAAGTCGTGGGTGAACGGGGCCATTTTCCCCTCGGACACAATTAAAATATCCTCCTCGAAACCTGGCAAAACGAAACAATCAAGCACTCAGACTCCATTTAAACTGAAATAATGACTTACAGACAGACATGCGAGCAGTTCAATCGATTACCCAAATAAAAGTGCAGATAAGATGCTCTAGAGAGTTACTATCACAGTTCTGGCACCATGAAATGCCAACCGCCCCCCCAGCCCCCCCTTTGTTGTTTGTTTGTTTGTTTTGTTTACCTAATAATGTCCTTGCTTGCCTGGCATCAATCCACATGTACAGACTTCCCTGCTCGGGGGCAGCTCCGACTAACAAACTCCTCAAAACTAGAATAAAGTAGGTCTTAAAACACAGCTGAAACATGAGAGTCATTAAAGCCATTGCGCACAATACTCCTGCTTACACCCTGTGAACTGCTCTATTTAATATTAATCTTCTTGATGTTTAAATCCTGCGCATTAAATGGATCCTCACTGCGTGAGCAGTTTAGGGAATGAAATGTCCGTGCGCTTCGGAGTCTCCTGCTTTAAATACATCACCAGCCGTAATGACCAGCTCTGACCACTGGGTGGCGCGACACCGAACTGAAACCGGACTCGAATAAAAGCCGACGGGTTTGTTGTTTTATCGTTTAGTTTTCATACCGAAAATGTATTACGTTTAATCTCATAATCACTGCCGTGTCAGATTTGTGTTTTTATTGAAAAAAAAAAAAAAGTGAAACACCTATAAATCTTTCACAAATATATAATAGTATTAATAAACATTTAGCAAAGTTACTGAGTAATTGTGTTCGGATTGCTAAACTTTATGACAAATATATGTATTTATCTTTTATAATGTATTTCTAAACATTCAATACATTAATTAATTAAGCATTTAATTAAAGATTTACCTATACATTTATAATCATACATTGTTTATACATTTTATGGTGTTTGAATATATTTATAAATATTTTATTTATTTGTTTGTAAATAGGTCTATTATGTAATATTCATATTCCTCTGTTTAAATGATACCGAAACCATTAAGTGAAAAGCACACCTCGAAATATTTGAATTGATTTAGCTATTCGCTCAGTTTAATTGGTAAAACGCACCAGGTACCTTTTTACGTCACACTAAACACAGAAATAAAACTAAACACAACACGACATAACTCGGAGAAACTTTGTTTAAAATGGTTTTATTGTCAGTTCAATACTGGTTAGTTCACTTGGCTAACTTTTTTATTCGCCCAACTTTACTGTCTGGTTCGGCTATTTGTACGTCACTTCCTGTAACGCTTTCTGTGCGAGTTTTGTGCAAAGATGGCGTCCGTGCAGCTAACGGACGAGGAGCTTTTCTCTGAGTTAAAACGCCTCGGCTTCACTCCGGGCCCGGTTACGGAGAATACCCGGCCCGTGTACTTAAAAAAGCTCAAAAAGCTACGCGAGGAGCAACAGCAGCGGTCCAGAGGCTTGAAAGGGAGAAACGGCAGCAGCGTCACCACCACCAGCAGCAGCAGTGGCGGCGGCGGCGGCGGCGGTAATAACGGCCACACAGCGGCGGGAGCCTCGGCGTTCCGGGCTCGGCCGACGGCAAGTGACGTCACACACGTGAACTCGACTCGAAGCCCAGGCACTCGGCCGCTTTTGAACGAAAAGCGAGCAGACAGGAGCGGAAAGTTTGTTCTGGGGTTTAGCTCAGACGAGTCAGACGTGGAGGCGCCGCAGAAAAAGGGAGGCCTGAACCACAGCGGCAGCAGGAGAGACCGAGGCTCGGCGCTGCACTCGGTAAGGCCTACACAACAGACACCCACCGCCGGCGCACGCAGAAGTACCGGTCTCGGTTTAAACAGTAATAGCAACTCAAATCTCGGGCTTTCGGAGAGCAGAAGAAGCGTCTTCGAGTCTCCATGGTGGACAGACCGGGGGAAATCAAGGTTCGGGGATTCGCACCGCGATGTGGCGGAGGATAAGGACGGCGAACCACAGGACACTCTCGAGGATGAGAGTGCGAGGACCGGGAGGACTCTGAACGGTAGTAAAGGGTTTTACAGCAACAAGCTCTCTGGGGATTATTCTGATTCAGATGAAGAGGAAGACGACGACGACGACGACGACGAGGAGGAGGAACGAGAACGCCGACGCGAGCGCCGTCTGCTCTCCAGACGGAGTGTGTCGAAGTTCACATCCACTCCGTACAAAAGCGTCTGGGAGTCGGAACGCGTCCGGGAAAAGGTGGCAGACACCAAGTCCGGCGCTACCAGTCTAGACATGGCGAATGAGTGGGGGGAGGACGACGGAGAAACCAGCGAGTTGACCGGGAGCTATCTGAAAAATTCCCGCTTCACGAGTGTAAACGGCGAGGAGAGCAGCAGCAAAAACGGCGGGGAGGCCGCGGCGAGCAGCGGGAGCTTCAGCTCCGGACTCAGACCTCGGTTTTCCACCTATAACAGCCTGGCCTCGACTTACGCCTTCAACCACTCGAACCACACCGGTTCCAACCATAACTACAGCCACAAACGTAAGGCCACGGGGCCAGAGGATGAGCTGCTTGAGCAGTTTAAACGGGACGAGGTGTCGGCCACCGGCGGCTTCAGCGCACACTACCTGTCCATGTTCCTCCTGACCGCCGCCTGCCTCTTCTTCGTGCTGCTCGGCCTCATGTACGTGCGCATGCGGGGCTCCGGAGCCTCAGACGCAGTTATTGGTGAGTATACTTGTAACACCGAGATCCCAAAATACATTGAGGGATTTTGTTCGTTTGATTTCCAAAGCCAGTTTGTATTTTGATGTAAGGGAGGCCTAAGAACTTGAGTACCCATGTCTCAATCATCTGCTTTAACACCTATTACCACGACCTTTTTTGAAGGCCTTGGGGTTTGTTTAGACTGCATTCATACGCATTAGAGTTTCTATAGCCAAGCTCTCAGTCCCAAACATGGTGTCTACATGGGAAGGATGGTCCCAATGTCTTCTGTGAAGTTACACATTTGCTGAAATATTGTATTACTCATACTAGTAGTTTTGTGGTATTACAAAAAAAATCAAGTATGATAATACTTAAATGCATTTTCACAATACACGATGAGCATCACTATATTTTAATTTACTACACTTTTGATAACGTAGCAACAAAACAGTGATACATTCTGATGGGGCACCTTTTGGGGCTTTCCATTCAATATTTATAAAAAAAATAATAATAATAATAATAAAATAAGATATTTAACAGCACAAAATATTAATAATTAAACCATTTGTGCAAAAGTGTGTCCAATCAGTTGCTTCTAAAATGAGTGACTAAACTGGAGTTACAAATACCTGATGATATGAGCACAGCTCAAGAAGTGTTTAATTGAAATTTCACATTTTCTCAGTCCCTCCAGGATTTTGCGATTGCAGAATCAAGCAAACGCCACAATATTTGCAGGAAGCTTCAAGTTTTCTAAATTACTGCAGATTTTCTGCAGATTTGGGCCAAGATGTGTCATGTGATGTCATCACAACGCGCATTCACCCTGTTCGATTCATGTGCGTCGAACATGAGTACAACTAAAAGGTCTCGTTACCAACAAACATCACCGCGAAAGACCATGCAAAACAATTTTGTGCAATTGCAATTTTGCCAAATTCAAGTAGTTTTCTGCAAAAAAAAGCACAAAAAATCTCCACAATTTGCATAGCAAAGTTTGAAAAAAACTGGCAGCAAAATCAAGCATTTTTGGCCACAACAATCACAAAAAAAATCCATGAAATCCTGTACGGTCTGCTTTCTTGTGAGTTTAGAAGCCAGTTTGCTCTGAAAAGTTAAAAGTGGCAGGCCCACACGTTGCCAGTGGTCACCCTAAGACAGGAAGTGCAATACATCGCTCTTGTTCTGTTTCAGGAGATCAGCAGGAGAGCAACACTGAAGCCATTGTCATGCAGAGGTGTCTCAACTCTGTGTACTTTACATACTGTCCCAATATGATCGGCAACCAGTGTTCACTTGCTGGTGACCAGTTCCCCATATCGATCATTTGCCAATTCTCACCCACAAGCTAATGCTCCGTGTCACATGACGGCTGCAAAACCGTTTTAGCCTCTTCTGTATACATGAACTCACAGACACCCACAAGTGGTTAGTGTTGCTCTGACACCAGTTTTGTCAGTGTTTCCATGCTGGCATGCGCCTGATTATGGAAAAAAATTGTCTGTGCAGACCAATTAATTCCTAGTAAAACTCGTTCTACCAGACCTCACCTCAGCCGACGTGTGTAGTGCAGCAGGTGGTGGAAGCATGTGCTATAGTTACTGTATAGTTTGTGAGGGTTATACTGTTTAAACCTGCATAGCAAATAAAACATTTGTTTTGCTAAAGTCAGTAAGACGTAGGGTTTATTTTCTTTCACTGGCTTAATAAACCTACGAGTTCTCTGAGCAACTACAAATAAAAAAAAAAAAAAAATTAATTGCCTGGACACAAAATATTTTTGGCTGGGCTACTGATTTTTCTTCCCCTGATGTATATTCGGTATTTTAGCAGGTAATGTCTTTTGTGTTTTATTCTGTTTATAGTGCAGTGTTTTCAGTCCTTTTCCTGGCGTAGTCCATCCTGCACTGAACATGTCACTGTTTTTTCTGCTTTCGCACCCCCTAACTCATCAGCTAATTAACAAGACCTTTAATTCTGGGAAACACTGAAGTGCTATTTTTGTGTTTTAATTACCAGCACAGCTATGTCTGAGGAAGCTAGCGTCTGTATTGAGAGCATGAGTGTGTGGTGTGCCCAGGGAGAGTCTGGACTAAAGAGCGAGTGGCAGACACACATCTAGGTCACAGACAAGCTAAGGCAGACTAATTGCTTGTCTCTCTGGAGATTTTGGAAATCTGTGCCCACAACTACATGTTTACTGTTTGCTGTTAGCTTTTTTTTTTTTTTTTTTTTTTTTGGCTGTTTGGTTTCTCTGTATAGTTTTGGGTGTAGATGTGTATAATTGTGGCAGACATGTAGCAATGTTTTGCTTTATCTTTTTTCTTTTATTCTGAAATAGTAACGTTGATGCATTTTTCTTCTGTAGCGCAATATAATTCCAAGAGAAACAGGCACAGCTTTTTGCTTGATGATAGCGTTTTAGAGGAACTGACTTATATTTATTATATTTTCCTAAAATAGCATTAAACCAACTGTTCATGGGGATGAACACCATGCTTGAAAGGGTTAAACAGTATACCAGGCCAAATGGTGTTTTGGCATAGTTTTTCCAAGTCTATTTTTAAAAAATATTTAAGTTTCTTTAACCAAATAACTTTCTGCCTCTGTATTGCACCATAATGTATTTTAACTGTATTAAGGATGATTAAAATTACAAATTTTTTTTTTACCTAGTTAGAGGTATGAATGTGGAAAATAATTGAATAGCAGGAGTATTAATCTGTCAAAATGAGTTTTGAATGAATGACAACTTTCCCTAATGATATTAGAGACCCACCTTTGTTCATATGCAGATTGTGTGTGTGTCTGCCCTCAGCAGTTATGAAAGGCAAATGTAGTGGGATGTAAGTCTCTCTTCTACTCATTGCCATTCATTTTCTTATTGCTGCTCTGTTTTTTTTTTCCCCTTTTACAGGCAGAAGCCACCCATTTGGTGCAGACTTTGATAAGTCATATGTAAGTAACTTTATTCAATTTATAACTGTTGAGAAGTGAAAGGTATGTATTGTGGCCTCAAATGCTTGAAGCAGATTTATATATAATACAAATAGCATATGATATTTCATTTTTAAACATAGAGGGAATGATGTTCTTGCAGTATCTTCCTGTCATATCTAAAGAGGTTGGATATGATTTGTAGAAGGATTTGGGGACCAGTTCTCAATACAGAACATTTCGAACTCCTTTCTGTTTTTTGGTTTGTGCATGTAGACGTCCCTCTTCAATTCAGACCACAGGGTTTCAGTACGGTTCAGATATCTTGTGAATGAGATGGTCATTGCAAAATATTGATTTTTGTGTTACTGTTGATGTCCGTGTTGATTTAGTTGTATGCTTGGGTCTTCTTGGTAAAAGCTCCATTTACAGCCAAGTTCTAACCTCCTGGCAAAGCCAAACATGCTTCGGGATAAAATGTCCTAAATCCTCATTTGTCAATTTGTGCATAAACTCTATTGTACAAATTTCAACACAATATGTGGAATTTATTCAAACAAATGCTTGCCTAGACTTGTGAGCATATTTACACACTGTTTTGACCATGCATACACAAGCCCACGCATTAAAAACAAGACTGCTGTGCATCAAGCAATACACACACACACACACAGAGAGAGAGAGAGTGCAAATTTTCAACAACCAGGTCATGTTTTTTTTTTTTTTTTTTTTTTTTTTTTTTTGAAAGCTCAGAGGGGCTTATCAGCAGAGACTGATTCTTGAAACCAATTCTGATAAATTTGTACCATCAGCTGGAACCTAAGTTGGAGAGAGAAACAAGGCACACAAATGTGATACCTGTTCTACCCACCGCTCCTAAGACCTTTCAACCAAATGACCTATGGCTACATAATTTCAGAGAGAAATTGTGGATATATGAGCTATTTCCCAGCCAACATTGAGTAGGATTATACCCACAGTATTAGATGATATAATTTCCTTTGGCCTGACCTTCATTCAGTTCTCCTACAGCAATACGCAACAGGCAGGTGACCTTGCATGCATCTCTTTGTTGCACTTCTGAAATGTCCGAGTCCGTTTTTAGGTATCCTTGAAGCAATGCCTTCATAGCATATATCCAACAGCAACAGATTCCAAATGCCTCACTTGAAACAAACTCTAGACTTTTTACCTGCTTACTTGTAAGTGAAATAATGAAAGAATAACACAGATCTGGCCATGGAACATCTGAGCAGCCAGTGGTCCAATTACTTTAGGTCTCGTAAGAAGAGGTGGACCACATAAAAAAGTGCTGTAATTCCTACACCGTTCACCTGATTTGGATAAGAATATTCTCAAATTAAAGCTGAAAGTCATGTTCATAATTGAATTACAACTCCAATATACTGTTGTAGACTGCAAAAATAACAATAACTTTGTCATTGTCCAAATAGTTATGGACCTGACTGTATATTGAGAGAAAACACTATTATTTAAATAGTAGATCTTATGAAAATGTATGTTTTTTTTTTTTTAACAAAGGTAAATAGTGTCATTTTTGTTTTTATGAAAGCCAATAATTTTGGAGGCCACATTAAATCTGTGCTAATGGCTGAATTACTTTTAAAAGGTTCCTTGTTTTTCCTCCTCATGTGACTGAATGATGTTTAATAGGCCATCAAGTGGTAAAACAGGTTGAGCTGCAGTGAATCTGTTACTATTTTAAAACAATGTTCGTGTTCTTTTGTTCCTAGAACCACACAGAGAAAGACACCATTCTCAGTCTTCTACTCCATCTGCATGACCATCTGGCCAATACTGCAGGTGAATATAGAGTTCAAAATGGAATAAAACAGTGATGATTTGTTGTTGATTGAGCTTTTAAATAGCTTTGTTACAGCAAGTTGTTTGAGACTTTCCTCAAGCAAAACTAAACAACTGCACAAGCAGAAAGAATCAGGATTGTTCAGTGCTATAGTAGAGGCTAGGCTTTGTGTGCTCATTATCTTCTGTTAATTGGTTTGCTCATACTTGAAGAGCCTGTTTGTGAAGTTTTGATGGAGGCTGTTCAATGGATGGGTAACGTCAACCTTGTGATTGGTGCATGTGAAGATTAAACAAGTTTACCATCCAATTTACGTCAGTAGGGGAGAAACTTGGAGATGCCGTATCAAAAGTCCAGTGGGTGGAGCTGGACCTGATCCCTCTCTTCCTATAACCCTAACTCTACGATCAAGCGTGCAGTGATTTTGTCGCTGTACTATGAAGTCTCCAGTAGGTGTTCCCAGTAATGGTTGCCATAATAACGTTTATCAGTGGGTGGCGCAACTAGAATGCCACTTATGACAACAAATCAGTTTTCTTGCCACTACAATTTGTGTTGTCGGGATACGGGAATTTCTAACTTTGATACAATACTTTGAAAAATATCGATATTTGATACCATTTTCGATACCACGGGGAAAAATTGCCACAACATTAAGGGCATAAAGTTGCAGATTTTTATTTAAAGATAAATATAACAAGGCTATAACATGATATAACGATGTATATTTTTACATGAATGAAAACTTCTTGAGGTACTGCACTTGTTCAAAAGCCTCTGATTTTTTTTTTTTTTTGATTTCAAAAGCGTCTGCATTTTCAAGCAACTGAGTAATGAGTAAAAAAATCAAATGGAAGTAATTATTATTCTTCTATATGGAGACATTCTCTACAGAGGTGAGTGAGAGTGACACCCATTTCTGTAGCCTAAAGTTTCTTTGCAACTAGTTTAGCTTTGAGAATTACAACGGGACAGCACGCTTATCAACAACAGTTTACTGGGCCATCTCGTTTATTGCTTCAGTGATGTTGAAATGGGAGCTGTTACCAACCGTCTCGGAACTTCAGGTACTTTGCTAAATTAGTGTTGTTAGCACTGCTCTGTAGCAACGCTTGCATATTGGCTTGCTTGTGTCCTTTGGCTTTCCGTGTTCGTTTGCCTCAAATCTGAAATATTTCCAAATGTTTTCTTTATCCCCCAAAACCGGTAGCAGGGGCTCTGCACTTGCAATCTTTCTAACGCCATAATGAAAATGTATTTAACCAGAGTGAATGAGACGAGTGACGAGAAGACAGCACTGCGAGTGAGTGAGAGGGGGCGGGGCTGTGTTCGCACTGTGGTGTGTGTCAACTCACTGTCGGATAGAAGAGAGAGTGAGAAACGGCAGCTGGTATCAGTGTATCGATACTGTGGGAAATGAGTATTGAAACGGTTTCAAATATTCAGAATCGATATGTATCGAAAAATCTTTATCGTTGACAACATTAGCTACAATAAAACATTCTGGAGGGAGAGCACTTGTATGTAAAATTCACCAGTGTATGTGTGTATATGTATGCATCATATGAGATGAAGGAGAACCAGTATGTGCTCTTTGCCATTGCGGCCATCTATCTGTGGCGACAGTGCAAGCGCCAGACTGTCCGGCCTCGCATGCAACATGGTGTGTACCACCAGCTGGTACAGGAGCTGCGGTTGGATGAGGTCTGGTACCAGCAGTATTTAGGCTGGACAGGATTCCATTTGAAAAGCATTGCATTCTTTTAGGATTTAATCAACCAAATCTGATTGCCTATGAGGTAATCAGCTCATCATGGTATTGTATGTGATTTGTTGTGTTACTCATGGTTGACACGATTAATAATTAAAAGTTAATATCCCAGGTTTTTAAGTGCATTCATCAACTTACTTGAAATGCCCACAATGTCGGATACGTTTTTCCACGCATCATTATTATTATTATTATTATTATTATTATTATTATTATTATTATTATTATTTTTTTTTTTACTCGTGTCTCTGTATGTGGCCAGAGACATATAAAGAATTGGCCAGTTGCTAACCGCTAGAATAATTTTTCCTCCATCTTTTCTGCACTACAGCATCTGACAGGAGACGGATCAACGTGCGCTTTACTGTCTTCACTCCCATTGGTAGTCGCTGCATCAAGTCACTCCATATATGCATAAGGTTAAACTAGTCGCCAACGTTCGCTGTCACTCATATTGCCGGAAGTCGTCAGCTCTCTTTGAAAATGAACGGTCTCTGGTCGATTTGTCGCTGCGAGTCGCTGTATGCGTGAAGACCCCATAGCCCACAAGACACTGTACAACACAGAGCAACACACTCACCACCATGTGTCCAGCCTTGAACACACTGAGCTGTCTCCACACCCTGGAATTTTAGGTTGACTCTGCCCAGGTAGAAGGAGTTGAATTAGGTCTGACTCCATACCCTGGACGTTTGGTTCTGCAGTGAGGGTTACTTGGTGAAGTATATGTAGCCACTGGAAAATCACCAGTTTTTCAGACTTTTTAATGCATGCTGTGGCCAACAAGATCATCATCTAATTTTAAAACAATATGATTTTCTGGTGCTTTAACGAGGAAAATTAAAATGAATTGCGTAAATTAGATGTTAATGTCTAATCAGGAAATTGTTACTGTCAGTAACAACTGAATTGGTTAGTTAAAGTAGTGATAATATCATAATACTCCCAGAGAAGTGTATTTTGATGTACTTAATGAATTGTAATTTTGTACAGTAACATTTCCAAGTTGCCTTTTGAACAATAAGAGATCTTGTGGTTAAAATATGAAATCTATTTCTTTCAGGTGAACACGACTGCAAAGATCTCAACGAGCAATTAAACAGAAGTATCTCCTTGTCTGAGGCCACCGAGTATCTGAAGGTAGGTTAAGTTTTGCGCAGTTAGTATGCCAGACTTCGTTATGATGTGCTGGGAGTGGCTATGAAATAATCCGAGTTATACCACATTGCTGTAGAGTTCTTGATTATGATTGGTCAGACGATATTGATTAGTATAACAGCAGCTCTGAGAGTAGTGTCGCAGGTAAAAGCTAATTCACAATGACTTGTATGGTAAGATGTGTAATCTGTACATTTTAACGGTTATTAAGAGACCCCAGACAGGGCTTTGTAACACTCAGAGGTAAAGTTGTTTCCTTAAGGCCTCTACCACAGTAACATAACATGTTCTATTTTATGTTTTATTGAAAAGATGAAAAAAAAAAAAAAAGGCTGGTGAGTGTACACGAATTCGGGCACTAGTAAGGACCCTGGCTCACTACACATTGGGATACTGATGACTCAATTTCCGGCAACGTGACTACACTCGCGTTGTAAAACATCACTGGCATTTATCAACAACAGGCAGGACCAATATCTTTCTTTATGTCGTCATATAAATGTGTTGGCTTAATTACACGCATTTCTGTCATGGTACTTCAAGCAGGGTCTTAGGCTAGCTAGTGGATTTTTTAAAAATCATTAAACACTTAAATCGTTAGACTCAAACTGTACATAGAGCGTCAAATAAAGTTAAACATATGCTAACGTAAGTAATCATTTGAGAGCTACAACAACGATAACAAGCTGCTTACATTTGTAGACGAAGTTGGCTGAGAGTTCATCCGCCATTTTTTTTGAGCTGAGAGGTTTCAGACTTCATTTCCGGTAAGGGAACATAGTGAGCATTGATGCTCCCTGGTTTTTGCGGTGCATTGTGGGATTTTTTTTTAGGGCACAAATGTTCCAGTGCACTGGAAGGATTGTTTTGCAATTGAGACAGCCCTTAAAATGGCCGACTCCCTGATAAGTGCCCTTATGTCATAACAGGAACTAACTTTTACGCAGATGTTTCACAACCTTGAACAGTAGCTCAATAAAAAGTAAGGGTTGTTCATAAATAAATAAAAATTATAATCGTTGGCAAATTGCTGTGGCGTAAGTGTAATAAAAATGTCTTTTAGTCTGTTCCTCTACTGTTACATTTAAAAAAAAAAACAAAAAAAACTTTTTTTTTGGGTTAGCGTGATAACGTATTTAGTCATTTATATATTTTTGCTTTATCTAGATGCAAAATAAAAGCTATGAAGGTTGGATAGAAACAGCCATGGAGTGGATCATTAGAACTGGAGATATTTCTGGTATAAGGTAACGTGAACCAATAATTTGCTCTAGTAAACATTTTTACTTCTTAAGAGTTTCTTAAAGTAATGGGACTTTATTAATCCCCGACTGCTGGGCTTACAGGTTGATTGCAGATAACCCTATGCAACTAGTGGAAGATGTGTCTGACATTACTCGTCTGGAGTCCACTCACCCTCGCATGTCCTTCATTTGCCGCTTTCGACGAGCCTTCTTCACTGTGATCTACAGAGTGCTCCTCATCCTTGCTGGTACAGCTCTCAACACGAGTTTCATCATGTGCTCTGATTTGAGGCTAGATTCATTAAGGATAAGTGTATGGTTTGGCTTCTGGTTCAGATAATGCAAAAGCAGACACCCCTTGACCCCTAGACCACTGCTATGTAAATCCAGCCTCACCCTTTCTTCAGCTTTGCCTAAATCTCTTTGATGTTCGTTATCCATGGTCTGCTCTGTCTGCTTCCTGCTTCCCCAAAAGGAATCGCCATTGTTTATGCCGTACTGCGTTACATGAAGTACCGATGGAGGAGGGAGGAGGAGGAGACCAGGCAGATGTATGACATGGTGGAGAGAATCATAGGTATTGATGCCAGGTTTCTCCATTGCTGTTTGTTCTGCATGAATGACCTTTTGCGGTAGTGAAATGAGATGAGTGTGTCAAAGCTTCATTGCTGTCTGTACAGATGTCTTGAGGAGCCATAACGAGGTATGCCAGGAGAATAAGGACCTGCAGCCTTATCTGCCCATTCCTCATGTGCGAGACTCTCTCGTTGAGCCTCAGGACAGGTAGGACATTTGACCTTTTGGCTGGACTTTTCAGAGATGTACTGTCTGTGCTAATCAGGTTCAGCTGACAAACCCGGAAAATTGTTACGTAAAAAAAACGTGTTTGTTTTGCTAATAGCTCGCAACATTAAGACGAGGTAAAATGCCTCGTTGAAATTTGGTCTGACGAACATATTTCTGAACATACAGTACTGTGCAAAAGTTTTAGGCACATGCAAAGAAATGCTGTAGAGCAAAGATGCCTTCAAAATAATGAAATTAAATATTTCTACATAAAAAAATAGTGTAAAGAGCAGTAAACAGTAGTAAATGAAACAAAATCAATATTTAGTGTGACAAAAAAAAATAAAAATAGTAGTCCCCAGTACAATTAGTGCAGTTTTATAAGGAAATGAGCTGGTAAGTTTTATTGAGCATCTTGCAGAACCAGCCACAGTTCTTCTGGAGACTTTGACTTTCACGTTTGCTTCTTATTTTTGCAGCAAAACCCAGCAGCCTTCGTTGTGTTTTTTGTCTGAAAAGTATCTCCTGCATAATATGCTACTTTCTTTAATGACATACAAACATTTTTCTGTAACGTTTAATTTTGTGCCAGAAAACTAATGTTTGGGAATCTTAATTTTTTTTGTACCGACTTGATAATGTAGAAGTCATAAAATTAAAAAAAATCTATAACAAAGATTGTACTAAAAAAATAGGATGTAAAACTTTTGCACAGTACTGTACATAAAACACAGAGGTTTACAAAGTGTTCAGCGAGCGTCTCAATGAGATGGGCTTTAATTCCTCTGTGGAACATATAAATTATAACTACAGCTAAAAAGAAAGCCACAATAAGCTCGTGGAGCTGCTGTCTATCCGTCTGGCACACTCTGACCAATGAGCGGACAGTTTACTCACATGTGACCTGCATAAACACATTTTGGTACGCTTTGATATGTTGCCTTGTGAAAGCGAACCGAGCCAAGGAGAAAATGCAACGTTGTAACAGTTTAGTCCCCGTTTCGGAACATGGCATAGATCCACAGGTCTGGAAATGCCCTTAGACTATGTTGTATTTACGTTGGACTCTATGGACTTATTTTAGGCTCATCATTGATGAGTTAAATCTTACGTTAATTATGTTATCTATGCGAAGGCTTTCTGTTACTTTGTACTTGGGCTCCCAGAGCAAATTTCATTGTTTGAATAGTCTACTGTTTATATATTCACAATTATGTTTTCAAAGACAGAAAACTTTCCACTTGATGTCACTTGTGATGCTCTGGGTAATATCTAAAGCTTTTGATTTTTGAGCAAGGGTGATGTGTATATTTATTTATTTATTTTTTAAAAGAATTTTAGAAAGAAATGCTTTCTCTTTATTTGGCTTAATTTTGTTCACGTATCCATATTTTAGAAATAGACGTTTAGTGATATAAATGTAAGGAAATAGCATAAAAATAATTAACTTGTATGAACATGGTGTAAAACATCATGTAAGTGAAATGTAGCAAAAAATTGTAGGCATGTAGAACCAGAGTGTAAATACACTGACCAGCAAATTTCATTTTGGTGCAAACCTGAAAATTGTACTTGTTTTTTTCCCCACATAGCCTTAAAAGTATGTCCTCTTTAAAAATGGTAATAATATCTACAGGTCTCATAAGACAAGTGTAAGAGGTAACTTATACATGCATTTTTGTGTCTCTCATTAACAGTACTTCCTTTCTACAATCTGTGTAAATCTAAAGGCTATGTTGTTTTTGTTTGTTTGTTTTTTTTTGTTTGTGTGTTAATTTAAATGTCAGGAAGAAGATGAAGAATGTGTGGGCCAGAGCTGAGGCTTTCCTCTCTGCAAACGAGTCTCGCATCCGGACAGAAACACAGAGGATTGGAGGTGCTGATTTCCTGGTGTGGCGCTGGCTCCAGCCTCCCTTGTCTTGTGACAAGACGTGCACAATGCCTTCCAAAGTATGGCAGGGAAAAGGTAATTCTGCTTGTTGCATACTATGGCATCAGAAATGTTATCCCTCAACCTGTGTATGTGAAAAGTGTACCTGTTTTTATATTCAACGTTGTGCTTGCTGTGCTTTACAGCATTTCCACTGGATCGAAGGAATTCGCCACCAAACAGCTTAACACCATGTCTGAAAATCCGCAACATGTTTGACCCCGTAATGTAAGTACTGGCTGTATCAGCTCTCTGAGGTTTGTTAACAGAGTCGAGAACTAATGAATATGAGAAAGCGCATATATGTAAGCTTTAAAGAGTACAGCAGATTTAATCTTTGGCAGGTTCAATGGATTTAAAATGCTTGTGAACACGAAAACAAGTTTGACAAGAAGGTTAAATACATCAGATGCTGTGTGTTTTAAAGACCTGATGTTTTCTCAACACCCAGTTTTCTGTTTGATAGGGAGGTGGGGGAAAACTGGCATCTTGCCATTCAGGAAGCCATTTTGGAGAAATGCAATGATAATGATGGGATCGTCCACATTGCTGTTGATAAGAATTCACGAGAGGTGGGTTTTCTCTGTTCACTGCTGAATGGTGTGTGTGTCACATGAGCCTTTTTCCCCTCATTTCAGCATGCCCTGGGCAGCATGTTTTCTTAAAAAATAAAATAAAATACCCCCAAGTATGAAAGCACCGTAAAACTCCACATTCACATTGGAATCTACATATTGGTGGTGTAAAAGTTATCATTGCATCATCTTGAGCTCTTCTGTCCCCACAGGGCTGTGTTTATGTGAAGTGCCTTTCAGCAGAGCACTCTGGGAAGGCTTTCAAGGCACTACATGGCTCTTGGTTTGATGGTAAATGGAGCGGAATAGGCAGAGGCATCACAGTTTACATTGATCTTATGCTTACTTACAAACTGCCGTTGTGCTTTATCGAGCTCCTGATCTCTTGTGCCTTCTGTTCCAGGAAAGCTGGTGACTGTTAAGTACCTGCGTCTTGACCGCTACCACCAGCGTTTCCCACAGGCCTTGGGCTGTAACACACCCTTGAAACCGTCCAGCTCCAGCATGAACACCATGGCCCGGCAACACCAGCGCTCGAGTACATCCAGCTTCCTGAGCTTCTCCTGAGCCCTAAATATGTCCTCTTGTGTTCTGTCTCCCTTTTTCTTTTCTTCTTCTCTCTCTCTGAGAGTCTCCCCCTCTCCTGGGTCCTTCCCTGCAGTTGGAGCCATGCTCAGGAGCTTTTTCCTCATTGAAGACATGGTAGTCTTTTGTAAGCAGGTCTAAAGTGACTGTTTGCTGCAACCCTGTCAGCTTGTTTGTCTTGGAGCTGGAGCTAGAGTTGTGCACAGGGAACATGTTGGGAGTTGCCAGAGCTTTGCTTAGGACAGCTAGTCATGCATATCCCTCCTCTCAAACGTTGGTGCAATGGACACAATTATCTATTTCGTGCTTTTTTTTTTTTTTTCTTTTCTTTTTTTTGTTTTTTTTTTTGGGTTTTTTTTATTTTTTTTTTTTTAAACAGACTGGCTTTATGGATGAAACAAGGAAACATGGCTTCCAATTTATTCTAATATTCAGATCTGAGGATATATGAGAGAGAAGCTGCTGTCTGTGGTTCTACTCTTGTCTCTTGTTTTGTTTCTCCAGTTTACTCCTCTCCTTGGTCAAAAGGAGTTCTGTTGGGCTATACATAGCTGCATGTGCTGGTTCCAATATCCCTATATTTATGCTTTAAATTGTATCATATAACGTGGATGTTTATTTCCCTGAAGACTTTTTGACTTTATGTATTTCCTTTCTTTGTAGTTTTTAGTCCAAAACAATGGCATGCACACACTCTAAAAGGGGTGCTGTAAATATTTGTTGAATGGTGGTGGTTGAAATTGTCTGTATAAAACTGCAGATTGTCATAAGCTCTAATTCATTTCTTACCAACAAATGAGTGAAAAGCCGTGTCCGAGGGGATGCTGTGACCACACGGTCATGCTATACAAGCCGCTTGGTTTTGAAAAGTGTGTAGAGTTGGCTTATTCTGTAATGTAATGCGTGATACCCCCACTTCATGCATTTCTCACCTCAGTCTTGCCATTTTGATTGTATTCCATTGTACTCTAATGTATTAGTATGATTATTATTATTATTACTATTATTATTTTCTTTATTTTGGAAGTTATGCATTTTCATTATGATTGGTGCAGTTCGATTGTTTTGACATTTTTACCCTCACCCACAGACGTCAGTGATTTAGTGCGCAGCTAAAGTATTCCACAGGATCAGCAAATCTGGTCAGGTGTTGAAGTTTGTCATTTCCACCCTTCTTTGTGCATTTTGTTTCATAGTCCTTTGAAACAGGGACAAATAAGCCATGCTGATCTTCACAAAGCATGTCATGTTTTGTTTTAATATGATGGGGGTTCATTTGAGATTAATAAAGTGTAAGTTTGTAAGAAATA
The DNA here is from genome assembly GCA_023630585.1 of Cranoglanis bouderius. Classification (NCBI taxonomy): domain Eukaryota; kingdom Metazoa; phylum Chordata; class Actinopteri; order Siluriformes; family Cranoglanididae; genus Cranoglanis; species Cranoglanis bouderius. Next base: position 23,884,436 of record CM042538.1, read on the forward strand.
TTGTCCCCAATTAATTATCAAGAGTCAGATTAACTCCTACAGCACATACAAAAGATATAATAATTTGGCTATATCAAAATTGCAGAGGGTGGATCATTTGACCAAGCAGTTACACGATGGGTTTGGTAACTCTGTCCCAAAGTCCTCCATTATTTTTTTTTATTATTTTGATTATTATTGCTATAAGAAATACAGTGCAGATGGAGTGGAGTATTTGCAGCAAGATGTACAAGCAATGCACAAAAACATAGTGCACTGTTCTCTGCAGCAAATAACCAAATTGTGCCTTAATTTTGTGCTGTTTTAGGGACTGGCGCTGCACTTGTTGGGAATGTATTTACATTTTTAAAATTTTCCAAATTTGACTGTAATCATTTGAAAAGTAGAGGTAGTCAATTCCTTATTAAAACTCCTGAGTATATTGTGTGCATTTAGAAAAGTGACCATGACATGAGATGTCTAGTCAAATGTACACTCATGGGTGCAGTCAATATTAACTTTTCATCAGTTTGCTCATCAGAGATACACTATATTTTCCCCCAGTGCATGCACACTTTATTTTTTATTTCTTTTTTTTTTTTGAGTGCAGGGTTTGACCTATTTTAATTTAAACGATTGTATGATCTTTTTGGAGCTGATGTGTAAGAAATAAACATGCTAAAAGCGCAGACACAAGTTGTTACTGTACTTGCACTCAGTGTAATTTGCTTTGTGGCCATATCCCAGTGTTGCCGGTTTACCTGTTACCCCTTTTTAGTCTTTTTCCTTTTTGTATTCCATGCAGGCTGTAAATTGAGTGAATGTAAACTTGATTTGGTGGGGCACGACTTGAAATTGTGCCTGACTTGCAGCTCCATTATTGATGTTTTTTGTACCCCCCCCCCCCCCCCCTTTTTTATCTGTACAAAGTAATATTATGCAGCAGCAGCAGTCTCAGCACATTGTATGGTTTTGACCAAGATCCCTGACCTGCAAGCCAGAGGGGAAAGTGAACAATAATCCAGGCTTTTTAAAGCTTCAGGTTGTTCTAATGTAATTTGTCACTTGTTTAAACCTGCTCTAATTAAAGGTTTATTAGGGGTTTTTAATTTGAAGTGTTGTCTCATATCTTGGAGTCTTGATTAATGATGATTTAGTATTTAGTGGCTGAGGGAGGAATGTTTTATTTAACCCATCTAATTGTACAGCTTCACTGATGTGAATAATTAGTAATACAAGTGAACTTCTCGTTCATAAAGTATCACTTAAAGATCGTCACCTGCATCAAGCGGACTGTAGCAATGGCTGTCCATCTTATGGCTATCCAAGCATTGAACATCAGCAACATCTAATCATGATTTTTTTTTTTTTTAAGTGATTATGCGCCTTCATATACACAATCTGTTCATTAATGTGTTTCATAGCAAGATACTGACTTTTATATAAGACAAAGGCCTAGTTGAAGAGATGGCTTGTAAAATGAAAAGAAAGGATGGACTGAGTCCTTGAGAACAAGTGCTAGATGAAATTGAATTGTTGCTGTTTAAAAGTTTCAGCATCCCCCTATCCACCCAACAGCAGAGTAAGCTATGCACATTTGAATAACAGGCTGAATATATGCTATAAATAGTTGAATTATGTTCTTAAAATAAATCTCTGCAGTCTAGGGATCCATAAAACGTATTTTACGGTTAAAGTGGTTACTGATGCAGCCAGTTTGAAAACTCCTGATTTTGCCGACGTTGTCAGAAACAACTTATTTAAATATAGAGTTGATAGGGTGCTAAGCTGGTAGTTATGCGTTCCCTTACTTATTAGCAGCATTAGCCAAACTACAATGGCAAATTTACATTTGTGGAGATGAGAAAATGACGATTTCTGGCTAAAATTTTCCTTGAACTCGGATTTAAATTACTCTGAGCGAATAAGGGATTGATTTGTGACAGACGTTAGGTTAAAATCATAGTCATTCATGTAGCTGCTGACATTCTTAACGGTTTCCCCCCTTGAGGATTAGTGAGCTATTTGTGCGCGTGCGAATAAATGGCCGTTAATGCTCATATTTGGAGATGACAGGAGCGTCTGAGGAATTTCCCACAATGCACTTGTCATTACCTAACAAGTCCAGCACTGACTCTGCTGTCAAACAGATGCAGCTCCGTGTGCACCTCTTAGCAACTAGTTCACTTCCAACGCTCTACCTGGCGTTGGCTGTTTTCCTTTTTTGTACTGGTAAGTTCCGACTTTATTTACTTTATTTTATTATTAGCTACTCAAACGTATGTATGTTTTTTTGTTTGTTTATTTATTTATTTTACCTAGCTAGCTATAGTATATTTTTGTAGCACTGGGAATGTATTAGTCTTTTTGCCGTCGTGAACAAAAACGCTGTTGTCAGCGCAGTAGACGTCCTTTGGGACAGCAACAGTTTCTGTGTGGCAGTTATTTCTAACTGCCACTTATTACTGTTACTATAGCTAGCTGGCTAACCTTACTGTCAGAGGTCGCATAGGCAACACTGTGTTGCTTGCTAGTTAGCTGATTTAGCTAACTGGCTAACTGCGCGTGCAGTGTCTGTGAACTGTTGTTGCTATGGTAACTAGCTAACGAGTAATAGATGGGTGTCAGATATGCCTTGAGAAACGACTTGAATAGTTGTTGCTCGGTGTTCAAACCAAATGAGACCGCTTTGAACAGGTTGATTTTATGATGCGTATGTCCCTGAAGTACATGATTTATCAATATGGTATTCCTTAAACATCATAAAGAATTATACAGGTTGTTTATATATAATTCATAACAACAATCATGTGCCAAGACCCCACTGAAAAATCCAGCTTAGTCTGACCTGCTACCAAAACACAGGCCGAGCTGGTAGACCATCTTTGCCAGCCGGTAAGTTATGTTCCAGCCTCTTCATTATTTGAATTATTGCCTTACTGTTGTGTTATTTTCTTAAAAGTCTACCTTTTGCGATGTCGCATTAGTAGTGGTGTATTCAGAACCCGTTTTTCTTCTACCAGCACTTACCACCTGGTAAAGATGGTCTAACAGCTTGACATCTGGTGACGGGACAGACCAAGCTGTGTTTTCCAGTGGGGGAATCTACCGTGGCTGGCTTTTTAACACCAGAGCTACCAGACAGAACAAGCTTTTCATACTGACACTCGATACCCGGTTACATTTCTAATGCAGGAATGCATATCCACTTGGATGAAAAAGAAACACTTGCTGCAGAGTTTACATAACATCAGCCGGTCTCTCCCACAGCCATCGGAGCCATATAAGGTCATATAAAGCTGCAGGAGCAATGAAATGTTACCAGGATTTCTGACCCTCCCTTAATGATTATTTCTTGCTTTCTCATGCCTGGCTCTTAATGACAGCCAGTCTCACAGACGAAATAAAGACCATCTCGTATTGGACACGGCATTACTTTGACTCTTGACTGTCTCTCTTCTTGAAATTTGTGAAAGTCTTGCTTTTTAAGTCACAGTGACTCAGCATCTGTGCAGAAAATTATATGGATGAATGATCTAGACCAATGATCTTACACTTTGATTAACAAAGCACATACCAGTCAACATTATTGAATGCTTTTGTAATATTCAGTTAGAATGATGATCGTAGGTGTTTGGGTTGACAGGAAAAAAAAAACTTCAGTTTGGAGCAATCACACACACAAGGTCAAGCATACAACCGAGCATACCCAGCTAATTATAACCTATGCTACGAGCTCATGGTTGTTGTATTTTTAAATGTGGCCTCACTTAACCTCAATAAATCATTTACATGAATATGTTATGATGGCTCCGCTGGCTGTCATTTTTAAATAGCAAAGGAGTGAATGGTGCCAATTCCTTAACCAGTTAAATTACCTGTGAAATCATTGCTAGAGTTGTGTAAATATTTGTTAATACTGAATAAATGTCCTAATAAAAATAAATGTATCCTATATTTAACTCATTAACTATAGGTTGATGGGTCTGTTTGAATAACAGAGCTATACTTGTCACATTAGATGTCATTAGATGAATTATTCAACAGTCATTAGCCCAATAGATCTCTTCTGTCTCACAGTGTCACCCGTATGACCACTAGATGGACCTCCTTTCACATAAATTCTAGCCTTGCATATTTTCTGCCTCTCTGCCTCTCAGATTGTGTTCCCTTTTCCTCAGTAGTAAGCTTTTTGTACTGGTGTAACGAGCCCTGTTAATTTGGATTACAAAAGCACATTTTAGCATTATAACATTGCGCTTGTTTGATTCTGTAGTTTCACCCGTCTGTGCTGAATGACCCTGGCCCACTCTTCTTCCTTGTAGCAGCACTACCTCCGCTTGAATTCGCTACGCTATAGGTGCGATGGCGTTCCATCCTCTCCGCACTTTGGCCCTGGTGGCCACTCTCCAGTACTCGAGGTCCATTACGAACATTGGGCGACTCCTAAATGTCACCTCCCTAGGTACTGTAACTTAAGATGTCTATTTCTGTGACCAGTTGAGGGAGATAGCTAATGATGTCCTCAAAGTTTTAGTTTCTAAAACACAGGTCACAACTGATTTTTATTTATTTAATTTTTGCTTTGTGCTGATCTAAGACCAACCAGCTCCTTTCCTAATAAGCCATCACATACAGCACCGTGTATAATTTGCATTTACGCTCTCTGCATTTAGACCACAATTTGGCCATTGAAGGTTAGCTGACTTGAAGCCTAATTTATATACGCAAACAAAATCGGTAGTATCTGAGCCTCTAGGTAACATTGGCCATGTAGACAGTGTCTCAGTGTTTAGGCTAGTTCACTTCCTGTCATCCAAAGTTCACTGAGGGTTTATCATGTGCTACAGCCAGAGGAGTCACTGATTTGACAATGGCCAGGAATTTTGCATGTCTTCCCAAACATGCTCTTTTCATGAAGACTCTGCTTTACACATGAACACTTTGTTAGCTGTAGTCTACACAACCCATAACTCAACATCTAAATGTTCTCACACACATCTGGTGTGCCCGGAAAAAAGGTTATGGTGTGTATTTGAAATTTGTTTTGTTTAGTTGTTTATGAAACTCTTAACTCTTACCTTTTTTAATGAACTCCTGGCTTTTTCTTTACCCTTCTTCTAGTGTTTCTATTTTCTGCCTAAATCATTACTGCATTGCATACCATATTTTCCAGACTCTAAAACATGATTTTCTTACCCTCTAGCGGCTGCAGTGAATTATAAAAGATAGATTGGATCATTCACCACAAACTTAACATGTGACCTCTGCATCATGTACAAGGGTTCAAACAGAATCTAAATGTTATTATTATAAATGTAATATTTTTATCTAATCAGTTAATGTTCACATCAAACATCAGAATGAGGAAATACTGCGATCTCTGTGACTTTAACCGTGGCATAGGTGTTGGTACCAGATGGGCTGGTTTAAGTATTTTGGAAACTACTGAACACAGAAGAGCTACTGTAGCACAAATTGCTGAAACAGTTAATGCTGGCTATGATAGAAAGGTGAAAGAAAGAACACGCAATGCATCACAGCTTGCTGCGTATGGGTCTGCATAGCCGCAGACCGGTCAGGGTGCCCATGCTTACCCGTGTCCACTGCCGAAAGCACCTACAATCGGCATGTGAGCATCAGAACTGGACCATGGAGCAGTGGAAGAAGGTGGCTTGGTCTGATGAATCAGATTTTCTTTTACATCATGTGTGTGTGGGTTGCGTACCTGGGGAAGAGATGGCTCTGGGCAATGTTCTGCTGGGAAACCTTGGGTCCTGGCATTCATGTGGATGTTACTTTGAAACGTACGACCTACCTAAACATTGTTGCAGACCAAGTACACCCCTTCATGGCAACGGTATTTCAGCCTCTTTCAGCAGGACAATGCACCCTGCCACACTGCAAAAATTGTTCAGGAATGGTTTGAGGAACATGACAAAGAGTTCAAGGTGTTGACTGGGCTTCAAATTCTCCAGATCTCAATCCGATCGAGCATCTGTGGGATGTGCTGGACAAACTTGTCTGATCCATGGAGTCCATGCCTTGACAGATCTGTTTTGGTGGCACATGGGGGGGCCTGTACTATATTAGGCAGGTGGTTATTATTATTTAATGTTATGGCTGATCAGTGTATATAAATTTTGATATTTTATATTATTTCTATTCTAAGCATGGGTGTCTTATACTCTGGAGCATATTATACTCCAGAAAATACAACACCTGTTCTCCTGCAAGGTTTCTATTTAGACTGGGGTGCTTTGTGTTCTGCTCACAACATTACTTGCTTTTTCTCATCATTTTTTCTCATCAAAGGTCTTTCCGCTGCTTGAAAGATGCTGGTCATTTTAGGATTAGTCTCACTAGCCAGACCTCTAGCTTCATTAAGTATTTCAGAAACTACTGAACACAGAAGAGCCACTGTAGCACAAATTGCTGAAAAACTTAATGCTGGCTATGATAGAAAGGTGAAAGAAAGAACACGCAATGCATCACAGCTTGCTGTATATAGGGCTGCGTAGCTGCAGACCGGTCAGGGTGCCCATGCTATGTATGAGGCAATGTGACTGACAGGACAGATGACCTGTCAGTGAATACTCAAGATTATCTCATTTACTAACCACTGACTGTTTAAAATTATTAAATAATTTTAATATAAAGACTGGATTCCATGAACCTTTTTTTTCAGTCCAGTGACCGTAACTTGCTTCAAAATGTTAATTTGTGCTGCTCAGGGTTTTCTTCCCTATTGGAAATGGGTGCACAGAAGTGTAGAGTGCTACTCAGTCTGTAAACCTCAACAGTCTGAAGGTTGTAGCCAGAAAAGTGTACAAAAGATAAACTGTTATTAATTTTTTGTTCATGAAATAAGGAGCATCTGAGGTTGAGACTATCCTAAGGTTGACCACTCTGCTGTATGTGTCTGACTCTGTGACTGACACTGCTGACTTGTGTTTTATTTTTTTCTGTCCTTCCCGTACCCCGCCTTTGTTTTGTTTTCTAGCCTGAGCCTGCTGTCCGTCCTGCAGCAGCATCCACTGTGGTAGCGGCATCCATGTCTGGGTTCAATCTTCTGCATTTGGTGACCAAAAGCCAACCTGTTAAACTCAAGGCCTGCGGGCTTCCCTCAGGTCCACTGGAAGCTGTGTGTGTTTGCAGTGTGTGCAATGTGTGTAGCGTGCTCTGCCTCTGCGAGGTCTAACACACGCTTTCCTCTGTGTGCGCACTCGTGAGTCTTTGTGTGAGCAAGGGGTACGTGATGACGTCACTTACAGGAAAAGCCACTTGGATTAGTGCCAATTTAGTGGATTTAAATTGGCATTTAGTGCCATGTATTTAGTGCCAATCTAGGAACAAGATTCTGGTATTCAACATTATTTTTTGCACTTCAGTTAGGAGCTCTAATATCTGAATAGATTAGTGTACACCTGCATATTGGAAAACAGCACCGTGAAATTGACCACCAGTTTTAAAAGGGGGGAGGGGGGGCGCTTTTTCTGTATCTGACAACCCCTTGCTGCCAGATTTCATTATTCTCTTTCCTAGACTAGATTCTTCAGTTGTTCATGGATCTAACATTTTTCTTAACTTCCTTTAAGCTTGCATGCACAGCTGAGCTTCAAATGGTTTTGTTGTTTTTCATGAATTCTGTGGTACCGAAATATTTTGTGTACTGGGACTTGTCAGTAGCAGTAGATCCCGGCTTTCATGGTAGGTTGGGACAATTAAGACTGAAAATGCATTTGCCCCTATGGATGGTACATTAAACATTTGGGAAAATGTGCTGGAGAATTTGAATCCAATGTCACTGAGCAAATTTTACAGGTTATTTAGATGTAGCCTCAAGTTTCTTTTCTTTCTTTTTCTCTCTCTCTCGCTCTCTCTCTTTCTCTCACACACTTTCCCTTTCTGTGTGAGTATGTCTGTCTAATGGGATCCAGAAGTCGTCTCCCTGTGAGAATATGGAGGAGTCCTGTAAGGAGGGGTCTTCTCTTCTCTTCTCTTCTCTCAGAATTTGTGTCAGAAGTAACTTTGTACTCACTAGACAGAGAGAGACCGATCAATGGAGCCCATTCACCATGGGACCCTTTTAAGACCCCATTATTTCCTCCTTTCACATGGTTTCAATCTTGTGGGGAGGAATTCTCCACATAGCAAAAGTGACAGGACCTCCAGTCTCCCAACACACGGCCTTCACCAAAGCAGGAGCACTGAAAATAACACAGTGGTGTTGAACCACCACAGGCCTCACATGCACAATGAAAGCAGTCTTAACCAATTTGGGGGGTGGGGGGTGGGGGGGGGCTAAATTAGTATTAGCTGAAAATTGATTGGGATTATGTTGTATTTCACTGCATTCCGCATGTTGTCTTAGTGTTGAGATGGGTATGAATGCCTGTTACAAAATTTCAACTTCGTTTTCATTAGGGTTATAAAGTATATAATTAAATTATTTCTGTATGAATGGACAAATATTCAGCCAGTCTTCGATTTGCCCTCTAGATGTCGCCATTGTTGCAGTGCTAGATAGTTTGTGTGCTTCTTTTAATGCCAGTAGTGGTAGATTCCCCTTGCTAAGAAATGTTGACATGGATGGCTACCTAAGGTAAAAATTTGACTGTAAATAATGAACAGTGTAATACTTTGGCTGTAGCACATAATTTTGCACTGACCCAGTGTCACATGCTGTACAGTTTTCCAGGCAAGAGTCAACATACATTAATTCAATAAGGTAATCATATTAATCTTATCATATACTCTTGTTTATCATTAATTAAAATTGCTCAGCAAGGACCCAGATTTCCAAAATGGAGCATGTGTGCCTGATTAATGAGCTTTACAGTTTTCAAGCATGACTGAGTGCATGCTTCTGCGTATAAATGTATGACCGTGTTCATAAACGTGACCCGGACATCATTACAGAGAACACTGACTCATGCTTGGAAATACGCAGAAACAGGTTGTCTTTAAAACTGCTGTATGATGGCTTCATTTGGTTTGCATATTCTTTTGCGGTGCAGATTTCAGTAGTGTGTTTTAAAGTGTGTTGAAGCATAACGTGCTGTACTTGACACTGACTTGTATGTTATCCTAAACTATTCTAGGGACATGCCGCACCAAGAAGACCTGGCCCAAGAGCTTCTCTCAGGAAGAGCTGAGGAAGCGCTTGACACCTATGCAGTACCATGTTACTCAGGAAAAGGGCACAGAGAGGTGAGACAATGCACACGATAGAACAGAGGTTTGTCACTCTTACTATTTCCTAAGACTTTTATTCAGAACCTTGTCGGGTATGCAGTGACTGACTAAAATGTTATTATTATTATTATTATTATTATTATTAATAATAATAATATTGGGATTGTAATATCTTAGAAAAAAAGGTTCTGAGAAAGTTCACCAGACTTTATAAAGGCACCAATTTTGCAAAGACATTTTAGAGACAATAAAGTTAAGGCCAGAGTTACATTTGCTTTTATCTTTGAATGCTTATATGTAAGATGGCTACTGCGCCTATTCTGTTCTTGCTCAGAGTATCGACTGAGCAAGTCCAAAACTATTAAAGCAACATTCCGTGCAATACAAGCATAAATAGTGTAACATGCTGAACAAACTAGAGCTGTGTTCTCAAATCACATACTTTTTGTTCTATTTTAGTTTTTAAGCATCAACACCAACCAATTTCATCATTATGGTTAGTGAATAAGAAAAAAACTGTCATGTAGCTTACAAACCTACTGAAAGGTTGGTTTTGTGTACAAATCTACTAGATCAGTAAATATTTTTACATGTAGGGTCATATGCTATTTGACATGCTGCTCATGACAACAGTCAACAACAGCTAAATGTTTTAAAGAGAAACATGGAAACCTGTCGGACAAAGATGTTTTGGCTCTGGTGTGCCATCTACTGGATAATGCTTTTAATCCTCCTGGTGTACGAAAGTTATGATTATGAGAACAATGCATTCATGTAGCAGCTGCATATGCACACATTCAAGTGTCTGGTATAATCCTGACCTGAGGTTCCATTGCGTTTAGATGGTTTCATGTTTACTGCAGTAATACACCCTAATACATCAGTTAATGGCAATTGAAGAATGCCTTGAAAACTGAATATAGTGGGTTTCAAAGTTTAAAAAAAAAAATCATAGTGGAAAGATCTTAAAAAAGAGTTTTGAGTTTGTTTTTTGGTCAAGTTTTGTTGTCATAGGACCCACTGACAAATTACAGCTTTAAATAACCGAAATGTTATATTGTGCAGCCCAAAAGAGTACAAATATCAATAGACCCCTTTTCCGTGATGTTTTTAGTATGTTTTGTACGCTTTATTCGAACCTTTGGGGTGTTTTTCTTTTTTTTTTTTTTCTTTCCCCTCTTGGTTTTCGAGAGCTACACAAATATTCAAAACATCCGCCCTAGTGATTTATGGCTATGAAATGCATCAGAGATTTGTCACATGAGCTTTCTGTAGTGCTGGATGGATATTGCCTCCTGACCGAGCTTGTTGCTGTCTCTGTTTGTCCTGTCTGGGTTAAGGAGACGAGAGCGCGGTCGAATGCATTGACTATGCCAGCTTGCAAACCATGTCGTGTTTGCAGAGAAAAAGACAGAACTCTGTTACTTTTTTCCCCTTCTCTGGTTGGGTTCGGCCACAGCAAAGCACACGTGGGGAAAGTATTTATCGGCCCATTGGCAGGAGGAATGTGAAAAATGCCCCAGGCCCTGAGTCTTCGTGTGGGTGAGGGTGTTGAGTTTTCTGAGGCCTGCGGCTTGCAGACGATCAGAGGTTACAAAACCAAACTGCTCCCCTTTTAGATATTCCCTCTCTCTGCATGTTGCCCTCACTGCAGCTTGATCTAAACCAGCCATGTTCAAGCAGATCAGCCTCTTAAGCATAGTGGTGATTAAACTGTTTATAAATCATGTTGAATCTCATGACGCTCTTAACCAGATGTGTTGAGCAAGAATAACAAAATGCAGTTTGTTAACAACTCACAAAAATGTTTGGTTGACATGTGTATGGTAAAGGTTTTTAGGTCAATGAAGCTCAATTTAGCAAGTGCAAAACATCTTAACATATTGAGTAAGTCTGTATGAGAGCATGTAAATAATTAAATTGGCCTTTGTACATTTTAGTGCATTCGGGGGAGAATATACAGACTACAAAGAGGAGGGGACATACAGGTGTGTTGTCTGCGGCACCCCTCTGTTTATGTAAGTTTTAAAATGTTCACTATTTTTAAGAATCCTTTTTAATGATTGTTTGTAATTCTCATAATTCACCTCCTGTCCAGCTCACACCATCTCACTTCTGAAGTATCATTACTTTAAATCTAGATTAGAGCTTAGTAAACCCTCCATAGCTTGCTAACAATATATTAGGAACAGTCAGTTGTGTGTCAGTTGTTTTATGTGGTTGATGTGCTTGGAAAACTGTATATCTCTGATCCTGTGTGATTGGTGGGTTTGGGCTCCTCCACACGTGGCCCAGCTGCAGCACAAGGTTAACTCTACCTGACAGGGTGTCCGAAGGCAGCCCAGGAGCCATTAATAGGTCGCCTTTTTCCCACAGCTCACTGGAGAGCTTCAAAGGATGCTGAATTTATGACTTGCATTAACCCATATCTTAGGAACAATGTTCTCAAAGGAGACGGACAAACCCTTCATACCTCCCTCCCATCCTCCAAACTATGCGCTCAGAGAGCACAAATTGCCTACTTATTGCTCGCTAGATATTTCCCAAGTTCATGGTTTTTTTGTGGAGGGGAAAAAGGAATTAGAGAAAATGAAACACTCGGGAAAGAGTTGGCTTTGTAATGGAAGATTGAGCTCAGCGTTGGACCGTGACTTGACATTAGAGAAAAATAGTCCCCCATCAGGTGTAATCCTTTCTTTCTCTGAACCTGTTGTTAGACAGCTCAGCTCTGAAGAGTTCAACTTTTCAAGCCCTAATATTTTTTTTGTACTTTTTTTGTTGCAGGTCAGATAAGAAATTTGATTCTGGCTCAGGTATGTTTCTATCAATCTCTCTAACCAGAACAATTAACTGTATTTTAAGTGAGATGTGGATATCTAATGTATAGATATCTTTGCACCCAGTTTATAACGGAATGCACATTTTGAGTATTGTTTTATATGAATACTTCTGAACTTGTTTGTTGAAATCTTCCATTTGCTTGCATTTTTTTTTTGTCATATTGAAGTGCTGCACTTTAAAAAGGAAACGTGTCTAAATCTATGCAAAAATATAAACTTGCTGCCTTTGACCCCTCTCTCTGTCTCTCTCTGTGTTGCTCATACTCCTCTGAAGGGAGAGGTTGACCTTTTTGCCCTCTTTATGGTTGATTGCAAGGCCGAACGTGTACTCCGTCTGCTGTCTAATAAGGCACTAAGTGTGGGCTACAAAGGTTCACATTCTTATTAATCTACTTGCGTGAAGTAGGCTAACACACTGACTTTAATAAGCTCACAAAATATCCAGCCAGTTATTTTAATGAACGCTATCTGTGTCTGAGATTAATGTATTGCCAGTAAACTTTAGGTTGCTGTCAGTTGTAATCCTTTGGAAATTCCCAGTTCTTAATTTGTTCACATCAAACAATGCTATTCCATTTCATTTGCAATTAGTGCATAACTCTGAGCAAGTCTTTTTTATCACACTGGATAAAAATGAATATGTCTAGTTTACAAGAACTATGCCTTTGAGCTTTGCACCACTTTTTTGGAATGAAGTCTTGCAGTTTTAAGCTTAGTTAGGCCTCTGCAGTGTGTTAAAGGTCACAGGCGTGGGCCCAGTAAAATGTATTATTTCAAATTCGTTTAGATTTTTTTTGTGGCAGAGCATGACACAATACGAATACTATTCTGGGAACAGTTTGTTAATGTCTCACAGCTCTGCAATCCAAAACATTTTCTCTTGTGGTGTTATGTACGCTATTTTTATTCCGTCTCCATTCAACCTACAAGCATGCATGAACTCCCCACAGAAAACAACCTGTAATAGGAACCATGCGGGCCCACAGTGAAAAATAGGATTTTTCCTTTCACCGAGTGATTTCTGTCTTAGCTGCAGAGAACAGAGCCAAACCTCCTGCGTAGTATGCAGCCCATGTTGCAGGCCAGCCTCATATAGACTCAATTTCCTGTTTTGTTAGAGCACTGCAACACTGCTCCATTCACTGCTCTGCTCAATCCACCGATAAAGCTCCATTAGATCAGTGCAGAAACGATCCACTGGGATTCTCCTGCTCTGACTCATAGGATTTCTATATTCCCCCAAGAGCTTCCTGTGTCTGAGTGGAATTTTGTGGCTTTGTAGTTGTGGCCAAGCACTGCCTCCCTAGCTAGGGAGGAGGAAAGGGGGAGAGGGTGGCTGAAGCGTGCTGTGCCTGGGATTGGGGAGCGGCAGAGCAGGGAGGGGGTGAGGAACTGCCTGGCGCTTTTAACCACAGATAGCATCGCAACGATGAGTCGTCTCCTATGAGCCTCGACTCTGTCATGATCACATCAATAATACTACTTTTGCTAATGATGCGACTGTGCAGCCTGGAGCAGCCTTGTGTCAATGAGATCTCGCGCTCCATGGGATCCCTGGGATAAGCCCCTGTTGATGTTCAGCATATGGTCTCAACAGTCAGGGCCCCATGTCTAGCTGGCTGGAAGGAAAAATCCTCTAGAATTACCAGCGCATGGTACCGCTTAGCAATTAAGAAGGAACATGCTGTTGGTTATTGAACTTGGGGTGAACAACAGGATAAAGCTGGGGAGGTGGAAACTTGAGGGAGGTTTATTTTCAACGCAGACCTCTTCTCCTGCTTCCCTATACCATTTTTGTGTTATAAATAAGTTTTAATCTGTTTTGAATCAAGTCAGACTTAAGGATAGAATGACTAGAGAGGGAGAGGAAGAGAGGGAAGGCTTGCCGTGTCAAATATTTTTCATTTTTACATGCACTTTGCCTGCCAACTTTTACTTCATAACCTCTGAATCAGCGGCTGTTGTGAATGACTAATTCGAACTCTAATTGTTTCAAACTGTTCTGCGTGATTTGAGAATTTGCAAGAGCCATAAGTCATATTTCATTGCACCACATAGATATGAAGCAAAGTTATCTCAGTCTATGAAGCAAGTCATTAACTGCTATTACTGTTCATATTAATTTAGAAGGTTTGCTGAGGAAGACTACATATACGAATGTGTTTGCTGAAGCAGTATGAGAGCAAGAGCTCCACAGCTTCCTCTCCTCCAGACTCTCCAGCTACCCAGGAAGCCAAGAGGAGGACCACCCATGAGCCTGCATGGCCGCTCTTTCCATTCGCTCCTCTTTTAGAGAGCCGAAATCTTCCACATAAAAGCCATGTGGTACAGAGATAGCTTGCCACACCAAGGATTAGGCAGACATTTTCTGTGACTTTTATTTGACTTCCTCAGCTTTTGGTTAGACTGTAACCACCTGTAACAGCATGCGGTACATAGAAGTTCTCTGTCTTTCGGTGGAGAGTGTACCATATTCATGTGCCATTTTTCTTGGATGTTAATATTACATTTGCATGTTTGTGTCATGGGCCTGTGTAGTCTCATGTCATGCTAAATGGGAAAACTAGGACACCTATGCTTCTTATCTTTTAAAATATGCAAATCCTGAGACTCTGAGCATGCTGATATGTGCTTTATTTTTAATAAAGGCCACTGCTGCATTCTGTCCTTTAATTACAAGGCAAGCAAGAATCTCACTAAGCAATGAAAAGAAAGTTGGAGAGGGGGTACGCCAAACATCTAGTCTGGAATGAGTTACAAAAATAAACGCTTAGCGGTGGTTTGGCAGGGTCCGATTAAAAGACACTCCAAGTGCTAAGACAGAGAGGGAAAAGCCAAGATGTAGTAGGGGGATTCCATTCTATTGGTGCTTCCAGGTTAGAATAAAAACAAGGATAAATATACACACGCACTACCACACACACCACAGGTTTTCAGATTTACAGTGCATACCACAACAATGTCCTTCCATTTTTTTTTTTATAGGATGGCCATCCTTTTTTGATCTGATCAAAGAGGAATCAATAACATTGACGGATGATTTCTCTTATGGCATGCACAGAGTGGAGACTAGCTGCAGTCAGGTACATTACTTATGAGCAAACTAACAAAAACATTTGGTTTACCACAGGAATATAATGGATGGGTCAATAGATCAGTTGAATTTAATGCTAACATGATCAAACTCTGTACAAGTGAAATTAACTTTGTGCATATTTTCAGTGTGGTGCTCACCTTGGACACCTCTTTGACGATGGCCCCCGGCCCACTGGGAAGCGCTACTGCATAAACTCTGCCTCACTCAACTTTCAGCCAAAAGACAGTGCTCCTGAAGGGGCAGAACCAAGCGGCACCACAGGCCAATCGTCATCTTCTAGTAAGAGTGAGCTTTGAGGGGAATTTTGGTAGACCAGGAAAATATTAGAACATTGACGTATATCCTTTAGAGTTCAATCCTGGATGACCAGGTTCAGGTCAAGCCTGAGGCATTACAGGTGAGCCTAGCAATAAGACAGGTATGCCCTCCACCAATGAGAAAGCTATTCAGTAGCAGTACTTAAACAGCATTATTTCAATGGCCTTGACTGATATGCTCTACTAGCCAGTCACCCATAAAAATTCCCCTATTACAGAGATGCATGTTACCTGAAACGGCTCTCCAGGAAATCTGCTGTGTGCTACTGCTTTTACCATCTATCAGTGGTTTTGATAGAGCAAGACTATGGACGGTGAGATTTTTCTTCTCAAAAATATAGTGGAACATTGTTGCTTGGAAATGAACTATATATGTGTACTTTCAGAGAGCGATGTGTTGTTTTTGAAGTGATATTTGATATCGGGAGGTTGTGGGTTTAAGGAAAATGCTATGCAAAGTGCTCCTGTGAGCGGTAAAATAAACACCAAGTAGAGAACAAAGCATTCTTTCAAATAAAATGGAACATATGACAAATGTTTAGTCTGAACACAAATGTAGCCTGACTTTTAAGGGTGGGTTTTTTGTCTTCCTGCTTATGGTGCGTCTTTTTCTCCTTGCCTTGACTATTTCTGGGGGGGGGGGGTTTGATTTACAGATGGTGTTGACAGTTGTGATTAAACAATTATTGAGTCCTATTTGGCATACCTTGTGTTGTGAATTCATCTGAACATTTAAAGGCACAGACCTACAGAACTTAAGGTATAAATGTCTGAGGAATTACATTTTGTTTTATAATGTCTTTCTGAGTTTCAGAGAAAGTCATCATCTAACATCTGAACTGGGAGTTACAGCTACTTCCTGTAGATAACTAGTCCACATGGATTGATTTTTGTTTTCATCAGAAGGTTTTTAACTTTTGGATGAATATGTATATGCTGAGCAGTTTAGTAGAGCATTATAATATTAGGCCATTAAAAACCCAAGGTTACCATAATAATGTGATATATTAGTCTGGCATAGCTTTCTAAGCAAAATAACAAATTCCAACAACAGCATCTTCAAATGGCCGAGCTACCAAACCAAAATAGTTCAATAATATGTGGAAAACTTCTACTGAGGAGGAAAAACAGAAAAACCATGCAAATAATTGGGGTATTAAAACTTATACTCTTTCATCATAATCACGATAATGAACGGAAATCATAAGTCTAAAATGGTTTTGAGCCATTTACACTTTTCCACATCAGTAGAAATTTATAACAATAATCTAACACATTTAAAATGGTGATTTTTATTAGTCAGACTTTTCCCACACTGATTATTTTTGCATGTATAACTGATAATATATTTGTTGCCTAAGTTCAGAATTTCACATTGAGCAGAATATGGCCCAACTCCAGGCCTATCAGAGGCTTGAACTATATCAATATTTATCTGTTGTTCCACTTCCTTTTGAAGCTGTTCGGCAGAGAGATTTTAGTTTCTTGAATGGAAGGTCAATGTTTGTTCGGGTGCTGTTTAAATGTGTCACAGACATGCTGAAGAGACCAACATAAAATGTTATTCCTGGAACTGATAGCATGCTGGAAAATCAGGTAAAATGAACAAAACCTGCACGAGGTCCTGCACGAGGCTTCTTTCTTTTAAGATCCCCTTTTTCAAGTCAAAATAAACAACCCAACCAAAATAATGTTACCTTTTTCTGTCATTCATGGTCAGCATCAACAACCATGTTCACTCCTTTTAATTATATATATATATATATATATATATATATATATATATATATATATATATATATATATATATATATATATATATATATTTATTTATTTGTAGTAGCACAAATTGAGACACTTAAATGCTACTGGCAGATTCGGCCAAATGTTGCATATACACTATGAATTTACACATATTTGCAAACAAGGGTAATATTACAATCAAGTATTACTGATATCACAATAGTTGCATAGATAGTTTAGATGCTTGCAGCTCACAGTATTACCCCCTTAGTATATTTTATTTTTGTGCACCATTGATTGGAGAATGTCACCTCAAGGTACCATTGCAGAGAAGTCCCAGGTACCCTGAGAGCTTTTTTTATTTTTTTAGGACGGGTGGGTGGTGGTGCTCTTGGTGGGTGGCTGGAAGTGCTCCAGAGCTCTGCAAGGTGACGTAAGCCCTGCTCACCAGCCCCTTTGCTCTACTGCTGTTTAGAGAACAGAGTGGCCACCCTTACTCCGTGAGTGTGGGAAAAGTTGTCCGACAGGTCCGGCGCTGAGAGTGTTTACGTTACGAATGCAATAAAGAATATTTACAAGTCAGGTGTGTTTAGACTGGGGGACGATGGTGTAGAGGAAGGCCTTTGGCTGAGAGTATAGGTTTTGGGTGTGGGCAGCTGGAGTCTCTCAAGCCAATTTTCAACATCATGTCGTCTCTTCCCCAGAAAGCAAACAATCATGTCATTTACAGAGCGGCAATGATCATGAAAGACATTTTATGGATGTCACAAAATATGGGCTGTCTTTTGAACCAGTGCTGTAAGTCTGCCTATTATCGCCATTAAACTTTGAAACTGTTACAACCTGGACAACCTTATGCTAATACTTTTAGAGCAGTACTGTTCTGACAGCACAGGTATCTTCTTTAATTAATTTTTACTGTGCTACCACAGTTAGTGCAGCTGTGTTAATCTGGCAGCACCATTAGGATGCACATTGGAAGGATTAGCTCAAACACAAGGACACATACCAGCAGCACAGCCATCACAAAACACAGTTTGTAAACTCCAAGATCTCCAGGCTGTTCACCACATAAACATGTACCTACAGTTCTGGAGCCACTACTGGTCATGCAGACCTAACGCTATAGTGTTCACGATAGCTTTGCTTAGACTGTGAAAGTCTGCACAAGGTGTTGTATTTTACTAAAGATTTATAACAACTTTGTGGGCCTTGTTCAGGATGTGCAGCATTTTATATTTCATTTCAAGGGTTTTGCTTTATTCTACCATCATACACTATATGCACAAAAGTTTTTGGACACCTGACCGTTTGGACACCTGACACCCATATATGGAGCTTCCTCAAACTGTTGTCACAAAGTTGGTAGCACTGGCAGTGCATTGGCAGATGGTGGTGATACAAGACGGAAGGGCTAAAATCTATCAGGAGCTCAACAATTAAACTATTAGGGTTGACAAATATATTACGGTTGCAATCAGCTGTTGATAGCTTCCTTTTTCTGCCCTGTCCAGGTATTTCATGTATTTTCTGCCTCTAGCCAGTTCAGGTATTTCAAGCACAACACCTGTTTGCATATTTGTGCTGTTGTGAGGGGTTCTATTCAGCGGGTTGAATAATTTTGAGCCTGGAAAAGTCATTATAAGTTGAATTTTCAGTTGAATTTGGGGAAACCACTTGAAGCATTCGTTATGTTATGTAACTATTTAACTATTTCAATTGCTTTTGTTTGATTTGTTCATTGCAAACAGCTGAAACCTGATTTGCAACTTTAGTTTCTCCTCCAAATACATTTTAGGAGGAGTGATGACATAATGAGTAAAGTATCCACCTCATTCACGTTCATTACACCTGTGACTGATGAAGTATTACAGAAATGTTACTAAAACTGTCTAAAAGTTTATAGCCCAAATTAAGCTTAAATGTAGGGGCATGTCACTCTGTATAATCATCTGGCATCACTGTCACTTATTGGCTGTATGATTCTACAGCGTTGAGCTTGTTATCCTTAGCATTTTATACCATTCTATGTGTTTTTCTCATGACCGCTGGTGTATCTGTTGCACTTGGTTTAAAAAAAAATCTACAAAATAATACTCTTTAAAACCTTTGTTAACCACAAATAAGACAATGTGGATGCCAACAACGAAACCTTGTACTGACATTTTTGTAGTCTTAGAAAAACAAGGGGGCTTAGCCCTGCTAGCCCATTATTGACATGAGCCGCCCCTGCAAAATTGTATCTTTGCATGCTGTAACATTACAATTTCCCTTCACTGGAACTAAGAGGCCCAAACTCCATGAAGACATGGTTTGCCAAGGTTGGAGTGGAAGAACTTGAGTGGCCTGCACAGAGCCCTGACCTCAACTCCTCTGAACATCTTTGGGATGAATAGGAATGCTGACTGCACCCCAGGTCTCCTCACTTGACATCAGTGGCTGACTTAACTAATGCTCTAGTGGCTGAATGGTCAAATCCCCACAGCCCACAGCCACTCTCCAAGATCTAGTGGGAAGACTTCCCAGAAGAGTGGAGGTTATTATAACAGCAAAGGGGGAGCTTCTCTGGAATGGGATCTTCAAAAAGTACATATGGGTTTGATGGTTAGGTGTCCACGACAAACTTTTGGCCATATAGTGTAGCTTCCAACTTTCCATCTTCTCTACCTGTATGACCACTTGTCTGGTTATATTGTGGTTGTCCCTTTAACCACTTAGCACTTGCGATCCTGTGGAGTACAAATGAAAATTGAAATTAATCCATCCTCATACCATAAAAACAAAAAGAACTTCTCTGAGTTTGCATTGCTGCTTCTCATTATACACTTTTCAAGACCATTAAGGAGGCAGAATCTGAAATATACAGTACTGTGCAAAAGTTTTAGGCACATGCAAAGAAATGCTGTAGAGCAAAGATGCCTTCAAAATAATTAAATTAAATGTTTCTACATAAAAAAAATAGAGCAGTAAACAGTAGTAAATGAAACAAAGTCAATATTTGGTGTGACAAAAATAATAAAAATAAAAATAGTAGTCTCTGGTACAATTTGTGCAGTTTTATAAGGAAATGAGCTGGTAAGTTTTATTGAGCATCTTGCAGAACCAGACACAGTTCTTCTGGAGACTTTGACTTTCGCACTTGCTTCTTATTTTTGCAGCAAAACCCAGCAGCCTTCATTGTGTTTTTTGTCTGAAAAGTGTCTCTTACGTAATATGCTGCTTTCTTTAATGACATACAAACATTTTTCTGTAAAATTTAATTTTGTGCTAGAAAACTAATGTTTGGGAATCTAAAATGTTTTTTTGTACTGACTTGATAATGTAGAAGTCATAAAATAAAAAATCTATAACAAAGTTTGTACTAAAAAAAAAAAAAATAGGGTGCCTAAAACTTTTGCACAGTACTGTATGTTACAATTTAATTGGGCTCTTCTGATATCACAGTCTATTTGATCAGCCAAACTTATCTTCTCTATCTTGTGCTCATTACCACCATAAAACCTCTTTACCATCCATGACTCTTAAAAACCAACAACTCCCTCTCCCACAATTAAGACATTCCATATACATGGAAATGTCTAATTGCGTAGGCAAAGAAGGGGAGGATGAGCTACTACATCGAAAGTGGGGAAGAAAAAAAACAACAAAAAAAGAAAACAGTTTTTGGAATTGTGAGCTCGGCAAACATTATCAAGCAGCAGGCTGATGGATGCGATGCAACTCCTCTCCTCCAGAAAAGTCAATGATCTCATTTTGGCTCTGTTAACTCCTGCCAAATATTTCCCTTTTTCTTTCCGGCGAGCAGTGTGGGGGCAGCGGGACAGAGTCTGCCTGTGGCCTTGCTCCAAATGATGCAATTTGACAGAAACCACATGAAGAGCCTAGTGCTGGGCCACAGAGTGGCCAGAGGCCTGGAGCGTGGAGGCAGCACTCGGCGGAGCTGCACACACTTAGTCTCTCACATATCTAGTGTGCCTTTCAGCTGATTAGTTCCAAATGTGCATTGTCTGAGTAAGGCTGCATTACTGAAGCACAGTACCAATCAGAAAATAATCATTAGACCAAAAAGAAAAAGCAGAATGAAAGAAACTCTTTTCTTAATTGTCAGCCAGGTCAGCTGCTCCCATGCTGTTTTTCATAAGTATGTGAGGTTTGCATTATAATTTCTTATGCACTTAGCTAAAACAAAGGTATTTACATTTTCCTCATACATTTCACACAGATTTATGTGGATATAGAAAAATGTGATTTGGATTTTGAAAATGTGTGAGATGTCCAGTGCTCTGGAAACTCGTAGCTGTAAAAGTCCTTAGATAGAATAGTTTAATGTAATCATATACAGTATATGTATATGAGAAATGTTGTTCTCCACCCCACCAATTGTTTGTAAATTGTGGTTTGTTAAATGATCAATGGGGCTTGCCGGTAATAAATCACAGCTTTGGAATACCACCAGGCAATCACCACACCACCCCTCTGGCATGCCAAACACAAATAAACCAGGGGATTCAGCTGGTGTGTTGTTTCGAGTGTTACTATCAGGAAGTGTCGGGGAGTGATCTATGCTCCTCACATAGTTCATTTGCAGCCTCAATAAGACATTCCTTTCCCAGGGCTGGAAATTAAAAGCCTGCCTAATGTTTTGAAGTTGGTTAAGGGGATGAGGCATGCCTCAACCTTCTGTTTGGGTTAGGAGCATGTGTGTTTTTGTGGATGTGTGTACTTCTGTGCGGTTACATGAGGGTAATGGATGGGGTGTGAGTTGATGTGCACCTTTCTCACTCCTCCGTCCTCATTTTTTGGCTCTGTTTGTTTTGAATCTGGCAGATTGTTTTGACCATCTGTGTTAGCATCCAGTGTATCCTGAAGAACGCAGCGACAGTGCCCTGCACATAACCCCTCATCTATCTGTATCTGACGGCCTGATGGAAAGCAGTTGGTCAATTACTCTATCAGTCCTTTTATAGGTGACAACCTTTGCAGTATAATTCTGCAAACAGTCCAATTATGAATCACAGATTCATAAAAGATTCACAGATTCGTGGCTAGGTAATGATTAGGCCTAGAGCCTTTCACTCATTACAGTGCTTTGGCCCATGTTGAGCAGCCTGGGAGCAGCACTAGAGGATGAAGACGAGAGGAAGTACAAGGCAGGGAGAGGAACTGAGTGGAAACAGATTGGCACAGAAGTGAAAGGCAATCTACTCTTTCAGCAGAGAATGTTACCAATCCAAATTCCTGCTGATTAGTTAAGAGTCTAAGGTGTGTGTGTGTGTGTGTGTGTGTGTGTGTGTGTGTGTGTGTGTGTGTGTATATATATATATATATATATATATATATATATATATATATATACAGTGCCCTCCACTAATATTGGCACACTTGCTAAATATGAGCAAAGAAGGCTGTGAAAAATTGTCTTTATTGTTTAACCTTTTGATATTTTGTTAAAATAATTCACAAAAATACTCTGCTCTCATGGATATCAAACAATTGCAAACACAACACAGGTTTATCCAAAGAAAAATATCTTTGTTAAATATAGGTGTGCAACAATTATTGGCACCCCTATGAATTCATATGAGATAAAATATATTTGGATTTAGGCTGCCTAAATCCACAGAAGAACTGTGGTTAGTTATCCAAGATGTTTGGGCCAACCTACCTGCCGCGTTCCTTCAAAAACTGTGTGCAAGTGTACATAGAAGAATTATTATTGATTTGATGTAGATCTTTCTTCTGTTCACTCACTTTGCATTTTGTTAATTGATAAATATAAACTATTAACATGTCTATTTTTGAAAGCATTCTTACTTTACAGCATTTTTCCACACCTGCCTAAAACTAATATATATATATATATATATATATATATATATATATATATATATATATATATATATATATATATATATATATAAAAAGCAAAGAAAAAAAAGTTATCCAACAGCTATCACCCATATGATAAGCTAATTTCCCCCTTAAACTTAAAATCTGGTTGTGCCACCTTTAGCAGCAATAACTGCAACCAAACACTTCTGATAACTGGAGATCAGTGTTTCACAGCACTGTGGTGGAATTTTGGCCCACTCTTCTTTGCAGAACTGCTTTAGTTCAGCCACACTGGAGGGTTTTCAATCATGAACGGCCTGTTTAAGGTCCTGCCACATCATCTCAATTGGTTCAAGTCAGGACTTTGACTAGGCCACTCCAAAAAATTTTGCTTTTTTTTGAGCCATTCAGAGGTGGACTTACTCCTATGCTTTGCATCACTGCCTTGCTGCATAATCCAGTTGCAATTGAGTTTAAACCTACGGACAGAGGACCGGCCATTCTCCTTTAGGATTTTCTGGTAGAGAGCAGAATTCATGTTTCCCTCAATTATTGCAAGTTGCCCAGGCCCTGAAGCAGCAAAGAAGCTCCACACCATCACACTGCCACCACCATGCTTGACCGTAGTTATGATGTTCTTTTTGTGGAATTCTGTGTTTGGTTTATGCCAGATGTAACGGGACCCCTGTCTTCCAAACAGTTCCACTTTCATCAATCCACAGAACATTCTCCCAAAAGGTTTGAGGATCATCAAAGTGTGTTCAGACGAGCCTTAATGTTCTTCTGGGTTAGCAGTGGTTTTCGCCTCGCAACACCTCCATGGAAGCCAGTTTTTGCCCAGTGTCTTTCTGATAGTGGAGTCATGAACAGTGACCTTTATTGATGCAAGAGAGGCCTGTAGTTCCTTTGATGTTGTCCTTGGCTCTTTTGTGACTTCCCGGATGAGTCGTCACTGTGCTCTCGCAGGAATTTTGGAAGCTCGGCCACTTCTGGGAAGGTTCACTACTGTGCTGAGTTTTCACTGTGGTTCTTTGGAGTCCCAGAGCCTTTGAAATAGCTCTGTAACCCAGACTGATGTGTTTCAATCACCTTCTTCCTCATAATTTCTGAAATTTCTTTCAACTTTGGCATAGTGCGTTACTGGGTAAGACCTTTTAACCAACTTCATGTTGTTGAAAAAGTTCTATTTAAGTGTTGATTTGATTGAACAGGGTTTGCAGTAATCAGGCCTGGTTTCGTCTAGTCCAGCTGAACCCCTTTATGAATGCAGATTCAAAAATTTGGGAAATTACAGGGACAAATAAATTTCACACAGGCCCAATTGGTATTGGATAACTTTTTTTGCTTCAATAAATAACATTATCATTTAAAAACTATTTTGTGTTTACTCAGGTTGACTTTGTTTTGGCTCAGTAATACTGACAGAAGAGTTTCTGGCTTTGCATTTTCAGAGCCCACATCTGGAGGAAAAGACTAGATCAAGGTTATGGGCTGGCCTCCTTTCTCTCACAGTTCCTGGAAAGAAACGCTATATCTCTGAGCCCAAAGTTAAATATAGAATGGTTACCAAGCACTCACAATTTGCATACCTGGGAATAAAATGGTCCTGTTCTGGAATGGCTCACTGAGTTTGCAGAGAAATTTCCCCTGCTTCCCTGCCAGAGTGGGGAAAGCCTGAGAAAAATGCAACTGTATAAAACTTTTGCTCTGTGGCTTTAAGCTTTTCATTATGCTAATGCTTAAACTCATAACCTGATTTTTAATTTCTATATGGAAATAAGTTTAAAAGATTAAAGCATGTCTTATTCCATACACATTTGTATTATTCATGTTTATGGCAGGATATTTTTGAAAGGCAGGCTGTTTTTCAACCTAGCAGTGACACTGAGAAACACTGCCTCACCCAGTATACTTTCTACCAGCACCACACACACTGGCATGTCAGTATCACTGTTGTGCTGAGAATAGTCCACTACCCAAATAAAGTATATACACTTACTGGATAATTCAATAGGAACACCTGTTCACCTGCTCATTTATGCATGTAATAAATAAATGCAAGTGCAATGCAAAAAATCATGCAGATACAGGTCAAGAGCTTTAATGCTCAACAGCAGGAGACCATCTCTATCAGCTAAGAACAGGAATCTGAGGCTACAGTGGGCACAGGCTCATCAGAAATGTACAGCTAAAGATTTTTAATACATCACCTGCTCTTACTTTAGTCTTCAGCTTCTCAGTTACAGGGATCGTTTTTTTCCCTCAGTACTGATTTTTGATGGGAACATTAAAGGAAGTTCTTGATCTGTATCTGCATGACTTTTATGCATGCACTGTTGCCATACTGTATTTGGTAGATCAATGTATAAATGTGCAGGGGTACAGGTGTTCCTATTAAAGTGGCCAGTGAGTGTATATGTGTATTATAAATAAGTAATAAACCATGACAGGACATATTATAGGAAAATAATCAATAATAATCAATAAAAGGGTGGTGTGATACAGTACAACACAAAAACAGCTACTGTTACAGTTACCACCCAAAAGTTGATTCTTTTCTAATAACAGCACATCCCAAAGTGTTTTATTCCTCTTATACCATAATTTGCCAAGGCTAACAATATTTATTAAAGAATGATGCATTGTACTTTTTTCATCCATTTATATTTACAGTTGCAATTAAAATTATTCAACCCCCATTGCAAATCAGGTTTATTGTCAAAATTTACATACTTTCAGCTGTTTGCAATGAACATATTAAACAAAAGCAACTGAAATAGCTCAACACAATGAATGCTTCAAGTGGTTTCCCCAAATTCAACTGAAAATGACTTCTCCAGTCTCAAAATTATTCAACCCCTTCATGGCAAGCATCTTTAGTACTTAGTAGAGCACCCTTTTGCTGTTATGACCTGCTGCAAATGAGATGCACAGCCAGACACCAGCTTCTGGAAGCGTTCCTGAGGAATCTTAGTCCATCCCTCATGAGCAATGGCCTCCAGCTCAGTAATATTCTTGGGTTTGTGTGCTGCAACCGCCTTCTTCAAAACCCAGATTTTCTATGGGGTTCAAGTCAGGTGACTGTGATGGCCTGTAGAATCTTCCAGGACTTCTTCTGCAACCAAGCCTTGGTGGAATTTGAGGTATGCTTGGGATCATTGTCCTGTTGGAAGGTCCAGTGACGCCCAAGCTTCAGCTTCCTCACAGACGGCATGACGTTTTCTCCTAGGATTTCCTGATACCTCAATAAATCCATCTTGCCTTCTACACGCTGCATGTTTCCAGTGCCAGAGGATGCAACGCTCCATCACCGAACCACCACCATGCTTGACTGTGGACAGAGTGTTCTTTCTTCATTCTTCTTTCTCCAGACATACCGCTGAGCCATCGTGCCGAAAAGTTCCAGTTTTGTTTCATCGCTCCACAGAACAGAATCCCAAAACGTCTGTGGCTTATTTATATGATTATAACTATGATTATATGAGCCGACTTTTCTTGTGCTTTTGGGTCAGTAGTGGTGTACGTCTTGGAGTTCTGGCATGGAAACCATGCGCCATACTGTGCTCACTGAAACCAAAGAAAAGTCTTGCTGCAGGTCTTTTGCAGTCACTCAAGGGTTTTTCCACAACCTGCCTTCTCAGAAATCTGGTTGCTGCCATTGGTTGATAGCTTCCTTCTTCTGCCTTATCCAGGTATTTCATGTATTTTCTGCCCCTAGCCAATTAAGGTATTTCAGGTATTTTCTGCCCCCAGCCAGTTCAGGTATTTCATGTGTTCCAGCTCAAGCACACCTGGTGCAACTAATAAAGCCCTTGATTAGTTGCATCAAGTGTGCTTGAGACAACACCTGTTTTGCATATTTGTGCTGTTCTGAGGGATTCTATTCAGGGGGTTGAATAATTTTGAGACTGGAGAAATCATTGTAAGTTGCATTTTCAGCTGAATTTGGGGAAACCACTTGAAGCATTCGTTGTGTTGAACTATTTCAATTGCTTTTGTTTGATTTGTTCATTGTAAACAGCTGAAAGTCTGTAAATTTTGACAATAAACCTGATTTGCAATGGGGGTTGAATAATTTTAATTGCAACTGTACATTTAATATTGAGGGACGTTTTTAAAACAAGTTAGGTCTTGTAATTATTTACATTATAACAGCTATGAACTGCCTTACTAGCTTCTGTTTTTTGCTCTCCCTTGAAGTTAATAAGACAAAGAAAATGCAGCTTGTCATGTTACTAGTCCTCTGTTGTAAAGACTTGTTGGAAAACATAAAATTACAGCTCTGACAGTTACAAAATGCTGACACTGGAGACTGCTTCCAAAATGAATGTCTCCTCACAGAAAACCTAACAATTTGAACAACGTTTTTTTGTTTTGTTTATTTGTTTGTTTTAAATTGTGTGTTCAACATGCATGTCCCTGTGAAATGGCTGTTACTATAGAAACCATAACATATTAGAACAAGCGCATTAATGTAAACTTCATTAACGTGATTTCAGCCGGCACTATTGTCAGAGCTGCTGTCATATTAAATTAATCAACGCCTTCTGACCAAAAACAATTGAGAATTCAAAGGCGCTGTGGTATAATATAATGTATTATGTAATGTAATGTAATATAATGTAATGTATTTTTAAGTTTGGCAAGCTTTATCAATCCTATGGTAATTACATGATAATTAATTTTTAATGCCATGATTATTTTTCTTACAGAATGCCACGACTTGTTTTGTTAAAGGGATCGCTGGTGAGTAACTAAACCATACCTCAGGGTTACGGTGCATTATACTGTACTGATGAAAATTGGAAAGTACACTTAGTATTGAAAACATACAGGAGTTGCTATACTGCAGTGTGTGCCTAGCATTTCAGGAATGTAGCATAGCAATGGAAACAAAATGAAAAGAAACTACGTAAAGAACCTGATTACAGCGAGACAACTGCCTTTTGAATAACTAGCCCTGCACGTATAAATAAATAAATAAATAAGAGAGGATGTCACCGCTGCCTAGTTGCTTCCACTTAGTCTCCCAGACTTTCTTCTGGCTTCTTTTCAAAACAAATCTTGAAGCAGTCTCACAGAAAGAGCATTCTTTCAGTCTCCCTGTGTACAGCAGTCCGGCAACATACTCTTGCCAAAGGTCACCCAGGCAGGCACACTGAGACACCATTCATTTACACAATATGCATTAGAACCTTCAAATATACACTGAACTGCCAATTTATTAGGTCGCTGTCTGGTAAACTTGCCTGGTATATTTGATCTGTTTTGTGTTTGTGTGTGCCATAGGACCAGAAACAGAACAAAATATTTTACAAAAGAAATGTCTGAATCAGCTAAAGTCATGTTATTGATATAATGCTGTGCTGTTTTACATGCACACAGTAAGCCTAGATAGCCTGCATAGATTAAAAGTTTGGAACATGGTCTTATAATGGTCATGTTTCCCATGTTTCCTGTTATGCAAAGCAGGGAGTGATGTAGGCTCACTGTCTTCCATTAAGTAGTCCACTGTTCTAGCAAGTAAATTAAACTTTTTGTCTCTCTCTCTCTCTCTCTCTCTCTCTCTCTCTCATTGCCTTTGGCAGGTTTCATGGTGACCCATTCTTGTTTTACACCGACTATTGGCTTAGGCCCATTGTGAATGTGCTGCTGGCAAATTCTTGAGATTGCCTCTTTGAAAAGTGAGATTAGGTGGCTGTTAGCATTTGATCTTACAGACAAAGGAGCTAATCATTTTTTCCTCTCCTGGATATGCAAACATTAGTTGATGGGCCAAAGAGTTTTTATCGCAGGCAGAATGGCACTGTTTACTCGAAATATACCAAAGAACATGGTATTTGACATAAGAGTTAGTACGCCTCAATCCAATCCTGAAATGTTTGTCATTAAAGACAAGCTTGAAATTGTGAAAGGTCACATTAGTGATCACGAGACAGGAGAGAGATTTAGAAAAGAAAATGTTTTAAATTTAAAAATGTCACTTAGTCCTCTAAGTAAGGAATAAAACACGATTTTGGAGTGATATCGGTATATACCACCCGTCATAGATTATTTTCCTATAAAAGCACATCCCACAACAACCAAAATTTTTAATTTACAACCCCAGTTCCAAAAAAGTTGGGACAAAATGTAAATAAAAACAGAATGCAATAATTTGCAAATGTCATAAACCCATATTTTATTCACAATAGAACATAGAAAACATATCAAATGTTTAAACAGGAAATGTACCATTTTAAGGAAAAAATAAGGTAATTTTGAATTTGATGGCAGCAACACGTCTCAAAAACTTGGGACAGAGCCGTGTTTACCACTATGTAACATCCCCTCTTCTTTTATCAACAGTCCGTATACGTCTGGGAACTGAGGAGACCAGTTGCTGTAGTTTTGGGAGAGGAATGTTGTCTCATTCGTGTCTGATACAGGATTCTAGCTGCTCAACAGTCCTGGGTCTTCTTTGTCATATTTTTCGTTTCATGATGCGCCAAATGTTTTCAACTGGTGAACGGTCTGGATTGCAGGCAGGCCAGTTCGGACTCTTCTACTACGAAGCCATGCTGTTGTAATAGATGCAGTATGTGGTTTAGCATTGTCTTGCTGAAATATGCAAGGCCTTCCCTGCAAAAGACGTCATCTGGATGGAAGCATATGTTGCTCTAAAACTTGAATATACCTTTTAGCATTGATGGTGCCTTTCCAGATGTGCAAGCTGCCCATTCCATAGGCACTAATGCACCCCCATCCCATCAGAGATGCAGGCTTTTGAACTAAGCACTGATAACAAGCTGGATGGTCCCTCTCCTCTTTAGTCCAGAGGACGCGGTGTCCATGGTTTCCAAAAAGAATTTCAAATTTCGATTCGTCTGACCACAGAACAGTTTTCCACTTTGCCTCAGTCTGTTTTAAATTAGCTTTGGCCCAGAGAAGATGGTGGCGTTTCTGGATCATGTTCACATATGGCTTCTTCTTTGCATGATAAGGCTTTAACCTGCATTTGTGGATGGCACGGCGAACTGTGTTCACAGACAATGAGTTCTGGAGGTGTTTCTGAGCCCATGCAGTGATTTCCCGTACAGAATTATGCCTGTTTTTAATGCAGTGCTGCCTGAGGGCCTGAAGATCACGGGCATGCAATATTGATTTTCGCCCTTGTCCCTTGCGCACAGACATTTGAGATTTCTCCAGATTCTCTGAATCTTTTGATGATATTATGTACTGTAGATGATGAGATATTCATAGTCGTCACAATTTTACATTGAGGAACATTATTCTGAAATTGTTCCACAATTTGTAGATGCAGTTTTTCACAGATTGATGAACCTCTGCCCATCTTTACTTCTCTCTTTTTATACCTAATCATGTTACTGACCTGTTGCCAATTAACCTAATTAGTTGCAAAATGTTCCTCCTGCTGTTTCTTTTTAGTAACACTTATTTTTCCAGCCTTTTATTGCCCCCCTCCCTCACGTCTCTTTTTTGAGACGTGTTGCGGCCATCAAATTCAAAATTACCTTATTTTTTCCTTAAAATGGTACATTTACTCAGTTTAAACATTTGATATGTTTTCTGTGTTCTGCTGTGAATAACATACTGGTTGATGAGATTTGCAAATCATTGCATTCTGTTTTTATTCACATTTTACACAGCGTCCCAACTTTTTTGGAATTTGGGTGGTACTAGTGAATGATGTCATGCTTTATAACCGTTATTAGTTACATTTAATGTTGTGGAATGTCTGTGAGACAAGTTAGTTCCTGTTATCTCTTATGTTATAACATCTATAAGTAGTTGTTCCCTTAACAGCCTCTCCTATATACTCTCTCTTCAAGTTAATAAGATAAAAAAACAACAACACAGTTTTATGATGTTACAGAGAAAGTGAACTTTCCTGTGGCAGGAAACTTACTGACCATTACAAAGTGCTGACACTGGAGACTTCTCTCACGGTTTCACCATATCAATGATTAAACATACATTAAAATATGGATTTTTAAATCCATTTATTATTAGGCTTATTTTATGTGGATTTGAATGAGCGCATTAATATAAACCTATCATTTCATTTACAGACAGCACTACTGTTAGAGATGCTGTTTTAAAAAATAATCAACATGTTTTGAGCAATCAGATTAGAGAATACAGCGGTGCTGTGGTATAAATAGTCAATAACTACCCAAAAAGCAGAAATTTCCTATATATAGCACACTTGGAAAAAATGTAATATTTATAAACTTTTTATAAACTGGGCATAATTACACAATTCATTTAAATCTATATGATTTGTAGTCAATAAATGAATGAAAATTGTTAAAAGTCGTTGCTTGTTAGCATGAGCAGCTAGTCTTTGTGGGAGTCTTTGCATTCTTTGTCATTTCTGTTCATCAAGGTACTGAGGGAAAAGCTTTGCCTTGAATAAGTACAAAGTTATTGAATGTTGAGATGTAGGGTTAAAGTGAATTATGGTGCCATGCAGGTAGTGACCCCATTGTACCCAGCCATGCCTTCTTTCAGTTCCTTAATACCCTGTCACATTCCAGACATTCCCTCTGGCTTTGCCAGTGTTAACCTCAATGAGTCTCATGTCTCAACTCTCCCATGTCCTTCCTCCAACCAAACAAAGGCACAGAGTTCAACCAATGAACCTAACATTTCTAGATCACACAGATAGAGATGACAGGCACATTACCAACCTGAAAGGAACATGTTTATCTGCATAAGTGGGTACAAATGTGTAAATATTCACATACTTAGTATAAAGCTAACCCTAATCCCATTATTGAGCAATAACTCAAGCCAATTATCTGCATGTCTTCCTGGACACAATGGTACCTTGGTATTAACAGGTAACACGTTTGTTGCACCTACAGCTTAGCCTATTGACTCTATTAAGACTGCAGCCTGGGCAAACAGAGCTCAAAAGTTATTGATTTTTGAGATTACGCAGGAACACAAACACTTCAGTTTGGAGACTGTGACAAAAAGGAGAACCAAAAAGAAACAAGTGGGAGAGAGAAAAACAGGGTTCAATTACTGCAAATGATTAATATTTGAGCTACACTCAATATAATAAGCAAAGTAATAGCTGCAGGCTGTAAAACAGTAAAATTATATGAATGGTGCCACTATATTATGCATATTCTGATGACCTTAAGTCTATTACCGTTGCCAGTGATCCTCTCTCTGGTGGTGTCTCGTCCATAGAGGCAGTTGGGTCAGAGCCCCACCATATATTGCAACCATTCAACAAATGGTAATCTTCATAAATTCCTGATTCACAACTCCATACATTTTAAATTCTGTTGAAATATTAATGACCTCTTTTGAGTGACCAACAATATAAAAAATGTTGCTACTTGACAGACATAAGCCGACGTTCCATTGATTTGCTAGCCTTTCTAAATGTCGCAGCATGCTCACTATCCCATTTAGCACCATAGAGTTGTTATTGCATCTACTGGTCAAAAATGGGAACAAGTGCTACAAGTGTGAATCAAGGCCCATTGGAGCAGCAGGCTGCACTTGATGCTCACGCTATGAAAATTTTCATTTGAGGAGGAGCATAAAACAGGACAATTAATCACAGGGTTTATCACTTTATGCCAAATTGGGCTGGGCTCCATCCATCCATCCATTTTCTGTACCGCTTATCCTGCACAGGGTCACAGAGAGCCTGGAGTCTATCCTGGGGGACTCATCTATGATGTACAGAACCATTTCTATTGTAAGATATATGCCAAAGACTGGGAGAGGGAAAGGGGGATTATGGAGTGGATAATGTACATCAGAAATGCGTATGCACCATGATGATCTTGTTTATGGAACACAGTTGAACAATGGTACATTGTAACTGCACATAACAAGCTGCTAGACTGGATTACTGCATTTTGTCGACTCTCAACTGAATGTTACAGGGTAACTCTAAAAATTCAATAGATAGTAGCCTATAGCATAAGTCAAATGTGATATCCTCGTGGCTGAATTTTGTATGAGGCTATGTTGTTCTTAATGTCGTCCTGTCCCACAAAACTCTATGGTCAGGAGCTGCTGCTCTCTCTCTCTCTCTCTCTCTCTCTCTCTCTCTCTCTCGAATCTGCTTCATGCATTGGCAGTTCAGCCTCACAGTGGCGGACTCACTTGAGATGTTTTTTGGGGTGTTCAGGAATGTTTAGTGGGCCATTCACTTTCTTTTGAACACTTCCTGTCTCTCAGGCCAAGGTTCCATAAATTTGTCAGCGTGAGTAAGTTAATCGAAGAACAGAACAGACTTTACTAGCACTACACTAAAGTGTTTCTTGTGTGTTTGTGTGATATGTGACTGTGCATGTTAAAGAGATGGGGTAGAGAGAGTGTGTGTGTGTGTGTGTGTGTGTGTGTGTGTGTGTGTGTGTGCATGTCACATATGTTTATGTTTGTGTGTGTGTGTCACAGAGATGGGCCGCCTCTGAAAAGGTTTCCTGTTCTGGAAAACCATTTGCCTTTTAGGAAAAACTCACAGAGCTGTGGTTTGCTGCACACAGTTACGTTCGGCACAGCCACCAGAAGAACAGCCATTTTGTTCTGACCATAACTTGCTCCATTCATAAATTTTACAAGCATGTACATTTAGCAGGTTGCGTTTGCCGGTGCCATGTGATGGAACAGTGTGTGGAGAAAGAATTTCTTGCAGTGCAGTGAAAAAAAAGGGGGGGTACTGCACAGGTACATTTTGTCCCCCATGGATGGTACAAAGAGTGTAAATGTACCATCAAAGTAACAACATTGGTCCTTAAATAGGTTTGTTTTTACATGCTTGCAGCTATGCAGTTATTTGAACTGACAAAATGATCAGTCTGTATTATAAATTCAAATTCAAATTTTATTTGTCACACACACACACACACACACACACACACACACACACACACACACACACACACACACAACCATACACAGTACAATGTGTAGTGAAATGCTTTTTATGACTGTCCGTGACATGAAATAGAATTTACATAGACCAGAATTTACTTGTATACAGGAATTTTTTTTTTTTTTTTTTTTTAAGTATTAAAAACAATGTAAGGATATAAACATGGGTGGCAGCAACAGTCTGACTATAAATCGGATAAAGTACAGATATGTGCTGTTATTAAACATTAGGGCTCGTCCAGAATTTGAATCCGGGACCTCTTGCACCCGAGACCAACAAGCCAGCTATAGCAACAGTTACACAATTTGGTGTACATGATAGATGACAGAAATGTCTTTAAATACTTTTTAGTACTTAAAATATGTTTCTCTACAATTGTGTTCCTGTAACTAAAGCCATGAAAAATACAATGTGCTACTTTTTTTTGTTGGGAATGTGGATGTAAAATAACTGCCATAGCACTTAAAAGGATTCTCTGACTTACAGTTAAAGGTAAGGCCCACTAGACTTTTACAGAGAAAAAAAAAAGGGTTACTCAGGGGTTTGAATGGTAATGGATTCTTTGCTTCCCAAAAGGTGTTCTTCTCTGAAAGGGAAACCCTCTGTTGTAGGGGTCTGTATAAAACTTTCCTATAAAAAAAAAATAAATAAAATAAAATAAGGGTGTATATTAATTGTTGTCTCTTGCATATTTTAATGCATATTAATTGTTGTCTCGTCTCATATTTTAGCAGTCCAAATTATTTATACAGGTGATAAGAATATCTATTTTATTGGATTTAGATTTTTACTTTCCCAAGAGCAAGAGCCATCACAAAAACAAACACAGTAATCAAATTGCACACTGTAATCAAATCATAATTATAATCAAATCAGTTTGAGTTAGTGATTAAAAGCCAGCAATTTGTTTTTTTCTAATCAAGAACAAGGTCCATGTCCCACTTTTTGGGACATCTTTTATAGCACCCTAAAGGTTTTTTTTGGTTTGTCCCTATAAGGGTCTATGCAGGAACCGTTGGGATTCCTCAAGTGTATACAGTCAAATGTCAATCCACCATAAGACCAGAGAGACACGTATTGTGTGCTTTGAAGTCTGAATAACAGCGAGAGTGACCCAGTGGCAGCTGCTGCTGTCTCCCTTATTTTCTCACTTAAAACATAAGCCCTTATCCATGAATATAAAGAGACAAGGAAAAAGTATCCTAAGAAATAGGTCGCTCCTTAAATGTTTAGAGACATTTCTCTCACAGTGGTGGGGAGGTATTTTAAGCTGTTTGTTTGTGTGGTGAGATGTTTAAACCTCCATTATATATGCATGTAAAATGTGTGGGGCTGCAAATTTACACACAGGCACTACAACACTTCAAGGTTAAAATTTTGAGACAGCTTAATAAAGTTAGCATTTGTCCTGTTTCCTCCTGTCTCTGTGCACCATGAGTCTCCTACCTCCATCGATCTCAGGTTAGAGGCCACATTCCTAACCCTCCTAGCTACTAGCTGTACATAGACCAGTTCAAATATAATCCAAACACAAGAACTGCATTGGCTTTGAGTCTTGTTTGAGAAACCCTCAGATTCTGCAATTGTGCTGTCAGTCTAGGGGTCTAGAGGTAGCAAGACAAGAATTATCAAACGACGTAAGACTGTTTAGCATCAGTAGATCTGATAAGTAAGCATCATCCTCTCTTTTATGCCAGCAGATGGAGCCTTTGGCCTGCCAGCTTCCCACTAGAGTGCAAACACATGGACTTGGCACTGAGAGGCCCAGACAGACCCGCCAGGTAGTTCCCCGAATAGTCTTATAAATACACTGTAGGAAATATTGTCCATTATCGCAGTGAAAAATGTTGGATTACTTGGCTTAGCTAGTGTGAATACATTCCAAAGCAGTATATCAAAGGAACTATATGAAGAATTCTCACATTTAATTGATCATCATAAATCATTAAAAGCCTGTTTATCAGGCTCTTTTATAAGAATACTACAAGCATCTGTGTATATGCTAAAAATTCTGGTATAGTGGAGCAGGTGATTGATCAAAATCTAAAATGAGAAGAGTTCAGTTTATATTATCAACAGCTATGGTTTAAGCAAAATGCCTTAGAGATTTTAATGCAAAGAACTAATGAACAACATAGCAGATCGTATTCATCAAAGATGTTGTAAATCAGTCCTTAAATAATAGAAGTTTCAGCAGCTCTTCCTGGTCTGTTAATATTTTTATTTGAGATAGTTGTCTCTTTTGTCTTTGTTGGGGTACCCAGCAGTAGTTCTTGCCTTGGCTCCAATAGGGTGTGGAGACAGAATTTTTACCTTTAGGTCTGGCAACACAAAGGCAACGGTCACTAGGGTTTTCTGCCAGTGATTTCCTGAATACCGCCATCTCAGGAAATAAACAGAGTGAGATATGTCAGTACTAGCAGAGCAACTGCACAGAAACAGAACAGGAGAGCCTGTCTCAGTGTAATGATAAAACTCTGAAAAGATTCACATTTTTAGATATTTAGTATTATTTTAAGTATCTCTGTGAGATTTTAATGTTTATAGTCTGTCATATATTACTGTCTTTTAAATCTCTCACTTCCAAGATCTTTTTAAGTACTATTTTTTCAAAGCTGCAAAATGTAGATTTTTTTTTTCCAGAGATGCAGCAGTGCCTGGTTTGACTAAGTAATTAGCTTTTGATATTATATAGTATTCCGTCATCTAACATACCAGAAGATCACAAACCATTAGACTTCAAAAAAAAAAATCTGGAAAAATTCAGATTACTTCAAACTTCAACATATAATTATCTACCGTATATTGTAATCACATGATAGCTCCAAAGTAAACCTATAAAACAATGATTTTAGCAGTGGATCAGATGGTTTAAACATGATACACAGGGAAAATGTCTCAGAGGTTTTATCCTTTCTCATGCCAATGTGACATCCACTTCTCCTCATGACTACATCACTGAAGAATGTCCCCACATATAGCCATATCTTTTAAAAGCTCAGCCTTACATCTGTCCTTCTCCTGGGGCCAAGTGGCACTGTTCAATTAACCTGTTTAACTTCTGGCCTGTCACACAACGCCTGCTATATAAAGCTAAATTAGAATAATATGGTGCGTGTGTATAATATGTGAGAGTGGATGCAGCAGATGTGAACAAAGTTATTTGAAAAATTCATTGGACATGAGTGAGAGTCAAAACTAATCTGTATATGTTTCTAGAATGTGTCTTGATTTTGAAAAAAACAAAACAAAAACACATATATACATATAAAACATTATCGCTATTTGTCACTTGGTTAATATGGCCTGCTGTGTTATACAATAGGGGTGTAACTGATTACAATTACATTATTTAGATGTAACTGTAAACAGTAATGCGTCCTAAACAAATAGGCGGAATATTCTTTTTTTCTTCTTTTTTTTTGTGGAGCTCAGAGAACAACTCGCTGAAACTCATTGGTTTCAATAAAATTCCCACCACAACTACAACTCAAAAATCACACAAACATTGAATCTTGCCCAAAGTGTTTTGGCATAGGTATGTATTTTTCTTATATT
The DNA here is from genome assembly GCA_023630585.1 of Cranoglanis bouderius. Lineage (NCBI taxonomy): Eukaryota > Metazoa > Chordata > Actinopteri > Siluriformes > Cranoglanididae > Cranoglanis > Cranoglanis bouderius. The sequence continues at coordinate 23,921,909 of CM042538.1, forward strand.
TCTAAGTTTTAGGGGGGAAATAAGTTAACAGTGGTGCACATTTCTGATTTGCAGTATATATCTGCAGCACCCAGACATTATATATGGAACCTGGCAACTCCACTCACAGAACTTACTCAAAAAACTTTCCAGTACAGGCCTGGCCCACTTCCAGTTTAAATGTGAATACGAAAAGAGATACCAAAATAATAATAATAATAATAATAATAATAATGATAATAATGATAATAATATTATTATTATTATCATCATTATCAACATTATGATGTTGTCACATTTAAATATAAAAGAATCAAAATGTGATGATCTGAAATTCAATCCAAAATTTTATACAAAATTCAACACAACTTCCAGGTTATTGATCTGAAACCCATCTTTTAAATGCTTACATAATTGTGAGAGTCTCCATACAGAGTTTATACTGAATACCATATCCTTTACATATTTTACATATTAGGCCTTTGCTGTTGTGCAGAGTTCAACATTACCTTCTGCTTCTGTACTCCAAAACACACCAATCAATCACATGACTTCATGGAATGAACCCGAGGCCGTGGGCTTTCCCGCCCTGTCGACATGAGCATATCAACAGCACAAACACAGTGAACGTGAGATAGTGTGACAAAGCTGATAACACCCTAGGTTTACCTGTGGCTTGGCCCCCTTACCTGCCCAGGAGACCCCACAAACAGCCTGCTGCAGGCCATTGTGTGTTGGGTTTGTGCACAAACACAGGTCTCTGTGAAGTGTGTATTGGCTTAGATGAGATTCTCAGGGTCTGAGAATGTAAGGAGTTTATGATTTCACCTGCGTAACCTGAGCCAAAGTCCAATCCTTTGAACGAATGCTTCTGGACTCCCAAGTAGTGAGTGGGGAGAAGCCTGGACTCAAGAGGTATTTAAATCTGAAAATTCATGTCATTAGATAGTTGTGGCAGTTTTCAACAAGGGATTGTGCTTGCAAATTTACAAGTGTTAGGGTTAAGGGTAGGGTAAGGGTCTGGGTTAATGGTTGTATCTTTCCATATGAATTCTGACAAAGAAAGCACTCACTCGTTGAATTCTTTTGAATTTTGCATGAAACTGGATTCACAATTTTTAGCTACAAAATTCACACTAACATGATTCCCAAGTCATGTTGAGAGAATAAGAAGAATCCACTGACTGTGGGTGTATGTGCATTCTCAAAGAACACCTTTTTCCTGGCCCGAGCACAGCACACTATAACAGCATCCTCCCTGAAACACTTCCCAAATTACAGAATGAGTTCACAGAGGTTAATTTGCACTTCGACCAGCTCCCTTCACCTTGCCCTCCTCAACTCCATTAGGCACATGAGAGCCTACCGACTGCACAGAGCAGCTATCCCTACCGCTCTTCAGGCCGCTCATTTACAGCCTGTGGGAGTGAGTCTGAATTCACATACATTGTCCCACGTCTCTTAAAGGTGGCCTGGGAGACAACCAGATGTCCATGTGACCTTAGAAGGGAGTCAACGGGAAAAGCAGCCCAGGATAATAATTTGTCTCTGTGGTCTGGGGGACCTCTAACACCCCTCTTCCCTCCCTTTTGCCAGAATTGCAACTGGCCCTAGATAACTCATTCCTGTGCTTGTTACTACACAGACAGTACCACTGTGTGGTCAGTGGTACTCCAATGCCACTTCCCCCACCCAAGGCAAAGGCGTGGCCAACCATCTGGATGCATTTTCTTCCCCCTTCAACTTCTATATTTAATTTGCTAATTTCCTATGCAAAGAGGATGAGTTTTGAAAAGCCAACGCTCAGTATCTTTAAAACTATGACCCTAAAGAAAATGTTAAAATGCTTGCAAAACACATTCTTGGATGAGAATACAATATTGCAATTCAATGTCTGTGGTCGTTTCAGTAAATAACTTCAATCATGGGCAGGGGTGTTCATTCGTTTCTGTTCATTCTTCTTGTTAGCCCTGCTTCTGGAGGTTAAACCGTTTGTCTCTGGTGTGGCTGTAGGGCTTCAGCAACTTGAGTCCTCCACAATTTGTTCTCCGCTGTCCAAAGGAAAAAAAAACAGGGAGAAATCTATGTTCAGCCCAAAGAACCATTTTTAAGGTGCAGAGGTTCCTTCTTTTTACACCTAGATAGTGCTTTGTTCTCTTCTTCATTGTAAAGAGTCTTCTCTTTTCTCTTCTACATTGTAACATTTTAACTGGGATGATGGAGGAGGAGAATAAACAAGTGCAATAATCAAACCCCCACTGCACTGAACACACACACACACAAAATCACTGCAGTCCGTAATCTTTTATCTTTGATGATTAATGGAACCAAAGTGCCATTTTTTTTAACCTAGAGAGAAAAATACCTTTTTGCACAATGTGTGCATTTGAGTCAAACGCTTCCGCCTTCACGAAAGTTTCGAGTGGCCCGTAATCGATCTCGCCAGGACTTTCAGCAGTGGTTTGCGGCAGTGCCTATTGATTGGCCTCGTTTCACGCGCCTGCGCTCGCGACGCCGGTCTGTCTGCGGGGGCGTGGCCTCAGGAAGAGCGCGGCGAAATTCCTTTCTGGTCCGCCTTCTCCGGGGGATGGGGGGCCCGGGGCTGTGTTTTATGAATGAACTGAATACCAGCGACAAATGAACCCAGTCTCTTTCACAGGAAACTCGGGACTTCTTATGCGAAGTCAACCACACCGTTTCCACTCCCCCTAATAAAAAAGGTCTTCAGATGTGGAAAGACACTTTGGACCGGAAAGTAACAATAACACACTTAGGTACACTGAATATGTTTCCCTTGATTTGAGGTGTTTTGGTTATTAATTTATTTCTCCTCCCTTTTGCTGTTTCAAAAATTGCAATCTTGAGTTGGACTCGTTGTGAAGAGGGTTAGGGGAGGACTTTGCTGTCCCCCCTGTTGTCAGGCAGGCTCGGTCAGATCGTGGGAAAGGGCCTCCACGTAAGGCACTTCATTCTCAGGCCCTGTTGTTCTTGTGTAATTGATCTCGCCGCGCGCCGATGGGCGGGCCGCTTCAAAGCCCACCGACTGCTGGAGGTCCGTGTGCAAGTTTCACTCCATGCACACATGCAGCTGCACAATCGAGCTAAAGCACAAACTTTAATGCAACTCTACTTTGTATTATTATTATTAGTAGTAGTAGTATATTTTATTTTATTTTTTTTTTATAAATATGTCATGTCAGTAATATTTAATTTTTAATCATCAACATATCTACATAAACCATGCAGGTAATTGAATGTTGCATATTAACTAAATACCTGACAATTAAATGAGCACTCAAAGCACGCCCGATCAAGTTACGCTATTGTATCACTATTTGCATGAAACTAAGCAGCCATTAGCTATTAATTGACTTAAGTAATGGCCAATATTAAAACATGCATTTTCTCGTCGTCTCTTTAAACCCGCTGGATCGCGTCCAGTAACATGGATGGTGCTGGACACGTGAGTTTGTCTCGATGTGGTCTCTCCTCGCAGAATTTCTCGTTTTCTGTGGCAGCTGTCCAATCACCCCCCCCCCCCCCCTCTTTTTGCGCCTCTTGTGCCCCCTCCCTCCCCATATTATCCACCCACGGGGAAAGTGATTTTCGTCTTTTTTTAAATAATATATATACCACAGCCCCGTCCACTTAGTGGACTTGTTTCCGTGTGGGCAACAGAGATGCATTTAAAAGGCGAATGTTTTTTCCTAAGCTGACCCGCGTAGAAAAGTTTTTCCTCGAAGTTTTTTTGGGAACTCCACTGAGCCCAGCGAGCACCGCGCGCAGATCTGACAGCGCGCCGATTTCCCTTTGCAAATGTCTCGAGCTCGTCCGCACGGACAAGACCAACATTCTTATTGATCGCGCTCTTATTTTATGACTATAGCCACCCCCACTCAGGTCTAAAGAGGAGACGTTTTTTTTCTTGCGTGTGCCAAATATTCAAGCGGGCAGCACGTGCAAATCGCGACACCTCCAGGATCACGAGGCCTGCTTTTTAGATTCTATTTTGCATCCCAAACGTCTTACCTGCCTTGTTTATTCATTACCGTTATTCTCAGACCTTTCTCAGACTACAGTGGATCTCCCATCACCCATTGTCTCGTAATTCTGCAGCAGGACGTCCGGTGCGCGACACGGAGCGCGCGCGCTGCAGGAGCACAGATCTACAGGAACTTCCCCGTTTGGCTCTGAGTCATTGCAATGAGCGCGCGCGGTGAGGAAGCCGCCGAAGCCTCGGGATCCCGCGAGCAGCCAGCTCCGGCCGCCGAGCCTCCGAAGAGAGGACCGGGCAGACCCAGGAAGCCGCAGCAAGTCAGTGCCATTGGCTTGTCTTTTTAAACACTTCTGTAGCTACGTCCTAAACCGCATAATAAATAATAGCATAGGACACATCTGACACACCAATGCATTAAAAGAATATTGTGCAGTTTCGGACGTAGCCTGTATATCACGAGCATGCAACCGTCTGTTGACGTCTCTTGTTGTGGTATGTTGCCTATTTGAACTGAACTGAAATATGAATGCACAACAATGGTAAATAATGTCATTCAATGTGTTCATGATTAAACTGCGTTAGGGCGCAACATTTTTTATGCAACTCCTTATTGTACAGGAAAGATGTTCACGCAAATTACACCTTAAATACTGAGGTCCTGCAGAAAGCTCAAAATCGCAAATCGAACCAATGATCCAAAACTGTTTCTTAGAAACTAACAATGATCAACGCATTGGCTATGGAAAATGTTCAGCTATGCAAATATATTGCTTTTTTTTTTTTTTTGCTTTTCAACTGCAAACAAACCAACGCACTTCTGAGTAGTTTTATTAAATGGTCCATATAGCCTGCTGGTGATTTTCGGAAGTCTGTGTTCTCTAGTGGTTCGTTGAAATCACAAATTAGCTCAGGCTTGCCGCCGGACGAAGTTATTCAGTGTGTACAAACTTTACGGTTGGAAGTTGCATCTTTAACGACTGTTTTTACGCCGCCCATGACCGAGGCGCGACCTCCGCCGCTCTGCAGCTCAGATAAAGCGCTGCACAGACAAACCCGTTTGCATATACCTGTTGCATTCCCCCTTTTAACTGTGCTGAATTTTGTTGTGCCAGCTCACAACCTGCTCACGTTCTCTAATGTAACATTGAAGATAGTTTAGTCATGAACACGTAGCACACGAGGATGAATTTATGCGCGTGTTTACGCGCCGTAAAACCGTGATTCACTGTCCCAAGCTTCTCTGTGAGTCAGTCTTCCGCTTGTAATTAGATGTCGCCCGCACAAATGGGAGACACGAGGAGTTGCGTCCAAAACCGCACACTGCCGTATTAAACAGTACGTTAAATAGTCTTCCTATGGTGCCTACTATTTTGAAACACTATTTAGTACGGCAGCATGCGGCTTTGGACTTGGCCAGTGCGGTTCCTTTGTAGAACTGGCGTGCGTAAAAACCTTGACTCCAGTTGATATGCTCAACATTTTCCAAACGTTATAAACCAACGACTTTTCTAGATTTATGCTGGGTCACTTGATCCATACTTCAGTATTTCCGATGGTAAATATGACTCCAAAATAGTCTATACACTCTGGACATTTTTAACCCTTAAGGATTCTTCACTTTAAAACACCACAACAGTTCCCCCCCCCCCCATCATAAGGGGCTCCTAAAAACTCTTAATCATCCAGTGAACCCTCAAACAACCATTATTTAAACAATGTACATAAATTAACATGTACATATATTTAGTTGTAAATAATTTTGTTGGTAAATACATGAATGTTTAAGTGGCTGAATAAAAATTGAAAATAGAAATTACAGCATAGTCCATTCTAGACAAAACAGCCTTCATCATATGTGTAAGTAAAGTGCTTTTGGTATTATATATAATATTATAGCCTATGTAATTGTACATTCCCAATTATTACTAATTCACATAAATTTAGCATTTTAATTAGACTCAAAAACTCACCCACTAAACACATAAAACCTTTGTCCTTCTCTTTGGTTTTTGATGCATACATGCTGAACACCAGTAAATGAGAGCATTGTTCGAAGGGATCTTGTCTTCTTCAGTTGAGAGCAGTGGGTAGTGTAATTGGTGTTGGGGGCAGAATGGGCAACAGCTTTGTTTCCTGTCCTCATCTGATGTGTTTACCTTCTCTCCTCCGCAGGAACCCACGGGTGAGCCTGTCCCCAAACGTCCAAGAGGACGTCCCAAGGGAAGCAAGAACAAGGGCCCTTCCAAAGCAGCACAGAAGGTAGGATGCCAACTTCTGCCACACAGATCTGTGGCATCTTTCACTGCTGGTTGAGTGTGAAAACACAGACAGACAGACATACATACAGACACTTCATCCATAGTTGTTTTATCTGCATGCTCTAATATACACCATGCCCTAGGGGGTACCAGTAAGTAAAGGTCTTTGACTTCAATACTCCTGAGTCAGTTTAAAGATGTGTGTGTGTGTGTGTGTGTGTTTATGTGGTGTGGAACTGTTCTCTTTAGTGCTGCAATCATAACGCTTCAGTGTTGTGTACTCAGGCCAGTGCACAGTGAGACCACTGCTGCAAGTTTTATCTCACTGCCCCCACAGACACACAGACACATGCATATTCATTCATATGTGTCATATATGCAGAGAAAGACACACCCAGTTTGCTGTACTGCCCACATCCACAATACCAACTTCCTAAATTTCAAACTGCAGAAATCAATACAGTATACAGTTCAAATGCAATTGTAAAATCATATTGAAAATTTTCCAAAAAACAGAAACGGGGCAGCCGCTCATGAAATCATTAACATGTCCTTATTTTTTGTGTGTGATCTGGTCTGGTCTGTTTTATATGGGAAGTTCCCTCAACATCAGTTGCAGTCTTGGTTTAGATGTATTAGTGTGTGATTCTCATCCCTGAGCCGTGGGGGAGTTTGGATGTCTTCATTTATCTGCTGGTGGTAGGGGGATCAGGCTCTGGTAATGACTCACTGACAGCCCGACTTGGGCTCTTCCGCATTAAGGTACCACTGTAAACAGTCAAAGGCCCACTCAAACCCAAGCTCTTTTCTGCCAGTGTAATTCTGTTTCATCTCATTTGGCATTGTTATGATAAACAGTGAGCAGATAAATCTGCTAAGATGAAAGGAGTGGAAATCGCCAAGGCGCCTGACTCAAAACACTTTTCACAAAGTTTGCTCTCCCACCCAGAATTAATCATCTACACCGGGTCCTACTGCTTTAATGATTGAAATAAAGTGTTCATCTCCAGTTTAAAAGCACTGCTCCTCACTATGAACCCCAGACTGTAGCTCCACTAGTTAAACTAAACAGAGTGGAGACTCCCCTTGAGGGTCTCTTCATTGGTAAGGGCCTGATCTGGGTAAAGGACTGTAACTTGACAATATTCTGCATATAGACAGGGTCACTTGTTTCTTGAAAACTCAATTTGAATAGTTATAGACTGGATGGATGGAGAGTAGAAAAAAAAGGCATTACAATGGCATTCTAAAATAACACTATTTTTAATGATAAAAGAGCAGTTTATAATACTGCCCTTTGCAGCTTTCAATAATCATTACAATTTAAGTGCTGCTCAAAAATGATGAACTCCCGAATTAGGATCACCTGAATCTGTATCATATGACCAGGCTAAACCTGGAAAGATAACCTCGCTGGCTGTTAACATAGTGTTATCCTTATTCAAAAGCCAGCTCTGAACCACACACCCTGATCATCTGCTCAATGCATTGGTCCTAATGAAGAGATGGAATATTTTCCATGGAGCAGTCATTGTTAAACTTGATACACTGTACTCAGGGGGCTAATTTTAAAGCTTCATTTTACAAAGCAAGGTCTGACAGGGCAGGTCTAGCTCAACCAGTCTCTACCTACCCCCTTAATCTGCAATGGCCTTGCCTAACATACACATGTCATGTCAGGGAAGGGCGAGTAAAGGCTCAACAGTGACTTCAAGGCGTACATAGTGGACACAAGACTAGGCTGCAGAGCCGGACAAGACACGCAAAACCATGATTAATTGATAAGGGTGTTAGTTTACAGACCATTAAATATCCCGATTAAATATGCAGCAACCTGAACTGAGAACTGGGTATGGATACACAGATTGGTTAAAGAGACACCGGCAGATAGAGACACAGACAAATAGCGATAGCAAGAAAAAAAAATAGAGAGTTCAAAGAACTGTGGACGACCTGTGGGCTGATTTGTTTGTACTAGTTTGAGGTAGAACTTAAGTACATAGTTGAAGTACATCAGTCTAGTGATTACCAGAACTGTTCAATCAAATCACAAAATGGAGTAACCCATCCTCTCATTTAAGAATTTGATATGCCCTGTCTGACACATGAAAGTTGCATGAGCTGGCTAAGCGGTCAGTTGAGTGGTGGCTGTGGTCAGACTTGGGTTGAGCCCTAAGAGGCTGTGTCCTTCTAAGAGCTTATTTCTGTGACACTTGCACAAAAGTTTTGCATATGTTTAGGGCCTTTGTTGCAGTGTACTTATTTAATATGAACAATTGTTGGATAAACAGTAATGTGAGGCAGTGAGGTCATTATTCACTCTGGGCAAGCAGAACAAACCAAACAGAGCTGATATACGTAACTGTTGTGTATAACAAAGTCATAATTCCTATTGTAGAAGATGTATGTGAAAGATTTTAGTTTCAAATATATGCTTCACTGGGCTGAATTTACCAAAAGCATTGCAGCAGCAAGATAATTATTTATGAATGAGAATGATGACACTGAAAACTCTCTCTGCCAGTTAAGACGACCTTAATATCATTATGCCTTTGGGAACAAGCCACCATAGTATTTTTGACACCTGTCCTTCCCCCTTCCCAGAATTCATAGTGGTTTTATAATTTGGATAGGGTTTCTTTCAGAGTGCAGCATAACAAAAGCCTGCAGCCTGGGAGAGCACTTTATATTCTATCAATTATTGAGATGCATCTTGTCTTGTTAACTGTCCCCGACTATTGTGACGATGGGACCTTCTTGAGGATTATATGGTAACTGCAAAGGCACTCTAGTTATACCAACTCTTAAATTTATGGAAATGGCTCATTTAAACATTTCACAAATTCAAGGTGGTACCCTAATATAGTCCATCCATATTGCCTTTTAATTTTGCAAGTCGATCAAATAAGACAGTATTTATGATGGGTTTATAAATCATAAAGCGTCAGAAAGGTATTGAAGATTGCATTTCATATGGCCTGATAAATAGTCAAAACTACACTTATTAAATGCTAGCTAATAATTTTTCCCCGGATGCAAGTGGCAAAATGAGATGAGACAAATAAGACGATTAAAATGGTGCTTGTCTCAACTTTTAAATGGACAAAGGACATCTGAGTAATTGGAAGTATTCCATATCAATGCCTGGCTGTTACCAAAAGGTCCTTAATGTGATCTAAAACCCATAACAGCCTGTTATGGTCCTTATCTCAGGAGTGAGTCTACTGATAATGGCCCTCTCATTTACATTTGAATAGAATAAAATTCCTCCAGTGAAATATTATGCTGTCCATTTTGGAAACAACCTCTGTGCAAGATACACAGACAGCTCTCTTGTCAGATGCCTAGATATACTTTACATAGACCCTGTAGTGCTACTTTGCTAAAATACAAGAAGCTCCCTATTCACAATGCATGAAAATTGACCCTTTACAATTTGAAATGTCTCAAAAAATAGGTTTCCGACACATTATGGTTTTTGAACTGAATGAGTATTAACTCATAGTCACTGATGTTCACAGAAAGCTGAGACCACAGGGGAGAAGAGACCCAGAGGAAGACCAAGGAAATGGGTATGTTGCACACTCATTTGTTTTAAGTATATTATAGGCAGATATATTTAGCATTAGTTTTCTTTTTAGGTAAATTCATACCCAATAGTAATTTTTTGAAATTGTTTGAAAGGCTGATTAATATTATATTACACCGATCATAAAAATGTGAAAAACATTTTAAACTCCTTTTGAATGGTTGACTACATTTATTAACATTTAAAACAGATATTTCATTCTCATGAAGAAAACTGATCTCGGCACATTAAGTACGAGCTCAGTTAGTAAAAGGGTGATTAAAGTGTCTACATGACTTTGTACCTGTCAACAGAACATTTAACCACAGAAACAGTGTGCTAAAGATTGCAGGAGGACATCTGCACATTGCATATTAATGCATATTCATAGGCCCTGATATGTTTCATGAGGGTAAAGGTGTACAGATGTTCCTATTTAAGTAGTTCCACACAGATTAAAACATATTAATCCCATGGTTCTCCAACTGGGGTCCAAGAGGCATAGACAGGTCTGCATGTTTTTTCAGTGGTGGAAATCACAACTCACCATTATCAAAGTTATGTTAATTATAGTCATTAGTCTGTTTGACTGGTAACTGAAATTGAATGGGTTTAATTTGAACTTCAAAACAGGTAGGCCTATTGATAATTTTACTAAAAATGTGTTATACAATACTGTGCAAAAGTCTTAGGCACATGCAAAGAAATGCTGTAGAGCAAAGATGCCTTTAAAATAATTAAATGAAATGTTTCTACATTTAAAACAAAATACCGTAAAGAGCAGTAAACAGTAGAAAATGAAAGAAAGTCAATATTTGGTGTGACAAAAAAATAAAAATAAAAATAAAAATAGTAGTCTCCGGTACAATTTGTGCAGTTTTATAAGGAAATGAGCTGGTAAGTTTTCTTGAGCATCTTGCAGAACCAGACACAGTTCTTCTGGAGACTTTGACTTTCGCACTTGCTTCTTATTTCTGCAGCAAAACCCAGCAGCCTTCATTGTGTTTTTTATCTGAAAAGTGTCTCTTACGTAATACGCTGCTTTCTTTAATGACATATAAACATTTTTCTGTAGCATTAAATTTTGTGCTAGAAAACTAATGTTTGGGAATCTAAAATGTTTTTTGTACCGACTTGATAATGTAGACGTCATAAAATAAAACATCTATAACAAAGTTTGTACTAAAAAATATAGGGTGCCTAAAACTTTTGCACAGTACTGTATGAGTGGAAAATTCAGGAGGGAAAAGCTCTATGCCAAAACATTATTGTACACATTTAAATAATCAGCCTAATATTTGAATAGCTGGATTATGTGTATAAAATATAGATGACTGAGGGGGTTTAGGAATTTAGTTAATGGGGTCCACAGCAGCAAAAACGTTTAGATTATTTTTTTAGACTATTTAAAATGGATGTTTATAGATGTATTTGTTCTATAAATTTGTTTTACAAATCTAATTACATTAGATTTTGTACATTTTCATTTGTATTAATTGGTATTAAATATACTTTGGGCATGTTCAAGGCCCAGATTAGACCTAGTCATGGACTAAAAGGATTTTCTTTAATGTGGAATTGCCATCAATCACGGCAATTTAATCCATGTCTAGGCTTAAGGCTGTGCCTGGGAAACTGCCACAGGCCTTCCACTCAGCCTTGCCACTGCTCGCTTGCTCGTCAGCAAGTGCTTAATGAGATTGTACAAATGTTTGTATTCTCCGTTAAAGAAAATATTTAGATTTCAGTTTAGATTTCACACTGACCATAGCTATATGTCAGCAATTCTGTAGACAGCTTAAAAACGTGTTTATCAGCTTGTAAGTGACACCTTGATAGATTGATAGGCTGCAGGGAGAGAGCCCTCTGAATGGACATGAGGGAACTTTTGTACATCAGTCTCTCTCTCTCTCTTTCTCTCTGCATGCTTGGTTGATGGTTTTGTGTTTTTCTATGATGGGAACAATAGCACTGGGTTCAGTCTGATGTGTTGGGCATTGCATGAATTCTTTTTCAACTGGTTTATTAATAAGCCAGTGCAAGTGATTAGAAACTGCTGTTTGAGATGGACAAATATACTCATTTTTAAATTTTAAATGAATTACTGTGTACTGCACCATAGCCAATGTTATGGGATTGAGTTCTCATTTTTACAATTTTGCTTTAAATAATTACGCCAGCATGTTTTCTACCAAAATCTAAATACATGGTAAACCTGTTGACTCAAAATTCACTTCACTCACTAAGAAATCTAATGCCCTTAGTTGTTGATCACAGTCAAAAGTTTAAAACACAACAACAACAACAACAACAACAAAAACACATAGAAATCCAACTGTTACACTCTAACAATAAAGATCTTAGAGTGAGGCAAACAGAAAATGTTTTACCAAAGTTGTTCCTATGTAGTACTTTTTAACTCTGTAGAAGTAAAAAGTGGCCAATTATCTACGTGTTAACTAAGGTTTTGTGTAGGGATGCATCAATACCTTTTTTTTTAAGGCAGAGTACATGTAGGAGTACATGTTTTGGGTACTCACTGATACTGATAGCAATACTCAGCTGTGTTTCTCTATGAGCAACTGGCAGGAGAACAACACACTTCCATTTTAATGTGTTTGCACAGATCCAGGATTCAATTATCAGTTATGAGTAGGTCGAAGTACATTTCCAATGATATATCTTGTTTTGATAGAGATGTTAACTGTTTTTTTTTTTTTAATAATTAATGTAATAAGCAGCAGCAGCAAAAACAACAACAAGAACAATAATAATGTAATAAAATAACTTTGTGAGCTACCAGAATCCCCCACTCACAATCACTCCCACTCTCTGAGCAAACTCTCCTGTTTACTAATTACTGAAATTAAAAGGTAAGAAGTGCTACTCTGGTTACTTGTGATGCTGTGTGCAATCTGGTTCATTTGACATCACTCTGTAAACTGGAAAGGAAGTCATAGTTGAGAAGATCACCCCAAGTTGGCGAGTATGAATTTAAAGTTGAGGGGGCCCTTTTTTTCCATTTTGCTGGTTTGAGGTTGGGGTCACAAGTTGTGACCTCAAGTTGAACGCAGCCTTGGACCATTCTGTCCATATCTGCCAGCTATAGGTTGCACCATTATGGCATCTTAGTAAATGACTTTAAATAAAGTGCACAGTATATAAACATTGTGGCTTTGTGATTTTTGCTTGATTTCTATAGAATGTTTGCTTCACTCACACAAACCATTAAAAAATAAATGAATAAAAATAAAATAGTATTGAATGAGGTCATTATGCAACACGTCCAGGTGTTATTTGGCCTTTAGTATATAGGACATCACAGAACATTATATTTAGCTCTGTTTATGTTTCCCCAGTTTACATACTGGCCATCTAACATGTGCATTATTCATGGCCTTAAGCTACTAGGCTAGTGATTATTAGTGAGTTGATTTTAAATTAAGTGCATTAGCCTAGTTAAATTAGTTGCCCCTTTTTCTTTCCTAGTGTGCTGTGTGCTGCTAGTGATTACGACGGCGTTTTAGTGCCTACAAAAAAAAAAAAATAATAATAATAATAATAATAATAAGACTACAAGAATAGTCATAATATTTTGAGAAGAAAGTCAAAATTACGAGAGTAAACTCGTAGTAACATGAGAATAAAGTCGTAATATTTTGAGAATAAAGTCAAAATCACGAGAATAAACTCATAGAAATATGAGAATAAAATCGTAGCAAAAAAGTCGTAATATTTTGAGAATAAAGTCAAAATTACACCGCGGTAAAGCTGGTTTTATATTGGACATTCGCAGATTTGAGGTTCGCTCTTCTATTTCTCAAGAAATAACACAAAAATGACAAAAATGTGTATTTTCTTGCTTTGGAGTGGACAGAAAACAAAGTACAACTGAATATATTTTTTAATACACATTTTGTCCTTTTTGTGTGTTTATTTATTGAGAAATTGAAGCGTGAATCTCGAATCTGCGAATGTCCAATATAAAACCAACTTTACTGCGGTGTAACTTTGACTTTATTCTCAAAATATTACGACTTTATTGCTACGATTTTATTCTCGTATTTCTATGAGTTTATTCTCGTGATTTTGACTTTATTCTCAAAATATTACGACTTTATTCTCATGTTACTACGAGTTTACTCTCGTAATTTTGACTTTATTCTCAAAATATTACGACTTTATTCTCGTAATTTTGACTTTATTGTCAAAATATTATGACTTTATTCTCGTATTACTACTACGTAATCTTATTTTCATTTTTTTTTTTTACATGGCACTAAAACGCTGTCGTAAGTGATGAACTCCTTGTGCTGAGTTTAATGTTTAAAATGTTTTATCAGGTTACTTGTATTGTAAGAAGATGCTGGAGTTTTTTCTCTTGATATTTTTACAGAAGACAGTGTGCAGTCTGCTTTGCTTTGACTGCCATCATTAATCATGAAACACATCCAAATCACTGTCATTTTGTTTAATCTGTTCATTAGTGCAGCAACATACTATGTGAGGTAAGGTTAGTGTATCACCTGGTATCAGATGTTGGTATGAGTATTACAAATATGAGTATGAGTAAATAAGTATGATATCTGGCTATACCCAATCCCAGACTCGGTATCGATGCATCCCTAGTTTTGTGGTATCCATATGTGATTAAATCAAAACTAAGGCAAATGATGCATATTTCGAACTTCATTTACAAATATAGTTGACTGACCAATTCTATAAAAACCTACAGCATTCTACAAAGACATGTACATTATAGTTACATTTATACATAGATATGTGCGTTGTACATAAACATTTAAAGACTGCCACAATGGCTGCCCTTAGAAATGGGAAAATGTGTCTAAATTATTGTTTGTGGAAATGGACCATGCACTCTGCTGTAGACTGAAATGCTGGAGTATTTGTTAATTATATTTGACAATTAATCAATTAAATAAGTATTATTTCTATCCCTGCAGCAGTTATGTGGTCACTTGAGTAGTCTACAATCCCTGCATGATACATAGCTATTATAGAAACTTGGACCTGTAAGGTAGAATGATTCATCAGTAAATGGCTGAGAAATAATTACGTTTGTACTGGAGGAAAACATGGCCTGGCTTACTATATCATCCAAGAATGCAAGCAGCAATCTTCCAATAGAGTAGGATAATAATGCAGATTTCAGTGTAAGAGCATTTTTTGCGGGTTTAGCTGTTGCTGCTGCCACCCACTGCTGGAAACTTTGGACTGGCCTGATAAAGAGGGTCACGTTTATTGCACTGCTTTTCTGGTCTGATGCCCAGAGGCACGATCGGCTGCTCTTTCATGGTGGCTGCATGTATACCACAGGTACACACACCAACACAGTCTACTGGCTACACACATGCACGTATGCATACGCACACACACACACACACGCACACGCACACGCACGCACGCACACGCACGCACACGAAGTAATGTCAATTCATACTGGACAAACAAAGCATGAAATGAGGTCTAAATATCATTTCTCGCACAGACATGAAAATGGGGCTGCATTAGAACTGTATCAGAATCTCTTAACAATAAGGAAAGGGGTTTCTACATTAAATGGGAAGGGATGCCTTTAAATGATTATAGGCTAGTTTACCTGTGAAATGCAACATTAGGATACAAAGGTTGGCAGGAAAGAGAATAACACAATTTAAAAAATGAACCCCTTGATGCATAAATTTAAAACATTGAAAACATCCAGATTCATTCCTTTTTAATTACATCAAATTGAATATCATATGAAATGTTGCCATTTTCTAAATATCACTTATATAAAAAAGTAAATCTCCATGTGTATAAATGCCACAAAATAAGGATATATTTTAGAAAACATAATTTTTAAACCAAATACAGCACTATTCTTGATGTAGAATATCTACACAGTTTAATAATGTTGCAGCCGAGTTATGAAGTAAAAATCTATCTTCAATTTAAAAACAATAGTTTTAAAAGGTTTTTTTTTTTTTTTTAAGTGTTTTTTAGCGAAAGAAATCAGAATAATGATTTACAGTAATGGTCAAATAATCAAATAATCACATCTTATCATTTCCTAATAATAGCCTTAAATTGACTGTACGCAAGTGTGTATGCTATACATTAAAGGGTTAATCAGTGGGGATAATAAAGCCCATTAAATGAGATATTATTATTATTATTATTATTATTATTATTATTATTATTATTACTACTACATCACTGCAGTTGCTTTTCTCTATATAGTGTGTGGCCAGCTGGTGTGGCAGTTTTTTTAAACCCCCTGTAACAGAGTGAGCTGTATAGTTGAGTCATCTACAATGAACCAAGTTTATGAATGAGAATGAGTCAAGGAGGCAGCTTGCTATCAGAGCATGAGAGTGTCCTCTCCAAGGCCCGCTTTTGTAGATGGGTCTCATTTATCCAAGGGCTGTGACGCACACCAGAAATTGCCCATTAACTCAACTAGTGCAGTCAGGGACAGAGCACCAACTTGTTTTCTTTCCCCTGTTTTTTTTTTTTTTTTTTTCTTTTTTTTTATGAATGGACTGAAGGAATGTATGTCCACAGACCTATCCCCATGTATGGGTGGCTGTGTTGCTTTGAAAGCCTGGATTATGATCTGTTTGGTAGCTTTATTTTGTCACAGATGAATTGGCATGGCCCAGGCATCCACCATAGCCACATGGCTGCCTCCACATATACAGGGTGGACTTGTCAAGAGCCTTGCCATTCTTTTCCTGGATAAACAAGCCAGCTTTCTTCATTCAGCTACCATTCGCCCTCCTGGAACTAATTATAGCATATCCTTTTTAGCTACAAGGGGCCATTGGAATGTTTTCCTTTGCCTCCCCCCACCAGCCATCCCCAGCCCTCCTAAATGGTTAATGGAAGAAGGTGGCTCTGGCCACCAGAAGGGAAAGAAAGTAGTGTTTAACCATATATACCCCAGAAGGGACCAAGAACGTGTGCGTCTCGTCGGAGAGCTAAAAAAAAAAAAAAAAACAATCTGAAATTGAAATCGTAAGGAGACCCCCACCAGCTGCTTTAGGCTCTTATCTCACTAGTCACTGTCCTCCCATTGTAACATGTTCAAGCAGACTAAGTCTCTCAAGCTGTTACAGCCTGTTCAGATCAAAAAGTATGAGAAGGAATTTTAAAATACTCTTTCAAAGGTTAAAGGAAACGCACTAATATACAGCAAAATCCCTAGCCTTAAAGCAACACACATTGTGGTCATGTATGACTCTCATGAGTTGATTTTGCTGCATGACATTTCTAGGCTAATTCTGTGCTGTACACTAATAAGAATAAAATTCACTTAAACACTGATTGGATGGCAAAATGTGCCTATTTAAGAGTAGTCTTAATTAAAAAATCATTGGTAAATCATTGATAAAAAGTAGGGATACGTACGCTCTTAGAAAAAAAAAGTGTTCTTTACTTTAATTCTCTAGGAGAACACTTACAATTTCTATGTAGAACCCTACACCTGAGGGTTTTTTTGTTTGTTTGTTTGTTTATTTCTGAATTTTCATGCCATGTAGTAACTGGTAAGGGCACCAGTACTATCATAATTTTCTGCTTATATCAATAATGTACAGATATTATTCATCACTACAAAAAGACTGTAGGCTAATGTTGATGGATATGAGTCACACAATGCCATTTTTTCACAGGTGGTGTGGATGTCTAGAAAGTTTCTAAGCAGCAATTGGAATTGCCCTCCCAGGGCGATGAGAAAAGAGAGCTGTGTCTAGCCAAGACCTTGAGACGCTGATTTAGAATAGAATGTCAATATGAAGAGGTTCTGTCCTGTTCAACAACGTCATACTGTGCAATACATTTTTGCTAACCATCGAAAAGGATATTTCCAGATAGCTGTGCCAACACTTACCATTGATGACTACAGAAAGATTCAGAAGGTGACCTTTCCCTTTTTATGTATAATTTTTTTGGCATGCCTTTTACAATTTTACAAGCATTTAGCAAGTCCTCCAATCCAGCATCTGTGCTACTAGGTCGATCTGTTTAAGCATGCCAAAGCCCTGATTTACAGTCTCCCTCTTCCTTTTCCGAGTGTGCATCCTGCACAGGTGCTGAGATGGACAGGGTCCTCTGTGCCAAGCGGACAGGCTCCACAGTTGGCAGGGTGAGGAAGAATCTTTGTCCTCAAACAGCTAGCATTAATCAGTTGTGCACAGCAGTTCCCCCTTTCATGCTGCCAGCTGGCTGGTCTCCACCGAGTTTTATGCATTTGGTTCCTCACCAAGCAAGAAGAACTACAGTGGAGAGGGAAGCTCTTTCTCTTCTTCCTGGGCAGTTTGACCCGCTCTCTTGATAGTAACGTCACAGTTGCATTTTTAGCACTTGGCTGCTTGGCAGACAACCTGTCCATTTGTTTCCATGGAAATAAATGGGTAGGGGGCAAAAACAATAGATTTATGCCTCATTGTGTTTTCTCATCAAAGTCACTCTGTCAGGGACAGTGCTGCAACCACACAGCCAGGACAAATGGCCCAGGCAATGAGTGCAAAGCAAGCCATCAGCAGCCCATAGTGCCAAGAATTCCTTTGATATGAGGTATAAGACAAGATCTTGATTTATGGTGCTCTTTCACTTGCCAGGTGCTTTGTTCCATTCCCCTTAGTAAGTTTCCTCAACTACGTCCATAGAACTCTTCTGCCCTAGAGCCAACCAGCCACCCAAACACAGCTGACTCTATGTATGAGTGAGAGGCACAGACACCAAACAATGGTGACACTACCTGTAGCCCTAAAGCCCTTTCACCTCTCGCTTACCTTCCTGTATATTACTTTAAAGGAAGCCATTGCCAGTTCAGTGTATGTGGGGGGGACATTAGTCATTGCAGACATAACACCAGTGAGATTCCGCACCCTACGCCTTTGGAAAAGGCAGGAGAATGAGTAAATGAATGAGCATGGGGGCGTGGGGGGGGGGTGGGGGGGGGGGGGGGGGGGGGGGCGTAGAGGAAGTACTCTCATCTAACACAAGGCTGTGCTGCTCTTGGCTATGAGACAAACAATGTTGGCAGGTGGTGAGGAGCGGAATTAGAGCTCAGGGAAATGGGAGGGAGAGTCCAGCAGTGGGGAGGAGGCGGATCGGTGGAGTAGATGAGCCCTGGGATTGGGATTCATCCAGCAGTCTCGAAGTGTGGTGGAGAGGCTTGGAAAACCCTCAGCCTCTGCCAAAGTGTGAAAAGTTTTTTTCCCCTCTTTTTTGCATATATAGGCTTGGAGGAGGACAGTGTGATGGGAATTCAGTGTCAAACATCAAAAACTTAGCTACAATAAGTATCTCAGACAAAATACTGAACCTAGCCCCATGGGTTTTCTGGCCAGTTATTCCTGTAGTTATCCCAGGAGATTGGCAGTTCTGTGACTCATTGAGTGTGAGCGTGAATCAACAGTTTAGCGGATGCTCTATGTGCTCGCCCGCTCTTTCTCTCACTCTCTTTCATGTTTTCATGTTTGCACACTAAATGAGGAAAAAACAAATAGGTAATGTGTTCTCAGCCTTTTTTAACCCCATTTCTCCCAATTTCCCTTCAACTTCCCAACTTCACATAGCATGTGAAGCCAGCCACCACATTGTTTCAAACTGTTGCTCATGGTACATCACAGGGCAGCTGAACACACTCGGAGAAAAGTGCTACTTGCCCTCTTCTGCATACATGAGCTCACAGGCATGCATGATTGGTTGGTGTCACTCTGGCCACCACCACCCCTCCCAGAGAGCATGGCCAATTTTTCTCTCTTGGAATCCCAGCCATGGGTGGCTATAATCTCCAGATGAGCTGTCGGCCTTATTAAAAAAGCACAAACAAGCATACATATGCAAAGGATGAGAACTGCAAGATAAGTCGCACATGCTTTGTTTATTACAATGTCTTGTCCATGTACTGTGGTCTCCTTCTCCCCAAGATGAACACTTGCTCCCTGGTTTTGCTGCAGTGGGAATGTTGGCCTCTACTGGATCAATTTCATTTGGCAAAATCATGATAATTACAAGCACTTAGGATAATTTAATAAGCAGCACAAATCAGATTAGCTATTATTTATAATTTTTGGCAAGATGGATTTGGACTACTATGGCCCCACAGTATGTTCCTGCACAATGTTGATGCACATTGTGATTTTGATATGCTCCTGTCCAATTCTTGGATGGTTGTGAGAGTCGGAGTTAAAACTATGAGCACCGTGACCTCTTTCCCACATTCTGTCAGTTCTTTCTTGTCCGTTGTGCCTGCTTACTTCCCTATATTTATTCTCTTGTACCCCATTCCTGCAGTAGCTCCTGAGCCAAATTTCCTCCCAGAAAGTTCTATTTACACCCAGGTCTGAGCTCTCTGCCCACACCAGATATTTGTAGGACTCTACTTAGCAGAGTTCCACTGGCCATTTCTTTTCTTTCCCTCTTACTCCAAAACCCCTGAGTGGTAACGGTTGTTAATGATATCGAAAGGGAGATCTAAAAAAAATTCTACCCACCATTGATACTATTATGAAACTTTGAGTATATCACCAGGTCTCACATCATTGGCATAAAACTATGATGCATACACAGACGAGCACACAAACACTCATTGAAAGGCAGCACCATTCATGCTTCTTAATTTTTTAAGGTAAGTATTTTAAGTCTGTAATCATGCCATGTCTCTTCCGAAAAGCAAGCATACTGAAAAAGGTACACTTGCCGTTATCTAGCTTTTTTGTTTATGGAAGAAAATATACGGTCCGACTGTGTCATTTATATTTTTAAAAGTTAATTATTGAGAGAGTAAACCACTTTGTTCATGTTTATTATAGCTGCTATTTTTTATTACACAGAGGTGTTTAACTCTGTGTACTCACCTGACATGACTGACAGTGATAGGCTGCGTTAATCTGGTCTGGGTGAGAAGCCTCTACTTCATATGTGTATTTTTTCTTATGAATGTTGGTGGTGCTATTTTTTTTCGGTTGCACAAAGGTAAAAAAAAAAAACAAAAAACCAATACATGTCAAGGTATTTGTTATCAGATACAGTCCACAGTCGTTTTTTATATACACCAAACATAAAAGCACACATCCAATTAAGCTATATAGCCAGTGTTCACAGAAGTGTTGACGTGAGAAAGGGGAAGAGAGGAAGGGAAAGGGATAACGGGGGGGGGGGGGGGGGGGGGGGGGGGCAACTGTGTTTGTAAGAGCAGGGAAAGGTATGCGGCCTGTGTTATTGATGGTATGGCCTCTACACAATCCATTGCCTCTATCAGTCTCAGGCCCCACATGTGCTGCCTCTGTTTCCTGTTGGGGGGAATACTGGGCTGACACAGGGCTGCAGTTGTGAATTCTTTCACTGATGTCTTTCATCCTGAAGCTTGTACACATTCAGAATATTTCCATGAAACATTAATTGAAATACCTAGCTTGTATATACCAAGCTAGGTATTTTGATTAATGTTTCATGGAAATATTCTGAATGTGTACAAGTGAATTTTTAAGATTATAGAAACTACAATGATGAGGATATCACAGAAACAATGAGAAAATTCAGAATACATTTTTTAAAACAATTTGTGTTAAATTTCATAAAAATACAGATACGCTCACATTAGCATTGTCAATTAGCTATTAATGTGTGCAACTAGTGTGATTAATGCACAGAAAGATTGAGTGTAAAGGATGTAGATTCACATGCTCAAAACAGTAAAATAAACAGTCAGGAGTAAAAAAAAAAAAAAAAAAAAAAAAAAAAAAAAAAAAAAACCAGTGAGCTAGTGGCCTCATCCAGCATGTACTGCTGTAAGGCAGACATTGTGTATGTAAATACACCATCCTTTGCTAAATAGTTGATCTTTTTCCAGGTTTTCTTACCACACTTCTGCTGTTCTTCAAATTCTGTGAAAACAGTGGGGATTCATGTTATTAGCGTTATTTTGCCAATAGGACACAGGACACGAGTTGTTCCAGGCAACGCAGGTTAATCCACAACATCTGCATCATTCAGCTTACTATGGGCCGAGTTGACTTCTCCTTATGGATTCTTTCCCACTCAACTCTTATTCCTGAACAAAACCACAACTGCATCCCATAGTTCCAAGAACACATGGTCTCTTATATGCTATATAAGTGGCTATGAATAACTTGCGCAGCTATCAATAACAACACAGGATTTGTGTTGTAGAGAGAGACAGACTGCAAAAACCAAAGCACAACCAAAAGACAAGGAACTACAAATGAGTGTGAGGTACTCTATATGATCCCATAAGACTTAGTTAGGATCCTCAAGACAACAAAACTCAAACTAGAAAATTGTGTGGAACTGAACTAAATCCTGAATTATAGTGCTGCCCATGACCCCTCTCCCCTTTGAAAAACTCTGGGAACTGATTTCACTTCAAACAGCAGAGGCTCCTAAACGGAGCAGATCCAATTTGCGCCTTTCTTTCCCCCCAGAACACCCCCTCCTGAAAAAAAGAAAAAAAAAATCTTAACAAAAGGCTGCTTGTCCTGCCAGGAATTTTCCACATTCCTCACTCTGGCAGACATTTTTCTCCTCTACAATGGGCCCTTCGGCAATTCCCCCTAATCGTGGGGTTTAGCTCTACTCTGATAGGTGCCATTCATAGCACTATTTGGTAGGGGAGTGTAGTTGATTGGTAAATGGAGAAGAGCGGAATAGAGGGGTGGATGGAGGTTTGTTGGCTGTGGAGGGCTTGGATTTCCTGGCTGTAGAACCTTTTCAGGATCAGCCGAAATAGTGGGGGCATTCCAGGAGAAATCACAAAGCTGACATTGTGCCACCCCTGCACCCAGGAGATGCCTGCCTCCTTTTCCCCACTTCTACCTTTAGTTTAATATAACATGTGGCCTTTATTCGTAGAAGTGGTGGGGGTGGGGAGAGACGCAGTTACTGGGTGGCTCGTCCGTGGGGTCTGCCTCGACTGAGGGAGTCCTTGGATAGGTTTGCCTCATCAAATCAGGCAGAGTGTTTTTTATTTTTCCTGTCTTTGTGGAATTCTTGTCAGCGGCCCTAAGGAGAGGCTATGTTAAAAAAAAAGAAGGCCTTTGCGCAAACACAAACCATGTGTTCTCAGTTTAAGTTTAAAGTGAACGTGAGCTGCACTCTTGCTTTCTAGACTTCATCCTCTATTTTCTTAGCAAGGTAAAATGAAAATGTGTGGTCTCTTTTCAATTTAAAAATGCTTCAATAATTGCACAGTATTACTGAGTTTCTATTTATAATTCACGTTTTAAGCATGTGGTAGCATTTAAACACAAAATATCTAAAGAGTCTAAAGAGAATTTCACATCAAAACCATCCACCACAGATTTACATGACAGAGCTGAATGTAGTGGCCTGGATCAGAAATCCAAATTATTAGGAGCATTATCACAATTTGGAAATTTGGTGATACTTTTTTTTTTTTCTGTAGAGCCTTGTGTAGTGAAGATGTCATGTTTTTCTGTAGAAAACTAGTTATGTGGTTCTGTTGAAATCTGTTAGGGTTTAGACACCACACAAATGTACAATAAAGTTCAAAGAGCAAGGTCATGGGCAAAAAATCCTGGCTGAAGATACTACCAATAATTACAAATAACTGGAATTCACAAAACAAATAGTTAAAATGGTGCTGGGGGCTTCTGAGTGTCGTAAGAGAAAAGTAAAAGAGTTCACCCTATCATTGGGAGATCGCAAATTTGAATTGTCCCATTGCCATAAGCCATCAATGGCCAGGAGTAGCCATCTCTTTGGTTAGGAAGGCATTATTCTCTCTCTCTCTCTCTCTCTCTCTCTCTCTCCTGCTGATTAGAATGACATGTTTTTGAGGTCATGTATGCCTAAAAGGGTAATTAGTGTGGTGATGGGCTACATATCTGAGGAAGCATGTGTTAAACTTCAGCCTCGACAGTTGGTAGCAGTTGCGCAATAGTGGAGAAATACCTTGTGGGTGGAAATTTACTAATTGACCAAATTGGCAGAATGGGGTGGAAAATTATTTGTTATTAAAATTATTTGTTAGTTTAAATCAATTAGAAAGGTAATTCAACATGTGTCAGATCTTTAGTTTGGAAGGCCTGTGATTCATGACACCAGACAAACACCCAAATGTTATGAGAAAAGGCCAGAAAGAAAGTTATTCCACCAGCTTTGAACTGAGAGGTACAAGGGGGTTCCCATTAGGTGGCAGCTTTTAGAAAATCGCATGGCACGCAAAGGAGACCGTTATACGTGACATGTTATGAAGGTGTGAATCCTTCCTTTTGCTCTGTTCAGTGTAAGGCTTCACACTGTTTCAGCATGCTCTTCTCTGGAGCTGCTAAGACTTGCACTTGCAAATTCAAGGATTGTCGTCTCAGTATTACATGAGTCAGAAACTTAAAATCATTACTTGTGCCTCCTTACCCTTGCCTCTTTGTGTAACCTGTGCTCTATATAAAGTTGCAATCAAAATTATTCAATCTCCATTGCAAATCAGGTTCACTGTCAAAATTTTCAGGTTCACTGTCAAAATTTTCAGGTTCACTGTCAAAAACTTTCAGCTGTTTGCAATGAGCAAATCAAACAAAAGCTATTGAAATAGTTCAACACAACGAATGTTTCAATTGTTTTCCCCAAATTCAACTGAAAGTGCAACTTATAATGACTTCTCCAGTCTCAAAATTATTCAACCCCTTCATGGAAAGCATCTTTAGTACTTAGTAGAGCACCCTTTTTCCTGTTATGACCTGCTGCAAACGAGATGCCTAGCCAGACACCAGCTTCTGGCAGCGTTCCTGAGGAATCTTAACCCCTTCCTCATGAGCAATGGCCTCCAGTTCAGTAATATTCTTGGGTTTGCGTGCTGCAACCGCCTTCTTCAAATCCCACCAGAGATTTTCTATGGGGTTCAAGTCAGGTGACTGTGATGGCCCTGTGGAATCTTCCAGGACTTCTTCTGCAACCAAGCCTTGGTGGATTCTGTTCTGTTCCACAGAACAGAATCCCAAAACGTCTGTGGCTTATTTATATGATTTTTGAACTGACATTTCTTGTGCTTTTGGGTCAGTAGTGGTGTACATCTTGGAGTTCTGGCATGGAAACCTTCTGCGTTTAGTACGCGCCTTACTGTGCTCACTGAAACCTCAGTGCCTGTTGCCACCAAGTCTTGCTGCAGGTTTTTTGCAGTCACTTGAGGGTTTTTCACAACCTGCCTTCTCAGAAATCTAGTTGCAGTCATTGATAGCTTCCTCTTTCTGCCCCGTCCAGGTATTTCATGTATTTTCTGCCCCTAGACAGTTCAGGTATTTCATGTGTTCCAGCTCAAGCACACCTGGTGCAACTAATGAAGCCCTTGAGTAGTTGCATCAAGTGTGCTTGAGACAACACCTGTTTTGCATATTTGTGCTGTTGTGAGGAATTCTATTCAGGGGGTTGAATAATTTTGAGACTGGAGAAGTCATTATAAGTTGCATTTTCAGTTGAATTTGGGGAAACCACTTGAAGCATTCGTTGTGTTGAACTATTTCAATTGCTTTTGTTTGATTTGTTCATTGCAAACAGCTGAAAGTCTGTAAATTTTGACAATAAACCTGATTTGCAATGGGGGTTGAATAATTTTGATTGCAACTGTACATGTAAATGTCTACCTTCATACTTATTAAAAAAGAAAACTGGTCAAATATGGACTCAGAGCAATGCACAATGTGGGTGTCTTCAGGTTTGCCACCAATTCAGTGAATTATCACATATCCAAAATGCATGTACTTAGAACACACAGAGAATAAGGCAAGAATACACAAGAATTGACTCGTAAATTCTTTGAAATCCAAGAGGCATGAATCATTGCCAAGGTATTCTGAAGTGAAGATCTACCACTTCACAGGGAGGGGTAGAGCTATTGACAGCAGAAGAACAGTAGGAGGTCTGGTCTTTCCTTGCTTTTCCTTCGTGCACTGGAATAGTGAAGGAGATGGACAGGTTTTTATTGCCAGCAAAGCTACACCCACACAAATTGCGGCTGGTAAAAGTTCATGCCTGTCTCTTCAGTTGGAGAGGGGGTGACAAACTGATTATCCTGTTTTGTCAGAACTTGAAAAGGGGGCCGACAGTACAGATGAGAGTTAACTGGCTGTTGAAGCGCTCACTTATCTTGTTATGCTTTATTCCTTTGGCAAACCCAAGTGCTCTGCTGAGAACTGTGGAGGATTTTTTGACCACACTGAAGAAGAGTGCCATTGCTGTCTGCTGCATTTTTTTTTTGTTAAAGCAAAGCTGCTGTACAGCAGCCTTTAGCATGGACTAAGCAGTGATGCCATGCTTTCTTTTGCTTTGCTTTTCTCCCCATCCCTCTGGTGAGCATTGTTTGATGTTATCATTCCTGAGCATGGTGTGTGTGTTTCAGTCATCCGCCAGGCAGTTGTTACAAGGCATGCAAAACACTATAAGCTGGGAAACCAGGCTGTGGCAAGTCAGATGTCACTGGCAAAAAAAGGAAACTCACACTGACTGCTGCAAAACTCGATCTCTGCACTAAAAAAAGACTTCTGTACTATTAATCCTACTGTGAAATTGTGATCACTATGACAGAACAATGACCAAGGGATGCACTAACCACAGTGCAGACTACAAAATTCTATATTATCTTTCTGTCCTGATAGATTTTTCTACAATGCAAGTGACAAATGGGTATGCACAACGGGGTTGATAATATGCACAGTTTAAAAATAACATCTTGGTGTCATGTAATGCGCAGCAGTAATAATTGTTGAACTGTGATGTACACCAATATTTGTGGAATGATGAATGTTCATGTACCTAGTATTGAGAGGTATGGCCAAAAATCTATATGATGGCATAGTTTAAGATTTAAAGAAAATATTGGCTGGCTGTTATTCTTCGTATGCTTTGGCTACCTGATGCACAAATAAAATCAAACTAAACTTCACATTTATATTGTGCTTAAAATACATTTTAATACAATTTAAATACATTTAAATACAACTGAGACGCGACAAACCAAATGAAATGTAAGGTTGCTATTTATCATTGATTGATAAAACCTAATGGTGAAGCAGATATTTTTTTACAAGCTTTTAACTGTAGCCAGTGTCATTAAATGTTTTGCATCATTTGCTATAAGGCACTAACATCTCCTCCTCCACACATGCTGCGACTAAGTGAAATTGGTTCAGGTTTTTTTCAATCATGGTTCAAGGTTTTTCGATCAATCATAACTCAGCAGGCAGCTCCAATGCTGCACATTTTCCTATTTCTGAATGAACATGAGCATCCTTGCTAACCACATTGTTTATAATAATATAACCTATTTATAAAATAGATGCTTACACGGCTCCTAAGTGGCACTCAGAAAAGCATTCTTGCGAGATCGCAAGTTTGAATCCTGATGATGCCACAGACACACAGTGCTGTGCAAAAGTTTTAGGCACCCTATTTTTTTTTTTAGTACAAACTTTTAGATTTTTTATTTTATGACTTGTGCATTATCAAGTCAGTACAAGAAACATCTTAGATTCCCAAACATTAGTTTTCTAGCATAAATGTTATAGAAAAATGTTTGTATGTCATTAAAGAAAGCACCATATTAGGTAAGAGACACTTTTCAGACAAAAAACACAATGAAGGCTGCTGGGTTTTGCTGCAAAAATAAGAAGCGAGTGCGAAAGTCAAAGTCTCCAGAAGAACTGTGGCTGGTTCTGCAAGATGCTCAATAAAACTTACCAGCTCATTTCCTTATAAAACTGCACTAATTGTACTGGAGACTACTATTTTTATTTTTATTTTTTTGTCACACCAAATATTGACTTTGTTTCATTTACTACTGTTTACTGCTCTTTACGGTATTTTTTTTTTAAATGTAGAAACATTTAATTTTATTATTTTTAAGGCGTCTTTGCTCTACAGCATTTCTTTGCATGTGCCTAAAAATTTTGCACAGTACTGTACATAACAAAGACATAGCCAAGAGAACAAAACTGACTGGGATGGCATATTCTCGCTCTCTCCATCAATCACAGTGATACTAACCAATCATGGGCATCTGTGAGTTCACATATGCAGAAGAGGGCAGATTTCCTCTGAGTGTGTTACGTTGCCCTGCTACAAGCAGCAAATTGAAAAGATCCCATAGCTGGCTTCATGTGTCTCTGAAGGGATATATATTTTTAAAAAGATACTGATAGAAAATCATGTTCTGTATTTTTCCCCCACATGGTTCAGTTTTTCACTCTTGTTTATATGTAATGCATTTTTTTTTTTTTTTTTTTTTGCAGTAAAAGTCAACAGGCACAACAGGTACATTGTTTTCAAGCTGGCATTAAACTTTCCTGGCTTTTACAGGCACATAAGCAACTGTTCTTACTTACTGACTTGCAATTACATTAGTTAGATAAAATGTTCACCTAAAGGACGGCAATGTTGTTACATTTAACAGTAAATGTCCAGTAATTCATAAAATCCAGAGAACATTATTAGATGATAATGACAATTAAAATGTTATTAGATGATAAATGGAATGACATTGAGTGAATTCAGTTTAATTTGTTCAATGAGGTCTCTGTTTTTGAGGTCTTCAACCAGTAATGACTGATAATATGAGTTTATGTCTCAGGTTACACCTTGCAGGTAGATGTTAAATGCCAGGAGTAAATTTTCTCACAAGATAATTAGCTTTTGTCTGCCACATTATTCCTCCTTTGATCAGTTAGTGAGGAGTGTGGGGCCGTGAGAAGGAAAATGTGTAACCGTAACACCACTGGACACTAATTGACCAGTGTTTCCCTGTTTGTCATTATTGAAATGGCTCCCATTAAAATGTGTAATTAAGGCATTTCAAACCAACCCTGGCAGGTTAAGTATATCTCTGAAATGATTAACCCCTGAGTAAACAACCAGGACAGAAATAGATATGAGGACTTTTTTGGGCGCCAACGGGAAGGATCAAAATATCCCAACTTGTTTTACCAAGAGTGTCATTTACCAACACTAATATGATGGGATATGTAGCGCAGGTTGGTGGAAATCCAATGCCCTGTGCCATGTGGAGTTCATCACAGGATTGCCTGCATTCAATACGAGTGCCAGAATGGGAATTGATTTGTACTGCATTATCTCGAAAGGAAGTTGATCTGGCAAGGGCTTTCCAAAGATAGCTGGGTAGCAAAGGAGGGAGAGAGGGGGAATATGCTGCATTCTTTCTCTGGGCTTGAGTTTCAACACTGATGGGGCAGTTGCCTCTGGGGCTCCTTCTGCTGATCTCTTCCTTCTCTGGGAACATATCTCTGGTTCCTTTAGCACTGGGCCGCACACTGTGTGTGTGTGTGTGTGTGTGTGTGTGTGTGTGTGTGTGTGTGGGTGGGTGGGTGGGTGGGTGTGTAGGACGTTGGGGGGCCCCAGGGTCACCAGGCTCTACTCAACTATGGCCCACATCTTAAACCAGCACCCAGAGTGTCAGCTCCAAGCAACTTCAAAGCAGAGCTTCAGCCTTGTGAAAGACAATGCCAAGATTTCCCCTTTTGTGCAGATGGGGCAGAAGGGAAGGAGATGGGGGGAACGTTCTGAGCCATAGAAAATGGGGGGCCTCTCTACCTATAGAGCTCTGGTTTCAAATACTGTTTGTCCTGCGCTACATTCCACAGTCAGTGATGGGGAAGAGAGCTGTGGGAACTCACTCTTCACATGGAGATTTGCCACTGCAAGTTTATAGAGGTGTTAAGATGTAAAACACATAAAATGATTTTGAGACAAATCTCCCTTTATCCTTTTTCAGACATATGCATGCAAAGCATTTTATTTCAGTGGCCTTCACTGATCTATTTTTTGCATTATAATCACTGCAATCGTCTAACATGCAACTGTATGTTTTGGCCATTCAGTTTTCATTTTGTAATAAGAAAATTGTAAAAGCGATAATGACCTTTTACCCACTTTCCAACTTGATGGAAAATTGGAAAATAAAGGATAACCTGTTATCATCTCTCAGTTCTTGAGAGGTAAAACAATTCAGTTTGAGTTTAGATAGTTCCAGTAAACTCCTTACACATGCTCATTACCAAGCTAGCTCCAAAATTATGTCTATAGCAAACATAATGACCATTATTATTAAATTGTTTATTTTCCATTTAATTTTCCTATTGTAAAGCAAGAATATATTTCTAGACAATGTGTAAAATTTTGTGTAGGGAGCAAATGTATTACCAGTGAAGGCACAGTGTAGGTATTAGATCACTTTAAATCACAGCATATTAGCTTGCACAAGGTCCATGATGCTACTTTGTACAAATGAATCAGACTGTAAACTATGACAATGAATGTGACTGATGAAAAGATTTGCCATTAAAATGTAGGACACAGCCACAATCTAGTGGAGATATTTGTCAACAAAATCGTGGTTGCCAAGCATCTGAATTATTGGTTGACAGTTCCCAGCTTGTATTCGCTTACTCCTTCGTCTTCTCAATTTCCCTTTATCGACACACACACACTCTACTCTCAGGTCCATCCGGTGCTGACATTTACTATGTTACAGCCTGCTGGCATTCTGGCAGGAACTGGCACAAAATGCACCAGCTGTTCCCAACAATCCAGTGTAGTATGTGTGTGTGTGTGTGTGTGTGTGTGTGTGTGTGTGTGTGTTCTTGCAGTGGCTGGCTTTAGTTGCAAACACAAGGGACTCTCAGGGTTTTTTTGTTTCTGGAAGAGCAGAAGACTGCTCAGCTGTCTGCTTGGGGTCTTAGAGCCTCTTCCGGTGGGGTGGCAGTGCTTAGTGGGTGTGATGTAACACTAGGAGGGCACAATCTGGGCTTTGTTCACTCACCCATTTGCCCACTAGGAAGGCTCTGCTGTGTTTCGGCCCCGTTCTCCTTTAATTTAAGGTTAGGTGCTGGCACTTTATGGAAGGCAATTTAGGGTTTTATGGTTTAGGTAATGTTAGTATTGATTACCTAAAGAGTAGCAGACAGCTTTACTCTGCACTTATATGTCAAACAAATTGCAGGAATGGTGGCATGGTAGGCAGTACTGATGTGCAAAAATGACAAAAATCCTAACCATTTTTCTTGCTGTCTCTCTTGCAGCCACAGCAAGTGGTCCAAGAAAAGCCTGCTCAGGTATGTAACCAAAATTTTTTACCCTTAGCCCACGGCTCTCACACTCTACTTAGCTTTTACGTAACCAAAACTTTTATTCTTAGTGTATCCTGCACGCGTGCGCACACACGCACACACACACACACACACAGTTGAAAACTGCATAGATTCATTGTACTACAACCCATGTCCATGCATGAGAATACAGACCTATATGGGCCCAGCTCACTGGCCAAATGTACACAGTCTATCGGAAAAAAGATACTGGGAGCTCAACCTACGTGCTTATATTTACATCAAAGTGTAGGAGTAGCCAGTTTGGGTTTTCAAGGTTTCACAGTTCCCAGTCTCTGACTCAACAGCATAACTGTTTCTCTAGTCAGGGACCTGCAGGGTGAATCTCTAGTGCCAGTGTAAATCTTATACTGCTGCGTGTAAAATCAAAGCTTTCTGCCATATCATCTCCGTATGTGCCCTCACCAATGGCTATGGAATCTGACCAGAAGGGGTCTTTTTTGCTTCAGTGCATTAAAAATAGAAAAACTGACAAGAACTCAAGCGATTGCAACAGCTGATGGCAGCGATATGCTGGTAAATTTATATTTACACTCAAATGAATTAAATTGTTGGACATTTGGTTAAAAAACCATCCAAATCCAAATACATTCAAGTGCAATTAATGTATATATACACACACACACAGGTATGGACTGGCCATTGGGAAGTTCGGGAATTTTCCCGGTGGGCCGGTCTTGTGAGGGCCGGTCTTTTTTTCCTAACCCCAGCATTATATAGTCTATATGCAGATATTCAGTAGGTCATCTTAGCTGCAGCAACATGGTTTCATTGTTTTACAAATTAGCTTAACACAAACGATACAAATGAGCAGACTGTGTGTTTTTTTAAATTGATTCGTTGATCGAGAAATATGTCATTTCGAATTTGGTGTATCAAATTGGGGCCGCTTGACAGCAAATTCCCAGGCTGCTTTTTGTTGCCAGTCTGCCCCTGTATATATATATACTAGCAGTGACTGTTGATTAGTGTGGGAAGTTACCTATGGAAAGTAATGAATAGGTAAGAAATTTTCTCCCTCCCTTCCTTTGTTCGCTGGTGCGAACCATTTTGCAGTGGGAATGC
Source organism: Cranoglanis bouderius (assembly GCA_023630585.1). NCBI lineage: Eukaryota > Metazoa > Chordata > Actinopteri > Siluriformes > Cranoglanididae > Cranoglanis > Cranoglanis bouderius. Next base: position 23,953,940 of record CM042538.1, read on the forward strand.
ATAACTGCAGCCTGATTTGTTGCTGTGTGAGAATGCATGGGCCATGATGAGCACTGGGAGCAGGAGCTCTAGCTCTAATGTACACATGCACACACATACATACACACATTTATACAGTCGGTACAGGATTTCGGAGTTTTTATTTGTGATTGTTGCGGCCAAAAAATGCTTGATTTTGCTGTGGCTTCTTTCAGAATTTGTGATGCAACTTCTGGAATTTTTTTGTGCTTTTTTTTTTTTTTTTTGCGGAAAACTACTTGAATTGGCGAAATCACAATTACTGTGCACTACATTGTTTTGCACTTGTCTTTCACAGTGATGTTTCTTGGTAAATGAGACCTTTTAGTTGTATCGAAGTGAGCTTTGGCTGAATGCGCGTTGTGATGATGTCACGTGATACGTTTTATTCCAAGTCTGCTGAAAATCTGCGCTAATTTTAAAAAATTGCAAGCTCCCCCGAATATTGCAATGTTTGCTTGATTTTGTGTTCATTTCTGCGATCGCAAAATCACAAAATCCTGGAGGGACTGTTTATATTTAAATCTCTATAGCACTCCAGGTAATTGTATCTATTTTTTATTTTTTTTTTTATTTTTTATTTAAACCCAAAGTGGAATGTCCTACACACCTTAAAAAATAAATAAATAAATATATAGAAGTATAGAAATATAAAGTAGAAATGCCAGAACTGACAACATGGTCTGTGATTTCTCCTCACTTGATCATTTGACTCCTGACTCATCTTTTGAGTTCATAATCGGTCTCAACTACAGATGTGTGCTAGACTGTTTTTAATCACGCTTGCACAGTTATCTTTGTTTGCACTTGCCTGCGATATCATCTAACAAATTTCATTGGTTCACACATAGCTCATACCTTTACCTACCTCTCTGTCTGGTTCTTGTGGAAAAAAAATGTTGACTTTAGAAACTAGTGTAACTGTAAAATTCCTTGTCCTATATTAATAGAAAAGAGAGAGCTATTCACTAGCTATAGAACTATCTCTCACCCAGCAGCGTAAACATTGGGCCATCCATGTTTGTTACTTGTTGCTGACCGATTTCTTTTACCTTCTTTGCAAATTAAAGATGCATGCTCAACGTGAGGGATGGTATTCCTTACTCACCTGTCAGTCAGAGTAACACTAGTCAGTCGCAGACATCTGTTATGTATATGGAAGAGTAGTTTGCACTCTCATCAGCTGACCTGTCATGTTGCATGAGCAGCAGTTTGAAAAGCTGAGAATAGTTCATGTGTCTGGCAGGAAGCAGGTGTTAGCATTCGCCCACCCAGGTTCAGAAAATGGCCAAGACTGTACCCTCACACTTTCTTTTTCCTCATTTTCTCTCTCTCTCTCTCTCTCTCTGTAGTGATCAGTCAGATTTAAGCACTTCACAGAGCATGAATATATCAAAACAGAACTAAAGCAAATCCTTACAGTACTGACAACTACACATGCTTTACTACCTTTATGTTTAGATATTAATAATGAAAAATCCAAAAATATAGGATCATAAGTTTGCATTTTCCTGTCTTCATTATAAACAGCATTCAAAGTTTTAGCATTAGAATCCTCAAATGTGGCGTCATTTAGAGTGTGTTTGGAAATGGCATTTATTGAAGTACGCTTTTTTTGTGCTTTGTAGGAAGAGGAGGAGGCCGAGGGCTCGCCCGAGGAGGACTAAACAACCACATCATTTTACCTCTACCTCATCCAGCTGTCAGCTCTCTTCAAGGGAAAAGACTGCCTTGACCACTTATCGTTGAGTTTCCACTTTTGTTTATCAAGTTTGTTAATCGTTCTCATTTGTTGCTTTTCTTAGGTTAATTTTTGTTTGTTTATTTTGTTTTGTTTTTGTGATCAGCACACAAAACCTCATAGTATGAACGCGGGGCAAAAACAAGGCAACAACAACAACAAAAAAAACACAACCATTGTGCAGATGATAATTCTGCTCACCTCCGCATTCCAAACTGCTGTAGCACAGAGGTGCAGGGGTTAGCCACATGGGATGTGCTGCTGTTGCTCTTGCCACACACACACACACACACAGACACACACACACAGACACACACACACAGACACACAGATATTTCAGGCATTTAGCAAAAGAGAAAGAAAACCTATCTGGTTTTGTCATTTGAAAAGTTTGTGGTAAAGCCTCCAACAGACACAGCTACTCCATCACAAGTGCACACACATGCAGAAAACCCCTTACTTCTGTGTCACACCACCAAAGACAGAGGAGAAATGAACCATTCTGTTTTTTTTAATATATATATATATATATATATATATATATATATATATATATATATATATATATATATATATATATATATATATATATATATAAGGTTAGAAATTTATGATATTTATGATACAGCATTTTATGTTGACCTCCTGTGATAAAAAGTGTTCAACAGAAAATTATTCACTTGTATAAAAAAAGATATGGCCTGCAGATCTGAAAATAAAATGGCCTATTGGGCGTTAATCAAAGTCATTAGAAAGTTACATGCATTACGAGTTATATAGTTTTTCGATACTACAAAAGAAGAAAATAATCTGGTGTCACCAATAATGAAGAAGATTGTGCTGAACATACTTAAAGGCCATGCCATAGCATAAAATGATCTGTCAGCAATTTTGTACAAAAAAAGCCCCAATTCAATTATGTAGACAAGAATTTGCAGTACGTATACAAATACTAGAACTCCCTTATTATCACTGGGTCTTATACTGCAATTCCACATTGTGAATATTTAACATGGATTTGAAATGCCTTTGGAGGCTTTTCAGGGTAACAAAAAGGGATTAAGGAATGCAAATAATATGAGGTTTATAACTTTTAAAAGGTGTACTTGAACTCTCAATTGAAAATCTTCACCAAAAACATAACTAAGCTTTACTATATTTGCCTTAAATAAGCCCAGAGTTTGTTCAATTTTAATTAGAGTGGTGTCATAACTACATGAACATGGCTCCTTTTGTCAGGGGATAAAAAGACAGAGTTGGTTTAGTGTTTTTTTCCACCCTGTCTTTGGTGGTGAGCTTAAAAACTAGACAAAAACGTACTCCTGCAAATTGTAAAAGAGACAAGTCTCCAACAGTACTACAGAACAATCATGCAGCAATCTACTGTACATACACAATCCTGGCATTTTCTTAACCATTTTACATGTATAGATTCATTATTATGTTTCTTTCTGTTTTTTGTTTTTTTTTCCTCTTTGGTAAAAAATAGCTTTAAAGAAGACATAATATTCAATTCTTTCACATAAAGGGAAGTATGTCATCACGTTCTGACTCAAAAACTGAACCTCAAGAAACATAATCCACAGGAAAGAAACCACACTATACCTCAAGACACACAAGATACATGAAGCACAGTGACTTTGGAAGAGTTCAGGGCTTCGATCCAGTCGGCACTGTCGCCCATGAAATATCTCCTCACCATTTCAAAGCTACCTCCGATTTCTTCACCCAGCGAATCAGCTTGTGAGACACACGCTGCTATAAACTACTCATTACTCAGCAGGGGATGGCAGTGAGTGCCAATGTCAAAAAAAACCTTCTCTGAATGCCTGTAATAATAATAATGTGCGATGGCACAGAGAAGCTCTACAAAAGATTTGTGAGAGTCAGGCAGGTGATGACTGAAATCCGAGGTGTGATTGGATTCCAAGATGAACTCCTCAAGCAGCTAAGGGAATACGTACTGTTTTTTTTTTTCCTTTCTTTTTTTTAAAAAAAATTGTTTCTTTATTTTTAACACTTTAATTTACCTACGTAATAAGATTCTTTTCTTTCTCTGCAACCGGGGCATCTGTTTTACATCAGTTAACTTGAATATGTTTTGTACTGATTTATTCAATTGTTTCTATGGATCAATTGCTTGTATGACTCTAAATGATATTATTGCAAATGGACTTTCTCTGCTCCTCTTATTCTTTTCTTTCTTCTCCTTTCTTTGAGTTTTAGTGTAGATTTGTTCTGATATACATACTATTCAGATATGTACCTCAAAAAAGAGAAGAAAAAAAAAGACTAATAATCAATTGACAAATACCTACCTCCGGTCTTGATCAAATAAATGATTTTGCCTGGTCCGTTTCAGCACAATTTCAAACGATGTACGCTGAAAACAAAAAAAGGACTGCACAAAATCCATGCTTTACAAACATTAAATTTGAATCAGTTTTAATTTGCCTGGGGGAGAAGACAGAGTACAAAAAAACTTGATACTTTTTCAGGTTAAAAAATATATATATGTGTTTTGGTTTTGTATATTGCATACATGACTATGTTTTTTGAAAGATTAGTAGATATCGAGATATACTTGATTAGCAAGTTTTGTGTCTTTTACACAAATGTGATTTTCTGTTCTTATGTGGTTCAAGCAGGTTTATATGTAATACTTCATATGTAGTGAAATGTTACACCTTTTTCAGCCTATCATCATGAAAACCTTTGAACCGTTAACTGGTATTCTCAACTGGGCCTGAGGTAGAGCCTCATGGAAAGCTAGTGGAGCAGCGGACATGCCTATTGAATTGACACATTTATAGTTGCATGGAGTGGCTACCTTTAGCATGGCAGCTGCAAACCAACATTAGATCTTGCTCAAACACTGTAACGCTACCTAACTTTCTACAAATTCAGCAGAGCAAAAATCGGTCTGAAAGAGTAGCTTACCTGTATGAGTATAGGCATTGAAATATGGTCTTTTGGCAGCTTGAAACTAAGGCTACATTCACGTTTGACACATTATGAAGCAACTAAATGGCGGAGACATAAATGACATTTTTCCTTTTTTTACGTCAAGCATCCAAAATGAAATGTAGCTCTGCAAGGAGCTGTACATTCATCAGAAAGTTCAGCTCATTGTAAAGACCTTCGGTTTACTGTCAATGCAACAGTTTTATGTGATTTTTGTGAATGCAGCTTCATTCAGAGTATTCACCGAGTTGGTAGATGTTGCCAATTATCACTTCAACAATGGACTATTTTGGGAGAAATAAAAGAACAATTAGCTAAATGGGATTAAAATCTAGTTGGGTGAAGCAGGTTCCTGCTTAGTGGTAAAATGCAACTCCTACTTGCTGTGACATTCATTGCTCTGTCAGACCTAAAGCAGAGCTCATACTTCCTGCAAAAGTGATGTGCGCCTAGCTCAGAGGAGCAAAATAATGTTCTGTAGCCGGTCACAATACTGACAGTGAATGATTAAAAGGAATTGTAAACTAGCCTGAAACATCATCATGCTCACAAATGCCTGTTCAGTAGAAATGTATCCGTTTTGTGGTGCTCTAGGATTCTGCAAACTTATTTTCCTGTTAAAAGGAATCGACCGTAAAAACTTCATCCTCGAATCGTTCATGTTAAATTTACTAAATACATGCTTATAAAGCAAGCGTTTCGAATGAAACATCTCACTACTGTAACACGTTTGAAGGGGTGGGGCCAAGTGGATAACTCCAGAGAGCTGTGGCTTGGATCTGAAACAAAATGTTTTACAAGTTACTACAAAAAGTTAAAACTATGCACCGTTAAACCCAAAGAGAGATGTAAAAGATTAACTGAATGTGTGATAAGAAGTAGTACAGACTTTGCCGACACATTCACATACTGGAAGTAAACTCCATATCTGCAGACAGCCATCATTTTGAAACTGCATTGAAATGGAGATTCTGTTTTATCCGCATTTGCAGAAAAACTGAAGATTCCTAAAACAACTTTTCATTTGGAGACACCATATATAATGTATAGGCTGTTCCCTTGTTTAGAGAGTTTACATTTAAGCTTGTTTAATTTGCTTACCCCTAATGAACATCTGTTTGCAAGAAGTATGTTCACTCCTTTAGGGAAAAGAAATCATGAACAAAAAGGACTGTTCGCTGTAATGCACAAGTCTGACAATGTGTATTGCTGAGAAAATGTCACAATGTTCTTGAGTCCTTTCTTGACTTGATCTGTTGGTTTGAATGTGTATCCACAGGAGCCACTGTTAATGTGCTTTCCGCTGTGGGTGTCTTAATGAAGTCGACTTTGATAACATGTTCTAGTACAATCGAATACACACTACTACCTCCAAGAGGGCCTCTTTTTATACCTCATTATTCAAACTGCTTAAATTCAGTTAAATTCAGGTGGCTGACTCCAGGGAGAACATGTTATATATAATTATATATATATACATATATATATATATATATATATATATATATATATATATATATATATTTTTTTTTTTTGTTCATATATCTATTTTTATGGGTGATACATTTTATAAGTCTGTTCATCTCCGCCTTTCAGTCACAGTTGGACTGGACAGTTACCTTATTCTAAAGCTAATTTCTTCTCATTATGCAATGTTATGTAGTTTCATTAGCTGTGGGGAGAGGTCGCCTGTCCTTGGCCTCCTCCTCCTAATATATAACTTCAAATGTTTTCTAACATTTATGGCTTTCTCTGTTTCACCTAGTATTGCTGTCTATAATTCCACTTCAAATTGCTTGCCTGTTAAAAAAAAAACTGAATAAAAAAAAAAAAAAGTTCTCTTTATAGATATTCACTGCCTTATTCAGCACAATAAAATGGGTGCTTGTGACTGCTGTTGTCTGTGAAGTCTTTTGTGAAACACTGCTTTTGTATACTATTTTAAAAAGCATTCTTCAAGGGTTCTTTAGGAAAGGCAATGATATAGAACTGTGACAATTAAAATAACCAATGTGCTTAATTGGTTCCTTATAGTACAGAAAATGGAAAATGTTTGTCATTCAAGTTATGACAGTTGCCACCACAAGGTCAGTTATTATATTCTCTACACTGTAAAAAGTCATTTATACCTCACTTAAAAGCTTACTTAATTTTTTTCATGAGGAAAGTGATTAAACTTGTCAGCTTTAAGTAGTCTTTGCATAGTACTAGTAAGGAAGAATCACATGCAATATTCAAAATTGTACATGTGATGTGGTCAAGCCTTCTTCCAGCCCAGTGCAAATGTACAGACGAGTGACAAATTAAAGGAAAAACCTTAAGTGTTAGTAAGTGTGTTAGTGTCACCAATAGACACCAGAGCAAATTCAGTGCATCTTGGCAGAGATTCTACAAGTCTACAAGTCTCTGGAATTGTACTGGAGGGATGAACACCAATGGGGCATAGTGGCTTAGTGGTTAGCACTGTTGCCTCATATTTCACTAATGCACAAGGATCAAGGTCATTGAACGGGTTCCTTAAACCATAATTTCCAACCGTATTTACTGATGCCTTTCCCACAGATCCAAATGCATGTCACTTTAGTTACTGTTTCTGCTGAAACATTAGCCAGTGGGACAAGTCTCTGTGACTGAAGCTCTTCTCATCCAGCCCCAAAAATTAGCCATAGGTCTTTTTTTTCTCTTGCTGCCTTGATCCAAACTTGCTATGCATGCCACAGAGCTTAATTGTAGCACACAGTACACCTGACAGGAAGCATCTGCATTTACATTTATGGCATTTGGCAGAGCAACTTACATTTACCTCATTTATACATCTGAGCAGTTGAGGGTTAAGGGCCTTGCTCAAGGGCCCAACAGTGGCAGCTTGGCAGTTCTGGGGTTTGAACTCATGATCTCTCAATCAGTAGCCAAACATCTTAACCACTGAGCTACCACTGCCACACATTTGTCACCCATCCGATATGTGTGGACAGCTGGATTAGCAATCCTAATGTTTGTTGGGCAAATTTTAAGATTTTAATTTAAGTCTTCATTTGGGAAGAAAATAGTGAACAGTCATATTATGATGGAATCTATATAAAATTAAGTATTAAAATATAATTAATTGGATAAAGATTGGGGGAAAAAAATGGAAAGATTTAATGTGACCAATCTTTTACCTGTATTGGGATAATTGTCTGGTAGGCTGTTGTCCATCCTGGATAACTTTCTTGGGGGAAAGCAGCTTCTGTAGATGTTTACTGTCTCACTTTGCTGCCTTACTCTCTGCCGGTAATCCCAGACAGTTTTGATGATGTTGGTACCTGAAAAATCTTACTGTTATTGACATACCAACATTTCTCTGTAGTACTTAATTTATAGGAAAATTTTTGGAAATGTTAGGAAACATACAATTTGTCCCCCCCCCCGACACACTCACTCTATTAAACGTATATAAAATATACCAGGATAAACATTGTATAAAGATTCAAAGGTAAATATATGTAAACTATAGTATATAGTAATCCAAAACAACCTAATTATAAACATCTCAGTATTACATAATTGATGTTTTGTGGATTCTTCTATCATGCACAACAGAATAACAGTTGAATTCCACATTAATTCCTGTTTCTTCAAATCTCTGTAATGATTTGTTGAAAGTAATTAATGTATATATGAATGGTTTCTGCTGTACTGCCTCTTCTGTCTATCTCCCTCTCTCTGGCACTCTCGCTGGGAAGATATGGCCCACCCATAAGCCCCTGACCTTTGTCCACTGTGGCCCCTCGGAATGGGAGGGAGGCCCACACTTCAAAGTCACACCATTCCGTGTGCAATGACAAGTTCCTTCACTCATTCAAAGCCCCTCCTTCCCCAAAATACATTCTGCTCACCCTTTAAGAGTCCATCGTTTGTGGACAGCACACATCATACAGCTGCTTACTAATTCTTCCAGACTGACCCATGAGGAGGAAGGGAAATGAGGGGCAGAGTGGGAGGCAACAGCTGAAGAAGAAGTAGGAGGTGGGAACAAGCTTGCCGTCTGGGTGGAGAGGGAGTTAACTGCTACCACAACCACATTTTGAGGTGGTCTTTCCACCTCTTCCTCTTTTCCATGAAATGGGGTTCCCATTCTGTATAACCACAGAGAGGTTGAATCCACTGCCTTATTCAGCTCCAGACACACACTAATGTGCCAAGCAGAGAACCCCATAAACTCAGAGTTATTGCATGCAAAGTACAAATATTAGATGAACAGTTCAACAATGTTGTCTGAACAGTTTAAACCACTATTCCACTGTAAGTATCTGAACTGCCAACCTTTCAAAAAGTGTCTGATAATATGTTGGTTTACATGTGTATATCTTAAAATGCTGAAAGGTACAGTCTCAAATCTTCTTTATGTCTAAAGATAATCTGTTATTATGGTATTAACACAATTCACAATAAATACTATACGCATTTTGATATACATGTATAAGTAAAATCTATTTTAAAGATTCACCACTCCACTCTTGCTTTTAGCAGGAAGGACATTGGTATATTTTTTCATACTATGACATTAAAGTGCTGTGAAAAAGATTTCTTCTGTTTTTGTGTATATCTCATACTAAATAGTTTTAGATCTTCAAACAAAATACAACGAAAAACAAAGGCAACCTGAGTAAACAGACAATACAGTTTTTATTTATTTTGTTTTATTGAAGCAAAAAAAAAAAAAAAAGTTATCCAACACCTATCACCGATGTGAAAAACTAATTGCCCCCTTAAACTTAAAATCTTGTTGTGCCAACTTTAGCAGCAATAATTCCAACCAAACGCTTCCGATAACTAAAGATCAGTCTTTCACTTACTTCTAGGACTTGGATTTATTCCTATGCTTTGGATCATTGTCTTGCTGCATAATCCAGTTGCGCTTGAGTTTCAACTTACGGACTGTAGACCGGACATTCTCCTTTAGGATTTTCTGGTAGAGAGCAGAATTCATGTTTCCCTCAATTATTGCAAGTTGCCCAGGCCCTGAAGCAGAAAAGCGTCCCCACACCATCACACTTCCACCACCATGCTTGACCGAAGGTATGTTGTTCTTTTAGTGGAATTCTGTGTTTGGTTTACGCCAGATGTAACGGGACCCGTCTTCCAAACAGTTCCACTTTCGACTCATCAATCCACAGAACATTCTCCCAAAAGCTTTGAGGATCATCAAGGTGTGTTTTGGCAAAATTCAGACGAGCCTTAATGTTCTTCTGGGTTAGCAGTGGTTTTCGCCTCACCACACTTCCAAGCATGCCATTTTTGCCCAGTGTCTTTCTGATAGTGGAGTCATGAACAGTGACTTTTATTGATGCAACAAAGGCCTGTAGTTCCTTTGATGTTGTCTTTGGCTCTTTTGTGACTTCCTGGATGAGTAGTTGCTGTGCTCTTGGAGGAATTTTGGAAGGTTGGCCACTTCTGGGAAGGTTCACTACTTTGCCGAGTTTTTCCATTTGGAGATAATGGCTCTCACTGTGGTTCTTTGGAGTCCCAGAGCCTTTGAAATAGCTTTGTAACCCTTCCCAGACTGATGTATTTCAGTCACCTTCTTCCTCATCATTTATGGAATTTCTTTCAACTTTGGCATGGTGTGTTACTGGGTAAGACCTTTTAACCAACTTCATGCTGTTGTAAAAGTTCTATTTAAGTGTTGATTTGATTGAACAGGGTTTGCAGTAATCAGGCGTGATTGTGTCTAGTCCAGCTGAACCCCATTATGAATGCAGTTTCATAGATTTGGGGAATTAGTAACTACGGGGGCAAATAATATTTTCACACAGGCCCAGTTGGTATTGGATAATTTTTTTTTTGCTTCAGTAAACAACATTATCATTTAAAAACAATATTTTGTGTTTACTCAGGTTGCCTTTGTTTTATATTAGATTTTGTCTTAATTTCTGAAATAATTTAGTATGAGATATACACAAAAAAAGAAGAAATCAGGATGGGGAAAATACTTACACAACAACAAACAACAGAAATACAAACAACAGAAATACCATGACACTCACACCATCCATGCCATGCAAGCTGGTCATAATTATGGTAACATTAACGAAATTAGTTTAGTGGGAGAGGCTCTAATATCTAGCAGCTACTTAAAGGAAAACTCCACCCTGGCACACATTAAGTATGCTTATATTGTAATATTTGGGATGTGATTAGTGATTCTGGTGCCAGTTCCATTGGTTGGTTCTGTATTTTCATTATTCCTTTGAGAAGTTAGAGGTTAGCCGCTGCTCCGACATCACAGGGAGACAATGGCTTACACAAGAAATTTGGTATTCATGAAAAGCCCGTAAATTCAGAAAAAAAAAAAGTCATATCCTACTCCTGCTCCTGAGTGTATATAAATTTACACACAAGAAGAGTAACTAATACAAACCTCAACTTGATCGACTTCAAATCATGTCATTTGCATGGATTACTGCACTTATACATGGAATATACTGTTGAGTTTAAATTGCTTATTTTTATTACGTTTACAGCATTGAGCAGATGTCATTATCTAGAGCGACTTACAGAAGTGCTCCAATTCACTGTAATTTAATAAGTGCTGTAATGTAGTCGCTATCAGTAACACATCCTCATGCTAGTTCACTAGGACAGGGACTGAAAATATCATCAAGAAATCTTTGTGAAAACCAACAGTTTTATATTACTGGCATTAATGAAAGAATCTGAAAAATAAAGAAAATGCGAGTCTACACAAAACCATAAATTAAGACAAATAAAACTAATCATTCAATTATGACAAAAAGTGCAAGAGCACTTGAACTTACGGGTGAGTCGATTGCAGCAATAATCCCACTGGTGCCACTATAAACACGCAGTCGAACGGCATTGTGGGTAATGCAAGAAACTCTTAACTAAAGTGAAATCAGGCCAATATGTCAATAAAAGAAGTTCAAACTAAAAGGTCAACTCAATTTCATTACAAACTAAATCTCAAATGTCAACTATAAAGATTAATGTGCAAGTCATTGACTTTTTTATTTTTTTAATAAACAAAAGAAAGATTCACTAAACGAAGTAACACTATATCACCAAAAGTATGTGGACACCTGACTATCACACACGTATCTACGTCTTCCCCAAATTGTTGCCACAAAGTTGGACGCACACAATTATATACGATGTCTTTGTATGCTGTAGCATTACAATTTCCCTTCACTGGAACTAAGCGCCCCAAACCTGTTCCAGCATGACAATGGCCCTGTGCACAAAGCAAACTCCATGAAGACATGGTATTCCAAGGTTGGAGTGGAGGAACTTGAGTGTCCTGCACAGAGCCTTGACCTCAACCCCACTGACACCGTTGGGATGAACTGGAACACCGACTGCACCCCAGGCCTCCTCACCTAACATCAGTGTCTGATTTAGATAATTCTCTTGTGGCTGAATGAGCACAAATCCTCACAGCCGTGCTCCAAAATCTAGTGGAAAACCTTCCCAGAAGAGTGGAGGTTATTATAACAACAAAGGGGGAACGACTCAATCAGTCCATACATTTTGAGGAGTTTTTCGTGGTTTTTTTTTTGTTGTTGTTGTTGTTTTTCTTGCAGAAAACTGACTGAATTGGCGAAATTGGCTTTGCACGGTCTTTCACAGTGATGTTTGTTGGTAAATGAGACCTTTTAGGTGTACTCATGTTTGATGCACGTGAACCGAAGAGTGCTTTGGCTGAATGCACGTTGTCATTATGTCACATGACACATCCTGGCTCAAATCCGCAGAAAATCTGTGGCGATTTTGAAAAACGACAAGCTCCTCAGAATATTTTTGTTTTGAGTTAGCTTGATTCTGCATTATTTTCTGCGATTGCAAAATCCTGGAGGGACTGCTCAATATTAATACCCCTGGTTTTGGCAATGGGATGTTCAATACTCAGGTGTCCACGTACTTTTGCCCATATAGTGTATGTGTTCTGATGATTTCTGCTGATGGTGAGAAGGAAGTTGGAGACTGAACGGAGTTGTCACACTCCAGTGCTAGCTACGATTTAACCTGACAGGATTTCTGAGGAAATTTTTATTACATAAAATGTGTACACAATCAATTTAAGTACAATTTTAAAAAAAAATAATGATTCAATAATCGACTTCAAGCTGAATATCCTGATGCCTTTGCTAAGTTTCGTATAGCAGTTAGCTAGTTAGCTCTAATTTGTCAGCTTTTAGCCAACTAGGCTTATGCCATTGATAAACTAGCTAACAGTTATTTGTGAAAATATAGCCTAACGATTTCTTAGTGCATATATAAGTTAGCATTTAATTTAGAAACAGGGGAGGTGGACTGAAAAATTCTAGTAATATCCACTAAAAAAATTCTCACCACAATCGTCCTTATGTTGTTGTTTTTCAGAGGAGACTGGTAGCGCTGGGAGTCAAAAAGGGTCAAAAGGCGCGACTCCAAAATTTCTGGAATCGAACAACGTCACTGACGCGGTAATAATGTAACGTGTCGCTTGTGAAAGAATCGGATCTTTGAGTCGGTTCTTTGAAGGAGCCGACATGGCATCTCAATAGCTGTTTTGGTGACTGGATAGCCGAAAAGTGACGGTCGGAAATAAATGTACCTAGAAAAAGGAAAGAGTTAATACTGTAGTAAGAAACGACACTGTCTGTGGAAAGTTATCAGCGTAACTTCATTCTTTACACCACTGCTGGCTACTGAGCAAGTGAAACCACCGAGTGAAATATACAAACATACTGTTTACTGTATTTACCCCCAATAAGTTGATCAACTCTGAATGAACATAAATAAATAATAAAATAACAGCCGATGCCTTGCAAAGACAGAACGTCTCCTTAACGTTAGCATTTGGTTCCCTTTGTTATTTTTGGGAACCATTCCATAACGTTCTGGGAATGTTCTATTTTGGTGAAAAAAATCGGCACTATCCCTGAAAACATACTGGGAACTTTAACTGGGAACATTCTCTTATGCATAATGGCTATGTGGCAACCAACAAGGAAGATACACAAAAGTTTGCTTTTACATACATACATACATACATATATATATATATATATATATATATATATATATTACTTACACTAATCTTCCAGGAATGTTCCTGTAATACTCTTGGTCCCATGAAAGAAATTCACCAAATATGTATTATGTATTATATTATGTATTATGTATTATTTGTTACTACAAACTAACGTTCTGTTAACTTTTTAAAGGTTAAAAAGTTATGCAAAAAAAGATGAAAAGTTATGCAAATGTATAAGTTATGGGAATGCATATGTGCACTAAAACCTGAAAGTTATATTTCAATAAAGAAAATGTTCCTAACCAAATGGGAACTAAAAAAAAAATATTATGTTGTCAGAATTGTTAGCCAGGTAAATATAAACATTAATAAAAAGATGCTTCTGGGAAAACATTTTTTGTTTATGAAAATGACTTTTATTATTGTTATTTTATGGCTTTATAGTAAACCTAATGGAAATTTAAAAAAAAACCTATCAATTTTGTTAATTTCCTTCCATTACTGTTATAATTATACAAACACTACACTATCAAAAATATTTTTCAATAAAACAGTGCAAGAGCATCCTATTTTTCAAATTGAATTATTAGACGCGACCTCTATAACAATAAATAAAGTTAGAGCATCTCACAAATTGGAACAATAAGACCAAAATCAAACTGTTTAACTATGCATACCCTCAACATTGTTAAAAAATAAATAAATAAAATAAAGTAAAAAATAAAAGGTGTGTGTGGGTTTGGGTTTTTTTTTAATCTGGAGTTGACTGTATTGCATATGCTCGAAGCCATCTAAATTGGCTCATACTCAAAACCCATTCCTACTAAATACAACATTGTTTCAGCATTCTAAAGAGAAAAGAAATATATGAACTGAAAGTAAATGAACTGTCCCTCTCTTTTTCTTTGCTTACTCTTTTCCTCTTAGGTGAGCTCTTGCACATGTACTTAATTGGCTGTTTCCTGTATCTTCCACTCTAAAGGATGTCCGTCCTCTCCGCTGAGCAAATAAAACACACTTCCTGCTCTGTGTGTCTACATGCAGCTGCTGCCGAGTGCTGGCTCAGGCTCAGCTTTCACACACCCTCCTGATGCAATTCATGTGCTGCCACGGGCTCCATGAGCCCCAGGAGTGAAACAGTGGAACGCTTCTTCAGTCCTGCCCAACAATTTCATTCAATTTACTCACTCTGCAGGTATAGTGTATAACTAGCAAAGGAAAAAGAACAATTAAACAGTTAGGCCTTGCCCCTCAGCATGACTGCAGGTTTTGTTTAAAGTGTGATGTAGTAGGAATAAAAATTCATCTTGTTTTTATAATACTGGCATGCGATGAGAGACATTCTATACTCCTGTCCAGTAAGACCTCTTACTCCTCTTCCTCCAGGCTAGAACTATTGTGTATTTGTCCTATTTCAGATAGGGTAACGTAACAGATATTTGTCATTGAGCTTGAGTACATACATGCTAGAGCTGTTTTCAAAGATTTCAGAAATTGTAAACTAATTTTCAAAAAGGTAGTGAAAATGCAAATGAATAATTATTTTCCAAACATAAAGGAGAAATGAACTGTTTTGTGGAAAATATGCAAAATATGCACCATCTCAATTTGTCTATCTTTTACAGTTAATTTCAATCTGAAAAGATTTTTTGCAATATTTATGTTTTTTTTTCCGGTTTATCAGTTCAGTTCTTCGTGCACACTTTCATAATTTCAAAGAGTTGAATGAAAAACCTCTAATGTCTTATAAGGGGAGTCTGTTAAGAAGTGAAGAGTCGTGCTAAGTCATAAGCAACAATATTGTCTGTAACAATGAGCAGGGGTTTTACTGTATGATAAAGGCAGAAGTTTGTGGTGTAAAAATAGGATATAACCTCCTCCACTTGCACACACATGCACACACACCCTGTACAGCCACTTCCCAGCCTCTTGAGTAAATATTTAACCTCAGTATCCCTCTCGGGACTTTCAGGAAGTCTGACTTCTGTATCTCCTTGAGGGAGGACAAAAAAAAGACAATGAGTAGCGCCACATGACACGCACTTCACCTAGTTCCCCCTTTTCACATGTATGACCTCCTCCAGTCATTTCCAGACTTTTTCTTTGATATGGACTTTTTAAAAATTGAATTTACTCAGTGTACTCTCTAATTCGATCTTTTGCCAAGTTTAGTGCTCTACACCCATTAAAGCAGAACTAATATTTTGGTAAAGAAGCTTCTGTAATGATGTTTCAGGCTTGGATGCATAGATGAAGTACAGAGATTTCATCTCTGAAATCAGAGGAGGCATCAGAGAAAGAAAAAAAAAATCATGTGCTTAGGATAAAATCCCTCCATTTTTTTATTGATTCCAGCTATTCCTGGCAGACAAAAGTGGCTTCAGAAACTCATGTGGACCCAAACTGTTGGAATGACAAAGATTCTTTGGAGATCAGTGTGAAAGTGCATTTCCCATGTCTTAAGTCTTATTCAGAACACAACTTTTTAGTGGCTGTATGATGGGCCATTGATCGTTCCCTGTCTGCCTCTGCTGAGTGTCTGGGATATGAGGGGGATCCACAGGGGCGAGTGGGGAAGTCCCCACTGAGGCTACTCTGCCCCTGGATGCTTCCTGCAGACAAGTGTTTGGAAATGACCCTTGTGGGTGTCTGCTTGTGAGGAAGACCAGAGCTCGCTCCTGTCTCGTCCTGCACCAGGAAAGGGATTAAGGCTAGCCATTCTGGCCCCTAGCAGGGTCACAGCAGCATAATAAAAATAGTTAAATGAAGACTACTTTGGGAGCATGAAACAAGCGGATATATGCTTCTGAATATCCTAATTGACCTGCTCATCTAATCTCATCATTGACTATTCACAACACAGTCCATCTTATCATCCCATGCATCAAAGCACAGGACTGAGCAGACATCTCTAAAGATGGTGCAATGATTCTTTTTTTTTAATGTATTGAAACAGATGAATGGCTTTGGGATCTGAGAGAGGATGTCACCCTTTCTTCATCTATTTCCTCCCAGCCATCCATCAAAATGAAATGGCTAAAGTTCTTCCTTCCTCCTCCTCCTCATTTCTCTCTCTCTCTCTCTCTCTCTCTCTCTCTCTCTCTCTCTCTCTCTCTCTCTCTCTCTCTCTCTCTCTCTCTCTCACTCTCTCTCTCTCCCTCTCCCCCTTCTGTCTCACACAGGAAAAAGGATGTCTGATTACCAGTTACCTGGTGATGGAGCACATCCATGCCATGGACCCTGAATGGAAACACAAAATAGAAAAGAATAAAAAGCACTGAAAAAAGACACTTGGATCCTTTGTCCTTCACACAGGTGCCCTGAGCACATCAGTGCTGCCTTTCATTCTTTCACAACACAAAGGACTAAAGTCATTGTAACTGCATGTGAATCATCTCAGTACAAATAGATCAATAGACAGTTGATAAAAGAAGTCTTTTATACCATCTCCATGTGCATATCTTCTAACAGAGCAAAGGGAGGAACTTCTCTACCTGACACTGTATAAAACAATGGAATTAACATACAGACACTTAATTCATAATTTTAAGGCCATAATATGGCAAATTATTAAACATTGTGACCTTAAAAACATAATATTTGATTTGATATGAGTCTTTCTACATTATCTGTGACTCTTCATATACCCTCCCGTCCCCGAAATTCTGCCATTTAATGCAGCACAACATGACAAAAATTATACATGAAGTAGTGTAACATCATTATTTTGTTGTGATCTATGTTAAGACAGAGTGGATTTAAACATTTTTGATAGCTCATGATAGCTGACCTTAATATTTAAAGTATTGACTTTATTTAGCATGGTATTGCATTTGCAGATGAGAATGGATTTGTCTTTAGGTTGCAGTTGTAACATTCAAATGAGGATACATACAGATTTTCTCATTCATCTTCAGTAAGCTCTTTATCCTGATCAGGGTCGTGATGGATCTGGAGCCCAGGAAAACTGGGATATATACCTTGAATGGGACGTCAGTCAATTGCAGGGCTCTGGACACACACATTCACACACTACACACCAGGAGGCCATTTAGATTAGCTAATTCACCCGTGGGTATTTTTGGGAGGTGAAAGGAATCCGGAGAACCCAAAGGAAACCCATACAGACACTGGAAGAACATACAAAATTCCTCTTAATAATGTATTCATTTTAACTGAACACTATTTTACAATTGCGCCACCGTGCACCATGCTAACACCTGCACAGGCACCAAAATTGCCAAAAGTATACAGTAGTGTGCAAAAGTTTTAGGCACAAGCAAGGAAATGCTGTAGAACAAAGATGCCTTCAGAATAATGAAATTAAATGTTTCTACATGAAAAAAACAACAACAAAAAATACCGTAAAGAGCAGTAAACAGTAGTAAATGAAACAAAGTCAATATTTGGTGTGACAAAAAAATAAAAATAAAAATAAAAATAGTAGTCTCCGGTACAATTAGTGCAGTTTTATAAGGAAATGAGCTGGTAAGTTTTATTGAGCATCTTGCAGAACCAGACACAGTTCTTCTGGAGACTTTGACTTTCGCACTCGCTTCTTATTTCTGCAGCAAAACCCAGCAGCCTTCATTGTGTTTTTTGTCTGAAAAGTGTCTCTTACATAATATGCTGCTTTCTTTAATGACATACAAACATTTTTCTGTAACATTTAATTTTGTGCTAGAAAACTAATGTTTGGGAATCTAAAATGTTTTTTGTACTGACTTGATAATGTAGACGTCATAAAATAAAACATCTATAACAAAGTTTGTACTAAAAAAAAAGGGTGCCTAAAACTTTTGCACAATACTGTATAACTATGATCTTACGTCTTATATTTGCACTTATTGTATGATGATGAATGAATGGGCAGATATGTTAAAATAATGTGTCCCTACTCATGCCATCATTTACCTGAATATACTGTATGTGCCATTTTACCTGAGTAAGATACCTTACCTACGTTTGTGTATATTATGAACGGTAACATGGTATTGGTGGTTTATATTTGATCTGTTCTCCATAACCTGATTTGTGCAATGTGAGTGAGTCACAGTACATTAAAAAGGCAGGTTGTATAACCGTGACCGCAGGCCCCAGACGAAGGGAGGGACAGGAGTGTGTCTGGTTTCCCTTGCTGGTGTGTGGTGCCGTCTGTGTGTGTTTCATAGCTCTGCCGCAGAGATCTGCAGGTATATGTGAACACGGTTTAAATGAATGAGGCTGAGAGTTTGTGTGCGTATGTATGAGGTTATATATTTTTGGAGACATTTCCAGTGATGAGTGTACGGCAGTGAGTAACTGAATCACATGGAGATGTGCTTGTGTACAGGACAGTTGATTGAATGGCAGTGGAGACATGAATGATTCAGAGTAGCTTCATCATGATGAATGAAAGGGCAGTGTTTCTCTCTTCCCCACAAAAATGTACAGGATGTCAGTTAAATGTTTATGAATTGGACTGTTTATGAATCAGTATTTATGAATCGGACAGTTATGAATCACACATGGCTGCCCGTGTTTGCACTGCGTGGGTGTGTGTGTAGGACAAGCGCTCCTGTTCGAGGGTGTGACTGGCTTCACACTGTCCCTGAGTCATGTTGGCGGTCCTGACTCATCTTGCCGTCACTGCCTGTGGGTTCGCGTGCCACCACGCACAACTGGGCCATGCTTGTGTAGTCATCGAGGAACGATTTCCTCCTCTTCCTCTTGTCTCTGTCTTGCTGCTTTCTCTGGATCACACTCTCTGTGACTCATTTTGGTTTCATTTTGCTGCTCCCCCCCCCTCACTCTCACTCTCACTCTCTCACTCACTCTCATTCTCCCCCTTTTTTTCCTCCCTGGTTTTGTAAATGACCTCATTTTAATGAAGCACAGACTTGGCGGCGAGACCAGACCGCACGGCTGGAGCCTCCCTCTCTGTTCGCTGTTCTCCACCGCCGTACACACTCGACGAGCTGCCTGAGATTTGAACAGCTCTAGCGTTTCATGACACATGTTTAAACGTGGCCCATACCTAATGGCAACAATACCACACATAATAGGACTTTTTCCCCCCATGTCTGCATGGCACTTGAGAGTATCTGTACATTTTTCCATACCTCTCAGGATGTCATGTGTCTGCTTACTCTAGTGATGGCTGGTTGTTCTGGAAAGCACAGCAGTGCCATAAAGCTGTTCTATAAATGTCTAGTTATTTGTTGTTAAGTGGTTAATACACTCGACATGGCTGTTCTTGTGCAGGGTCAAACAAATGGGTGACTGGCGAGCCTGCGGTGTCTGCAGAGAGCAGCCGTTTCTCCAGACTTTGAAGCTTTTGTTATGGTTTCTGCTGAAGCCTTTACAGGGAACTGAATGTTACCACATGTGCTGTCCCAGCAGACTACACCTCCACCTGAGTCGGTCTAAAGATTTGTGGCCTACTGTAGATTTAGATATGAAAAACTAAACAGGTGCGAAACAGTGGGCCGTTTTCTCTGGCTCAGGTGTCTGTCGCCAGTATTTGGTGAAACTTTTCTTATGATAACAGAAGCATATACGTGTAGAGTGAGAGAATTATCGCATTCATGTACAATTCACATTTGCATTTATGTGGCCACACAGTGGGTTGTCTTTCTTAACCTCCTTAAACACCAGGATTATTAGTTCAGTTATTTATCTTAATGCATATTACTCAGTAACTACTATGAATTATTCAGTAACTCAAGTAGAATTGTGTTATGAGAGAGAGGAATGTACATCTGAACCTACTGACAGGCATTAAAGGGCTGCACATCTTTTTTTATTGTGCAGAAAGTGCATGATATTGCAAATCCACTTGTCTATAAACAAGCAGTGGTCACTATGGTCATATGAAATGACTCATAGGTCATATACATTTCCACATGTCCACGTTATACACATTTCTGCAAACGTTCAGCTCAACTTATGGCTTGTATGAGGCAAATTAGAAGCTGACTGGCAGCAAAACTTATCCTTAAACGTGATGTCTTGCAAGAATTCTGTAACGTAAAAGCTCAAACATTCATGTTGTTGATTTAAATAATCATACACACATGAATCCCCAACTCCCCAACAGAACCTAACACACACACACACACACACACACACACACACACACACACACACACACACACACACACACACACACACACACACACACACACACACACAAACTTTAGTCCTGGTGCAATGCTGCCATCAAGGGGACAAAAAAAATAACACACTATTCACTGTTTTAATATTTTTATGTACTAGTTATTCTCATGACCTTCATTACTGCAGTTGCACTTTCTCACCCCTTGAAAACACACCTTAACTGATGTGACTGATGCATACACATAAAAAAACAGAACTACATATTACATCTCACTACAATACTTATTACTTCCTGTTCTTGCTTGCCTCTCGTTGTTAGTGTTATGCCACAAAATAAGCTGTATTGTGACATGTACATCTGTTTTTGCCATGAACTATATCAAAAGGTAGATAAAATATCTTTACCTATGCAGGTCATATACCATAAAGAATGAGGCAGGAGCAGTCGGGCCTTTAGTCTATATGTAGGCATTTTATAGATCCTTACAAACACTATAAAACATTACAAGGTCTCCCTGTACTATGGTGCCATAATATTGTTCGGCGTATCCATGGTGACTGGGGTAAAGGTGGAATGTTTGTGGCAAGAAGAACAGTCCTCCAAGCCAAGCCGCATTTAACACGCGCCTCCTCGGCATACCATAACTACAGCAGAACACACACACACACACACACACACACACACACACACACACACACACACACACACACACACACACACACACACACACAGCTCCACAGCCTGAGAAACACAGACCAGAAGGTACAATGGGAAAACCTAACAGATGAAATTGTGGCATCCCAAAAGTGAGGTGACATGTTGGATTAATGGAATCTCAAACACATCCATCTCTGAATGATAATACTGAGTACTCTTAGAAGAAACAGTTCCTCACGGGTTCTTTGGATGGTTTTTGAAGGCGGTTCTAGCTGATTCTAGTGAAATCCTCTATTGTAGGGGTCCGCATTGAACATTTTAGAGTTTCCCGAGAGTCACACTCACTAGGTATTGATTCAGTCAGTAACCTAAGCTCAGGAACAAACCAATCATGGATGCCACCATGAGGATGGCCCCACACGGTGCAGCCTAAAGATCATTGAGATTACAGTGGTGAAGTTCAACAAAGCAGACTTCATATAAAAACTGTAATAATCTCACAACTGCTATTTGACCGTGTGGTACTGGTACATTTATAGAAGAGATTTATTTATTTATAATCGCACTATCTGGTGTCACCCAGATGTGGATGGGTTCCCTTTTGAGTCTGGTTCCTCTCAAGGTTTCTTCCTCATATCATCTCAGGGAGTTTTTCCTTGCCCCCATCGCCGCTGGCTGGCTCATTGGGGATAAATTCATAAATTTAAACTCTATGTGCTGAATTTATATACTTCTGTAAAGCTGCTTTGGGACAATGTCCATTGTTAAAAGTGCTATACAAATAAACTGAACTTGAACTTGAAGCATGCCACATATATGTAATATCGTAACCCTTAGATTTGGTATTGTTTGGTAGCCTGTGTCATGGTCCGGGCCAAGGCTTCTGTTTGTTTTCCCGTTCCCTTGTGTTTCTCTATTTTTCCCCTTTTTCATGGTTCCTGTGTTTGTTTCTCCCTCCCTCGTTTGTGTGTGTTCATGTGTGTCCCTGAGCGTGGAGCTCCACTTCACACCTCTCCCTGATTGCTTCTTAATTGCTCAGCGAACACACTTGCTTCCCATCTCCTCATCACACTATAAAAACCCCGGTTCTTCAGTCTCTCATGGCCAAATTGTTCCGGCTACCAGTGTGGTATCAACGATAAGGTTCTTTTCACATTTATGCTCAGCTTCTTTGTTGAGTGTCCTTAGTGTCTGTTCCTTAGGTAACCCTGCTTTTTCCCTGTGGCCATGTCCCTCCCTGCCTCCCTCCCTGCCTCATTGAATCCCTGTCTCCCTCCCTGCCTGCTCACAAACAGAGCGTTGGCCTCTACAGCTGCACCAAGTCTCGCTCCTTCCCCACACATCCCTACCCTCATTGTCCTTCAATAAAACCCATTTAACCTTGAGTCTGTGTTCTGCTTCTGGGTCCTAAGCTTTCTTTGTTTATAACAGTGTGACTGTCTCCCCAATCTCCAGTGGTGTGGAAAGAATTCAGGTTACAAAGGAGTTGGTAAACTTTATTTGCAGCCAAACGACAAGACAGTACTTAGCTCATTTTGACACACATCACCTCACCTCCTCAACTCACTTGTCCCCCTGACAAAACTTCCCAAGGGAAAACCGTACACATGGAAACAAATATTCAGGGACTAAAAAATATTCCTCTTACACAAATACATAATCCCAATGAAAACAATACATTTATATTCCCTACATCATTATAGTTAAATTAAAATCAAATCTTCTGTATGAATATTAACTTAAAATACATATATAAAATAGTTAATTAATGCATTTTAAAAATGTAGTGTTACAATATTTTAGCATATCTTAGTATACGGGTCACCTTTATAGTCCCTGCAACAAACTTTGTTGTAATCAAGAATTACCAGATTTATAATTTCATAATTCATAATAAATTCAAAATGTCCATAATTTCATCGTACCCAAGGATGTTCAAACTCAATATCAAACAATTGTGTGAATAGCAGTAACAGTGATGAATAATTCCATGGCTTATGTGACAAACCTTATAATATATATAATATAATAATAATATAGTACTGTTAGTGACAGAGATCAGCTAATATGTTTTTTTTTTGTTTTTTTTTGCAAGTCAAACATATCCTCTTTTGAATATAAAAAAATGCATTGAAAATGCAATGTAGTAGTTAAAAAAAGATCCATGATGATATACAGTCATGTGAAAAAATAAGTACACCCCACGTAAATTGTTGGCTTTATTGACATATTTGAACAAGCAAACTGTTACGTAATCTGAAGGAGGGGAGTCAGGATGCATGCGCAGGGGAAACGTCAGTTTATTAGGAACGCTCACATTCAAAAGTAAAGGAACTGAAAACAAACATTAATCCATCGAAACAGCAGTAATCCAAAATGAGTTAATCCATCACAAATGAAGTAGTAATCCACAAAGAAGTAATCCAAATGTTGGTAATGCAAATAAGGGGAAAAACACATGAATGAAGAAAAGAAAAAAAAGGAGCAAACACACGACGCTAGGCTGTGGTATGGGAACCATGAACAACGAGCTAATGATTAGGAACTACAAACATAGAACTATAGTCTGGGAACCATGAACTAGGGGTGAGAGAAAATGAGAAAGAAGCCGGCTTACAGCACATACTCAATCTAAAATTTAACTCTAATCTAATACTCCGCAAGGAAGCGGAAACAAAGGGGGGTTTTTATACACAGAACACCTGAGACTAATGATAAATCAATAAACAGAAAGCCAATGACAGAATGGGGGCAGAGACATGACACAAACCGAGGAACCAATAAACATAAAGGAGGCAGAGACATGACGTAAACCAAAACACAAGCACATGGCAATATACAGGAGGCGGAGACATGACATAAACCAAAACACAAGCACATGGAAATACAAACAAAACTAGAGTTCATGAATGAACAGTCCGGAGGGTCTTTATGAATAACGCTCGCGCTACTCCTCTTGGTAACGCGAAGTGTGGAATGCGGAAATGCGCTACTCTCTAGCCTCTGCTAGCTGCGTAGCGAGGGGGAGATTCTAACACAAACATTTGATCATCTTTGAAACAGTGCCTATTAATAAAGTTGATATACTTGAACAAATCCACAAGGAAAATTAGCTTTTCAATCATTTATTCAACAGAAATATCACTAGATGTGATATTCTTTTGTGGAAAAAGTGAGTACACCCTTGGCCTCATAAGCTCGTATTGGCACCTTTAGCAGAAACAACTTCTTGCAGGCATTTTGCATAATTGTCCACCAGGCTTGCTAGTATTTGTGACCACTCTTCCATGCAATATTCTTTCAGTTGCAAGATGTTTGATTTGAAACTGGCATGTACTGCCAGTCTCAAATCCCCCCACAACATTTCAATGGGATTCAAAAAGGGCTTTGACTATGTGCTCATTGGCAAACTGTAGTCTTGCAAAGGCTTTTTCCTGGCACACCTCCCATGCAGGTCAGATTTGTATAATCTTTTTCTGATTGTAGACGCATGCACTTTGACACCAACAGTTTCAAGACTTACTAGCAGATCCTGTGATTCCATATTGGGGTTCTTAGAGACTTCTTTTTGCATCAGATGATCTGCTCTGTGGCTGAATTTGCTGGGATGGCCAGTCCTGGACAAAATGGCAGTCGTATGATGTATTTCAAATAATTTGGAGATCTTTTTAAATCCCTTGCCAGACTCATAGGCCTCCACAACCTTTGTTCTGAAGGCCTTACAGAACTCTTTAGATTTTGGCATGATGACACCACACACCTCAATAACAAAGGGAACACCAGACACTAGATATGAGAGGGGTATAAATAAGGTTCCACCTGCACTCCCTAAGCAGGTTCTAATCACTGGCACCCAATCTTCAACACCTGATTCTAATTTTATGGGTTTGAAAGTGTGATACATGTTGGGATGTACTTACTTTTTCCATTGACTGATCTGTTTTTAAGTTGTGAAAATTACTACAAAATGTCAATTTTATGTGTCATTTGATAGTGTATCAACTTTATCGATAGGCGCTGTTTCATAGTGGATCAAATGTTTGCTTACTAGCGGTAAAAAAAAAAAAACCCAACAGTTTCCATGGGGTGTACTTATTTTTTCACATGACTGTTCACTATTTGTACCCATTTATGTTTTAATACTTAACACACTAAATTTCACAGTCTTCATCATTTTGTACATGGCATTTATACAAGGGTAAACAAATGTTTGACCCCAACTATGTGTAGATATGCAGTCAGTAGACATGACCTACATGAATCACACTTTAAAAGTCACTACTAGCTTCTGTTTTGACTTTTGTAACTTTGCTGGAACAAATCTATTTCCTGGTATCGTATTTAATTACGCTTTCATATTACATTCTCCAACAATACTTGGAAAGTCAGAATAGGTGATAGAATTTTTTAAGTAAATCTTGTGCGCATATATTTTATTATTATATATTTTCTTAATTCTTCAGTTATTTCCTGGGTTGCTTTATATTTTTTCATATTACACAATAGAAAAATTTCTGGGAATTTCCAACTAACACCATCTTATAGGCACAACCTTCTTGGGGATTTTCCACCTAGCAACTGATGCACAAGATATTTGTGATTGGGTGTTAAACTGTGAAGCACCAAGCACCAACAAGAAGGCCAACCTTACTTTCACTATAGATTGCAGAAGGCCTGCACTGAGAGCAAGACTGTGACTACGCCTAGGTTAAAAAATGAAGCTGTTTTCTTTATTTGTAGTCTGCATTCTGTCAGTCTGTGCACGCGCGAAAGAATGTAAGTATAAATACAATTTTATCTATTGTCATTTTAGTAGGCACAACATTGTAAACTTAAAGAATTATTTAATTATATAATACATACTGTACAGTATGTATTATACTGTACAGAGGTTATTGTGTTTATTACCAGTTTATAAGCAAAGAAAGAGAGAGAGAGAGAGAGAGAAACTAAACAAATCAAAAAGTAAGAATATTAACTGTTGAAATGTTAAGTAATGTTATGTTTTCATGTTGAAACAACAAAAAAAATTCAATCTCTGTAGGTTTTCTGGTCAATCACATGACTAATGCTATGTAGTTAGCTAATTAATTAATCAGAAATACAATACACTGCAAATGACCAATATTTACCATTAGCTAGACTTTGACTTGCTGCCTAGCCAATCATGTTAGCTATTGGAATCTTCATTAGTCTAAACTGGCATTAGCAAAGAAATCAGGCTTAAATATAATTTAAATATAGCTAGTTATGATTAGCAAGATAGCAAAACTTACTTTAACATGCTGTTTCAAATTAGATGGAGTGAATGCCTTCTAGGGAGGCAAAGTAGACACCTCATTTTATATGCGTCTGTGCTTATTCCAGCATGATGAAATGTTTTACTGAGGTAGGGCCAGGGGTGCTCATCCTCAAGTCCCACACCACAATCGGGTGACTCTCCATCTTCAAACACACATGGATAGCTGTAGAGTTATTTATATTCTGTAGCACGAGAAGGTCACCGCATATTACAAATTGACACAATTCTTGATAGGTTTTTCCCCTCACATTGATAATCTTGATTGGATGCTAAACTGAAATGTATATAAAACATTCAATTGATATATACTCTAGCTTACAGTCATTAGCTGAATGAGAAGGGACTTCAGGGATTTGTAACAAATAATTTAAAGGTCTAAATTGAAATGTAAATAAGAAAGCATACCAGTATGCAATTTCAATAACACTTAGGCCTAAATAAATACCTAAAATATCACTACACTTAAGTATTATTTTGTGACAAATTGCAATTACTTACAGGTGCATCTCAATAAATTAGAATGTTGTGGAAAAGTTCATTTATTTCAGTAATTCAACTCAAATTGTGAAACTTGTGTATTAAATAAATTCAATGCACACAGACTGAAGTAGTTTAAGTCTTTGGTTCTTTTAATTGTGATGATTTTGGCTCACATTTAACAAAAACCCACCAATTCACTATCTCAACAAATTAGAATATTTCATAAGACCAATAAAAAAAACATTTTTAGTGAATTGTTGGCCTTCTGGAAAGTATGTTCATTTACTGTACATGTACTCAATACTTGATAGGGGCTCCTTTTGCTTTAATTACTGCCTCAATTCAGCGCGGCATGGAGGTGATCAGTTTGTGGCACTGCTGAGGTGGTATGGAAGCCCAGGTTTCTTTGACAGTGGCCTTCAGCTCATCTGCATTTTTTGGTCTCTTGTTTCTCATTTTCCTCTTGACAATACCCCATAGATTCTCTATGGGGTTCAGGTCTGGTGAGTTTGCTGGCCAGTCAAGCACACCAACACCATGGTCATTTAACCAACTTTTGGTGCTTTTGGCAGTGTGGGCAGGTGCCAAATCCTGCTGGAAAATGAAATCATCTTCAAAAAGCTGGTCAGCAGAAGGAAGCATGAAGTGCTCCAAAATTTCTTGGTAAATGGATGCAGTGACTTTGGTTTTCAAAAAACACAATGGACCAACACCAGCAGATGACATTGCACCCCAAATCATCACAGACTGTGGAAACTTAACACTGGACTTCAAGCAACTTGGGCTATGAGCTTCTCCACCCTTCCTCCAGACTCTAGGACCTTGGTTTCCAAATTAAATACAAAACTTGCTCTCATCTGAAAAGAGGACTTTGGACCACTGGGCAACAGTCCAGTTCTTCTTCTCCTTAGCCCAGGTAAGATGCCTCTGACGTTGGCTGTGGTTCAGGAGTGGCTTAACAAGAGGAATATGACAACTGTAGCCAAATTCCTTGACACGTCTGTTTGTGGTGGCTCTTGATGCCTTGACCCCAGCCTCAGTCCAATCCTTGTGAAGTTCACTCAAATTCTTGAATCGATTTTGCTTGACAATCCTCATAAGGCTGCGGTTCTCTCGGTTGGTTGTGCATCTTTTTCTTCCACACTTTTTCCTTCCACTCAACTTTCTGTTAACGTGCTTGGATACAGCACTCTGTGAACAGCCAGCTTCTTTGGCAATGAATGTTTGTGGCTTACCTAGTGAACCAAACTGAGAGACCATTTTGAAGGCTCAGGAAACCTTTGCAGGTGTTTTGAGTTGATTAGCTGATTGGCATGTCACCATATTCTAATTTGTTGAGATAGTGAATTGGTGGGTTTTTGTTAAATGTAAACCAAAATCATCACAATTAAAAGAACCAAAGACTTAAACTACTTCAGTCTGTGTGCATTGAATTTATTTAATACATGAGTTTCACAATTTGAGTTGAATTCCTGAAATAAATGAACTTTTTCACGACATTCTAATTTATTGAGATGCACCTGTAAGTATTTTCCACTCCTGATCCATGCAGTATTGATTAAATGCTAGATCACCAATCTCTTGTTTATTTTCACTAGCCCTACCTAAGGTCCAAGTGTACAGTTATGGCCCTGGTGAATTTGGCAAGGACAATTACCTAATCTGCCATGTGAGTGGTTTCCATCCTCCAGACATCAGCATTGAGCTTCTGGTGGATGGAGTGGAGATTCCTAAAGCCCACCAGACAGACTTGGCCTTCAATCAGGGCTGGATGTTTCATCTCACCAAGAGTGCACCTTTTAACCCCCAAAAGGGCAAAGAGTACTCATGCAGAGTCAGACACATGCAAAAAACTCAGATCTTTGTCTGGCGTAAGTATTAGGTCTCACATATTACTATAAAAACGATTTGTATTTATACAAATGTATACAAATATTTGTATTTATGTATTTAAGCAAAGTACATAAGTTTGTAATCAGAATTGTTTCATTTAAAGACTAAAAATGTATTTAAAAAATTATCATTAAAAATTTTAATTATTTCATATTAAAGAATAAATGACTCACAGGTCTTCTCTCCTGGTATGTCCTGGTATCTCCACCAGGATTTTTCTAACAGACTGGGTTTTTCCTTCAGACTAAACAGTATTGTTTTGTTGCTGTTTTTTTTTTTTTTTTCAGAGGAATACAGGATGACATATGACTCATTTTATCCGCATATAGTTTATAGTCTAGGAGGTTCTATAAATGCTATTTAGCCTGAGTCTGTAAGACTTACATTTTTCTTTCTTTCTTTTTTCAGAACCTGATATGTAAAAGTGAATATGAATGACAGAGGGTAGGTAATTTTGTTGCATGAGATGTGTGGAAATCTGAAGTTCTTCAGAGGAAACTTATATATGTATTCATCATGTTCCGTTGTAACATCCTAACCATAAGAGGATTTTAACTGCTTGTTTTCTTGTTTGCAGGGGAATGTTAAGGATATTATTCTATGAATTCAGCTGAAATGGGACTCAAGCACTGCGAAGCTATGACAGAATGGAGGAATGGACAGAATGGACGAATGTCTTGGTTTTCGAACAACACTTCATGATATGCTACAGTTCATTTACAATGTTTGCTGATATTAAGTTTCAGATGGTCATTTTAAGGTTCACAGCTTTCCCCCACTCATTTATCCTATCCTCTTGCACTGAAAAAAAGGGTCGTTGTATATAAACGAATGTTCATGGACGTAGGAGGGGTTTTCCCCCTCAGGTTGAGTGACTTTATTCGACATACTTTAAATAAGTCTTGTGTGTTTGTGCGAACAAGCCTAAACTCAAAGATACATGTATGTAAACAGCTGATCAGTTTTGTGTGTTTGGGGAACACCTTAAAAATACTGCACTAACTCTGTGTCGCCTATAGAGGGTAGTATTTATTTATTTTTTTTAAATTAGCCATGTATTTTCTCGGTACAGAATGATAAATATCGACTACAGTTTATATCTTTGTGTGGAATAAATTTGTAAAATAAGTACACTATTAGACTTACATGAGAGTGATATATAGGCTAATCATTAAACTGCTTTGGTTTGTAGTTGTTCACTATTGTAGATGCTAGACATTGGTGAAGGAACATGACTGTGAAATAAAATTGGCTTCTTTTGACAGTGCTCATGTGATTTTTAAAAATATCTGTAAATCAAAATACTAAAATATTCTAATCTCATAATTGTGTGGTTTATGGCAAATTACCACACGTCAATCAAAATAACCCTTAAACTGTGCTCCTCAAAACTACGATAAGATAAGATACAGTTATTGCCACTGTGCAATACAATGAGATGTTTGGTGTAAATACAATAGATATAAAATAAAAGATACAAATAAAAACTTATTTAAAAGCTGGTAGATTCATATATAATAATACAAAGTCAGTAAGATGGTGGCAAAGGAATACTGACATCTGCATTTTAAGATCATGTTGGTTTTTTTTATTGTAAAAGGGCATTAATAATAAGCTCTTAAAGTAGCAATTATACCACTGAAATTGCATATTATGTAAAAATGTGACTAGAAGCAAAATGCTTCATAATACAAGAACAGGCTAGCATTGCTAATTAACAATACAGAGCAAGTAGATGGTTTTTGATGAAACAAACCTTATCAAACTTTACCCACACCTATAAGTTTCAGAAGGGCAAAGGTAAGAATGGATTACAGTTGGGTTGGGTTACAATTGCGGTAACCCTCTGGCAGCTCATTTACTTTGGGTCACACACTACTTTAAATTTCTTACCCAAAGTCTTTGGTACAGTAATTTTTAGTTCTCACTCATGAAGATGACTTTACATGTTTTATCTGTTGTATTTTGTTTCTGATGTTCATTTAATCCAGCTATTTTTAGGTGCATCATGCTGTGTTCAAGTGTATGGGACTTAGTAATACTAGGCCTACTGTTTATCAAAGACTGCAACCTTACAATCTTTGTTAAATATAGGTGTGCAACAATTATTGGCACTCATTCATATGAGAAAAATATATTTGTTTCAACCATGACTTCCTGTTTCACAAGGGTATAAATATAAGGTAACACATAGACCAAATTTCCTTTTCATAACAGTTTTCATAAAGTCATTCATAACAATGGGTAAGACCAAGGCATATAGCTGTGATGTGCAGCAAAAGGTTGTTGAGCTTCACAAAATGGGAAGTGGCTATAAGAAAATAGCACAAGCATTGAAAAAGCCCATTTCCACCATCAGGGCAATAATTAAGAAGTTCCTGTCAACTGGAAATATTATGAATCAACCTGGAAGAGGACGTGTGTCTATATTGTCTCAACGCACTGTGAAGAGGATAGTTTGAGTGGCCAAAAAATCTCCAAGGATCACAGCTGGAGAACTGCAGAAGTTAGTTGTCTCTTGGGGTCAGAAAGTCTCCAAAACTACAATCTGAAGTCACCCACATCACCACAAGTTGTTTGGAAGGGTTTCAAGAAAAAAATCTGACATGTTGGTGTTATATCTTTCACTTGGATGTTATAAGATGCACTGAGTAAACACAGCTGGATAAAACAAAAACTGTGTCCGTCTTCATTTCAGGCTGAAAAGCAACAAAATGTGATTATTTTAAAAGGGGGGGGTGATTCTTTTCTATACCCACTGTATACAAGAGCCTATAAAGGCCAGATAAAGTAAATGTAAAATAAATGTGGGCAGCTGGGTCATTACTCATTTGGTGTACTTTAAAAGTCTCTGTATAATTGCGTAACCAAAATAAAGGACACGTGTTGAGTTTGAAGATGACAAAAAGAAACGCGCCGCTTTGATGTACCAATAACAAGTGCGTCACTGTAATTTTGCGGAAATGGGCGGGGCCTGGGTATTTCCAAGTTATTGCAACAAGTCTACGATTCCATTGTCAGACGAGCGCGCGTTGTTTCACCACAACTGCCCGCACTTTCTGTAAAACATGTCTGGCAAACTGGAGTCGTCCACGTACCTTTTCGATGTGCCGCCGCTGTTAATGGAGACATTTTGTAAAATAATGGACAGCAGCATCGACAGCCTCGGATGGAGAGGTTTGGGTAAGAAAGCCGTGCAGTGCGCGCTCTCAGACAATCAGTTGAACGCAGTCGGTGTTATCTGTTGTCATACCTGATGATCGCATGTGCTGTTATTCCTCCCTGTCCAGCGGCTCGTATTCTGCCCAGCTGGCTGGAGGTCAGGTGCTCGGAGATGTACACAGCTGCTGGGAAGAGCCCGACTCACGAGCTGCTCTGGTCCTGGGCTCAGCAAAACAAAACTGTAGCGGATCTGATGAGAGTTTTGGAAGATATGGGACACTATCGAGCACTCGATCTGTTCCGTTCTCACGGTGCGTACACTTTATTAAAGTATGTATATATGTATGTATGTACACTGAAAAAAAAACGGAATATGTGGTCAGATTTAAGCAAATATATTATAGTTTACATCAAAACATTGCTTATACTAAACTTAATTTACACAAGTTGCTAATGACTAGATTGAAATTACACTCACTGTCCACTTTAGGAACACCTGTACACCTGCACATGCATGCAGTTATCTAATCAGACAATCATATGGCAGCAGCACAATCCGAAATATAGACAGGTATGCAGATACAGGTCAAGAGCTTCAAGTAATGTTCACATCAAACATCAGAATGAAGAAAAAGTGTATCTCTGTGACTTTGATCGTGGCATGATTGTTGGTAGCATTTGGGCTGGGTTGAGTATTTCAGAAACTGCTGATCTCATGGTATTTTCACATGCAACAGTCTCTAGAGGTTTTTTTCTAGAGCAATAAACAAAAAACAGTGACAGTTCCATCGGTGGAAACGCCTTGTAGCCTGGTCTGGTGAATCTCGATTTCTGCTGAGGTACACAGGTGGTAGGGTCAGAGTTTGGTACCAACAGCATGAATCCATGGACAAAACCTGCCTTGTGTTAACAGTCCAGGCTGCTGAAGGTGGTGTAATGGCGTGGGGAAGGTTTTCTTGGCACATTTTGAGCCTGTTAATACCAATCAATCATCGCTTGAATGCCACAGGATGTTTGAGTATTGTTGCCGATAGTGTCCATCCCTTCATAGCCACAATTTACCCATTTTCTACCAGCATGATAATGCACCATGTCACAAAGCAAAAGTCGTCTCAAACTGGTTTCATGAACATGACAATAAGGTCAGTGTTCTTTAGTGGCCTTCAGAGTCACCGGCTCTGAATACAATAGAAAACTTTTGGGATGTGGTAAAATGGGAGATTCACAGCTTGAATTAAGCACCTGAAAAATCTGCAAGAATTGCCTGATGCAATCATGTCAACGTGGACCAGAATCTCAAAGGAATGTTTCCAACATCTTGTGTAATCCATGCCATGAAGAATTGAGGCTGTTTTGAGAACAAAGGGAGGCCCTACCCACTATTAGTATAGTGTTCCAGATAAAGTATTCGGTGAGTGTATGTATGCATCGTATGTATGTATATACACACACACACACACACACACACACATTATATATATATTATATATAAGTGTGGTACTGTGCAAAAGTTTTAGGCACCCTATTTTTTTTTAGTACAAACTTTGTTATAGTTTTTTTATTTTATGACTTCCACATTATCAGATCAGTACAAATAACATTTTAGATTCCCAAACATTAGTTTTCTAGCACAAAATTAAATGCTACAGAAAATTGTTTGTATGTCATTAAAGAAAGCAGCATATTACATAAGAGACACTTTTCAGACAAAAAACACAATGAAGGCTGCTGGGTTTTGCTGCAAAAACAAGAAGCACGTGTGAAAGTCAAAGTCTCCAGAAGAACTGTGTCTGGTTCTGCAAGATGCTCAATAAAACTTACCAGCTCATTTCCTTATAAAACTGCACACATAGTACCGTTATTTATACTGTTATCTATATTGTTATTTTTATTTTTTTGTCACACCATATATTGGCTCTGTTTCATTTACTACTGTTTACTGCTCTTTACTGTATTTTTTGTACTCTATTTTAAATGTAGAAACATTTAATTTCATTATTTTGAAGGCATCTTTGCTCTACAGCATTTATTTGCATGTGCCTAAAACTTTTGCACAGTACTGTAGTTGCAGTTTTAAATGATGGACAGGATAGAGGAAGTCTGACATGCAATGCAACAGATGGAGTATAGTCAGTAATTCCACACCTACAAAGTGATGTATACAGTTGATGTATTTGATAAAATCAGTATACTGTATGTGTGTAAGCATGTATGTCTCAATGTGTCAGTGTGAAAAAGAGGAAAAAGGTAGAGGTAATCAAAGGGAAGAAGGCTGTTTTAGTTTCCTTCGCCCGTTTGTTATGGGAACACTTTCATTCTTTGTTAGTGTTTCGCTTCCATGTTGTATCTGTAGCTACATTTCCTCTTCCTG
Source organism: Cranoglanis bouderius (assembly GCA_023630585.1). Lineage (NCBI taxonomy): Eukaryota > Metazoa > Chordata > Actinopteri > Siluriformes > Cranoglanididae > Cranoglanis > Cranoglanis bouderius. The sequence continues at coordinate 23,988,646 of CM042538.1, forward strand.
TTTTTACTATTATAGTAGTAAAATATATTAATATATTTATAACATATTATATGTTGACAGATTATGACATAGTATGTCTTTTGTGTTTGTGATAGCAGCTTTATTCCTGTTGAGTATTTTTTTGACACTTGAGAAGTTGAAGGTAATCTGAGCCTTAGTCTGTTTTTTGTTTTTTTTTCCACTGAAAATTTCCCACAGGGAATCCCATGCTGACTCATCATTTGCTCAACTAAAGTGTGGTTTAAAGCTAGATATCATGTTCACATTGCATACATGTGGCTGATATTGTCATATTAGGAGAAAAAAAAAAAATCAAACAAAAAGTTTCACAAAAAGATATGAATTAGCATTATTGGGCCAAAGTACAGCTGCATTTAGTAGATTAAGCATAGGAAATGGCATAATGACATAATACTGATTTGTTTGCATATTCTTTTTTCTAGACTCCCACAAAGACACACCACATCCCTCTTCAGACCAGAACATTTCTAAGGTAGTGATGCATTTGCAGTTCTACACGTATCACTGTGTGTATTTTCAGGAACCTGCAGCTCATATTCAAAAACTGTTAACTCAGACATACCAGAATGTGCTTAAAATGTCACATTTTTGACATGCATTGTCTTATTTTATTCAGCCTCGACCTCACAATGAAGAACCAAACCTGGGTTCAGATCCTCACCATGAGTGTGTATTTGATAAAGGTAAAATTCTGCATTTCATTTATTTCATCAACACCTAAAAGCACCATCTTCTGAAATGTTGTGCATAATATCTCAGCTTATTACTCTAAAAAGTAACTATAATTAAAATGATTGAGCTACTCAGATGAATTGTAAGAGTGACGAAGTAAAGTATAGACCTGCTGACAAGCCCTGGGAGTTTAAGTGTTTGAAAGAAGTAAAGGTTGAAGTATCAGAGGTGTTTAAACCCTAGACCTTTCTTCCTCTTCCCATCAAAGGCAGACGACACGAGGCTTTGATTACTTACTCAGAAGTCATAGTGGGAACTAGGAACTTTCATCACGATTTGAAAATCGGAGAAAGCACGTTTGCAGAGGTTTACCAGGGAAGGAGAGGAAATGAAAGCTTTGCTGTGAAGGTTTTCAAGCAGGTGATGTGCACTACCATTCTGACAACATATATCATATCTGACAAATCTACATCTGAGGATATATATGTATTTTATTTGGATACTCAAATGATTCAAGGAAGCTGATTGTCTTGATTTTATAACTAGCATTTCATTTAGATATGTGATGTCATATAATAATTATGTACTGAACATGCTGCAAGTAAGAACAGCATTTATCCATATATTTATTACTATTAGGCATCTGGTTTCCTATCTTCTAAGTAACATGTATTATTCAAAGAGGCATAATACTCATCCCATATGGTGAAAGCATTAGTTCAGTTATTGCATATAGAAGAATATAAAAAATAAATGGAATATATCAATTTAATATTATGCCTCTTACTTTGAATACAGGGGAACAAGAAGTCTTGGAAGTCTTTGTGGGAAAAGTTCAAAACAGAAGTCGAAGTTCTACAGTTGTAAGTTTAGCCAGTGTTCTTTTACCATATGTTGTAAGCATTGTACTCTAATTAGTTGAAATTGTTTCTGGTTATGTTATAATAATCCCTTTTTTATTTTTATTCTTCATTCTCAGCTATGATCATCCCAACATCCTGGAGCTTTGGGGTAGTTTTTCAGAGGATGAGCGCTACTGTTTGGTCTATCCATTCATGTCTAATGGATCCCTGTTTCATAGACTGCATAATGAGGTAAATCAATTATTAAACAAAGTTAATAACAGTGTGTATGTAGCAGTAGCCATATTATGTGGCTGACATATGTGTCACTGTGGCCATATTCCTGATGATTCTAGATGTACTAGACAAAAAGCTGACAGTTTTAAAAAAAAAACAAAAAAAACAATTTTGTCTGTGTATCCAGTGTACAGTCTTAATGTTGTGGTGGAGTACTATTTGGATTTACAATTTTAGTACAGTTGCATACACTGCATACACAAAAAAACTGTAGTTTATCACTGGCATGGTTCATTCTGCAGGATATTTTTGTACCTTTAGCATGCATCAGTCAGTTGGGAAACTACATGGTATTTCGACTGCTTATGTATTTTTAATAATTACCTGATTTGTGCAGGTCAACAGCCACCTGTCTCTTTTGTTTTGAACGTTTTTCCTAGAGTAATGCATTAAAGGGGATTTTACATTTGTGAAACCTCATATTTATACCACAAGGAAACAAGAAACAGGACATGGACAAAGGCAACAAAAGTTCCTGTCAGATATTCCTTATGCGTGTCAATACATTTTGGTACATATATTCTTAAGAGAAGATTCTATTATTTAAAAAAGAAGTTCCACTGATAAGTATTTTGGTTAGAACGAAGATAAATAATGTCTCCTACTGTTTGAGTCAAAGATTAAAATTATTGTTTGTAATGTTTATTTTACACAAATATGTTTGCTCATTTTTATGTAGGGTGCCAATAATTCACCCATTGCCCCAATAGACATAATTGGCAAGGCCAATTCTTTTGTTTTTGCTATACACTGAAGATATTTGGGTTTGGGATCAAAAGAAAAATATGAAACAATGGATCAGCATTTCAGCTTTCATTTCCTGATATTCACATCTAGATGTGTTAACTTAGAACATGGCACCTTTTGTTTGAACTCACCCATTTTTCAAGTGATCAAAAATATTGGAAAATCTGACTGACAGGTGTTTCTTGCTGCCCAGGTGTGCCCTGTTAAATTGATTGTTTATACAATTAATAGCTCCGGATGTCTATTCTTTGTTTGAGCCCTGGGTTTCACCTGTGAAGACTGTATTTGTTGTTAAACCAACATGACCAGAGAGCTGTCTATGGGAGAAAAACAAGCCATTTTGAAGCTGAGAAGAGAGGGAAAATTGATCAGAGACATTCCACAAGCATTGGGCATAGCCAATACAAGAATTTGGAATGTCTTGAAAACAAAGAAACCACTGGTGTACTAACAACTAGACGTCAGACAGGTCAGCCAAGGAAAACAACAGCAGTTGTTAAAAAAAAAAAAAAAAAAAACAACCAAAACAACAGTCAGTGATATCACCAACAACCTCCACAGGGCAGAGGTGAAGGCATCACAGTTCACCTTTCAAAGAAGACTTTGAGAGCAGCCAAACCAAAAGATGCAAACCACTCATCAGCAGTAAGAATCGGAAAGCCAGATTGGAATAGGCAAAGAAATACAGAGATGAGCCACAAAAGTTCTGGAACCAAGATGAACCTCTTGCTTACCAAAGTGATGTAAAGTCCAAAGTGTTGAGAAAGGAAGAATTTGCTAATGATCCAGAACATATAAGCTTATCATTCAAGCACGTTAGAGGTAGTGTCATGGCTTGGGCTTGCATGGCTGCTTCTGGAACAGGCTCACTAATCTTTATTGATGATGGAACTCATGATGATAGTAGCAGAATGACTTCAGAAGTCTACAGAAACAATCTGTCTGACAATTTACAGAGAAATGCATCCAATCTAATTGGGAGGAACTTTATCATGCAGCAAGACAATGACCCAAAACACACTGCCAACTCAACAAAGGACTTTATCGGGGGAAAAAAGTGGGATGTTTTAGACCAAGTCAATCACCAGACTTTAACCCAACTGAGCATGCATTTCATCTCCTAAAGAGGAGACCGAAGGGAGGATCCCCCCAAAACAAACAATAACTGAAACAAGCTGGGGTACAAGCCAGGAAAAGCACCACAAAAGAGGAATGCAACATTTTGGTGATGTCAGTTGGTCACCAGCTTGATGCAGTTTTTGCAAGCAAGGTATATGCAACCAAATATTAAGTGTTAATTTACGTTAAGATTGTCTGTTCCAATACTTTTGCTCACCCCAAAATTGGGTGGTCTGCCACCAAAGGTGCCATGTTCTAAGTTTTTTAAGACATCTAGATGTAAATATTAGGAAATGAAAGCTGAAATTCAGTGTATAGCAAAAACAAAAGAATTGACCTGGCTGTTCCAAAACTTTAGGAAGAGACTGTATTTTCCTTGCAGCTGATCCAACTAATTGTCAAGCTCTGTATGTTGGGAGTAGTGAAAACTTCAAAATGCAGGGTGTGGATCCTCAGTGACTTGTTTCAGTACTGTTTTTAACATGACCTCATTGACTTCCCTTCAACAGCTAGGTCATAGAAGTGCCAAACAAAGGGTTGTGAAACTTGCATGAAGTAATTTCTTATAAAATATTTTACAAATATTCATTATTTCAAAATAGTTAATTCCTCTGGCTTGAAACGGCTCTTAAGATGGCATCGGGGATTCCCAAAGAGGAAACTGTAAGGGCGAGAGGACAAGGGTATTTTAAAAACAGTACTGAAACAGGGTGCAAGGATATAGGTTAAGGTTGAACTCTTGCCTTTAATTAACTTTAAAGCTGCACTACATTCATATTGTTAGGTATGATAAGCAATGGTAAAATTGATTACTTTTTATATGAGAGTGTATGTCTCTTCAGATGTAGCCAGCATGTCAAGAGTACAGCCACAAGAAACCACAAGAAGCTCTCAGGTTTAGCGATTACTGCTTTTGAGTAACTCCGCATAAACAGGGGACTTCTTGGGTTGGGTGACATATTAAACATGAAAGTCTCTCATTTCACACAGGAAAGCAAGAGGCCTCTGATGTGGCAGGAGAGACTTGACATTATCAAAGGCACGGCAAAGGCTGTACATCACCTGCACACTGCCCAGCCTTGCAAGGTTATCTGTGGAAGCATCACAAGGTATTAAATGCTTATTGCAGCACCATCAGGTTGCATACACAGCTGCAGCTGTTGTACCATGTTACAACTTTCACTTCAACCCTGCAACTGTGTTCTGCAGTTCAAACATTCTACTGGATGAACATTTGCAGCCCAAGCTGTCCGATTTTGGAATGGCTCGTCTCAGACCCCATACCGTTAACCAGAGCTGTACCATCACCATGGACACGGGCCCCCGCAGCAACATGGCCTACTTACCGGAGGAGTATATACGTGATGGCAAACTATCTGTCAAATTAGACATTTACAGCCTTGGTATGGTGAGTTGGTGACCACACACACGTTTGTCTCACTATACATGCAAGGCCCTTCCATTGACAAAACTATTAATGCAGCTAATTAATTCTATGCTGACATCTAAATCTAAACCGAACCTTAACCTCAGCAACAAAATAAATAAATAAATAAATAAAATCTGCAGTTTTTGTTCAAAACAACAAACAAACCACCAACTAGCCATATGCCCCCACAGTGTCAAAACTGATAGATATTCCTATCATTGTTAGGACCTCTGGGGACATACACACACATACTGTCAAACAGTGTGTGCAAAATTAACAGGTTTCTTGCTGTTTCCACATGACAAATTTCAATACTCTTTTCAAAATGTGTATTTATTTTATTTTATTTTACTGTATAATGAATTGTGAAAATGTGAAAGTTGATGTGCTTTAGGCAGGTTGAATTAGTGCAGAAAGTTACAGATTTAGAACCTTTGTTTCTACAGTCTAAATGATAGCAGATACTTATTCTCCAAAACATTTTAAAATATTTTAAAAGGGTTTCCATATTTTTTTCAATTATGGAAAAAAACATTGCCTTTAAATTCCACATTTCACCAGCGTTTCCAGAACTGTGCATAATCTTAAACTGGTTTCCAAGTGAATTAGTTAATAGAATATGCCAATTTGTTCTGCTGCATGTGTTATAGAGTCTATAGGCATTTGGTTCCAAGCTGTACAGTGTGCGCTGAATTTACCTGCAATTATAGGTAAAACAATTAGTTACCCTTTTAGAGATGTACTGTATGAAGTGGGCTTAACATTTAAATTATACAAAAAAACAAAAACAAAAAAACAATCCTCATGTGATGCCCATTAAACAATACTTTCTATTATTATGATTATTATTATTATTTTTTATATCTGAAACACTTTCATTACTTCCTATTTTGCTATTACTTACGATTTTTCTATCTGGACGCTTTCCTAGTGGTCTGATCAAACCCAAAATGTTCACTGATTATATTCATGTTAGATTTTGTAGCTTTCTTGTGTTCATAACCTTATTCAGATCATGGTATAATGTGTGTATTTATACACAGGTCATTCTGGAGGCATGCACAGGCAAGAAAGTGATGCAGGAGACCCCAAAGCAAACATTACTGGTAAGTCAAAAAACATTTTCACTGACGATACCATAGCCAACTACAGTACTATTGGCACCTTTCATGAAAATGAGCATAACTGCCATGAGTGATATTTTGAGCTTGCTTTTGTATTTGTATTTATTTTGTAGCATTATTTAATTTATTTATTTTCAACCACTTTTTTTATAAGTACTGTATTTTTCTCAGTAAAACACTGGCGCACATGCAGATCATTTTAAGCTCCTTTATATTCTTTGGTTTGTGCATGTGCACTCCTGTTTCCACTAAGACCATATTTTTAAATCTGGAGACTAAGATGGCCATTACAAAACAGTGATTTGTGTCATGATGCAATCTTCCCAAGAGTCCCTGGCTCACTAGCTGCAAAACAGCCTCAAAGCATCAGGGATTCACCACCATAATTTACAGTGGGTTTGGGAGATTTTAGTTGTGAGCAGCAAAGTCCTTTTAGTCTTGTCAGTATGCTTATCTGTAGGTCTGTTTTTGCGGATTAATTTTTGTGATCCAATTGAGAACTCAATTATTAAAATCATTGTGCCTTTTTAATCATCTTTGAAGGGTGCAAATAGTTATGGAATTGACTCTACCGCCACTCTAGATAGATACATTTTAATACCATTTTTCTTTACATTCTCTAAGAGGGATGTGTTGAGCTTAGAGGCAGAAGAGAAGGGCTGTGTGGATGCCTGCCTGTGCTTTTTGGACTCCAGAGCAGGAGAGTGGCCCACAGCAGCTGCCCTCTGCCTGCTCCGCCTGGGCCTGGAGTGTACAAGCAGTCGAGCCCGAGCCAGACCAAGCATGGACAATGTAAAGACACCATTTACGAGCAATGCACGTCATGCCTCTATAAATATCACACATCCTAACAATAAACTGAATTATTGAATTATTGCTGTTTGTCTATATCTCTTAGGTATTAGAGAAACTTAGTGAGCTTCTCCCTTTACCTTTTGCCCTGGATGAGCAGCCACGGACCCTGGATGACATGACCCCATCTTCCATACCTCTTGATCATAGGCAGAGCTCCAGCCTGGCTGAAGAGGATGATGAAATGATGAAGCCTAAGCACCCTGAACAGTCAGAACCTCGAGAGTGTAGCCAGTCAGAGGTCATTTTTGTGGGCAAGAAGGAACGTGGCATGTGCCTGACCAGCAGCTCTGTCATGAATGGAAGGGGAGAGGACGCAGCTGTGCAGTGCCTTCAGACAGAGTGCGCCCCTGCATTGGATCTATACAGCAGCTGGCCTGTTGAGTGTAGCTGTGCAGCCGGAGCAGAAATGGGCTGCGAGGACTGTTGTGCCAATGGCTTTAGCCACAATCCGTCATTCATCCCTCAAGGCATGTAATATGTTCGTTGATCTGCCGACAAAAAAAACATATGCTTTCTACACGTTCACTAAGTAAACTAATCTTATGTCTGTTTTAGAGATAAAGTCATTTAAAGCTGCCAAAAGACACCATACCATACCATGAAATGACATGACATAACATAACTTTTCTGATGCTTTTCCAGATGACAGAAGACAGCCTTCTGAAAGTACAGTTGAAAATCCTGCCAAAATGAGGCTCCGATATAAAATCCAGTTGTACAATCAAGGCTTACTCAACACAGAGGAACTTCTTTCAGTGACATCAGACTGATTCTGTCACTTTGTATTGTCCGTATCTGGGGCTGTACATAGTTCAGCAATACCTCAATGCCTCAATTGCCAAAGGATTTATTTATTTATTTTTTTACATAAACCACAAACTCTGTTATTTAAGTCAGTTTCTTAAAGGCAAAATTTCCAAATGCTGTAATAAATCAGGATTTATTAGAAATATTGTATTCTAAGGTTATGTAAGTTTGAATATTTTTAAATATTGAATATTTTGTCTATAAAACCGAGTGAATTAATATTATGAATATAATTAATATTCATAAAACACATCCTAATGTTCATTAATATTCATTAGCTTGTTTATAGCCTTCTTCACCAAGTGAGAAATATTTTGCATGTCAATACAAGCAGAATAGTTTTTGTTTTTTTTCAAAACCCCTCTTTTGTAACTTGTTTTTACATCAAACCTAAGCAGGGAAATGCTGATTCATTACATAATGTCATGAAAGCACAAGCTGAATGATTTGCGTGCACTGATAGTACTGTGGTACTGACCTGTGTTTTCTCAGTGCCCTCCTGAGAATAATCCGTTCTGCGCTGAGAGTTGAGCGAGCAGATTTTGTGTATGATGAACAGATGAAGGGATTAATTTGCCTTTGCAGCAATTCATCTGCCTTGGCTCATTTCTCCAGGATTGGTTCACTTGTCATTTTGAGTATGTGTCAGCTAATGTTAACTAGAGAACTGTGTGCATTGTCCAAAATCACATACTAGTGTACTGTAATAATGTGTGAACATAGTGCGTCACACACTGTTACTTTGCATAATGGAGTAGCCTTCAACAGCTGGTAAAATTGACTTTTTGTCACCACTGAAGTGAATTAAACTTACAAAAATTTCATTGATGTTAAAGAATTTGCACTTTGGCACAAGAAAAGCAAATCACTTTACCAAGATTGTTCAAGCAGAAAAATGGTTCCCAGTTGAGGGACTGTTGACTCTTTAACCCTTTTTTATTTGGTGTATTTGTGTTATTTACAGTTATGTACAATGAAAGTTGAATGACTGAAAAGAGGTATATAAAATAATAAATGTATAAAAGGATTAAGTTATTGTTGTATTAAATGCACAATGAAGAGACCGTGTTGGCAGTTTTAATTGTTCAGTTAAAAGAGTTCAGTTGTGGGAGATTGCTTGAGGGAAAAAGCTGTTCTTGTGTCTGGCTGTTCTGCTGCTCAGTGGTCTGTAGCGCCGACCAGAGGGCAATAGTTCAAAGAGAAAGTGTGCTGGGTAAGAGGGGTCCAGAGTGATTTTCTTAGCCCTTTATCTCACTCTGGAGGTGTAAAATTCTTGGAGGTTGGGCAGGGGGGCACCAATAATTTTCTCAGCAGTCCTGACTGTCCGTTGTAGTTTCCTTCTGTCAGATTTGTGGCTGAACCAAACCAGACATTTATAGAAGTACACAGGACAGACTCAATGACGGCTGAGTAAAACTGCATCAGCAGCTCCTGTGGCAGGTTGCGCTTCCTCAGCTGATGAAGGAAGTACAACCTCTGCTGGGCCTTTTTCAAAATGGAGTCTATGTGAGCTTCCCACTTCAGGTCCTGAGAAACGGTAGTGCCCCGGAACATGAATGACTCCACTGCTGCCACAGTGCTGTTTATGATGGTGAGTGGAGGGAGTGCCTTCTGAAGGTTCCTTCTGAAGTCTACTGTCATCTCCACTGTTTTGAGTGTGTTCAGCTCAAGGTTGTTGTGACTGCACCAGGCAGCCAGCCATTCAACCTCCCGTCTGTATGCAGACACGACTCGACTGTGGTATCATCTGCAAACTTCGGGAGTTTAACAGAGGGATCCTTAGCAGTGCAGTCATTTGTATACAGGGAGAAGAGCAGAGGAGACAGAATGCACCCCCGAAAAGCACCAGTGCTGACAGTGAGGGTCCCGGATGTGAGTTTGCCCAGTCTCACACGCTGTTGTCTCTGTCAGGAAGCTGGTGATCCAATGACAGAGAGGGGTGGGCACAGAGAGCTGGGTCAGTTTGGTTGAGAGCAGTTCAGGCACGATGGTGTTGAAAGCCGAACTGAAGTCCACAAATAGGATCCTTGAATATGTCCCTGGTCTGACAAGGTGTTGCAGGATATAATGCAGTCCCCCATTGACTGCATCATCCACAGACCTGTTTGCTCTGTAAGCAAACTGAAGAGGGTCCAGCAGGGGTCCAGTGATGTCTTTCAGGTGGGCCAATACCGGTTTCTCAAATGACTTCATGACCACAGATGTGAGGGTCAGGTCTGTAGTCATTCAGACCAGTGATTTTATTTTTTTGGGGGTGAATGATAGTGGAGTGTTTGAAGCAGTTGGGAACTTCACACTGCCCCAGTGGTCTGTTGAAGATCTGTGTGAAGATGGGGGCCAGCTGGTCAGCACAGGCTTTCAGACAGGCAGGTGAAACACCATCTGGGCCTGAAGCTTTCCTAGTCTTCTGTTTTTTAAAAACATCTTTCTCATAGACCAGAAGTGCAGGTTGAATAGCAAGGGGGGGGAGGAGGTGTTGATGGCTGCATATAGTGCAGATCAGAGTGTGTTGTACTTGATGTATGATGTTACAGTATCTGTGAGCTCATCCAGGTCAAAAGCACTCCAATCAGTGCAGTCAAAGCAGGCTTGTAGATCCCGCTCTGCTTCGTTAGTCCATCTTTTTACAGTCCTTATTACAGGTTTAGCTGATTTCAGTTTCTGCCTGTAGGTCGGTATAAGCTGAACTAGACAATGATCAGATAGTCCCAAAGCTGTGCGTGGGACAGAGAGGTATACATCCTTTACTGTGGTGTAGCAGTGATCCAGTAAATTACTGTCTCTGGTGGGACACGTAGTGTGCCGTCTGTATTTTGGCAGTTTACGGGAGAGATTTGCTTTATTAAAATCCCCAAGAATAATTATAAGAGAGACCGGGTGTTGTTGCTCCATGTCTGTGATCTGATCAACCTGCTGTTGCAGCGCTGCATTCATATACGCGTCTGGAGGGATGTAAACACTCACTAGAATGAACGAGAAGAACTCCCGTGGTGAGTAGAAAGGCTTACAGTTTATGAAGAGCGCTTCTAAATGGTGCAGAAGAGTGGCAAATCAGTACACCTTCAGAGGAAATTTAAGGCTGTGCTCCAAATCCTACACTACACACTAAGTAGTATGACTAATTGTAATGATTGTAATTGTAATATTGGTGCACTGACAAACTATTTGCAGGAGTGGAAAAGGTACAGAGAAATTATACTTAAGTGAAAAATAGTATATTCACTTAAAAGTGGAAGTATCAAGATACCAAAAATGTACTAAGTGAAAAAGAGTTGCTACTTTTAAATGTACTCCATCCATCCATCCATCCATCCATCCATTTTCCACACCGCTTTTCCTACACAGGGTCACGGCGGAGCCTGGAGCCTATCTCGGGGAACTCAAGGCACAAGGCAGGGGACACTCTGGACAGGGTGCCAACCCATCACAGGGCACAATCGCTCACACACTATGGGCAATTAGGAGATGCCAATCAGCCTACAACGCATGTCTTTGGACTGGGGGTACCTGAGTTTTAAATGTACTCAAGTATTAAAAAGAAAAACGTATGCGTTTTATAACGTTAATGCCATGCTTTAATGTGAAAAGTCAATTTTATTACTTATCTAAATACCTGAAATCTGTTTTGCTTTGCTGCCTGAAAACATCATTCAATCTCTGTAACTTTGCTGGTCATATGCATGACTAACGCTACATAGTCTACTAATGAATTAATCAGAAGTTAAATATTATGTAAATAACCAATATTTATCATTAGCAACTCAACATGCTTTTTCAAATTAGATGAAGATCTAGTTCTGCTAGGGAGGCAAAGAGTACTGTGATTGGCTAGATTAGAGACCTTTGAGATTTGTTAGGAATATTTTGAAGGTCTAAAAATGTAAGGAGTAAAATTTAAGTTTTTTTTCTTTTTTTTCTTGGAAATTTAGTTAAATAATTGTTACATTAATTACAAATATTCCATTTTAATAATAACCAAGTAAAGTATAAATATGCCAGAAATAATGCTTAAGTATAGTAATGAAGTACAGTTACACGTTGAATTATTTTCCACCCTTAGCTAATTGGTATGATGGATAATGTAATCAGTGTTTGTACAGAGTATGAAAATTAAAAAGGGAAATAGAGAGACAGGGTTCAGAAAGAGGAACTGAAGATTCGCAGTTCTAAATAAGGGACGTGTGTTGAATTTTTTAGAAATGTGGGTTCTGCCCTCCGTCCTTCTTATTCTCTAATTCACGCTCCATATCAGTCGGAGGCTCTAATGCACCCAAACCAATTTGCTAACTGCCATTAAACAGGGAAGAAGAAAATGCGGAACAACGTTGTCACGTGACCTGTAGAGCGGCAAGTATTAACCGGGAAAGACGAAACTGAAGTTTTACTACGTAGCGTTTAATGGAGAAAAGATTAAGTCATAACAATATGACGTCCAGTAAATACGTGAAGTTGGTGGGTTACATTTTGCCACCAAAGACTGACAACGCGGATGAAGAGTCCGAAAACGACGAAGTAGAGGAAGAGCCAGTGCCAGAGTTTCTGGACATGAAGGAAATGGCCTCGGTCTGTTCTGGGGGATTCATGGTTCAGCAGTCTGTATCCGCGGCGCGGGAAGGTATAAAAGTTCATCTTTATAATCTTCATTTTGTCATTTAGAAATGACACGTGCATGACAAAGTAAACAAGTACGTACCTATTAGTGTTGCATGAATTCCACTTTAAACAGAGAATTTTTTTTTTTTTTTTTAAATAAAAACTTGTCATTATTATATTAGTGTAACATATGTCAGTACTTGTATTGCGTGGCCACTCAACAAATCATATTTTTTATCAATTAAATAAAATTACAAGTTACATTTGAATAGGCAGGAAATGTATTGCGACGCCACATCCTCAGGGGGAATGCGACTGCGCATGAACTAGTGCTATTGCGCATGCGCATTAACTAGTACGCTCGCGTACGCGCTTCACGATCTGGAGATACAACACAACACAGGTTTATTGTCAACCGAAACTGAAATTTCCCTTTGACCACACCAGCAATATAAAAAACACAATACAGCGCAAATGTTAAAACCAACAACGTAACACGAAAAAACATAGATTCAAAGGAAATTAATGCCAGTATTAAAACAATTACAAGTGTTCTCTTATCACTTAGAGACTTAAAAATCATTTAACCATGAAAAAAAAAACATGCAGTATGTTGGTACTGGCAGACAGTACTAACATACTGCATGGAGTTTTTTTCTGTGTGAACACAACTCTTGGAAAAAAAGAAAGAAAGAAAAAAAGTAAAGCACTGATACCTGTATCCGATGCCAAATGTTACTATGTGGCATAAGTCTAGAACACTGGTCACCAACCCTGTTCCTGGAGATCTACCTTCCTGCAGGTTTCATCTCCAACCAAAATCTAACACATCCGTTTTAGTTGATCAAGAACTTCTTAAGGCAATGATTAGATTTTCAGGTGGGCACGATTATGGGTGGAGCTAAAGTCTTCAGGAAAGTAGATCTCCAGGAACAGAGTTGGTGACCACTGATCAAGACATCATAGTGCTAATGGACATATGACATATGTTAGCGATCTGGGCGTATTACACATTTAATCATTGCAATCAAAGCAAAACAGATTGCAAACTGTGCGCTGTAAAAATATCAAGAGGAGGTACTACAGGATCTTCCTACAACACAAGTAACCTGGTAAAACATCGCAAACATAAAACCCAGTAGGAAGAGTTCACTGCTGTCAGGACATAGCAGAAGCCAACACTGCAGCAAAAGCTAATTTATTTAGAAGGACATTACCACCTAATATGTTGAGTTACTTTATGTAGATCTTTTTGCTACATTTCTCCAAATGTTCTGTAGTTTTAATTCTTTCTGCTTTGCTTCATGTCCAGTGGATTTCATGTTTCATGGGAAGAAAGTACGTGTTAAGGGTCCATTTCCTCTCAGGAACCCATGGTGGGAGATCTCCTGCAGTGCCCAGCAATACGCCTGTAAACTTGTGGTCAACGGCTACCCTTCCTACAAACTCCGGACAGACCTAAAAGATGACTGGCGCGCTATCATGTCTCTCTTCCTGAAGGAGTGTAATGTGGACCCTAATTTTGTCATCCGGTTCATGGAGTGGCTGCCAAAGGACAGATATGTGGACCTCATGAACGTAGTGGAAGCTCTGCACAAATTTGGAGAGAGTACCGAAAAGACAAGGGAAGAAGCTGATTATGTCACGTCTGAGATTTCTGAATCAGGTATTAGTAGCATGTTGTTGAAATGCCTGTTTTCTAGCACGGTGCAATACTTTCTCCACTGTAATTTTGAAAAAAAAAAGTGTTTTTACTCTTCTTTGATGTAACAGTTATTACAAATTGCATGCATGTAAAATGTATTATTTCAATTTGCCAACATCTGCAAAACCAGTAACTTCAAACTCTGTATCTGCAAAAACAGTCATTCTCTCAATTTCTCTTGAAGTTAACAGATACAACAATGTCATAATCTTGTTAATTTTGATGTGTTATCAAATAGATGCAGGTTTTCTTGTAAGAGCTGCCACCAACTATCCTTATATCATGAAATACTTGCCAACATTGCTACCAGGGCAGTTTTTAAATCTACTGAAAAAAGGGAAAGAGGACGAGAAGAAACAACAGTCTAAAGATGATGAAGAAAACATTGAGGCTTCTCCACAGAAATATGATAAGAGTCCCTTATTAGCTAGACTGGAAGAGCTCATCAAGTCTGATGAAGTGTGGAAGTTTGGCTTTGCCTATGTGAGTAAGACTGGATATTGGGAAACCTAAACTGATATATGGGAAAACTAAATTATGTTTTTATGACACCACATGAAATGCAAACACATCTCTTTGTCAGTCGCATCATAAACAATTTTTATTATTCATCTGGAAGATTTTTAGAGACATCTAAATGAAACCTAATACGAAACCATATGCCCTAATTTCACTGTAAAACAAAACAATGATCGTTGATCCTGGTATGAAATTTTTTTCTTTGTTTTCTTCTGTTGTTAAAAAATGCTGGATAGGCTCTCAAGTGGCACAACCGTGTTGAAAACTGTCTGTGCTCCCTAGGTGGGAGAGAGGGCATTACTCTCTCCACTGTTAATCAGAGCACCACTAACCAGTTAAGAATGCAGAAAAGGCAACTTAGTGCTTTTTCCTGAGTGTGTTCTGCTGCCTTGTACTGCAGCATGAGCAGCCATTTGAAAAGAAGCATTGACTGGCTTCACATGTCTTGGGGGAAGCACATAGCCCTCATCCTTCCTGGGTAGTAGCTGTTGTGTGAAAGGGAGAGAGCTAGCTAGTATGAATTGGAAAATGACCAAATTGTGAGAAAACTGGGTTAACAATAAACATTTGCTATATAAAAACAAAGTAGTAAGTTAACACACAAAAGACAAACACAATTTTTGTTCACTATAACAAGTAGTTTCTTCCATCCTTTTTCCATAAAAATGCAGGCACACTTTATTACATATTACACAATCAAATTGACCTAAATAATACCGTGTATCTAAATGGAAAGTTTGATTGATTGGTTTATTGTTTTATTCGTCGACAGATCATGTATAAAGAGTTGCGATTAGTCAGATGTGAGACTAAACTGAAGGACTTTATGTCCTGTGAGTTATTCAGCAAAATGTCTTCTGAGCAGCAAAATGCCCTGAAGGTATACAACGAACTTAAAGTCTACTGTAGTCAGTCTGGCCACACCTACACTGACTGGAAGGTTCTGGAGGAGAGGATGAAGATGCAAAAAGTAAGCATTTGGGATGCCATGGGCTTACTCCGCAAGCATGGAGTGCTGATTGTAGAAAAGCAGAAGATTGCCCTGAGGAATCTCTACAAGTATGAGAAAGAAATTGCCGAATGTCTCAGGCACCTAATAGTGGGGGAACCCTGGAAGATTGATTTGGACGTGAGGGAAGTTCTCCGCTCTGCAGAGCTTGAGAGAATGAGAAACCAGTTTGCCACCAATTCATGTCCATCTACCTCCATAAAGCTGGACCCAGACCAAGTGCGAGCAGCAGAGATGATGTGTACCAATGCTGTGACAGTGATCAGTGGAAAGGGGGGCTGTGGCAAGACCACCGTGGTCAGTATGATCTTTAAAGCTGCCATGGAGCAACAGGAGAAGAACCGAAAGGATAATGACAGCACCTTGAAGGAGGGTGAGCAGAAAGAGAATAGCAAAGAGCCAATGGAGGTTCTTCTTACTGCTCCCACAGGTCGAGCTGCATCACTACTGACCAAGAAAACCTGCTTCACGGCTTATACCATGCATCAGGTTTGTGGTGTCTTTGTTTTTCTCACTGAATGTCAGAGTTGCATGATTAAACCAGTATATAAATCAGTGGTTTTGTGCAGCAAATCAACAGAGTGAACAGAACTATTATGTATGTCCACTCCTACATTATCGGTACAAAGCTTTTGGCAATTCTTGTGCGTCAGGTTCAGGTTACCTAATAAGTCTTGTATCACAAAACTTTGTATTTTAGTTCTTGCTGAAGAGTTTAAACTATATGCACAACTACGCGTTAATTTGTGTCCTTAAAATTGTGCTTTTAAAATATTTTGTATACTGGTTTGGTTTGAGATACTATAAATGTTACTATATTTCAGCATACTTTCAAATCACAGTGCATTAAAAACCCATTGAACTCAAAACCAAACCAGAAAAACTAAGCAAATAAATATTTTCTGGTGCTGATTTGTATTGTACAGAAATAGTTGGTGTCTATTTTTATTTTTTTTTAACATGTTACACGTTCAGTTCATTTTCACATCACTCTGTCATTGACTTACACACTATACAGAGTACATGCAATGGGTTCGGAAAATATTCAGACCCTGTCAGTGCTTGCATTTTATTGTGTTAAAGCTTTAATTTAAAATGGATTAAATTGAATGTTGGCATTACTCTACAAACAACTTTGCAAACAACAATCCATGGGTTTGGCAAGGGTGGCAAGGCACTGTCAAAAGATCTCCGGGATAAAGTTGTGGACAGGCACAAGTCAGGAGATGGATCCAAACAAATTTCAAAGGCTTTATCAATGTCTAGAAGCACAGTGAAGTCTATTATTAAGAAGTGGAAGGTATTTGGTACAACACAGACCCTCGCTGGATCAGGATGTCGCTCCAAATTGGATGAAAGAGCCAGGAGGAAACTGGTCAGAGAGGCTACCAAGAGGCCTACAGCAACTCTGAAGCAGTTGCAGGAATTTATGACAAAGAGTGGTGCATGTGACAACAATCTCACAAATTCTCCACAAATGTGGCTTATATGGGAGAGTTGCAAGAAAAAAGCCACCCACGACTGAGCTTTGCCAAAACGCACCTTGAAGAATCTGAGGCCACATGGAAAAAGGTGTTATGGTCAGATGAGACTAAAATTGAATTATTTGGCCTCAACACCAAACAATATGTCTGGCGGAAATCCAATACAGCTCACCATCCAAATAACACCATTCCTACAGTAAAGCATGGAGGTGGTAATATCCTGTTTAGGGGGTTGTTTCTCTGCAGCAGGGACTGGAGCACTTGTCAGAATAGAAGTAAAATGGATGGGGCAAAATACCATGAAATTCTTGAGGAAAATCTGCTGCCCTCTGCCAGAAAGTTGTCAACGGGAAGAAAGTTTACCTTCCAACATGACAATTACCCAAAGCACACAGCAAAACTGACCACACAGTGGTTGAAGGAGGAAAAAGGTGAATGTCCTTGTATGGCCAAGTCAGAGCCTAGAGTTAAACCCAATTGAAAATCTGTGGAATGACTTGAAGACTGCAGTCCACAAACGGTCACCATCAAATTTAACTGAACTTGAGCAGTTCTGCAAAGAAGAGCGGGCAAATATTGTAAAGTCTAGATGTGCAAAGTTAGTAGAGACGTATTCCAACAGACCAAAGGCTGTAATTAAAAAATTAAGGTAAATTAAAGCAAGGGGGTGATCCTTTTTCCAACTCGGTGATTCTGGTTTTTAATTTTTAAAATTGTTTTTCTAACATGAAAAACACTTGGATGTTATAAGTTGCACTGAGTAAATGCAGCTGGATAAAACAAAAACGGTGTCCGTCTTCATTTCAGGCTACAAAGCAACAAAATGTGATTATTTTAAATGAGGGTGATTCTTTTCTATACCCACTGTAAGAAATTGTTGCAAATTTAAAAAAAAAAAAAAAAAAGGAAAAGAAATTGTTCATTTAGATAATATTCAGACCATTGGCTAAGGTACTTCAGATTGAGCTAAGGTGCATCTTGCGTGTTTTAATTATCTTGAGATGAGGCAAAAATGTATGCAGAACTCTTCGGGCTGAACTCCAAGGTAAAGCCAGGTACTGCTTATCAGCTGACTAATACCATCCTTATGATGAAGCATGACAGTGGTAGCATGATGCTATGGGGGCCCTTCTCAGCAGCAGGGATAGGGGGACTGGTCAGAATTGAGGGAAGAATGAATGCAGCCAAATACAAAGAAGTCCTTTAAGAAAACCTGCACACAACCTCAGACTAGGCCGATGTTCCACCTTTCAGTGTCACAACAGTGACCCAAAGCATCCAGCCAAGATAAAGCTGGAAAGTCTAGACTTGAAATCCTTTGAATATCTGTGGAGAGACCTGAAGAAGACAGTTGACAGACAATCTCTGTCTAATCTGTTCAAGTTTGAAAGAAGTTTGCCATCAAGAATGGGGAAAAATTGCCTAAGCCCAGGTGTGCAAAGCTTGTAGAAACTTACCCAAGAACACTTGAAGCTGTAATTATTGGCAAATGTGTTTTTACTAAGTGCTGAATAAAGGGTCTGAATACTTATATAAATGAGATATTTCAGTTTTAATTTTTAATGCATTTGCAAGGCTGTCTAAAAACTTTGTTGTCATTATGGGTTATTGTGTGTAGATTGATTGCAGAAAAATTCAGTTTAAGCCATGTGACAATAAAATGTGCCAAAATTGAAGGGCTCTGAATACTTTCCAAACCCACTGTACAGTGGGGGAAAAAGTATTTGATCCCCTGCTGATTTTGTACGTTTGCCCACTGACAAAGAAATGATCAGTCTATAATTTTAATGGTAGGTGTATTTTAACAGTGAGAGACAGAATAACAACAAAAAAAATCCAGAAAAACACATTTCAAAAAAGTTATAAATTGATTTGCATTTTAATGAGGGAAATAAGTATTTGACCCCTTCAACTTAGTACTTGGTGGCAAAACCCTTGTTGGCAATCACAGAGGTCAGACATTTCTTGTAGTTGGCCACCAGGTTTGCACACATCTCAGGAGGGATTTTGTCCCACTCCTCTTTGCAGATCCTCTCCAAGTCATTAAGGTCATTTTCAATGCCCTGGCTGAGGGAAGGAGGTTCTCACCCAAGATTTGACGGTACATGGCCCCGTCCATAGTCCCTTTGATGCGGTGCAGTTGTCATGTCCCCTTAGCAGAAAAACACCCCCAAAGCATAATGTTCCCACCTCCATGTTTGACGGTGGGGATGGTGTTATGACTTGGGGTCATAGGCAGCATTCCTCCTCCTCCA
Organism: Cranoglanis bouderius; assembly: GCA_023630585.1. Taxonomy (NCBI): domain Eukaryota; kingdom Metazoa; phylum Chordata; class Actinopteri; order Siluriformes; family Cranoglanididae; genus Cranoglanis; species Cranoglanis bouderius. Next base: position 24,008,124 of record CM042538.1, read on the forward strand.
AACATGGCAAGCTGAGTTGATGCCAAAGAGATCTGACCACACCTTACCACAACACTTTCACCAAGTTCTCCACTGAATCATTCAGGCAAACTTCAGATGGGCCTGTACATGTGCTTTCTTGAGCAGGGGGACCTTGCAGGCGCTGCAGGATTTCAGTCCTTCACGGCGTAGTGTGTTACCAATTGTTTTCTTGGTGACTATGGTCCCAGCTGCCTTGAGATCATTAACAAGATCCTCCTGTGTAGTTCTGGGCTGATTCCTCATCATTCTCATGATCATTGAAACTTCACGAGGTGAGATCTTGCATGGAGCCCCAGACCGAGGGAGACTGACAGTTTCTTCCATTTGCGAATAATCGCACCAACTGTTGTCACCTTCTCACCAAGCTGATTGGCGATGGTCTTGTAGCCCATTCCAGCCTTGTGTAGGTCTACAATCTTGTCCCTGACATCCTTGGACAGCTCTTTGGTCTTGGCCATGGTGGAGAGTTTGGAATCTGATTGATTGATTGCTTCTGTGGGCAGGTGTCTTTTTACAGGTAACAAACTGAGATTAGGAGCACTCCCTTTAAGAGAGTGTTCCTAATCTCAGCTCGTTACCTGTGTAAAAGACACCTGGGAGCCAGAAATCTTGCTGATTGATAGGGGATCAAATACTTATTTCACTCATTAAAATGCAAATCAATTCATAACTTTTTTTAAATGCATTTTTCTGGATTTTTTTTTTTTGTTATTCTGTCTCTCACTGTTAAAATACACCTACCATTAAAATTATAGACTGATCATTTCTTTGTCAGTGGGCAAACATACAAAATCAGCAGGAGATGAAATACATTTTTCCCCCACTGTATATAAAATTGTAATACCTCTAAAGGAGATGCACCATGTTTTAAGTATTTATTGACAATCCAGTACTTACTTGGACTGTCCTTCTCTCCGCACTGATTTTAGGTCTTGTGGAGTTACAAGCTTACGAAAAAAAGCCCAAGTGGGAAGCCATTGAACTGGAAGTTTGACAAAGTCCGAGTGCTGGTGGTGGATGAGGGCAGTCTTGTGTGTGTGCAGATCCTTTCCTCCATCCTGTTAATGCTCACCAAATATGCACAGCTACAAAAGTTCATCATTCTGGGTGAGGTCAAAGTAACTGTATCTGAGCTACAATAATGTACAGTCTTTTGAATGACGACCTTACAGAGGTATGTTTGATGGCAAAATTTTCCCTTTGCTTTTGTGGTTTGAGGCAAGTGTGTAATGATTTTGTCTGATAATTCAGAAATTTCCATTACTTGTTAGATTCATTAGTATAGCTACAGTGCAAAACCAAAGAGGCAAGATTATAGACACCGCAGATGCCTTGGCTACACTTTAGATAAATGTTTTCTTCTTATTATTGTATATTCAACGCATCATATTATGGGGGTTCTTTTTTTGTAAAGGAGATATAAGGCAGCTGCCCAGCATTGAACCAGGAAATGTCCTCAATGACCTCTTTACCAGTCTGAAGAAGGTGAACTGGGCCATCGAAATGTGCACCAACCACCGTGCTGAATCAGAGCTCATTGTCCAAAATGCTGGATTGTAAGCTGTTTTCTATTATGTAAAATGTAACAATAATAATGTAATGATAATTTGCATTTTATTTAAGTTTATCCAATGTAATCTTTATTGGATCATTTTAAATTCTAGTCTTTTGCTCTCTTAGAATAGCAGATATGGGTGTTACTAAAAAGTTTCGTCATCTAAACTATGATGCCACTGTGGAACTGGGTAAAACGTTCACACTGCCCTCACCTGACAAGAGATTCATTGAGATCCTTCTTCCAGAAAAGGAAAACGATGATGGTATGTCCAGTAAAATGGCCGTAACTTTCAAAGTTCTCAAAAGATGATCTATGGCTTGTGTTCTATTTGAGCATTAATATAGATGGACAATATAAGATCAAATTTAAGTGGTTCAGCCGGAAACAAATATTATGCTCTTTACAAAGTACTTGTGATATTTTGAAAATTTTGTGCAATTATTATTATTATTATTATTATTATTATTGTTGTTGTTGTTGTTTTTTAACCTTAGATCTACAGAATTCTATCAAGTGTTTGCTGAAAGGTTCAGCGCCAGGGCTGAAGGATGATGCATCTTCACAGTTTGTTGCCTTCAAGAGGTAAAAATGTCTTACAGAAATTAGATAAAGCAAAGTATGTTTATTATGTGTGTGTTGGGGGATGGGGGTTTGGGGGTGTATATAGAATCAGTGGACTAGTTTCTTAGTGTTTCTCAATGTTTCTTGCATGTTTTCTGAGCTCTACTACTTCTGCTGTGTTCGAGGCAAAGTTGCAACTTGTAATTTCCTGCCTACAAACAGTAAAACCCCCTCAACTTGCAATTTTCAACTTAGTCTTCTCAACTACCAGTTCGTTCCCTATTTACAGAATGACGTCAAATCAACACTGCTGTGCACACTGAACAGTCTAAAGTCCCCCTTCTCTAATTTTAAATTAGTTTATAGCAGTATTGGCTTTAGATCAGTTAATATACATACCCAGTACTTGGTTAAATCTATAACATTGCCCACTTAAAATGCACCACGAATGCAGCATTAGTACAGATGTTCTTGTGACAGTTCTGTTCTCACACGTGTTTTTATTAACAGGACCGAATGTGCTCTGATTAATGAGCTTTGCTGCAAGCATTACTCTAACCACAACACCAAGTAAGTTAATATAATTTTAGTCACTGTTCGTCATTGTTGATGAGTACTGTTACGTATTGTTATTAATGTATTGCATTTTGACTGTAACAGGATTAACCACATTATGAAACATGCCAGTGTGTAACAGTTTTACAGTCAGACCCAAACACACGTGTTTTCTTTCATTTTACTCCTATCTTCTTCACTCTTCAGGACCCCTAAAAACGAAATGGACTTTCAGATTGACGATAAAGTATGTTGCACAAAGAACGGCTATGTGGCAGATAGAGACAAAGAAGATGAAGCCAAAGGCAAGGAGGACGATATGGATGGAAGCAAAAGTAAAAAAGAACGATTGTGCAATGGGGAGATTTTCTTTATTATACAGGTATTGTGGAAAAACAGATAATGTGATTTTTGTCCATTGCAACATAATTTTCTGCAGCAGATAATATTAATGTTATTATCTTTTAACAGAAAGATGTACACAACTAAATGATTTTTATTTAAAGCAATAACTCTGCGTCAGTACATTTAGTCTAGAGTTATTTAGTTGTGTAGAGTTCTTGGTCATTTTTGAGTTTGCTGATTGAGCCAGGAATTGTGTATTTGATATCTAATTACAGGATGTGACTGTAAAGGAAGACACTGCACGGAAATGCATTAAAAGATACCTGACTCTAGATAACAAGCAGGGCAAAAAGCTGACTGTTGAATACAGGGAGCTAATGAGAGAGTGTAAACTGCGGCATGCCTGGGCTCGAACCATTCACACCTTTCAGGTACACATCACTTACATACATTCTTACCCTTATTCACTTTAGTTATGATTCCTCCATGCTGTTGCAAATGCTGTTGTGACTTCCCTTTATTTTTACACTTTTATTTCTTGTTAATGAGATACAGTCAGGATTTACATTTGTGACTATTGCTCTAGATGCTAACAATTACTAGGTCACTAAAGAATTAAAGAATTGCTTTCATTATTCATATAAGAACATGTACATATGCACTTTACTGCTTATAGTCATCCACAACGTATACACTTGATAGCAGGTATACAGGCTAAAACAGCTATGATGTTCTCCTGTCAGGGCTCAGAGGAAAAGACTATTGTGTATGTTCTTAACAATGGCATCCCTCAAACTTGGAAACACGTTTATACTGCAGTCACACGGGGTCAGAGCCGTGTGTATGTCATAGCAAAAAACGATGGGCTTGAGAACGCCATCCGAAGACACGTCATCGAACGCAACACGCGACTAGAAGGCCGTGTTGTGAGCTTGTTCCATGATTTAGGAATAGCCAAAACAGATTTTCTCAGTCAGGCAAGTCAGTCTCAATTCAACTCGCCAAAGCGAGGTTCTAGATTTCAGAATTTTCAGTCTACACATGAGTCATCGTCGAGCCCTGGTCCATCCCAAGCTTACCCTGGAATGATGAGTTTGAAGAATGTGACCTGTCAAAATCTGACTAACACTGGTAGTGGGTTTGGCAGCCTCAGTTCCCCTAAATCAGGAAGTCCAAGTCCATGTAAGCGAGAGAGACCAACAGACCACACCACAGCATCCAAACAAATGAAGGTGAGAACACTGTAGACACACATACACATCTAAATAAAAATAGCACTAGTGTCCAGAGTGGCACAATAAAAGAGAGTTTGCCAGAGAGAGTTTAAAATTCTGTCAATGCCAATGCATGGCTGAGGTTCCAAGGATGATGCAAGGATACTCTCTTCCCTGTTCATTAGAGCGACAATAGAATCATGTTTGTCAAGCTCATGTATACAGAAGAAGGCAGTTAGTGGTTTCCTCACAGCATGTTTGACTGCCCTGTGACTGTGCATGAACAGCAGTTCAGAAAAGATGCAGAGGCAGATGTACACATGTAGAGAAATCATGCTTAGCCTTTCCAGACTGGTAGCTGTTGTGTGAACTAGATCGTGAGTGGGCATTGGAAATGACCAAACTGGAAGACAACGGGGTAGAATATAGACTATACTGAGAAAAGTATGTCGACACCTGACCATCAAACCCATATGTGTTATTGAACATCCCATTCCAGATTTAGTCCTGTCTTTGCTGTTATAATAACCTCCACTCTTCTGGGAAGGCAAAAGTGTTCAGTGGGGTTGAGGTCAGGGCCTGCACCAACCTTTGCAAACCATGGACCTCGCTTGGTGCACAGGGACATTGTCATGCTGGAACAGGTTTGGACACTTTAGTTCCAGTGAAGGAAATATTTTATGCTACAGCATACAAAGACATCGTAGGAAACTGTGTGCCTCAAACTTTGTAGCAGCAGTTTGTCCCACATATGGGTGGTGTGATGGTCAGGTATCCACATACTTTTAGCCATATAGCAAAAAAAAAAAAAAACCTAACAACCTTGTATTCTGCATTGTATTTACATAAAGCTGCAACATGACCTGGCCTATGAAATGATCTTATGCTTTGTAATCCACATTTATGATGACAATACCATGTAGGTCCAGTTTTGGCCTGGTGCAGCTCTAGCTCTATTTATAACTCTTTGCCAACTTTCCAGGTTGACACACCACTGGGCTGCTCCCAGCTAGAGTGCCTGTCTCTTAACAGCATCACTCCCAGACAGCTCTTCCCAAAAGCTCCTCAGTCGCACCAGGCCCAGTGAGTGCAAGAGCAACAGCAGGAAGAGCCTGCCAAAGACCTTATCTGTTTTGACATGACGAAGGTCAGAGTGGGATTTTGTGTGCCTTGCAGCATTTTAAGGTGATTCACCTTTAAACTAGCTATAGAACCGGCAAAGTACAGAACGCCATTCTGTATTTTTGTGGATTTCAATGTGTGTTTTACTTATTGAGTGTCACAAGTCAAACAATAATATTTCATATTCATGGTGATTTCAGTGCAGATTGATAAGTATTTCAAGATAACAGTTCAAATGCGTAAGGTGTGTATTTTAGTGTTCATATCATGCATGCTGTAGTGATTATAGCATGTAATTGTGTTTTATTTTTGTCAGGGTTTGCATACAAATATTTGTTCCTGCATTACAATCTAAAGTGAACAAATCATGGAAGAAGCTGGCATACATGCACACAACTTATAATCGTGAAACTGCATCATTGTCGATGCATTGTTCGATCTTTGAAATGCAACATTCTGTCCTGAAAGTAATTGATTTCCTTAGTTTGTCATGTTACCTGCTCGTAATCATTGCGTGTGTAAATCAATGCTATTAATGTACATTAAAATACAAATTATGTCTTTAATACACACAAAAAAGCTATGTTGACTTTGCTGAAAATAAAGTTGACATGAGCGTTTACATTATTGCTTTCATGTGTGAAATCAGAAACCCTAATTTAAAAAAAAAAAAAAAGGGGGGCAACTGTAAACAGGACCCACACTCTAGATCCCTGTTAGATAGTCAGCTTTCTCTATATTTATAATTAAAGTTGATTATATTAATATTAATTATATTCAAGTCCTCCTAACCAGTAGGATCGAAAACTCTGTAGATTTGCCTCCCCATCATCATTACTACTGATGAACATTCTCCAGCTTGGCTAGTGTTAGTGCAGTCAGAAATGCTACCATTATTGCGTATGTTGCATAAAACATGCATAATCTCTCCATCAGTAAGGTGTATGCACTAACCCTTTAGGGTAGATATGCATTTAGCCCTTTTTTGGGCGTTTACTTAGAAGGGTTCTTAACTTTTTACCCATTTCCATTTAAGACTACATATATTCACATTTACCAACACAGCATCCATATGACTTACTCAGAATTAAATAAGACTGTGGGCCCAACATATTTCTGAATAAAAGCATATTTATTGCAATGACTTCAAACACTTTATACTGCGTCATAATCAATCAAATCAAAATTTTATGCCAATATTCAGAATCTTAGGTTTTAAACCTAGTGTTATTTGGAATAGGAAACTGGCTATGAATTTTATTGCAATGTAGCAATTTGTCATTTTCTCTTTCCTGTGAAAAACTTAATAAACAAACAAATAAACAAACAAAAAAAAACCCAAGAAGTTTTTAATTGTTATGCTGTTTTTTTTTTCCTTGTACCATTTATTTCAACGAAAGAGCATTTGTTCCATACTTTAGTCTTTCTACCTTCACTCATTTTACTCACATTTGTGACAGTTCTGATGGTGATCCTACTGTGGTAATGTTGCTTGTTGTCTCATCTTCTGTGGTTTCCTTGAATCAAACAGCTACGCCATGTTCCTATGAAAAATGATTTAATGTATGAAGATGATAATATATGAAGCTTGAATATTGGCATCTAAAAATCTGTAGTTTTTGCGCTGGTTTAGGGTCTTCATTTGATTGTACTTGGACCTCAGGATACTGTGAAAATTCTGCTCTTGCTCACACTCCTAAAAAGACATGGGACAAAATATCTACCATTGATTAATTCAATTAAAACAAACAAACAAACAAACAAAATTCATATAGACTGTGGTGTCGTTCTCACATTAATTTGAAAAGTACAGCTTTTCTTGCTTAACTTCGTTATCTTGTTACACATCCTGCGTGTCTCATGGAGCAGTTGGCCCGACTCACGCATTTTTAACTGCACCGTTTAATGTGCTGAAAAAAACGTCCCGTTGTGAATAAGCCTTAACTAGAGAGCTTTATTTAGAAGTTCAGTGACCCACACTGGAAGTTAAAACAGTTTTGAGAACCAAATCAGCACTAGTCAAAAATATTTAAATAAAAGAAAAATATTTTAGATAAAGGACAAAAGGTCTCAAAAGAGTATATAAACAAGAACCAACACAGTTCAAAATAGCAGGCGTGCTAGTCAGTGGAAATACTTACCATTAGTAACTGCTCTGTTTTCCTGAACTCTTCCTTCAAAGCACTGATTACTTTCTCATTAATTTTTGGTACTGTATCATGCAAGAGTTTGCATCCCCGTGGGTTTTGAAGTACATGAAAACTATATTGATATTATTTTGTATTTTTATCTTAAGGCCACGGTTCTCAAAGTGGGGTCCAGGAACCCCCATGGGTCCCTCAAGCACAGTCAAGGGGTCAGTAATTCTAAATTTGCTATAGTGGCGGAAATCACAGCCGACAATTACCAAAGGCATTATGCCAACATAATGTCAACTGGAGACTAATAATTCTATAAAAATGGGTTCTATGGGTCGATATATATATATATATATATATATATATATATAAAAAAAACATAAAGGGTTCCTTTTGTCTGGATACAATAGGAAATGAAGAAAAATCTGTGACACATAACTTGTCATAGTTTTGTCTTGAGGGTTTATGCAGGCTTTTCCACTCAACTGTATATGAAACACATTTGACCTTTTTACTCTTTGCATCTTTTTTTTTTTTTTAATTAAAATAATTAAAAAATAAACAAATAAAATAATACAATAAAAATAGTTTGCTGTCTGATTACCAGCTTTGTTAAATGACATAAAATGTTAAGTCAATATTAAACGACCCTAATTCATTAAAACCAAAACAAACAAACACCCACCATTGTTATTTGCACTACCGTTACACTGTATAAACAGGTTACATTAATTCTGAGAGGCTGCTCTCTAACCACGTGACTCTGTACGCCCGTGAAAAGCTGTGATGTGATCGGCTCTGGGTCTCGTGACGTCATTTTGACGATCCGCGACCAGGAAGTAGTTTCGTGTGCGGGAACAGTTGTTACTACAATAATTTAAATACTACTACTAATAAATAAACCTTATTTTTTTATCGTTGTTAATCATGTCCGACAGAAATCCCGGAATGGATTTGGGTAAGTGTTTTAATCAGTTTGTTGTTTGTTTGTTTGTTTGTTTGTCCCCCCCCCAACTAATGTGGATCAAGCTGTTTTATTTTGTAAAATGATAGATGATAAAACGGCAGTGTTGTTGGGGATCATAGCAATGATAATATAAGTTTTAATTTCGCCTGTATACTCATTGGGTGTAGATGATCCATTTCAATTTTAATAAGTTACACATGACCTGCAAAAGATGGACTGTAGAACTTTTGCTAAGTAGATTGGATAAGTAGAAACCATTCATAGTCTTATTTGGTGGTTGTTGTTTTTTTTTTTTTTTTTCCAAGATTATCTCAAATCTTAACACATATCCACATTGGGATTCCAAACACTGGGACTCCAAATAACTATACAAAGGCGAGACTGAATCAGAAGTGACTGGGTAGTGTAAAAGTTGCATATTCATATTTTCCTCTTCAACAGATCTGGAGTGGGTGTCAAAGGTCAGAGTGAACACCCAGGCTGTGCTGAAAAGGGCCCAACAAGTTCAGGGCCGCAAGGTGGCCAAGAAAGAGTGGCAGGTAGGCGAATGCTAACAGACTGCAGGACCTAAACTAAGTTTGTGTTTGTGAGAAGCATGTGACCCAAAAGAATCATCCTTTACAGGCAGCCTGGCTCCTCAAGGCTGTGACGTGCATTGACCTGACGACACTCTCTGGTGATGACACGCCATCTAACGTCCACCGACTGTGCATGAAGGCCATGCAGCCAGTCCGCTATGACCTGCTGCAGAGCATGGACATGCATGATAAAGGTTCATTTCCATGCTGTTTAGAAGTGTTTATACAGTATTGCTAACATTTACTAAAAAGAGAAGGACGAACTGCATGCAGGCAATACTGAATCCCACGAAAGAGGCATTAATGGTGGATTTAGTGATTTTAAGCCTCTTTACACTCCAGCAGCTGTCAGTAAAATATCAGCTCAGCAGAAGGTCTCAAGTCTATATGGTGCCCAGGGGTGCCCTGGAGAACAAACAGATTATGTGCATCATCAACATCCAACCATTCAGGACAAGGAGCCATCTCTCCTTGCCTCCATGTCAATCATGATGCCTGACAATTCCCTCTTGAACTAGCATTCAGGCATTCTAGCCTTGTTTTTGGGACCATGGCTTTGAAAGGTACACTAAAGGGTTGAGGTGTATTTGTTGAATTTTTGAGTTTGAAAATCGCTGGCACCAACTAAACACCAACACAAAACAATTTTTGTTTAATAGCTGAACATTCTGGCTTTGTGAAACATACCTCAAACAAGTTAAATGAAATTATTTTAATTAATGGCATATTTTTGTCAAGATCAAGTAGAGGAAAAAATTATAGAATCACTCAGTGTTGAGGAACAAATAATGGAATCATCAACAAAAAAATCAGAATTAGTACTTTGTTGCTCCTCCTCTGACTTTTTTTTTTTTTTTTTATACTAATGACAAACAGTATTCTCCATCAAGCTGGTTCCAATTTTCTCGAATAGCTGTTTACAGATCAGCTTTGTAGGATGGAGCCTTGTCATGGACCAATTTTTAAAATATCCACCATAAATTTTAAATCGGATTGAGAGCCGGACTGCTTGCTGGCCGTGTCACTGAGCTGATATGCCTTTCCTAAAGAAAAGCTCTCTTTGTTCTGTGGCAAGACGCATTATCATCCTGAACAATAACTTCATCACCACCAAACCTATTTTCTATCAATGGAATTAGAAAAGTGTCCAAAATTTCAGTGTACATCTGTGTATTGACTGTTGAGGTCTCCCCTGGTCCTTTACATGAAATGCAACTCCATGTCATAAATGAGTGGGGAAATTTGATTGTTTTCTTCAGGCAGTCATCTTTATATGTTTCATTAGAACAGCCCCAGACAAAACCTTCAGCATCATCTCCTTGGCCAATGCAGATTCCTGATTCATCACTGAATATCACTTTCATCCAATCATCTACACTCCATGATTGCTTCTCTTCAGCCCACCGTAACCTTGTTTTTTCTGTTTACAGGTGCATCTCAATAAATTAGAATGTCGTGGAAAAGTTCATTTATTTCAGTAATTCAACTCAAATTGCAAAACTCGTGTATTAAATAAATTCAATGCACACAGACTGAAGTAGTTTAAGTCTTTGGTTCTTTTAACTGTGATGATTTTGGCTCACATTTAACAAAAACCCACCAATTCACTATCTCAACAAATTAGAATACTTCATAAGACCAATAAAAAAAACATTTTTAGTGAATTGTTGGCCTTCTGGAAAGTATGCTCATTTATTGTACATGTACTCAATACTTGGTAGGGGCTCCTTTAGCTTTAATTACTGCCTCAGTTCGGCGTGGCATGGAGGTGATCAGTTTATGGCACTGCTGAGGTGGTATGGAAGCCCAGGTTTCTTTGACAGTGGCCTTCAGCTCATCTGCATTTTTTGGTCTCTTGTTTCTCATTTTCCTCTTGACAATACCCCATAGATTATCTATGGGGTTCAGGTGTGGTGAGTTTGCTGGCCAGTCAAGCACACCAACACCATGTTCATTTAACCAACTTTTGGTGCTTTTGGCAGTGTGGGCAGGTGCCAAATCCTGCTGGAAAATGAAATCAGCATCTTCAAAAAGCTGGTCAGCAGAAGGAAGCATGAAGTGCTCCAAAATTTCTTGGTAAACAGGTGCAGTGACTTTTGTTTTCAAAAAACACAATGGACCAACACCAGCAGATGACATTGCACCCCAAATCACAGACTGTGGAAACTGAACACTGGACTTCAAGCAACTTGGGCTATGAGCTTCTCCACCCTTCCACCAGACTCTAGGACCTTGGTTTCCAAATGAAATACAAAACTTGCTCTCATCTGAAAAGAGGACTTTGGACCACTGGGCAACAGTCCAGTTCTTCTTCTCCTTAGCCCAGGTAAGATGCCTCTGACGTTGTCTGTGGTTCAGGAGTGGCTTAACAAGAGGAACACGACAACTGTAGCCAAATTCCTTGACACGTCTGTGTGTGGTGGCTCTTGATGCCTTGACCCCAGCCTCAGTCCATTCCTTGTGAAGTTCACTCAAATTCTTGAATCGATTTTGCTTGACAATCCTCATAAGGCTGCGGTTCTCTCGGTTGGTTGTGCATCTTTTTCTTCCACACTTTTTCCTTCCACTCAACTTTCTGTTAACATGCTTGGATACAGCACTCTGTGAACAGCCGGCTTCTTTGGCAATGAATGTTTGTGGCTTACCTAGTGAACCAAACTGAGAGACCATTTTGAAGGCTCAGGAAACCTTTGCAGGTGCTTTGAGTTGATTAGCTGATTGGCATGTCACCATATTCTAATTTGTTGAGATAGTGAATTGGTGGGTTTTTGTTAAATGTGAGCCAAAATCATCACAATTAAAAGAACCAAAGACTTAAACTACTTCAGTCTGTGTGCATTGAATTTATTTAATACACGAGTTTCACAATTTGAGTTGAATTACTGAAATAAATGAACTTTTCCACGACATTCTAATTTATTGAGATGCACCTGTAGGTGCTGGTTTTCATTTGGCTTTTCTATATTTAAATCCCATGCCATTCAGCAGATGTCTTACAGTTCTTTCACAAACACTGGCTCCTGTTTCCACCCACTTGTTTATTTGTTTGTTGTGCATATTCTATTTTCAAGGCATAATGCATTGAGTTTTCTATCCTGACGCGTTCACGTCTTCCTTGGTCTACCCGTATATTTTCCTTTTATAACCTTCCCATTTTGTTTGTACTTGCACCAAATTTTAGACACAGCTGACTGGGAACAACCAGCATCTTTTGCCACACTCTGTGTCAGATTTCCTTCTTGAAGGATAAAAGATAATCCCTTCTATTGTTTCAATTGAAAACTCTCATGTTGGGGCCATGTTTCCTTTCAATTAGCCAAGTCCAACAGCTCATTAAGGTGTGTAAGCACTCTCTTTTAACCGCAGACTAATTTGCATTTTTAGACTTGTGCTGGTATTTGTTTTAGAACCGCAAATTACAAGGTGATTCCATAATTTTTTCCTCTACTTGATTTGGATAAAAATATGCCATTAATTAAAATAATTTAATTTAATTTGTTTGAGGTAGGTTTCATGAAGCCAGAATGTGCAACTATTAAACATAAATGGTTTTGTGTCATATCTGTGATTCTTTTCTTTGCTACGAAGTAAAAAATCCGGGTGAACATCATCTAAGTGTGGTGATTCCATCATTTTTGCCAGGGGTAGTAGCACAGATCAGGAATGATGTTATTTTAAAAAAATAAATAAATAATACAAAAAAGTATACTACTGAACATCAGGGATTAGACTATTGTATGGAAATAGGTGTAAGATAGCAATCAGTTTAGTGGGGTAAACTGTGAATGTGCTGCAAATCCTAACTACAGTAATATGTGTAATTTTGCTGTAAAAAAAAAAGTATTTAATTTGTGTTCAATTTAATTTTAATTTGTGTTTCTTTTCCTGTACGAGACACAGATAATTTCAGTGTCTGTTGTGTTGCTCACAAGAGGGAGACAAAGCACTTTTATTTGAACAGCTCCCTGCTCTGACCTACATTACCATCTCATGCATCAGAGTAGTGATATACATTAATTGGCATTTATATATATGGAGCTTTGTCTCCATTGCGCATGTGTTTTTACAGGTATTACAACAGCTGCAGTGTGTGTTTATCCATCTCGTGTCGCTGATGCAGTAGAATCTTTAAAAGCAGCCAACTCCAGCATACCTGTTGCCTCTGGTGAGATCCTACCACTGAAAATACACCATAAAGTGTATGTCAGTCATTTAATGGCGCATTCAGTCCCTTTAAGTGCCCTAATTTAACTTCTTATCTATTTCAATTCAGTGGCTACTGGGTTCCCTGCTGGTCAGACTCCACTGAAGACGCGTCTAGAGGAGGTGCGTATGGCTGTTGAAGACGGGGCAACTGAAATTGACATTGTCATTAATCGGACGTTGGCTCTTACTGGACAGTGGGCAGGTGTGTATTTCTGTTTTGTGCATTGACCTTCAAATGCCATCAACCCCATATTCTTGATTTTTAAGTCAGAACATTTTTCATGGGTGGATAAATAATAAATGTATTAGCTATCCCACTGGGCAAACAAAAGCTCCAGTGTGCTGCCCAATCCCATGTTTTGGTTGCCTGGAAATCTAATTGACTAAAAGAATTGTACCTAATGTAGTAATACATTATGTTAGCTAGTTATGATCCTGTAATGCATTGTGTTTGTACCCTTGAGAATTTTTTTTTTTTGTACATTTTTCTTGGCTTCCTCAGATTTATATAATGAGATCCAGCAGTTCAGAGAGGCATGTGGCGATGCCCACATGAAGACCATCCTGGCTGTAGGAGAGCTGGGCACTTTCACCAATGTCTACAAAGCCAGTCTTGTGTCAATGATGGCAGGTAAAGAACTGATCATTTTAGATCTATTAAAACTACACAGTTTTCAAATTCCAGTCCTCAGTACACTCTCAGAAAAAAGGGTACTAAACTGTACCATTAATTGTCTCTGGGGTGGTACCCTAATCTTTGTACCTACAGTATAACATATATCTTTCAGATGGATATGTACATATAATGCACTTATAAAATGATTTAAGATACATAATTGTACCATAATAATTGCCTTTTAGAGTAAAGCTTTACAGGTACACTTCATGCATTTCTATGTAAAAGATGCATTCAAAAGGCACTTGAGGGTACCACCCCAGCAACAAGAAAAAATACAGATTAGGCCCCTTTTTTCTGAGTGTACCGTTTTCCCTAATGTAACACTGCATACCTGGTGACTGGCTTAATAATTTGGTTTCCAGTTTGGTTGTGTGTTTTAAAGTATAGAAAACACAACACTGTCTTGTGCCACTTCACCACTAGACATTGAGGTCCTAGCCGAGAAAAGGAAAAGGTCCTAAACTTGATCTATGAGGGTCTGCAGAGTCTATTTTTGCCAGTCAGCTCAAACAAATGAGGAAAGAAACTCACTTAGTGGACTAGTTCCTTGGTTCAGTACGTAGCAGCCTCAATGATCTCTAGATAGGTTCTTGACTCTTGACTTTCAACCCAGCGTGTATTTCCTATCAAGAATGTTAGGCCACAAATAAGAGTCAACAAAAACTGTTGTCTGTGTAAAAGTATTCAGTAGAATTAGGCCCTGTTCACACCTGGTATCAACATCCTCATCATGATGAGCGGTGTGGGCGTCCACCAAAAGTAGTGCCAAGACCAAAAAGATCAAAGTTGGTCTTATCAGTCTAGGAAACTTCTACAACATGCCTTTTGGCAGACTACAAACAAGATTTCATAAGGATTTTTTTCCCCCCAATAATGTCTTTTTTCTCAAAAATCTTCCATGGAAGACCTCCTCACGGTTCTGCTGTATTCTTTCAACTTCAACCATAATAAGAGCCAATAGACATGCAAAGAAGTACATGCAAATTATGTTAAATTATTTCTAACTATATTGTTTTTTCTCCCCACTTCAGTATTATGGGCTATTTTGTGTAGACTCATGACATATAATAAGTCTATTTCAGTTTAAGGTTGTAACACTACAAAATGTGGAAATGTTCAAGAGGAGTGAAAACTTGAGCAAGGCTCTATATACTGTAATGAGTTACACTGCCCACTGCATGGTGCTGTTGGTTAGCTGTTGCTTACCTACCTTTTCTCCAGATGGCCAGTCATAATGGCCAATACACCCAACGCACACACACAGAGCAAGCCAGTGACTGTGTGCTTAAATAGCCATCGCCCGTTAAGCCGATTACTGTACCCAATTGTCAGTGGTGCTGATAGGGATCATTATTAAAATGCATTGCTTTTGTCGCAGTGCTCACTCCTTAATCTCTCCTTGTTCCTATGAATTGCGTATGAGGTTTCTGAAATTGAATGATAATTTTGCCTATTAATCTGCGACGGCGAGGCTATTTTACTCCCTCGCTCGCCAGCATTGTACCCCCGCACCGCTGCAAATGAATAGAGCTTCATTACTGTCGGCTGCGTTTAATAACCGTTATCCATTATGGTGTAATTAAGACTCCCCCGAACGAATCTCAAGGATTACGCCAGTCTGATAGAAAGGGGGAGTGAGAGAGAGAGAAAGAGTGCAGAGAGTGAAGAGGAAGTGTGGAGAGGAAGGAAGAGGGGGGAAAAAAAGAGTGGAAAAACACATAGAACATATCCCTAATGAACTGAAAAATGTTCATCTTGTCCTGTTTGGTAATGAACAGTCATTAGACATACGGCAGGGCAGGAGGGTGGGGGTTCAAAACTGGTTCACAGTTTGTGGTTCATCTATTAAAATCGTCATTTTATCTTCTATTTTTATCAGATCACTGATAAACCATAATAGGCTGAGAAGGAGAGGAAGGGAAAAAATGAGTGTTCTTATTGATGAACACGCTCACGCCCTGTGCACTCCGCCGACGGGAGCATATGTTCTTGTCTGGCCCGGCGTGCTTTCAGGACTAATGTCCTGTCTGGGTGCAGAACCAGACGGCCCTATAAAATGCCAAAATAGAAGCGGGTTCTAAAATTGTGCATCCTCACTTCAGGTTTTTCTATTTCTGTAGCTCATTTGAGCCTGCCGTACGTGCCGCGGAGTAGCTCTCTCTCCTGTTTTACTGCATTGTAATAAACCCCAATAGCCACAAGAGAGAACTTTGATCCCAGACCAGATGGTCTGTGAAAATCAAAACTTTAGCCTATGGGCTTCTTATTATTGCAGAATGAACAAACTATAATGTCCATCCAAACCTCTATATATATATATATATATATATATATATATATATATATATATATATATATATATATATATATATATATATATATATATATATATATATATATATATATATATATGTATAAGGTTGTCATTAAATTTCTGTAATAAAAAGAAAATAGCATAACTAATTAGTTCACCGAGAATGAGCAAACATGTTCAGATAATTATGATGAAAATGTAACATTTCAGACAAATGTGTATACCAGGAACCAGGGCTGGTATGCAACAAGCTTCTGAGAATTCCATTAAAATAAGACTTAAAATAGTCTTAGACGTGTACTTAAGTCTGAACAAATTCTTAGTTAAAAGCTGGGAGTAAAATGTGTTAAAGTTCTCAGAGCAACTTTTAACAAGGAGTAGGAGTTAATTCTAGCAGTAAATCTTAAGCATGAAGAATGACAGTCACTGTAAATACAGAATCAGTTTAAACTGATAAACCACACCCCATTTCCATAATATGAGCCAACAGAAGTGCACAAGAAGTATATGCAAGTCACGTTGAATTTTATGTTTATAATAACAGTAGATGCATATTTACAATCCACATATTACATCGTGCCGTTTTACATGAGATGAAATTAACAGAGCAGCCAGATGAGCACATGCTGCATCTGAAATGATTGTTCCAGTAATGTGATGTTTGCATTGTATTTGATTACTAAATAAATCTATGATTAAATAACAGGATAACTGCATGATCATGACCTGGTATGTTTCGAGGTCTGCATCCTCAATCAGTTGATTGTCTTTTAGAGCGCAGATGACTGTGGGTGCATGTCTTTTCTCTCTCACTGCTGCAAATGTTTGCTACTCTTACCAGTTTGAGACACCTGTCGAGTGCTCTTAATAGTCAACAGGGACAGGTCTAGAGGGTACAAAGGGTATTAACTGGGTGGCCCAGCTGAGGATAAACCTGTGTGGTGGTCATTTTACATGACTCCATGTTACCGTTATGCTGTGTTACCTATATAAATGCAATATCAAGTTATATGAAGCCACTGTGATGTATGACGTAAAAGAGATTTCTAATTAATAAAATTGTAGCCCAGGATTCTGAACGAGCTTTTTACTGTAAGACACTTGCCTGTCAATGCTTATGCTTTTCTCATTAAACCAGACAAACTCTCACTCACTTACTTTCGGTAACGGCTTTTCCTGGTCAAGGATGCTGTGGATCCTCTCAGGGCAACATGCACACATACATTCACACTTGGGGGCAATTTATCTTGAGCAGTCAACCTACTGGAGGTGTGGGAGAACCCAGAGAACAAACTATAATGTTCATTGTACATAGACAGTAGACAGTAACCCAAGCTGTAAGGGTCCATCATACCACCCTTTAAACCGGACTGCATAGTTTAAATAGAATTTGAATTTAAACGGCTTAATATTAATGCAATGCTATCTTTTCTATAGTACCATCTTAATCACAGGGACTTGTATTGTAGATGTTCCACATAAGGTAAGACTAATAATAAACAGATTAGAAAGTATGCCATTATTTAACAAGTAAAAACATATAATTGTTGATCTGGTGAAGCTTTCTGTAAGAAGTAGTTTATTGGAAGGAGTTTAACATTTTTGGAAGGAGTCTCCATTGTCAGCGCTTTGTAACTTTGTAAGCGTTCTGCCACAGGAGAGTCTTTAGTGCTTTAACATGACAAGCTGTGCTGATTTGTCTCATTCACTTCACTATAACGCAAGTTATAACAGGAACGTGCTTTCTGTTGCTGAAAGGTGCATGCTTTGGGTCATTTTGTCAACTCCTAACTCACTACAATGCCTCTCCAGCTCCAGTTATGAGCAACGTTATGTATTAGCAATGTTGATCAGTTGCTTTTACTTGAATCGGTATGAGTAGAACCAAAATTCCTCTGCTTTCAGAATTATTGAGCAGTTATGACCTACAGCGTGATTAATGCTGTCTGTGTAGAGTTACACATGTCCTTGAGGGTTTCCCAAAAAAACATGCCAATAGGTGGACTTGATGCTCTAAATTGCCACAAGATATAAACGTGTGTGTGAATGTGTGTATGCTTGGTGCCCTGTGATGGACTAGTTTTCAATACAGGGTGTATTCCTGCCTTGTTCCTAGATAAACAAATAGGCATTATTTGCTTAGAGAAATTGATTAAAAATGCAGTTGCAGGATACAAGCCTCACTCATGTCTTCTCACCATCCGCTAGGATCTGACTTCATCAAAACTTCTACTGGCAAAGAGTCTGTTAATGCCACCTACCCAGTCGCCATAGTAATGGTCCGGGCCATTCGAGACTACTACTTGAAGACGGGTCACAAGGTAGAGTCAACGAGGGAAGGCTGTCCGAGCTACTTCACCTGTACTGGAAAGCTGAAAGAACAAGATTGAAACATTACCTGTGTGTGTATGTGCGTGTGCTGCAGGTTGGGTTTAAGCCAGCGGGGGGTATTCGGACAGCGCAGGAGGCCCTGGTGTGGCTGGTACTGATGAAGGAGGAGTTGGGTGACCAGTGGCTCACTCCTCATCTCTTCCGCCTGGGAGCCAGCAGTCTGCTTGGAGACATTGAACGGCAGGTGGGCTCTGCTCAAATTACACAGCACAGAACTCTTTGCAGCACATGAACTCATAATCAGTGACCATTACTGTCAGGAACAGAAGTCTGCTAACTTTGGTGTGACTCTTGTTTAATTCAGACTACTCTATAGTGTTTATTTGAAAGGGACTTCCAGTGATTTTTCTTTCAGTTACTAGTTCAGGCAGTTCAGGCAGCCTGAAGCAACATATAACATCTGCATGCCTTAAATACATAGCTATTACTGCTAAAAATGTGAAGAGAAGCCATGCTGTTTAATATAGAAAAAAGTATGTCTATGTGAACTTTTCTTTCTATTTTTTCCCATTTTCCATCCACTGTAATTTCTCATAATGTTGCTCATAAAAGTGCGGCTTGCCTTCCTTTTCTTCTGAGTTCAACAGCGCTGACTATTTCAGGAGTTTGTATGCCTCTTTGTGAATTGCATCACTCAATGGTGCATATAAAAGATGATATAAATTAGTTTCAGAAGTGCTTTTTAGGTTATAAAATATGAGGTCCTTTAGTACCTGTTGGTGTCAGGTGCTAAAACCTGATTGAAGTTGGCGTTTAATGTGACAACTGAGAAACTGTCTTCCACAATACAGCCATAAAACTTGATAGACACCATAAATGTAAATCCATTCATGTTTGGAAAAAATAATCATAATAAGTGCTGTTTTCATGATTTGTTAAGCAAGGTCACAATAATTCACTTCCTGAATTACTGAAATGGTGATTTTTGTACCTCAGTAAACCCAGTTTGTCCATAACTGCCAGTGGGTTCGAATAGTTATTTAGAGGTTTTAAATGATTCTAGATGACTAAAAAACAAACACTAAAATGTTTTATTTTTATTTAGAATTAATAAAAGGGCTCCTCTAACCAAGGAATTTTTTGCACCTCACAGATTTACCACTATGTAACGGGACGCTATCCAGCCTATCACGAGTTGCCTATGGCCTGATTTCCTGAGAGCCTGTCTATGTGACCAACGAGACTCAGGACCTGTTCCAATCAGCCAATCACACCATGAAGAAAAGCCTCCATTGAAGTCTTCAGGGAAATAAAGTTACTTGCTGACAAACATTAAGTGTGTTTTACACATGTGAAGATAATGCTGAGTGCAGGACCTTCCACTGCCCTTGCCTTGATTTTGTAAATGAGTATTTCATCTTATTCAAAAGTCATTTCAGTCATTTCATACTGAAGAGAAAAACTGTATTTGAAGGGTATTATGTGAAGTTTATCTAAATAATTTTATCTAAAGATTTTTTTTCAAAATTAATTTAATAAAGGCCAAATGATATGATGTATTAATGTTCTACTCAGTCGATCAGTTTTCACTTTTTCCACTTCCACTGCATACCACTCTGATGTTTCAAATGTTCAATCCCATTGATGGCTAACCTCCTTGAGCATCTCCTAATCTGCACTCGGGGTCGCAGCATCACTTGCAAAGGGATATATTATTTGACTTCAACGGAGCTGATTTCATTAACTCTGCACGGATCGTGTGAAGTGTGTGTTGGGGATTAATTAAAGGGGTTAAGTGAGTTTAAATGATCGGATCGAGCTGCACACCAATTTGGGCTTCATTTGAAGACAGAGGAACGAACTTTCTTCTCTTCCCTCTTTCTTCTTTAATTAAGATATCTCGGGCCGTGCCCTTGACTGGAACAGAGGATAAATGAGTGAATTAATTGTGGAATGGAGAATGAGCTGGGAGATGGGTTGAAGCAAGGTAAAACTTCAGGAAATGGAAGGATATTGAGGCCAGCATGACCCGGGAAAGTAGAAGAATATAATAAGGGATGAATGTGCATACATACATATGAGGCCGTATTTAGAAGTGGTCATTGGTGTCTTAGAAGTCTATGAGGTCATTTTTGCAAGCAAAGAGCAGTTAATGTGATTAAACAGTAAAGGTGAATAAATGACAGCTTGGAGAACACCAACATGTAGTTTGAGAGGTGTTTGTTTTAATTGAAGTGAGGTATCGAATGATGATTTCAAAGTTCCAGTATATTGGCCACGATAGCAGATCATTAAATCAAGATTGAAAGAGAAAAAAAAAAAAAAAAAAAATAAAATAAAATTAAATATATATAAATATATATATATATAAATATATATATATATATATATATATATATATATATATATATATATATATATATATATATGTCTATTAAGCATTGCATCAGGAGAAACTATGATTGCAGTAGAAGGTAAAATTATTATTATATTATTAAATTTAATAATAATAATAATTATTTTTTGCAGAGCCCTCCATACATTTGGCCAAATTTCCATAAGCCCCACCCACTACAAATGAAACCTCTTCCTAACATACAAAAAATACTCTAGGTGCATAAAATGAAATACACAAATGGGAAACAAATCCTAAAAAGGCCAGGCTGCTCTTATGACAATAACTGATGTAAATTTATACTCCAAGTAAGCATAATCATATTTTCTTGTCATGATTGGTTTTTTTTTTTGTTTGTTTGTTTGTTTGTTTGTTTGTTTAGTTTTTAAAATTTTTAAATTAGATTTTTGCTTTCTAACACATCGGAAATTCCATAAATCCTTTCAGAGCTGTAGTACAGAGTTCAGTTTACAGTTGAATGGCTCATGTACTCTGCATGCAACTTTCCTATGGTGTTTCGGCCTGTTACATATTTAAAGCTGTAAAGAGTAAAATATTTGTGCATTTGAAATTTTTAATTGATTTATTATATTTTAAACATTTACAGGTTCAACTAAGATCCATCCTGCTTATAACATTCAGCAGCTCCCATCTTTGAGTACCACTGCGATATATATTATTCATTCCATTTTATTTACATGTTGATTAGTAAAGAAGTAATAGCAGCTTGGTAGTCATGTCTCATTTAGACTAGCTGTGTAGTGTATAAGGCCTCAGGAAAAAGCTGCATCAGGTTGATGAAGCACCACAGCGCTATGTGTCTCTCTCCACCTCCCAGAAGCCATGACGGATTAGCTGTACTTACATAAAGGCATGTAGATCATCTGCAATCTGGAGCCGCAGACTGCACCAGCACGCTAGATAAGACTTAAAGATTGAGTCGGCCTCCAGATTGATTCCACCCTCCATGGAGAAAGCTCTTTCTGTCTACTCTCTTTCTCTCTCCCTGCTTCTCTCTCTGTCACTCGCTGTCTTTGAGGCCTTCTATCATTCTATCACAGGACTTGCCTGGCCTGTAGTTATGTGTTTTCATAAACTGATGATTCTCTCTGGACACATTCACAGTATAATTACTGATTTTCCACTCGTGTATTGACCACAGTGGTGATGTCATCTTATAAAAACTAGCACCACTGCACAATCTAGGACAAAATACAAAAGAAAGAAAGTGTATGGGTTGAAATGTGTGAGATTCCAAACCGAAAAACCAAAGGAGAGGTTTTTTTTTTCCTCAGAAAGGCACAAGATTGATACTTTTACTGATGTGTTCATTTGTCATATAAGTCTAATTTGATTATGGGGTCACACAGTGAATGAAATGTAAATTAATTAAGCTTCCAGGAAACAGATGCCATAGGGAATAGCTGAATTACAGTTGAATTATTCATTAGAATATGGAGCTCTGATGCTTGGGGCACAATTCTGCATTTGATATAAATCATTATATTTGACACATTGTGAAATCTTAAAAAAGTTGTGCTTGACTATTTTATATATCATTAAGAATATTATTACAAGATGGTAAAGTATCACCTAAGATGATATACCTCATCAACTACTACATATAACAGAGAAAGTCTGAAACTCAGCCTTAGCTACTGTTTAATCTGGTTTTCCAAGAGTATGGTTATAAGATAACAGATACACACATGCCTTTGAACTATATTATTACAAACTATGTGGTAGCGTCATGCTCTTTTTAACAGAGTGTCTGGATCTGTCAACTGACCAGAGTGGCTCTCACTCACTCTCTGACACATCCCTTTGCTCAGACTGATTGCTTTTCTGTTGTTTTATTCATCAATGTTTTTAGCCAGAGAGCGGACGTGAAAAATGGTGTGGTCCGGGAGGTGTTTCCACACCAAAACGCTGTTTGTAATGAGACACTAGTCACATGTCAACTACACTCATTACACACCAGGACTAGGATTTGTCATCCGGAGGCTCGGAAGACGAGATGGGGAGACATGTGAGATGTCAACTTTCCATCAGTTACAGCAGTCCACTAGCTAATTTTTCTTGGACAGACACACTGTGGTCCTTGATGTGAATGATGGAGCACACACATCATATATTTAACACATGTTTGAAAATAGGTCCAATAACACTGAGAGGCTTAAAAAAGGAAAGGCGATATTTCAGACCGAGGACGTGGTATAAAATATGTAGGACTAGTCTAACTTGTATATTCTTGAGAGGATGTCATTCTTTTCTGCTGGCAGGCGGAATCATTAAAATACCACAAGATGTTGATAAATAGTATAAAATGACAAATGTGTGAAACAAAGTGAATGAAAAATGTCATGAGTGCACTTCAAAATGGTGTCAGACTCCATGCTAGAATCTATGCATAATTGGTAACATGATGTGACACAGCCGGGGTGACGTATTTGACAGTACATCCTGACAGTAGATTTGATTGGAGTTTAGATTTGATGCATGGTGACACGTGCCAGTTTGCAGACTAAATATGGTAACGCGATTTAAGCTAATTTGAGTAGACGTGTTAAGACAACCAGCGCAACAGTTTTAAGTCCCAGAATGCTGTCTGTTCATCCATCATACTATAACATTTTAAATGAAAAACAACCTAATATACATAATAAACCCTAATTAGTTTACTTCCTAGAAAGCACCTTTTATTTGGAGCTAACTGAAATCTGCACTTTGGCATTTTGGTTCAGCCACAGGAGCTTAAGCTTTTGACTGGAGCCAAGACAATTCAGGAAGGTGAAATTGTTGCCAGATCTGCCTGAGAAAAAAAAAAAAAAGTCTTGGTGAGAAAACTGCAAAGCAACACTAGTAAAAAAAAAAAAAAAAAAAGCGCAAAGATTGACTGAGGCATTGTGTATATTTAAAGGAAAGCCAACAATTGCAGCATCCAGGTTTTACACCTGACTGCTTTCTCCCCAGTATCGGTTGAATGGCACTGGAGGTTTGACCTTAGCCCTCAGTCATGGTGAATTTCACCTCACCGGGAAGGTCACACACAGTCATTCTTTGTCTAACGAACACAAAGCCCAGGTGAAAAGCAGAGACGATAATTGGCTCTTCAGCTGTGATGATATTAATGATGCAATTAAAACAAGAGCTCGCTTCTTCTGGGAGATGGAGAAACAGGTAGTGATGGCTGCTACCCAGGGACTTCACTAGTGTCAGTCTAGTGCTTCTGATGCTGCAATGATGCGCACAAAAGCAAAGGGCCGGAGCAAGAGCGTGCGATGGCTCGCCGCCGAGCGTCTCCTGCCGTGCACACTTGTCTTTGAGTTCTGACCTTGACGCCTAGTTCCCCAGTGACAGAGAAGAGATGGAATACATGTATTCGAGATCAAACCGTCTGCTCGGGAATTCACCTGGCTCTGAAGTCTCTCCCTCCGACGGGCTGCACCGCAGCTGTCCTCGTCAAGCACGCTACTGCAAATTAAGGATAAATGTTAATTAGCTTCGATTTCTTTCAAATCTGCGGCAGATAAATTATTTGTCATTGACAGATCGGTGAAGTATTTATTGTCCATTAGATCCTGGCATGCATGAATTTAAAGTGATTTTAACTCCTGCTGTTTGCCAAAGAAACAAGCAAATGTGGCCCTACAAGAAACGTACAGTAAATAAAATTCTTTCTTCAGGTCTAACCTCCTTGTATAAAATATGGTTTTTGGATTACAATACTTTTTTTTAAATCTTATTTTACTTCTCTTTTTTAATCTTATTTCTTGAATTTTGAATTTCACCAACCTGAAAACAGGAAAAGAACTGGCTCTGGCTGATGTACCGCTACACATATAGCCTCTTTTGCATTGCTCATTGATTAATGAAAAAATGTCAAATTTGACAATCAGTGTAATCTACCTGAAAGTCCTTAGCACATTATCTTCAAACATCTTCACTGTGTCAGTGGAATGGACATCTCTGATATTGCTGATCTGCACCACTTGCATTTGCAAGGTTGCGCTTTACACACCAATTGAGTTTCCAAAGCACAAAATGCCACAATCCCAGAGCAATCGATACAGAAATATCCTTGTATGCTCACAATAAATGAAATGCTACCGCTCGAGGATGGGTGGGGTAGGGGCAGGCGGTGGAGGCGGTGTAAGAGCCTCACTCCCAGATTACGACATTTGATGGATGCTCCAAAAACACGGCCGTGATCCTTATTGATCTTCCTTTTTCAATCAGGGTGAACATAATTATCGGTTTGGCTTCCGTCTCCTATGGGGTGATGAGAGTAATCCTGAAAATTCTTTAAAAAACCCAAGGTTAAATACCACAACTCAAACCAACAAACTATGGTGAACTTACTGAATTACAGTCATATATGAGCAATGAGAATGGCCAGAATATAGATTGCTAGCATCAATAAAGCAATGTCTGGAAATGTGGTTTTTTACAGGCCTCAATATTTCTGATATATATATATATATATATATATATATATATATATATATATATATACACACACACACACACACACACAGTGGGGGAAAAAAGTATTTGATCCTCTGCTGATTTTGTACGTTTGCCCACTGACAAAGAAATGATCAGTCTATAATTTTAATGGTAGGTGTATTTTAACAGTGAGAGACAGAATAACAACAAAAAAATCCAGAAAAACGCATTTCAAAAAAGTTATAAATTGATTTGCATTTTAATGAGGGAAATAAGTATTTGATCCCCTATCAATCAACAAGATTTCTGGCTCCCAGGTGTCTTTTACACAAGTAACGATTTGAGATTAGGAGCACTCTCTTAAAGGGAGTGCTCCTAATCTCAGTTTGTTATCTGTAAAAAGACACCTGTCCACAGAAGCAATCAATCAATCAGATTCCAAACTCTCCACCATGGCCAAGACCAAAGAGCTGTCCAAGGATGTCAGGGACAAGATTGTAGACCTACACAAGTCTGGAATGGGCTGCAAGACCATCGCCAAGCAGCTTGGTGAGAAGGTGACAACAGTTGTGTGGTGTGATTATTCGCAAATGGAAGAAACTGTCAGTCTCCCTCGGTCTGGGGCTCCATGCAAGATTTCACCTCGTGGAGTTTCAATGATCATGAGAACGGTGAGGAATCAGCCCAGAACTACACAGGAGGATCTTGTTAATGATCTCAAGGCAGCTGGGACCACAGTCACCAAGAAAACAATTGGTAACACACTACGCCGTGAAGGACTGAAATCCTGCAGCGCCCGCAAGGTCCCCTTGCTCAAGAAAGCACATGTACAGGCCCGTCTGAAGTTTGCCTGAATGATTCAGAGGAGAACTGGGTAAAAGTGAAAGTCATAACACCATCCCCACCGTCAAACATGGAGGTGGGAACATTATGCTTTTGGGGGTGTTTTTCTGCTAAGGGACAACTGCACCACATCAAAGGGATGATGGATGGGGCCATGTACCGTCAAATCTTGGGTGAGAACCTCCTTCCCTCAGCCAGGGCATTGAAAATGACCTTAATGACTTGTAGAGGATCTGCAAAAAGGAGTGGGACAAAATTCCTCCTGAGATGTGTGCAAACCTGGTGGCCAACTACAAGAAACATCTGACCTCTGTGATTGCCAACAAGGGTTTTGCCACCAAGTACTAAGTCGAAGGGGTCAAATACTTATTTCCCTCATTAAAATGCAAATCGATTTATAACTTTTTTGAAATGTGTTTTTCTGGATTTTTTTGTTGTTATTCTGTCTCTCACTGTTAAAATACACCTACCATTAAAATTATACAAAATCATGTACAAAATCAGCAGGGGATCAAATACTTTTTTCCCCCACTGTGTGTGTGTGTGTGTGTGTGTGTGTGTGTGTGTGTGTGTGTGTGTGTGTGTGTGTGTATATATATATATATATATATATATATATATATATATATATATATATATATATATATATATATATATATATATATATATATATAATCTCTCTGCACACTGTCTATGTGTCAGTCTTTAATCTACACAATATGGGCAAAAATTTGTGGACACCTGACCATAACACTTGTGCTTTTTGAACATCCCATTCAAGATTTAGTCCCTTTGCTGTTATAATATCCTCCATTCTTCTGGAAAGGCTTTCCATTTGATTTTGGATCGTGGCTGTGGGGATTTGTCAATTTAACCACATTAGTGAGGTCAGGCACTGATGTCAGGTGAGGAGGCCTGGGGCGCATTCGGCTTTCAATTTCATCCCAAAGGTGTTCAGTGGGGTTGAGTTCAGAGCTCTGTGCGAGACAGTCAAGTTCTTCCACTCCAATCTTGGCAAACCATATCTTCATGGAGCTTGTTTGTGCACAGGGCCATTGTCATGCTGGAACAGGTTTGGGCCTCTTAGTTCCAGTGAAGGGAAATTGTAATGCTACAGCATACAAAGACAGTACAATCCTATACAATTCCTATACAATTGTGTGCTTCCAACTTTGTGCCAACAGTTTAGGGAAGACTCACATATGGACCTGATGATCAGGTGTCACCACACATTTGGCAACATAATGTATTTTACATGGGGATAATACATAATTTGACACTAAATGAAATAATACTTCTAGTCTGTTCTAGTGATTCAGTAGATTTTCTTTCCATGTGTCTAAGACTTTTGCATAATACTGTATTTTTTTTTTTTTTTGGAAGAAAATATTATATTTTTAAATAATGAGTTCTTATGGCAATGATTTTTGTTCTAAAGGAAGGAAAGTATTTTCTAGTATTGTTTGAGAGAAAATTTTGTTTGGTTGTGTGCACCGTTTATTTTCTCAGTACTCTTTGGCTGTTCTTTTGAAAGGTGCCAATACATTTGGAGTTGTGTGTATGTTAAAAGATTTTTAAAACAATGTAGTGAAAATTCAAAGCAGGTGTTTGTTTCAAGCATTGGTTGGAGGAGCCTTTTAATTGTAATGCAATCAAAAGTGTGAGGGATCTGCCAGTTAGTAGGAGATATAATAATTGTTTGGAATAGGGATTCTCAGTGGACTCCTCTGAGCATGTTGGCAGGCGTTTGAAGTTTGAAGTTTGCCCTGACATTGGAAAAACTCAAGGGCAGGGGGGATGGGGGAAGAAACAGAGCCTCTCAAATGAGACAGGAATAGAAAAATAGTGAAAGTGAAAAGGGAGGGAAAAAAAAAACAGAAATGGAGGCAAGTCAACTTCAGAAGTCATAAGTGCCATTTTACTTTGAAGTCAAAGGAAGATATGAGTGGTTTGGTGCACTGAGCGGGCTCTTTGTGTGTGTGCGTGTGTGTTTGTGCAAGCTCAGGACTGGGCTGGTTCGAAACTCACAGCTCTCATTAACTATTAGAGCCCACTGTTGCCCTGAGAGACTTCAGCAAGGCTCAAAAAGCCTGCGAAGCTCAAGGACCCTGGGTATGACCTTGAGCATCTCTTTAAAAAATCAACTTAAAAAAAAAAGAAAGAAATCCACCGCTCATCACCTTGAGAATCATTCTACAAGAAACAGAAGCGAGGAGGCGAGGGACACCTCTCCCTGGCTACACACAGGTGTGCTGCCCTTCATCCCATATGAAGAAAAGACCACATATGAATTCGTTGTAGCTTTAACTACACTGAAAACGATATCAAATGGTGTAATGCCTGCAAGCCTGCCCTCCAGCGAGCGCCATGCGTATGTGAGGATGATTGCCTTGTTGTGTCCGCTAACTGCTAGAGCATGCTGAGCCTAAGCTGCAGGGATGCTGATTAAGGCAGGATTGCCCTTAAGCTTCAAGTGGATGGTTCTTAGCGCCTTTCACTTTAAATTGGTTATATGTAGCACAGACTCACAGTCTGTCAGAAACGACATGCTTCTTACGTGTAACATGAGGCGCATGGACAATTGGTATGGGTATAAGTGCAAAATAATGGATGGCTTGAAAATGACAAAAAAAAAAATCAGAAATGTGTAGAAAAATACTGGAACACTTTGACTCACCAAAATAATAATAAATAAATAAATAAATAAATAAAAAAAAACACACCCCAAAAAACAAAACAAAACAAAACAAAAAACACTATACCACAATCCTATAAAAAAAACTGAAAATGAAAATGAAACATCAAAATAGTCACTGCCAAACTCTAGCTGAATGGCCAGTCCAGTCATTTTAAAAGAGGGCTAAAATTAATAATACACAGGTTGTGCTATTATTTAGGCAAGGGGAGGTATAACCAAGGACTACCTGATAAAATGGCCAGTAAGAGTAGTAGTCATAGAATATTTCATATATTATTATAAGCCTTGGGGGGCACTGTGGCTTAGTGGTTAGCACATCTGCCTCGCACCTCCAGAGTTGGGGGTTTGATTCCCGCCTGCGCCCTGCGTGTGCGGAGTTTGCATGTTCTCCCCATGCTTCTGGGGTCTTCTCCCGGTACTTCCAGTCCAAAGACATGCGTTGTAGGCTGACTGGCATTTCCAAATTGCCAGCGGTGTGTTGGCACCCTGTCCAAGGTGTCCCCCGCTCCAGGCTTCCCACCACCCTGTGTAAGATAAGCGGTATGGAAAATGGATGGACGGATTAATAATGTTGAATATCACAATCCTAATAGGCAAACAAGCAGTGGTTTAAATGTATGTACTAAGTATGTGAAGTAAATCATGTCCTCATCCTCAGACTGTTATAATCTGCTCATACTGAACATCCTTTCAACACAGTACTGTTTGCCTTTACCCCCTTAACACCTGTATACTGTAATTTATAATCCCACTATCTGGTGTCACCCAGAAAAGGATGAGCTCCCTTTTGATTCTGGTCCCTCTCATGGTTTCTTCCTCATGTCATCTCAGGGAATGTTTCCTTGCCACTGTCACCTCTGGCTTGCTTATTAGGGATGTGAATCTAGACCTGGATCTCTGAAGCTGCTTTGTGACAATGTCTATTGTTAAAAGCATTGCACAAATAAAATTTTAAATTAAATACAAACTTTTTAGTTCATGAGCTGCACATATATTATTCTTACACACACACACACACACACACACACACACACACACACACACACACGCACACACACACACAGATACAGAGAATAGCCTAGTTAACAGCAAAACTGTAAAGATTCCACCCAGAAACAAGGGGATAAATTATGGCAAAAACTAAAAGTCATGTGAAGCTTCCTTGTGCATCCATGTGACAGGCAGCCAGCGTGGCGGGGAAAATGTCACACGGTGAAAAGGAGGCCAACCCACCAGACAGACGAATGAAGAAAGGCAACCGTCGTGAAGAAACCACGAGACCTTTTCATTCAATTCCCAACTTGTATTAAAACTGAGTCAAACTGTAAACCATTAAACAATCAGATGTCAAGATGGGGAATATGGGGGGAATATATGGTGAACATTTTTTTCTTCTATCAATCACAACTGGCAGAATTGCCACTGAATCTCACAAGCGAGTAAATAAAACATGGCACTTTTTTTCTTCTTCTTTGCCTCTGTTGTTTAACGGGGAAGCTCCTACTGATCAAAAACACATTAGCATAAACTAATCAATCAATGCCTCAGTCGCCAGCTCACTCCTTTTCATCACTCAGTGGATGGAGGTCAACGTTGTGTGTGAGCAAGCAAGGTCCCTCCATGCAGCTTGGTGCCAAAAAAATCCTTGCCCGCCTTTCTCATGCTGTGCCATGTCTGCTCAAATCATCCCACATCTGTTTTTTTTTCTTCTTTTCACTCTTTTCTTGTGCATGTTCTGCTAAATTCCTTCTTTTGAGCTTTATTTATTTTCAGAAAAAAGAGAAATTCATCCATTGTGAGTTTTTTTTTCTTCTTCCCTGTAAATGGATGTGAAGGTTGAATTACTGGTGACCTTTTAAAATTGAAGATGAGTTGTGTGAATGCCAGGCTCATGGATGAAGAACATGTGAGTGAGTTAAGTGTTTCTCTTTAGTCTATTTCAACCTTGATTTGAATGCCCCTTGCTTATTCCGAAGCACAGATTCAGACAATAGGCAGTCTTCATAATGTGCCGTATCCATCGTCATCATTCCTGGGACTACTGCGTTAACCACTCACTGACATAAAAAGTACAGTGCTGTTCAAAAGTATTTGGTTTTCTGCATTTTTTGTACACGTTCTTTTGTGTCACTTAGGAATGAAAAAGATTTAAATGCTTGTGGCTTGGTTGGTTCGTGTAGAACACCGAGTGTGAAAACGAATTGACCCTCCAGTGTCCACTCATACCTCAGAGTGAGAGCTGCGGGAATATTGTTATGAATGCTCCAGTCTGAAGTGGAACAGTGCTGTGCAGTATAGACTTGACTCTTGAGGCACAAAATGCCATATTCCAAAAATAAGATTATAAATAACTTCTGAAATGGTCTTGAAATTGGGCCATTTCAAATGCTCTCCAAATGCAGTCCAAATGCATATACTGTAGCGACTGTAATGGATCATTTCATTGAAAATGTGGCTGATCTACACAAGCATGCATTTTACAAACTGTCAATCACTAAGTAAGATTCAAAAGATTCATGGAGACACGGTTCCTGCTCCCACTTTAGTCTAGCCTGAGTAGCTAGCTGAGTAGCTCGGACTTGTTCAACATGACAGACAACCTATAAAGGTGGTTTACTTAAAACGATTGCTATATTTGTATATAACAGTATTGTTTGTTTTTTTATTTCTTCCGGCAAAGGTTTCATTTTTCCCCCCTGCTGATAAAAACAATAGAAACCCTCCTAGAATTTGTAATGGTTTTAATGGTTATAACAGGAATTGTATTGGTTTTTAATGGAAACTGTAATGGTCCCTGTGGGTCTCTATTAGTAATTTGTTCCCTTCCGTTGGTGGCATTTTATGTCTAGTGGATACCAAAAAACCCCAATAAAGGTAATGATAATGGTAATGGTATTTGTAGTTGAAACCATTAGAATTTCTGTGATGGTTTCTATTGTTTTTTTGTTTTTTTTTCAGCAGGGTTAAAAGATAGGAATGGAGCGAACAGGAAGTACATAAACACAATAGTAAGCCACAGACTACAGGATTCAGGAGACATTTGCTTTGATCACATCACACAAATATCTTACATAGTGCTCTGCATATATTTTCATATTATTCGTAATAGCAATGCCACTTTGAATTGAGTAAACAGCAAGCCAAGTTGCTATGGGGTAGTCTGTTGACAGGCAACTGCCTCTCTAAATTGATGTTAGCAAAGACGAGAGAACCGCGTGGGCAGAGGTTAGCTTTATTTAGCAACATTAAAATCTGTAGAGTCCATTTTTGCTCTCTTATCTTATTTCCAAGCGCCATTTTGCTATTCTCGCTCCATGTGGCCTGCCTCTCTTTGCAAAAATGCAAATGAATGTAATGTCAAATGACAGGGAAAGTTAACTTTCTTGTGTGTGTGTGTGTGTGTGTGTGTGTGTGTGTGTGTGTGTGTGTGTGTGGCAGTTCCCCCTTCGGGAGGATGGCGAGCTGTGTAAGCCGTGCTCTAATTCTGTCATTGTCAAAAGTTTTGACATAATAAGCGATTGTTTGCGTGCCTTTGTTCGGTGGTGATTTACAAAGAGAAACAGCATGGCTCCTATTCCTTTAAGGCATGATTGGCACTCCTTATGCTAAATATCATAACTTTTACTGTCGCCGTGTATTTTTGAGCACCTCTTTCATCTGCTGTGGATCCGCAGGTGTTTACCTTAGCGAAGTGGCCCGCTTCGATAGCTGAGAGAATTCTTTCTGCGATCAAAGCCCCTGCGTAGCACTCAATGTTGACTCTCTTGCTTCCTGCGCAATGATCAAGCACTGTGTTTTGTTAAAGGGCCGTCCCTGACTCTCCCAGCATTTGCCCATAACACTCATCATGTCTGCGTATTTACTGCCAGACGCATGTGTGTGAACAGCAAATGAACTGCCAAGTTGAATGGCACACGCTGATACAGAGCAGGATTCCATCATCTTACAGCGTTATCAATACAAGCTACCTTAATGGTTCATTTCTCTTGTTAGCTAAAGCTGTACGGTATTTGCATGCACGTCTAAGACGGAGGAGTACATTTAAAGGAATACTACAATATTTTTCATACTTATTGCTGAGTACAGTATATGCGACTACCATTAATCCATTTTCTATACCGCTTAACCTACACAGGGTCACGGGGGAGCCTGGAGCCTATTCCAGGGAACTTGTACCCACAAGGCAGGGAACACCCTGGATGGGATGCCAACCCATCACAGGGCACAATCACACACACATTCACACACTACAGACCATTTGGAAATGCCAATCAGCCTACACACGCATATCTTTGGACTGGGGGAGGAAACCGGAGTACTCGGAGGAAACCCCCAAAGCACTGGGAGAACTTGCAAGCTCCACACACACAGGGTGGAGACGGGATTTAAATCCCCAGCCCCAGAGGTGCGAGGCAAATGTGCTAACCACTAAGCCACTCTGCCCCTATGTGACTACCACAGAACAATAATTCTGACACGTTCAGCTGTTTTCTTTCTCGAGCCTCACTTGCTAAAGCTGGGCTTACATTTTATGAGGAGAGAAATGATGCTATTTGACTACAGCTCACACTTCACAGCTCTTGACGCAATGCTGAAAATCACATCACAGAGTAGTTCACACTGTACAATACCTCACAACGCAATGCTCACACCTGTTCTGAAGTTAAATGCCCGTGATGCCACTAGTGCCCTCAGTCTAAAAATGTTGACAAGCAGGCACCGTTTAGTTTGGCAGTTTTACGCACTCAAATTTCTAAAGAACACTTTAGGATGCTGTCGCCACTGTTCAGTTAGCGCCGCTTCTATCACCTGGATGTTTTTGTGATCCTTTCCTATCAGTTTGCCTTTGGATTCAACCTGTGCCACCTAGACCATGTGACTATGGTTACCAAGCAACCAAACCACTCAGATGCTCTGTAGAACTCTTTCAGCGGTTCTTCAGTCAAAGGTACTTGTAAATTAAATCTGTAAGTTTTCATTTCCTTTTTTAAAATCGCCCATATGCTACAGATTCCATGGATAGAGATTAGATTGTAAATGCTGCAGCATACTTTAAAGCTATATATTTATGACATATATAGACATATATGAGATGTATATGACATATATGCCCCGCTTTACAGTAGAGAGCAAAAACTGTTGTGATTACTGACAGCAGCTTAATGGTGCCAAATGTTGGAATTCCTCAATTCCTCATGGTCCTGAATAGGGATTGAACTGAATTGAAATATGCATATGTTATTCAGAATGAATACAGGTAATGATAATGTATAAAATGTATGTATTAAAAAATTGTCTTTGTTTGTAACCAGTAAAAAAAAAAATGCCGGCCAAGTTTTGTCTTTTTAAGGTCACTAACAGTAAGCTAATCCTGAAAAGTAATTTGACAGCTCAGTAACAATTAACAACTAGTATTGATCACAGAATGGTTGGTGGATACGTCATAATTACATTATGGTGTATATATATATATATACATATATTTTGGTGCCTGTACAAGGTAACTAAACATTAACACCTAACATAACTGAAACTGCAATATAAGAATGAGTCTAGTACGGGATAATAGTAAGGGTCCATAATATATTAAGCCAATTTCCTTTCCAATGAAGATGGAGGTATTAGCCTCTTCTTAAACCAACTTTAAGCAAGCAATTTACAAGTAAGGTTCATGAGGTGCTTCACAACCTTCTCACCACTTTCTGCAGAAGGTCAGATAGAAAAGTTTCCCTGCTTACTTTTTTCATACTTTCCTGTTTTCTTTTTTCTCAGCAGCTAACATCTGTAGGGATTTTCCCCCTTTTGATCCGAGAACTTCTCCAGTTTCATCAACGCTCCTGACTGACATGCATCATTACGGATAAAATTATCTTGGTAATTATCCTGCTGAAAAGAGATGTATCTCCCTTTGTGAGGAGGAGGATGAGGAGATGGAGCTACATCAGGGAGACGCTTGGCTAGAATAAAGTACCCTAATGAGCGCATGGCCTCCCGCAGAGCTCTGTGGCTCTCGAGCAAAGTGTGCATTTTTCTTTTTTTGTGCATGGTAAATGGAAACGGAGCAGCCGCCTGCTTATGCCAGCCACTTAATGGGGGACCTTGCCAGCTGCAATTATCTTAATTTGTAGCCCCCGGGCCATGTCCAATATGAGGTCCTCCACTCAAGACTAAGCCTCATAAGCATGTACATAGTAACACTGTAGAACAAATTAAAACTTCTCTACTACTAAAGTTGCGGCTCACTGCTTGATGAACGTGTATACCTCCAACACAAGATACAAATGAAATCACCTTTATTTTACAACAATATACATTTATTATTATTATTATTATTATTATTATTATTATTATTATTATTATGGACTTAACAAAAATCAATAAAATAAAGTATGGATGTACAGAATTAGCATATTAGAGTTATGCTTCACAAAGGGGTTACTGTACACATTCAAATTCTGAGCCTGATATTTGAATAGTTGGAATGTGTTCATAAGATCTGTGGCTGTAAAATGTATTTTAGAGTTAACAGGGTCATTGAGTGCAAAAGGTTTTAGTACATCTGCTGTAATTAATATCTACAATTCAGCAGAACATGATGGACCTTTTAAAATGGGACCTTTAATAAGATCTTAATGGCAATGAACCATATTTAAATACAAACTAAAAAGATTGAAAGAG
The DNA here is from genome assembly GCA_023630585.1 of Cranoglanis bouderius. NCBI lineage: Eukaryota > Metazoa > Chordata > Actinopteri > Siluriformes > Cranoglanididae > Cranoglanis > Cranoglanis bouderius. The sequence goes on from CM042538.1 coordinate 24,043,776, forward strand.
AATAAACTTCCAAAAAACCTTTAGCACCAAGATATTGGAGCTTTTGAGATATGTCGTAGTTTCTTTACAGGAGTGAAGATCTTTACAGCATTCATCTGTTCCATGTTTAATGATTTTGTGATTTCTTTTTTTTATTTTTTTATAGCCCTCTGATCTGTACCATTCATCTATACAATCATGTTGATCTTTTCTAACTGCTGGTCAGGGTTGAAGTGGCCAATCCATAACCAATCCACCTATGACATGGAGAGAATGTGTAAAACTCCACACAGACAATAACCTGAGCTCAGGATCAAACTGGAGACGCTGGAACTTGAAGGTGGCAATGCTGACCACTGTGCAAATCAAACGTTCATTTCAATTAGGGTGTAGATATTATACTGTCCACTCAGTGTATATATTATTAGCTAAGGAAAGAGAATTTAAACCAACATGCATCTGGAAACTTCCCATTCTGAAAAGGATAAACATCTGGTCTGAAAACTGTCTAAAAATTAAACACACCAACTCTATTGTGTTCCTTTGAAATGCACATTTTGTTATCCTCAATCTTGCATTAGTGCTTGATGATTAAAAAAATAAAAATAAAAAATAAAAAAATCAATATGGAAAATCAACTGTCCCTTGACTCTTTACATTTTACTGATTTATTCAACCACAAATGATATGACACTTTTGACTATAAAACCAATATATGCATCAGTGATTTCTTTATTCCATTAAAAACCCACCTTTATATTCCACTTACAGTTAACTGTATCCAAGATTACCTTGACAAAGGAGAAGGGCACATATTTTTACTTAAATGAATCCTATGTTCACACAGTTATATTCCCTCAGCAATTTAAATCATACCGCTTCTCAGGGAAAACACAAGGACACTCAGTTATATTCACATAAAAGGAAGAAAGTGGAGCCAGATGCCATGCTGATGGTTCATTGTTTGAGAAAGTTCTGTTTGTTCTTTCTTATCTTTCAACCTGTCCTTTGTGCTCAAGAGGTGATCTCTGCATACACATAACCACTGGAGACATGAATAGTTAGTTTGTGATACAGTTTTTCGACATCTTACACTATACTGGATGGTAATGTCTTTCAGTTTCATTTATCTGACCTCTAGATCAGTGTATAACTTTTCTTTTCTTTCTGTCTTCTTCTTCTTCTTCTTTTTCTTTTTTTACTATAACCTCATATTAAATTTAACTGCCTTGAAACGCCATTGAATCATGAAAAGCTTGATAATTACTTATAAATCCAATTAAAATAACCCACCTCCTGTAGTACCTTCACTACATTTTTGGGGGAATAAAACATACCATACCACATACCACCTCTTTCATTCTGGTTCTTTCGTTTAACAACAAACCCCTACAACATAACCCTTAATCATCTAGGTGGTACAGTATAACCTATAACACAATAGCAGACGTGTCCACACTTTTTATACACCCCAATTCATCCAATTAAGCTGTGTCCAGTTTCTTCCTCACAAAAAGAAGGAATGTGTCTGAATGAGAATTTGAATGTATGTGTGTATAAAATGCCCTGCGTTGGTGTGATGCTCCTCCAAGGTATACAGGCTCTGGACCCACCATGACCCTGAACATCCATCCATCCACTTTCCATACCGCTTATCCTACACATGGTCGTGGGGAGCCTGGAGCCTATCCCAGGGGACTCGGGGCACAAGGCGGGGGACACCCTTGACGGGGTGTCAATCCATCGCAGGGCACAATCACATATACTCATACACCCATTCACACTGAGGGAAATGCCAGTCAGCCTACAATGCATGTCTTTGGACTGGGGGAGGAAACCGGAGTACCCGGAGGAAACCCCGGAAGCACGAGAAGAACATGCAACAGGACGGAGGCGAGAATCAAACCCCCAAACCCTGAGGTGCAAGGCATGCTAACATGTGAACCAGTAAGCCACCAAGCCCCAGTTATGTGAAAGAATTAATACATAAGAATTTATCAATATGAAAAATAGTTATGTGATGAAATTTACAGTTAAATTCCACAAAATTCTATTAATAAATATTTACTTTGGAATTTTTATCCTGTGTGTGATTATTAGAGTCAACAGTGTGAGGGCTCAATAATGTCAAGTTCTATCTGCTTTGTAGTTGTTGAAAGGTATGGCTTCTATTTGCTAATTTAAGAACTTCAATATCTTCTTGCAAAATTAATTAGATGTAAAGAGCTTGTGTTTGTGTGTGTGTGTGTGTGTGTGTGTGTGTGTGTATATTTGACCATGGACTATAACTGAAAAGATGGAATGTGTTTAGCTAAATTGTCCTTGAGTTTAAACTGTAAAAATGATTCATTGGCTCAACACCATGACATTGGAGCTAAACACATTAAATCCTTTGCAATGCAAAATCCAAGTCTATGCAAATCTGTGTAGTGTATTTTTTGTTAGTGTATTAGTGTATTTGAGAAGTATCACATGTGTTGCATGTAACTGCAACCATGAGCTGTATTACACTGAATCGTATGTCTTTGGTGTACCGTTCTGGTATTTCCGTATTTTGACCTTTGCCTGCCTGTTTGGATTTGTAAGAATCGTCTTATATAATGGTGTCTGTCAGTGTTCTGTTCCCTGTCAAGGACACTGATATTGTTTTTCAGTAAACATATACATATTAAAAAAAATAAAAATACAAGGATTGCACATACAACCAAAAGGCTGTCACATTTTGCTGTTGTCCCGTGTTGGTGGTAGGGATACAAATAGAACAACACAACATGAATTTCTTTTTTTTGAAAGCTTGTTAGAAAGATTCATATGGCATCTCATTGAGACTAGAGGAGTACATCAGTGCTGGGGCAGTTTTTACTTTCGTGCAGCTGTGAGAGAGTGATCAGATATGAAGCGTTTAATCATTCATCATTAGTAACTGCCTGGTCTGGGTTACGGTGGTTTAAATTAGGCTACTAGTTTGTTTATATTTTGGGAAATAGAACCACAACTAAATTTGTCAGAAAATATTGCTGGCATGTACAAACAAAAATATTAAAAATAAAAGCTGATACAAATTGCACACATCTCTAGTTAAGACAAGTTATGAAGGCTGAGGAACTGTCATAGACAGAGTTCACAGAATTCATCTTGCTGACAGTGCTGGGATTTCTACCCCTATCACTTTTTCCAGGGTTTCTGGGGGTGTAGTGATATTTAATAAAAATATATAAATGAAAACAAACAACATTTTTAGTTTAGGCCAAGGCCACTTCAGATTAAATCCAAATACAGATACAGATATTTGGAGCACTAAATTCCAATCTATTGTGATTTATTTATTTATTTATTTATTTATTTATTTGATAATTGCTGAATATCCCTGCTTAAGCTACACCTATAAAATAACAAATGCTGTGGTAAACTCTGAGAATGTTCAAGTACTGACTGTTACTGTTTAATAATTCTTTCTTAAGAGAATGTACAGCAGGCCCCTGAGCTCATCTTATGATACCACGCATGCTCAGCATTCACGCATTGATTGGTTGGGCATGGGGCATGTGACAGTGCAGGAAGAAATGTGGGCGCCACCTTGGGTCGATAAAAAAATGTATGTGCTGGGAGCCAAGGAGGCTTTCAGTAATGAAATCAATAGCTGCGCTTGGCTCCAGGCATTAAGATCATCGGGCCGGCTGTTATTTAGTCATCGTTGTCCTAACAGCCCTAGCACAAGCTGGCTAGCAGTTAAAAATCAATAGAGTGACACCACAGCCAGCATGCCAATTACTGGTGAATGTGGTGAGAAATCAATGCAAGTGGTTGCCATTAACAGGTCCTGGTGGGAAATCATACCACATTATTTGTGTTAGGGGTCTCTCTCTCCCTCACACAAAAGCAACGCTGCGATCAAAGTGGAAAGTCCTCAAGGGTCATGACAATACATGGCAATCAGGAAATCAGACTCGGATCATGTTTGCTACTGTTGAATCCTTATCTGATTTTATTAACTTTCTTTCAGTTAGAGTGAACACACTGCCAGTCTGAGATATACAGTACTGTGCAAAAGTTTTAGGCACATGCAAAGAAATGCTGTAGAGCAAAGATGCCTTCAGAATAATGAAATTAAATGTTTCTACATTTAAAAAAAATACCGTAAAGAGCAGTAAACAGTAGTAAATGAAACAAAGTCAATATTTGGTGTGACAAAAAAATAAAGATAAAAATAAAAATAGTAGTCTCTGGTACAATTTGTGCAGTTTTGTAAGAAAATTAGCTGGTAAGTTTTATGTCGCATTCGCTTCTTATTTTTGCAGCAAAACCCAGCAGCCTTCATTGTGTTTTTTGTTTGAAAATTGTCCCTTACGTAATATGCTGCTTTCTTTAATGACATACAAACATTTTTCTGTAAAATTTAATTTTGTGCTAGAAAACAAATTTTTGGGAATCTAAAATGTTTATTGTACTGACTTGATAATGTAGAATCTAGGTCTAATCTAGATCTAATCTCAATCTAGGGCTCATTGGATTTCAAATCTCTTACTCTCTCTGAAAACTTAACACCAAGCTTTATGCAAATATACCACACCAAGAGCTACTATTAGCTTTCATCTCTCTCGCAGCACCATTGATCAAACCAAACACTGCTCCTCTGTGTCTCCTAACGTTACCGACGTGATGGTGAGCACATCGACACGTCACCTCAACTTCCCCATTCTCACTCAAGGCCCTCAGGCTAAATAGAGACACCTCCAACCCTCCTGTCCCATTTATGATTGACACCTCTCAAGTGTTCTTCTGACAACTTAGCCCCCCTTCCTTCTACCAGCCCTCTCTTGCATGCAAAATACCTTAAATAGATAGGAAAGTGAAAGGTGCATGTGCATGCAAGGCATCTAACCAACTTTCCACTCTTTATCAGATATTTCTTGTTCCTGTACTGTCTTCTTCTGGCAGCTCATGCATATGGAAAGAAGAAAATATGTTCTAGCTGAGATAAGAATGGTAAGTACTTCTGGAATGCATTTCGAAAACCAATACAATAGCAAACTTGATGCATAGTGTTTACACTGACAGTGGTGAGACTGTGAAGAGGGACAGGTCACCCAGCCAGAGATGGGGTTAAACTCTCATGCTGTGATGCCCGGTGTATTAGGATAACAGGAAACAGAAATTACTGCATCACTTCAGTGTTTTCAGTGACGTGTCAGATTATAAATTAGTCTGATAATGAATGTCTAAGCTGTATTTTTTTATTTTATTTTATTTTATTTTTTAAACCTTTAATGTGACCCGGCAAGACATTAAAAACAAATTCTTACAATGACAGCCTGGCAAGCAGCTGCGTCAGTTGAAGGAACAGAAACACAAGAAAGAAGTGGGATAAAATAAAACACTAGAGAAAATAAAATGGTGAATAACAGACAAAAACAAAGCCATCATAACCAATAATGAGACATGCAAGTTTAAAAATCTATAGTACTTAGTGGGAGAAACAGCTATCAGTTTAAATTTGCAGTCTTTTGCAGTATGATTCTGGATCTGTACATCAAATAATTACATACATTCTAAGTTTAAAGCCAAATTTGACTTATTCTTATTTATTAAGAAATCATCCCTCTTTCACTCCTGAGAGAAAATCAAGCATTTTTGGCCACAACAATCACTCCTGTATGGACTGAATAGTAACAATAGATTATATAGAATCTTTAGATAAATCTCTAGATTTACTTGCAAAAAGTGCACTACAAAACCTTGACAGTATTTACCATTCCGCTATACAGTTTGCCATACATGCTCCTTTCTCATTATTTACTCTATTTAGTCTCTTGTCAAATAGTCCACAAATTCATTTTGGATATCAAAGACTTTGAATATGCATCAATATAGGATATAAATAAACAGAAACAGACGAAAATAGACCTGTAACATTTTGCATCCATTTTACACACCACCTTTAAAGAGAATGTGGACAATGGTTACTTTCTGGCAGGTGATATTTTAACAGCAAAGAAGAGTTGTTGACTTTCAATAATCACTTTCAATGGATTTAACTTATCTGAGCCAGCTGGCAAAAATACGGTCTATCATAAGCAGTTACCTTCAAGATGTTACGAGATGGGCATTTAAAAAAAGAAAGTATTGCTGTTTTGTAAAAGAACATTCTTTTTTTTCATTTCAATGCTCTGGCAATGCAGGAAGTGCTGTGACTTTCATGCCGATAAAGCTCATTGAATTGAAATGTATTGGGAAGCTCTAGAAGAAAAGGAAGCAGGGACTGCAACTAGGCAGAAATATGAGCTTGAGTGCAAACAACTGTTGTTTGGGCCAATATTAGAAGAATTGAAAACATGTCCAGACTTGATTGAAAATATCAACCATACAATCTCTGTTAGGAACCAAAACCTGTTTTTCAAAAATGCTGTAGATCAAGTACCACCACAGTGTGTAAACTGCTCTAGTAAATTGAGACTCTCACGTTGCATGCTTGTATATGATAAAATAGAAAGTTATCTACAAGAGTTTTCAGGACTGTATGTAGTGTTTGAATTCAGGAAAGCCTGTAGTATTGAGAGTTACATAGAAGAAATATGATGGGTTTTGCTACGCTGCCACATATTTTCTTAGAATTATTTTCTTAGAGGGTTTTGAGCGTGTCCCGATTAAGATCACTCAGTTAAACCAGCTCAGACCTTGTAAAACTTTAGACATTATGCATAATGCATGCAGTTGGTGACTGAGGGGGATAGCATCCAGTCACACACAGACAGGAAAAGACTATTTGATAACTTAATACTACAGTTCTGTTTGGGAGTGTTCTTTATCATAAATTGGCACGCCTCTACGCTTAGACAGCCTATCTTGTTGAAACAGGTTGCAGTCAGCCAAGTTTACTTCAGGGTAAGCATTAGACTTACATAGCTATGTTTCAGTGACCACTACTTTGACACTATTATACTTTACAATACTTTTTTTGGTATTAAAACGTATTGGTTTGATATGCAAAAACTGAGCAAAGGGAAACTACTCTACATAGAAACATTTCCTCTGCACTGTCACTGTGAGTCAGCAAACAGAAAACATAGGACAACATTAGCAAGAAGCTATTGATTTAGAGCAAGGGGGAGAATTGAATTAATCTGCATGATATCACTGACACAGTGACTCAGCTAACACTGTGTAAACCCTGATGAGATCTGCATTATGACTGTGCCTCCAAACCTTATTGAAGCACACAGCGCTCAGAACTGACATTCTATTCAAATCAGACTGATTTATACAATATAATAATTAGCCTAATAATACAGTGGGGGAAAAAAGTATTTGATCCTCTGCTGATTTTGTATGTTTGCCCACTGACAAAGAAATGATCAGTCTATAATTTTAATGGTAGGTGTATTTTAACAGTGAGAGACAGAATAACAACAACAACAAAAATCCAGAAAAACGCATTTCAAAAAAGTTATAAATTGATTTGCATTTTAATGAGGGAAATAAGTATTTGATCCCCTATCAATCAGCAAGATTTCTGGCTCCCAGGTGTCTTTTACACAGGTAATGAGCTGAGATTAGCAGCACTCTCTTAAAGGGAGTGCTCCTAATCTCAGTTTGTTACCTGTATAAAAGACACCTGTCCACAGAAGCAATCAATCAATCAGATTCCAAACTCTCCACCATGGCCAAGACCAAAGAGCTGTCCAAGGATGTCAGGGACAAGATTGTAGACCTACACAAGGCTGGAATGGGCTGCAAGACCATCGCCAAGCAGCTTGGTGAGAAGGTGACAACAGTTGGTGAGATTATTTGCAAATGGAAGAAACTGTCAGTCTGCCTCGGTCTGGGGCTCCATGCAGGATCTCACCTCGTGGAGTTTCAATGATCATGAGAACGGTGAGGAATCAGCCCAGAACTACACGGGAGGATCTTGTTAATGATCTCAAGGCAGCTGGGACCATAGTCACCAAGAAAACAATTGGTAACACACTACGCCGTGAAGGACTGAAATCCTGCAGCGCCCGCAAGGTCCCCTTGCTCAAGAAAGCACATGTACAGGCCCGTCTGAAGTTTGCCTGAATGATTCAGAGGAGAACTGGGTGAAAGTGTTGTGGTCAGGTGTGGTCAGATCTCTTTGGCATCAACTCAACTCGCCGTGTTTGGAGGAGGAGGAATGCTGCCTATGACCCCAAGTCATAACACCATCCCCACCGTCAAACATGGAGGTGGGAACATTATGCTTTGGGGGTGTTTTTCTGCTAAGGGGACAGGACAACTGCACCACATCAAAGGGACGATGGACGGGGCCATGTACCGTCAAATCCTGGGTGAGAACCTCCTTCCCTCATCCAGGGCATTGAAAATGACTTGGAGAGGATCTGCAAAGAGGAGTGGGACAAAATCCCTCCTGAGATGTGTGCAAACCTGGTGGCCAACTACAAGAAATGTCTGACCTCTGTGATTGCCAACAAGGGTTTTGCTACCAAGTACTAAGTGGAGGGGTCAAATACTTATTTCACTCATTAAAATGCAAATCAATTTATAACTTTTTTGAAATGCATTTTTCTGGATTTTTTTGTTGTTATTGTGTCTCTCACTGTTAAAATACACCTACCATTAAAATTATAGACTGATCATTTCTTTGTCAGTGGTCAAACGTACAAAATCAGCAGGGGATCAAATACTTTTTTCCCCCAATGTAGCTAGCTTGGTATTGGCACATTGGCTACTGTTTTACACAAGATATTAATTAGCCTAATTTTAGCTAACTCCTTGGCAACTGGTTTACACTATATACAGTGCCCTCCACTAATATTGGCACCCTTGGTAAATACAAGCAAAGAAGGCTGTGAAAAATTGACTTTATTGTTCAACCTTTTGATCATTTGTTCCAAAAACTCACAAAACTACTCATGTCATGGATATCAAACAATCGCAAACACAACACAAGTTTATCAAAATTTGTTAAATATAAGTGTGCAACAATTATTGGCACCCCTATGAATTCATATGAGAAAAATATATTTGAAGTATATCCCCACTGATATTTTACAATTTTTTTTTTTTATTACACCTGGGTGATTAGGAACAGGAAAGTGTTCAACCATGACTTCCTGTTTCACAGGGGTATAAATAAAGTAACGCATAGGCCAAATTCCCTTAGTTATTCATGACAATGGGTAAGACCAAGGAATATAGCTGTGATGTGCGGCAAAAGGTTGTTGAGCTTCACATAATGGGAAGTGGCTATAAGAAAATAGCACAAGCATTGAAAATGCCCATTTCCACCATCAGGGCAATAATTAAGAAGTTCCAGTCAACTGGAAATGTTATGAATCAACCTGGAATTGGACGTGTGTCTATATTGTCTCAATGCACTGTGAAGAGGATGGTTCGAGTGGCCAAAAAATCTCCAAGGATCACAGCTGGAGAACTGCAGAAGTTAGTTGCCTCTTGGGGTCAGAAAGTCTCCAAAACTACAATTCGAAGTCACCCACAACACCACAAGTTGTTTGGAAGGGTTTCAAGAAAAAAGACTCTACTCTCATCCAAAAACAAACTCAACTGTCTTCAGTTTGCCAGACACTACTGGAACTTCAAATGGGATTGGGTTCTATGGTCAGAGCTTTTTGGCAATAAACACTAGAGGTGGTTTTGGCGCACACAGAGAGGTAGCCATATGGAAAAGTAGCTCATGCCCACGGTTAAATATGGTGGTGGCTCTTTAATGTTTTGGGGCTGTTTTTCTGCCAGAGGACCTGGACATTGTGTTAGGATACATGGCATCATGGACTCTATCAAATATCAACAGATATTAAATGAAAACCTGACTGCCTCTGCCAGAAAGCTTAAAATGGGCAGTGGTTGGATCTTCCAGCAGGACAATGATCCAAAACATACATCAAAATCAACACAAAAATGGTTTACTGACGACAAAATCAAGGTCCTGCCATGGCCATCCCAGTCCCCTGACTTGAAAGCCATAGAAAACCTGTGGGGTGAACTGAAGAGGAGAGTCCACCAGCGTGGACCTCGAAATTTGAAGGATCTGGAGAGATTCTGTATGGAGGAATGGTCTCAGATCCCTTGCCATGTATTCTCCAACCTCATTAGGCATTATAGGAGGTAGGGAGGTAGCACAAAGTATTGACTAAAAGGGTGCCAATAATTGTTGCACACACATATTTAACAAATTTTTTTTTTTATAAACCTGTATTTTGTTTGCAGTTGTTTGATATCCATGAGAGCAGAGTATTTTTGTGAATTTTTTTTAACAAAAGATCAAAAGGTTAAACATTAAAGACAATTTTTCATAGCCTTCTTTGCTCTTATTTACCAAGGGTGCTAATATTAGTAGAGGGCACTGTAATAGTTAGCCTAATGTTAACTATAGCTTACTACTGATCCTGGTTACTGTTTTACATAATATGTTATATTGTTAGAGATGCTATATAATATTTAGCCTAATCTTAACTTGCTTGCTAGCAGGTTTTAATTAAGCAATATAATGAGCTAGCATTAAGCTCTAATAACATCTGAAAACCACAGGAGTGGAAAAGTGTTTTAGCTTTTGTGGGATTAGGGGTTTATTGTTAGTTATTACCATTTACAGCTTAAATAAAAGAGCATATCACTTATATTTACTCATCATTAATGATCCCCAAGGTTTATTTAGAGCACTGAAATCTTTTCAATCGTCAATTATTTTTTATCTACATTCAAGAAATCACACAATGAAGCATATTAAGAGCATGTTTAGTCTGCTGCAGTTTTTTGTGGATTTAACTCATATCAAAGTTCACATATTGCAACATTTGCTAAAGCCTTAGGGGACAGAGGTTAGGCAACTTTTTGGCTTCAGCTCATGAAGGTGGTCCATAAATTCAAATTCACTATCGGCATACACCCATAGATAAGCCAGGAAATACTTGCACTAATCCTACATGTAGTTTGGTTCATAGTAGAGGTAAGTAAAACTTTTTCTTAACACAGTTTCTTGGCACAACTCACATGCTTAAGTTTGCGCAAAGTAGCTTAAGGAAAAAAAGTAGCATGTTTTACTGTACTGCAACTATTGAACTACTTCAGCTCTTTTCCACATGGGAGAGATATTACAGTGTTCTGCTTTGGTTGCTAGAAGCTGAAATGCAAATTCTGGGATCATGTTCCCAAACACAGAAAATAAGAAAATGAAATACAACAAGCAAACCTGAGCTACTGTGTGTAAAGGCAAAACAACAGGCAAATCTGAGCAATGTAGATTTAAATATGAATGGAACTGTGAAAAATGTCATTGTAAGACTTAGATCTAATTAAAAAGGCTTAATCAAAATAATTTGCTTAGCAAATGCCAAACAAAAGATAAAAAATAAAAAAAAATAAGGTAATAGTCCAAAAACATTTTAACATTTTTTTAATGAATTGTTAAGGCTGTGTGCTATAGACATGTTTACTTGAGCATAGTCCACTGCACAGACAAAACTGGATATTTCATGAAGAAGGAATATTCTGGTGAATAGATAACAGGCAACGTTAAACATTATCCAGTATGAAAGAAGGTTTAGATTGTCCAGTAGGATTTATATGAAGGGATATACTTATTGTACAGTCTGGATTATGACTAAAGCCTGAGGTGCTGAAGAAGTCTGGCTACCCAGAGCAGTGATTCACACTCAAAATGAATGGCAGACTTGAAGAGATTTGCAAACGTTATTGGGGAAATTGATTGACTTTGGATGCATCAAATACCATTTATTTTATGACAGGAATTCACTGAGGAACTCTGACAATGGCCGACGTAATTGACAGTGAGGTTTTCCTGGCCTTCTCCACTTATGCCACCATTGTCATTCTCAAGATGATGTTCATGAGTTTTTTAACTGCATACTTCAGAATCACCAGAAAGGTAAGAGAGGAGACACATTTGAGGTGTATAAGCCTTTTAGTTGAGAACAGGGTATGGAGTATTTTAACAACACTGGTACATATACTGTAGAACATTATTACTCCTGTGGTTTGGTGAAGATTTTTTCTGTCACTTTTAGCCCATTTGAGTACTCTGTAGCTATGGCTACATCACATTGCCAACGCAATTACAGTAGTGTTTAATAGGAGAAAAAAATTCACAAATTTTAAACATAAAAAGCATAAGGACTAATGGCCAGCTTTTGCTGTTAGCTCCTAAAAACAAAAGAGCACAAGTTTGATTTCTCGCTCACCATTTCCCAGCGATGTTCAATATCTTTTTAAAGAGAAATCCAATGTAGAAGTAGTGGAGGCTGAAAATGTTAAACTCAAAATTCCAGAATACAATGCAGCTATACAACACCATAGTGCTGGAATATGGTAGAGACCTGGTTCGATCTATGAGATGATGGCACTGATGATAGTTTTAGCATGAAAATTCAAGCTTTAGAACCTGATCTGTTTGAGCAGAGTGTACAGATCAGCAGGTGAGAGCTGGACAGACTAAAGGACTAAAGTACTGCTGCATTGGCCTTTTTAGGTAGAGAGGTAAAGTGAGGGCATTGTGGGTAATGTAGGAAATTGTTAACCAAAGAGAAACTAGACAAAATAACATTACAAAATAAACCACTGTTGCCACTGAAAGTCAGGTTAACACTTTACTGTAGGGTGTTGCCATATGACAACAATTAATTTATCTCCAATTTTTTGATAGGCAATAATACAAAACTGTAACTGGAAAAAGGGGGCTTTAACTTTGACATAACAAAACAATGCCATATCACATGACCAGGAAGTGCTGTTTGCATCAATTTTTTGATATTTAGGCAAAACTACTTAAATGGAAGAAAAAGTCATTTAAACAAGTTTATATATTTAGAATATTCTGTTAAATGGTAAAATGTAATTGTTGCCATATACCAAAAACATGCACTAATTTCTGTGGTATGTGCATTCATGAATTGATACAGACCTACTCTACACAGCAAAAAAGGACACTAGGCTTCTCTAATAGTATATTTTCTTTTTTTTCCCCCCACTTTCAAAGTAAGAAAAACTTGTAATTTCAGACATTTTGCAATTGCACCTTATTTTCTAAATTTTATGTTTCAAGCGAAAGAATTAAGAATTCAAGAGATTAAAAAGATACTTCACCCAAAACATATTTGGATCTCATTTTTGTATGTATTTTGAGTGAGTCAATCCATCCACATTTTTACAACTGTAATTCCTTTCTAGAAAATATAACTTTTACATGCTTACTAGGTGGCAAAAAAAAAAAAAAAAAAAAATCTCAGTCTCATACATTTTGTGTTATTTTTGACTATATGATACTTTCCACCATTGCACATTGATGCCATACAGCAACAATTTACCAACTACCCCACCCTAAAATAATTTCAAAATTTTAAAATATATTTTTATTACATGAACTAATTCAAGTAATAAAAATCCATAAAAAAATTCATGCAGTAGAGGGTTAATTATAAAGGTTATTATGGTTGTTCAGGGTGGAGTTCAAATCAAATGCACCCCTTAATTACAACTGAGTGCAAAAGGTTATGCACACAAAGAAATTTAATTTATAGCAAAGATGTTTTATCAAATATCAGTATGTTAAAATACTGAAAGTAGACAAATCATATTCCTGACATTTCTCTTCTCAATCCATTTCATGCTGCAGTAGTCCTATTGTGGCAAATTACCACTAAATTACAATAGTGAAATTTGTCATGTATTTTATTTAGCATAGGTTTTTAGCATGGTTTGTGCTAGACATGATCTCTCTTCAACTTTAACAGGCATTTGCAAACACTGAAGACGTTCGCTTTGCCAAAACTCCTGAGGAGAAGAAAAAGATGCTGCGGGTGAATGATGATGTGGAACGTGTGCGAAGGTCTAACATCTCTTAGACGTATATCAAATGTTTCAAAAACAATCAAATTTGAGTCTATTGTGTGAAAATAAGCTTTGCTTTGTGTCTCCAGATGCCATCAGAATGACCTGGAGAACATTGTTCCCTTTCTGGTGATAGGCTTGCTCTACACTCTGACAGGACCAGAGCTTTCCACCGCTCTGCTCCATTTCCGCCTGTTTGTAGGGTCACGTTTTGTCCACACAATATCGTATGTGATGGCACTGCCTCAGCCCAGTAGGGGTCTGTCCTGGATAGTGGGCATGGGCGTTACTTGCTGCATGGCCTACCACATCCTCACCATTGTACTGCGGCTGTAGGGAGAATCCCCTGAGGAACGTCACCAGACACCAGACCTCTTTCATGTCTTATCCATATACTACTTTTAATGCAGCACTGTATAAATTTCTATTATAAAATGAAATATATAGTGTATTGGCACTACATCCTATACTATAACATCAAGTGTAAACTCTATTATACTATTACAGTTACTTCATATTAACCTAGAGGTTATCCAATCTATTTTTAGAGGACTGCTGTTGCAGTTATTAGGTGTTTCACACCAATGGGGGTGAATACTTATGCAGTCACAACTTTAACGTTTATTATTTGTAAACAGTTTTGCTAATGATATGGAATTTTCCCCCTACTACAATATTATGGGCTTCTTTCTGTATGTTCCTGACATGAATCCCAATTAAGTCCATTTCAATTCCAAGACGTAACACAAAAAAATGTGAAAAAAGATCAAAGTGGGTTAATACTTACGTAAGCCACTGTATGGGCAGTACAGTAACATGCCAGTGGAATATTATCTAATTGTATTATTTTAATTAAACTGGAAAAAAAGCCTAAAATTTGCAATATTTTTGCAATATTAACTATGGAACATAACTGTCGTAAGTGACGGTACTCTAAACAGTCTACAAATTAGTCATACAATTTCATAACAACAATATCCCAGCCCTAATATAAAACTGGAAGAGTTTGCATCACATTTCTGAATGTGATATAAATATACTCAAATATCTTCACCTCCAATCTCTTTCATATTTGCTGAGCAACCTTTAGATTCTCTCAGTTAGATTATTGGAATATGTTATAAGTAATATGATCAAAAGCTGCAACAATGACATAAAACATATAGAACTGTATATTCCAGGGAGCAGGCTAACACATTTGCCACAGGAACAAACCCTTCATATAGTAATGATCAGATTTCTCAGATTGCATGGAACCCAAGATGAATCTTTAAATTAAGATATTGTTCACAGGTGAAGCCCCTGGAGACAAACACCTATTTTTCTAATAACCATCTTAGTATTATCAACCATTATTCAAAAGGTAAAACATCTAATAAAATATCAGGTATCTAATTATTCTGTATGTGAGTTGTCTTTTTGAGATGTCCGTTTGATCAGAGCACATTATAAAGAAATACATGATAAGTGCAAAAAGCCCTTGCTGTGAACAGGTAAAGTGTTTTATGAGCTGTGTACTGATTCCTTTTTTTTGACTGAAAATTAATGTGTAAAAGTATTTGCAGTTTAGGAAGGCTTTGGAATATTACGAAATAGACCAACATTGTTTTTTGGAGTCCAGTGTGACTTAAACCTAAGCCTGACATAACAGAACATTAAAATGTCATGCTAACATAAGTGATGTGTCCTGTGTCCACTAGAGGGAGGTGTTTGAAAACCCAATCTATTTTCAACTGATCACAGTACACAAAATACGGGGCATGTGCCAGCCCAAAGACTTGATCGTATGAACTTTCACATTTCCCTCCTAAAGAGTCAAAGTTTCAAATACATGAAGATCGTTCCACGAATTAGTGAATGCCGAGGGCATGGCTACAAGAAGAAGTTCAGAAGAGCACATTTTTCTTAGGTATACTCGATAAGGCTCCAAAATTTGCCATGAAGAATGTGCTCCTGTTTGCACAAAAGATAATCAAATGTTCCAGGGCTCTGGTCCTCATGGCCTTTTGTTTGTAACAAATTCAACACTGCTATTTAGTTCCAAGGCTAAAAAACAGGCCATAGAGAGGCTTCTGTTCATTTCTTTTGTGTTTTTGTCCAGATCCGGGGCAATACCTCAGCCAACTCAAGCATTTTACAGTCCTGGCAGTTGAGGAACGCCTAACCTTGCTCAATGATCAGTAGTTACCGAGCCTCCTACTCTGTCTATGGCACTGGGGCTCAGCTCTATATGCTCCTGGTTGCAGCTGATCTTTCAGAGAACTGGCTTGGAATTTGCTTTTTTTGACCTGTTTCTTGAAAACTGTGCTGCACCTAATAGCTTCATGGTAGCGTGTCGTATTCAGAGAGACATTCAGATGTACAGATGAGAACACAGATGGACTGCTTGTGCACCTCCATGCCTGTCAGAACATTTCCTCGCTCTTTGTCTCTGTATTAAGCAGACATCATATATTTCTCAGATCTGCCCGCTGCCTTATTGTTCGGGTTATTAACTGTACAGGGGCTTAATTAGGCAGAACTTCAAAGTGGTGGCGCAGGCTGGTGCTGAGGTGCGGCAGAGATTTATATCACACAATGGCTCCCCGGCTCCTGAAAAATTAATGAATGCTTAGCCGAGATCCGACTTAGAGCCGACACTCTGCATTATAAATCAATTTGAGTTTGAGCCTTGCTGTCTGCTGCCCGCTGGACCTCGCAGAGCGGACGATTCGAGGGCACATGCTGATTGCAGGTGATGGTTCCATGGCGGCTGATTCTGAGGTAATATGTGGACTGCTGGTGCTTCATCCAGCTCAGGTTGATATGATGAAACTGGCCCCAGTGTACCTGAGGCCAGTCTATAATGGTCACAGTCAGACACACACACACTTGCTACGACCTATTAGCTTTCAATGAGTGATATGATGGAGTAGCAGTTCAAAGCTATTCTGGCTCAGCCAGTACGTAATACAAGTCTACATTCACCTCAGTCAGACTTTTTCACTATGAATAGTGGGTTTTTTTTCCCCATGTTGTTCCTTTGAGATCTGCAACAAAAAACGTTGTCATCCTGAAGCCTCGATTACACCATATGACAGCTGGTAATATCTTTCTCAGGTACAGATTACTGGGTTTAGGTCACAATTTTGCCATTTGCTGTCTTTACTCAGTTAAAAGAAGGGCAAAATGTCCTCTTCTTCCATGATGAACCAGCCACTAGATACTGTAGGTCCGTGGATTGAGGTCTGGGCTGTGCAACCAACAGTTTGAAAATACATCCAAGGAGATTTGTCAGGTCCTTTGTCTTGCAGTTTAAAAAGCAAGAACTGTCTTATAACTGCCTCTAACTAAATTACAAAATCCATTTAAAAAAACCCCCTGCAAACTTCAGATGTTAATATTTGAAATGCACAGACAGAAATCAGTTGCTTAGTCATATCGAAAAATGCCATATGCTAACTGGACTGTCAACCCACATCTGGTTTAGAAGATCTTCCTCCAGGAAAACACATAAACTGAGTTCCCATAGAGCACACAGCATTACACTCACCCCTTTCCTGTAAAACCCCACAGGATCAGAGTGGTGTGAACTCTGCTCGTATGTTTCAGGTGGAGATTAGGAGTGCTGTTGCGGAGCTTGCGTTCAACTTGGCTGGGGTCAGCAGATTGCTTATGCTGATCGCAGTGATTGGAACTTGGGTGATTAGCATAAGCAATTTAAATGGTATTGATTTAACCTCACGGCTCCAGTAATTGAACACCCAGACCAAGCCTCCCCACCCTTTTCTCACGCTCTCTCTCTCTCGCTCTCTCTTTCTGTTCTCTACATCTGTTCCTCTTACAGAACTCATTTTCCTGCATGGTTTTCTTTGTTTCACCAGTTTTAGGACTTATTTTCATGTTTTATTTTCATGTAAATAAACAGAATATAATTGAGTTTAGCTAATAGTAATTTTATGAATAGAGGGAACTACATTCAATATAAGTCAATATAAGAGATTACTATTAAGATTTCCTAGATACATTCACACCCCTGTCAACAAGGTTAATTGGGGCATTTCAGGCCATATTGGTACCAATGACTGTACAGTACTGTGCAGATGTCTTAAAAATCCCACATTGTTAGAAATTTTGGCTTACATACCTATTTTATGCCTTACAGCTGTATGTATGGTGTATCACATGTTCTCCTTATGTTTCTGTGGGTTTCTGCCAGGTTCTCAGGTTTTCTCCCATCTTTCAAAAACATGCCAGTAGCTGGATTGTCTGTGCAAAATTGCCCCTAGGTGTTTATATGAGTGTGTAAATGTGTGTATGCATGGTGCCCCTGCCTATTCCTGCCTCACACCCAGTGTACACAACCAGTGGATAGACTGCGGTGCTACCTACTGTATTAATGTGTCAGTAGAAAAGAAAAATATATATTTGATTTCCAAACATTATCCATCCATCCATTACACCTGGGGAGCCAGGGGCTATCCCAGGGAACTTGGGGCACAAGGCGGAAGACACCCTGGACAAGGTGCCAACCCATTGCACACACTACAGACAATTTGGAAATGCCAGTCAGCCTACAACACACATCTTTAGACTGGAGGAGGAAACCAGAGTACCCAGAGGAAACCCCCAAAGCATGGGGTGAACATTCAAGCTCTGCACACAGAGGGCAGAGGTTTGATTTGAACCCCCAGCCCCAGAGGTGCAAGGCAAACGTGCTAACCTCTAAGCCACCGTGAGCCCCCACTTCTGAACATTATTTTAAAACAAATTCTAAGTTTCAGAGAGATTTTTTTTTTCTTAATAAAATGACCATATTACTAGATCACCATTTTCATAAAAGCATCATCTGTCTGGGATTTTACCTGCAGAGATTAAAGAATTGTAGCAAGTAGCAAGAATCCTGAAGCAACCTAGCAGCCCATTTCCTTAGAAATGAGTTCTTACGCACTTTTAAATGGAAAGAACTATGATTATGACTAAGACTTTATATAATTTGTTTAGAAGTGCCTAAAACCTTTGCAGAATACTGTATATGTTTATATATACATATTCTCCCATGGTATGTTTACATACAAATGGTATTAAGGCCAGTGTGTGATGATTTTGGCATGTAGCTGCCATGATGATGCTCTAAGCTTCCACTGCTTGTTACTCATGCTAGCTACACACAGGCAAAATTTGGACACTGAATATGTCTTGGCTGATCAAATACATTTGAGATAAGTGGATAATTTGTGTAAATTAGATTTTTTTTTTTTTCTCCCTTAGAATCATTCCATTTACATTTCACGTCTGGGTCTCCCATTTCATTAAAAAAGCATGGACGAAGCCGTTGGACTGCTCCTTGGTGTAACTCATCTGGACAAGAATAATTAAAGAAAACACTATTTCATCAGAACCCCTGACCAGATAACTCCTCCCAAATGTAATAACCCTCAAAGTTACGTCTTTAAATCGAAGGCCTAAATTAGCTGATTGTCATAATTTGGCATTTAGATAACATTGACTGAATATAGTGAGGTGGGAAACAGGACAAAACACAGCACTAATGACATTTCATTTTATGAAAGGTCCATCAAACTATGCATTGTGTTATCTGTGAGAATCCACTGACAGTGCCATTACGCTGAGTTATATTTGGTGCTCTGATCAATTAATGGATGGAGAAATGTCCACATGGGAGAACAAGCTGATGCATTCTTCATTTTCCTACCGACGCTCCTCGGGAGAGTGTGCAAATTTCATGTTTTAATATTTTAGCGCTCTGACTTAGCTTTAGACTTCTCGCCAGGTAACACACTAGATCATCCTGACATTCCAAAGTACTAAAACCTTTGGAATAAAGTGTTTTTTATTCGGTTCTATTAACATAATTTATGCTTGTCAGGGAGCCCACCTAGGTAGAAGTTGAGTGGGGGGGTACCACCATATTTCATTCCTTCCTCTGTGTGTGTGTGTGTGTGTGTGTGTGTGTGTGTGTGTGTGTGTGTGTGTGTGTGTGTGTGTGTGTGTGTGTGTGTGAAAGAGAGAGAGAGAGAGAGAGAGAGAGAGAGAGAGAGAGAAAGAGAGAGAGAGAGAGAGAGAGAGAGACAGAATGCACGAGAGAGAGTGCAAGAGAGAGAAACAGACAAGATAACAGCTGTCATGAGATGTGAAGTAGACATTCGACTTCATTACTCAACCCTGAAACATTGATGAGGGAGAGAATGGACTCAAATGAGAGCCAGCCATCACTATTTGGGTGCCTGGTAACAGTGAACAGCACTTGCTCTTCTGCTAGATACACATTCTCGTAATTCTTCAGCACTGCTGAGATTCTATCATGCCCTTAATCAGAGGCTTTGTAATTGGTGGATTTCAGTAAAAGCCTTGAAGACATAACTATGAAGACATGCAAACTGAGATTTCCACCACTGAAATAGCCTACCATGGTTTTAGACCAGCTGTGGCAACTGTTTGTAGATTGCCAGCCTAAGCATCTAAGCGTCCATCCATAGATTGACCAATATATTACATATTTACAGTCACCCCAGAATTATTGACACCCTTCTTCAGAAGCTGTACTCATAATACTTTCCATTTAAGCAACAATCAACACAAGATGGATTTTGACCTGCACATGTGAGAAAATTTACATAAGCAGCTAAAATATCATTAAGCATAATCCTGACCATAGTAATAAAAAACAAACAAACAAACAAACAAAAAAAATAAACCTCAGAAGATTTCCAGGAAAATCCCCTTCATTTATTAATTCCTTCAAAAAGCAATTGCTTTTTCCTGGGCCGGGTCACGGTGGATCCAGAGCCTGTCTCAAGGAACACTGGGTGTGAGATGGGAGTACACAAGTCCATTGCAGAGCACCACGTACACCCACATTCACACACTCATTAACACCTAGGGATAATCTAGACTAGATAATCCACCTAATTTTTGAGGAGGACAGAAGATACTGGAAGAAATCCTCATGTACACGGGGGGAATATGAGAAACACCACACAGTAAGCTCAGGATCAAATCAGGGACCCTGGAGCTATATGCCACCATGCTTTCCTCTACAAATGTTATCCAAGAACTTCTTTGGCATTAGAAAGACAGCATTTCTCAATCACCAATTTTACAATCACCTCCTCCTTTGCATCTGACCACAATGTTCTCTGATTGGTCAGTCAGAGAAATCAGTTGTTAGACAAATTGGGTGATTAAAAACTATCGTTCTCTCTAGTGAAAGCTAAATGTCTGATTAGTGAGACCCCTGCATTGCTGATACATCATTAGAGGCTTACTATTGTTAGCAAGCATCATTAATATCATGTTAATCATTAATGTTAAAATTTCCAGTTCAGGTTTTGCAGTATTCTACATTAGTACAGAATAGGTCTACAATTGCACTTACCTTTTAACCATTTCATGATTAGCACTTGTAAAGAGGCCAGAGAGAATAACATGTGGCACATATGTGATTTATTTGGCAATATTGTTGTATCGATTCGAGAAAATTAGTTTTTACACCATTTTATTTTTGTCAACACGCTGAGCTGAGGAAGCCTATATGCTGCTGCTCCTGCAACACCAACATCAACATGCTTCATGAGCCCACTGGGCCTGTTTACATCACACACGAGTCCTTGTCATATAGTAAAGGTCTAAAGATCTGTGTGATTTAGCCTTGCTCCCAATACAAACTGATTGTGTGTACGTGTGTGTATGAACATTTGGAACACTAGGTGTAAAAAACGAATCACTGTACACTGTGCTATAGGTCCGATTTAAACATTTCATTAATTTAGTGACATAATTTTGATGTATTCTTTCCTGAAGGTCAAGAAAAAAATGCAGGAAACAATCTTTAACTCACATATTTAAATCAACATAGACACAGAGTAAGATATACTCATCACATTTAAAAATAGTGAATGAAACACATGCACTGGACGGCACTGGACGGGCAGGCGAGCGTTTTCTCCACACACTGATTGAACTAGAGCTATTCAGAGTGGCTGTTTAGAGCTCCACTGTGTCCTGAAGGAAAATCAATAACCAAGAGGCAAGCTAATTAACTGTAAATCATTTAACCCTGTCTCAGCAGTACATGAAATGT
The DNA here is from genome assembly GCA_023630585.1 of Cranoglanis bouderius. Classification (NCBI taxonomy): domain Eukaryota; kingdom Metazoa; phylum Chordata; class Actinopteri; order Siluriformes; family Cranoglanididae; genus Cranoglanis; species Cranoglanis bouderius. Next base: position 24,065,677 of record CM042538.1, read on the forward strand.
GGCCATTATGAGTAGCAGAGTTAATAATAGATAAATCTGCCTCCTTTTATGAATGAAATAAAAATTCACCATCTGATAATATAAAGAGTAAAGCGGACTGGGATTTCAATCATGTTGGAAATATGGACTCTCTCCATCCTTGACGTTCCTGTCAGAACAGTAAACATGTGATTTAGCAGTTAGGAAGCGTGGCATAATCATCAGTCAGGGTGGTTCCATGATTGGGGTGCCATTACATTTACATGTACAATATGTATGTTAGGTTAAAAGACATTTTAAACATAGGTAAAATGTTCATCAAAAACAAAATATTGTGTTTCAAAATATTTCTTTTCAAGAAAACCTACAAAATCTACAGTGCTGTCCCAGTCACACTGTAACTCCACTTTACCTTGAAATACAATCATTAAAATACTTTCAAATCTTATTCTTTTTTGCATTAGTGTGTGAATCCATATATCATCACATGCTTGAAACATCCTTCTCCATGAGTCACCCATTAAAGGTTATGAAAAATGTACATTCACAACTCATAATTCAGCAATTCTACCTGAACACGTTAACCCCTATGAAATATTTGGTATATTCCACAAGTCACGTGTTCAACAGGAGGTTACTGTACATCATCTGAATTTCGTGACATTCATGGGAGGAAGAAAGTAAGTTCTCTCCTTCTTTTTTATTTATTTATAATGATAATGCAATATTGCCTGACAAGGTCACTTTGAATGTATAACTCTGGTACCCAAATTATAGACTGAAAATAAATTCTTTAACAATTATAACCCATCCATCCATTTTCTGTACCGCTTATCCTACACAGGGTCGCAGGCAAGCCTGGAGCCTGTCTCAGGGAACTTGGAGCACAAGGCAGAGGACAGGGTGCCGACCCATCGCAGGGCACATTCGCACACACACTCACACACTACGGACAATTTGGAAATGCCAATCAGCCTACAATGCATGTCTTTGGACTGGGAGAGCAAACTAGAGTACCCGGAGGAAACCCCTGAAGCACAGGGAGAACATGCAAACTCTGCGCACACAGGGAGGAGGCGGGTATCGAACCCCCAACCCCAGAGGCGTGAGAATGTCATTAATGTCCTCATGTCATTAGCATGGACATTAATTAACCATATTTTGTGTATAAAACTCAACTCTGTCAGTCATTTAAGAGCAAACTGCAGCCATTATCAACAAATTAGCCTTGTAAAAATCAGAAATCGATGCCTGGTATTTTTATTTTTTATTTTTACAATTTTTACAAGATTTACATTGTTTTTATTTTAAAGATTCGCATCATGGAATCACATCCATAAGTTTTAAATGAATTTTTATTAAATATAATTCTGGCACTCAGACAATATTGGAGATTACCCCAATGCGAACTCTGCACCAAATGTACGTGCTTTGATGCATTCTTGACATAGCTGAAAAGATGAACCTGTAAAAACTCCAAACTTCAGTTTGAGACTGGGGAGCCAGGGAAAGAGGGAGATGGAGACTCAGTGCAGAACGTCCAAACAGAGATTTATTTGGTGTGCGTATACTGGGCTCTCCCTCACCCTGTGGCACTTGACAATCAATAATTGAACAGACCGAGGATAATAGCTTCCACACACACACACACACACACACACACACACACACACACACATGCACAGAGAGAGAGACTGTGTTTTCTCCCAAGCACACAGGAACATAGATGAAACTCATTTGCTTGAATACCAAGCAGAACATCTCGGTGGCCTGCACATTAACTTGTGTCCGTACTGATTTGCATAATCATGACTTTAAACAAGTCATTTATGCTCTTGAATTGTTCGCTTTTATACATCCAGCACATCGTAGCCATCTAGACAGCACTACGTCATGTTTTCAAAAATGGCCCCTAATGTTTTACCTTGAAACCCTTCCCACCACCTTGGCTAATGGTCTCTTTAATGGTAACTTGAGTTTAGTCGAGTGCAATAGTACGCTCCGGCTCCAGCTGTGCAAATCGTGACACAAACAATGGCAGAATTTCTTCCTGGAGATCAATTGGGAGGTACTCAGAGAGGAGAGAGGCAGGTGATGATGGCATGCCGTTAAGTGCACAGCTTGCGAAAGCCTCCCGGAGCTGCGAAAAAGGCTCCATTATTTTAGGGTAAAGAGGGGTGAAACGCAGAGAGGCACTTTTCTGCTGTGAGTTGGACTTAATGCAGTGCAAATGGGCTTGAGTGCGTTGTCACCTTTGGGCTTGATGCACTGACAGACACAGCACACTTTTTTCCCCCATGCACCCCTGTTCTCTTAGTGCTTATAATCGACAATGGCTGCAAGATTGTGTAACTACACTCTCTCCATTGTTTGCAAAATAACTAAGTGTTGCATAATTTTTTTGAGGAGGAAACCAAATGTTCAGACATCTATGTTTGCCAAACAGAAATCTCTTAAGTATTAAAAGTGGAGTTGTACCTGTCAATCAACAAAAACTGTTCTAATTAACAGAAAGAGATTTACATCAGGGTGCCATTTGTGTCCCACATATATTACATTTACAAATATAAATGAGGTAAAAGACATTGTAAACATAGGTAATGTCATTCACAACCATGCATAAGTCAGATCTTAAAACTTACAACTTCAACAGCACTTGCACTTACAACCTGTTCCAGCCCACTATAAGTGCATTTTACCTTAAATTATACTGTAATTATTAAATAGTTTTATTTTAATATTTAGGCATTACTGTTTGAATCCATTTAATATCTCATGCTTGAACCATCTTTTTCCATGAGTCATCCATTATAAGGTATACAAAAATGCGCATTTAATTTAAGTAGCATTCACTCAACCCTGCTACACGAACATATGAAATGTATTATTGTATTTTATTATTATGAAATATTTGGAAGTGACATGTTCAACAGGATGTTGCATCATACGAAGAAAAAAAGTAAGGTTGCTCATTCTTCTAACTTTATTTTTTGTCATATTGAGTGATGAGGTCTCTTTAAAAGTGCAACCCTGTTTTCCAAAAATAAATCTTTCGATTATATTTAATGCCCTCATGTCATCAGAATGGATGCTGTTAAGCGCATTTTGCTCATTCTATGCTAAAATGCTCAACCCTGCTCCTCATTTAAGAGGAAAAATGCAGACATTATCAGCAAAGAAACCTTGTAAAGAAAAAATGAGATTGTTGACTAGAATGGGTTTTAATGGTTAATGCATGTTTTTTTTAATTAATTAGTTTTAGGGGTTAAATGGCACTCCAATTGTGGAATCACCCACATAATTCATGTTCAAGGCTGTGCGTTGAGCAAAACCATGTAAAAATGTTCAAAATGATTGCTGTGAACTAGAATAGGAACTTGAAATGAAGGAGAAGAGATGAGAGTGAGAGAGCGCAGTTATATTCCGTGTGCTTATTTCGTTACTTCTCACCAACCTTGGCAGCGAGTCCAGGGTACAGGCCAGGAGATTAATTTTTGACGATGCGATCGATCGAGGGAGAATTTTTTTCCCACCTCCCTCCCGTCTTCCTGACACAGACACATCTAATTTGCTGCTTATCTTATACTTATTGAGTTTTGAGCATTGTTAAATCATACCTTTCAGCTGTTTAATTTCACCTAGCGCCTCTGCCTGCAGCCCCCCAAGTGTACACAAACACTTTATATCTCCCCCGCCCTCAAAAACAGGCGAAGAGGGAGCGAGAAAACGAGGCACCCAAGGGGTGATGAGAACCGTTCTCCTTCTAATACAACCTCCACCTCCCTTTCTAGCTCACTTTCATGGCTGAGGAGCCTCTTATGAAATGCTGATGTGGATTCCCCCTCCTCTCCTCTCCGTTCGTTCCCTCTCTCTTTCTCTCCCTCAGGTCTTTCTTCTCCATCTCTTCCCCGTGGCAATAGATCAGATTTCCTCTGGGGAAATCATTACTTGGCATCATTACCATCTCCAACACTTTTATCTACTGGGCCTTGTTTCCACCTCATCACTTGATTAAGTTTAGGGAGGAGAGTCGTGGAGAAAGAGGGAAAGAGAGAGAAACTTAAATGCCAACTGTAATAAATAGACCTTGAAGGACCCTTTTGATTGGGTGCTGTTTGGGTGCCAGGCTACTAGTTATTTATCGTCCAGAATAACCTTTAGCCCTAAACACTCACACACACACACACACACACACGCACAAAACATATTGTAGGTGAGGATTAGGCCTAGCAGATGTTCATCCTCTCTTTTAATTAGCAGTGGTAATAAATGTCGTGGCCTGCTGATTTGGTACATACCATTTGTTCCAAACAGTCCTAATTAGCTCTTGCTGAGCCCAAATTTTCTTTGGATTTTAATATTAAATAAATAATTACAAAACATACTTTATCATAACATGTAGTGATTATCAATGTTTAGGTACTGTTATATTTAAGAATAATTCATCCATCCATCCATTTTCTGTACCACTTATCCTACACAGGGTCGCGGAGAGCCTGGAGCCTATCACAGGGAATTCAGGGCACAAGATGGGGGACATCCTGGACAGGGTGCCAACCCATTGCAGGGCACAATCACACACAACAGACAATTTGGAAATGCCAATCAGCCTACAACGCATGTCTTTGGACTGGGGAGAAAACTGGAGTACCCGGAGGAAACCCCCAAAGCACGGGGAGGACATGCAAACTCTGCGCACACATGCCGGATTCAAACCCCAAACCCCGTACATGCTAACCACTAAGCTAAAGCTAATGATAAACAGATTAAAAAAAAAAAATGCTGATTTTTTTTTTTAACAAAAGATCAAAAGGTTAAACAATAAAGATAGTTTTTCACATCCTTCTTTGCTCATATTTACCAAAGGTGTGAATATTACTGGAGGGCACTGTAACTTTATTTAACATTTATGGAAGGAGTCTGTAAATTTATTTAACATTTATGGAAGGAGTCTCGAGTGTCAGCACTTTGTAACAGTTTTTCTATAAAGTTTTGGGAGGCATGAGGGAGGAGTCTGCACTTTCTGGTTTCTCCATAACATAACATATGTAGCTGTGGGTTGTTTTGTTGTATTAACATCAAGAGAGAGGATAAGAGAACAACTGTTTATAGCTGTTATAATGTAAGCGATAACAGGAACTAGCTGACTCACTCACGAACGCTCCATAAAGTTAAACTGTAAATAGTAAAAAAGTGCGGCATTACACTCTTTAATAAATTAAACTAACTTAAATTAACATTTTTTCATAAGGCGACATTTATTTAACATTCATGGACGGAGTCTCCAGTGTCAGTGTTTTGTAATGGTCCGTAATTCTTCTACCACAGAACAGAGCATTTTGCATTTTGCATTTTTTTCTGTAACATAACAAGCTGCAGTTTCTTGCATTTTCTTTTCTTATGAAGTCACGGTAAGTCGTGTGTTATTATATAACATATTATAATAGGTTTACTAGTGCTGTATACTAACATTATGAAGTCATACCCTCATGTGTTATGCATGCAAATAGAACTATGAGCAATTATATAGGTGTATGACAGGCATTATAAGGTATTATGTGTGCTAAGTAACATTTTTAACAAATGAATTTATAATGTATTATGAATACAGGGTTCATAGAATGCTTGCATAATCAATAAGTCAAAGTGCTGATTTATTCCCGCTGTCTGAGAAAGTCTACATAATTTATTCATGCGAAAAACCTTTTATTGTTTAATATTAGACTCCTGTTATACAAGCACCTAAGAAACACTCACTCATTTTTTTCAGCACTTGCTTGGAGGTTAAGTAAGACATACACAAAGACAAAGACACACACAAACAAACAAACACGCACATACACACATAATCCATCCCACGTATCTGACCTGCAGCTGTTTGTATCCACAATGCACAGCATGCGTGTGGGCGAGCTTTCCCAAGGAGTCGCAGGTCACAAGTCGAGGCGGAAAAATGAATATCTTTCTTCACCTTTACTAATGTAAACATAGCTAACTGACAAAGAAACAAGAAAACAAACAGGAACTCAGAACGGACAGCAACTTCCTTCATAGTTGTTGAGTAGGGATACTGGCTTTGAGAGGTTTTAGCTGGGATGCGATGAGGCCTGCACTGATGTGCGTGAAGTGTGATGGCAGGTGGTAATTGCACAGATCTTTGTTTCAGGATACAGCTGACTGGCAGGATCTATTGGCTGTGGGTCTCCTGAGTGGCCATTAGGAGCTCTTCTGATTATGCTCAGCACTCAGTTTGAAAGAATTTCAGCTAACACACCAACAGCAGGCACATCCAAACCCACAAGCTAAAGGTGAAGGTCAGAAAGGGGTCAGGGCTTTTTGATGTTTGGATTGTGTTTGCCAAGCCTACTCAACTTGTGGTGGAGAAACTGTTGGTTTGTTCCTACAGATGCTCAGGCACAAACATAACCTTCAGCTGTTGTATACATAAGACCCCCCCCCCTCCTACCCTCCCACCTTACCCCTGCAAATAAGACCATAAAAGCCAGGAGTCCAATTATCCACCTGACATAAAGCTCTTATCCACTGGAGGATACAGGCTGACATACTGCTACAGCTCCGAGCTCACTCTCAAGGCCATAGGTAGACAATAGGCTGTGCTATGTGCTAATACCTAGCAGATACACACTCTGCCCATCTCGTTCATCACCACTTTTCAGCATTTGTGACTGAGATAACGAGCCCATCATCTTCCAATAGCCCTCTGAGGACAGCGCATGTTTCTCAGCCGAGCGAGGGAGAGAAGTAAGTTTGCGTTCGTCCTCACCAACCCGAAAAACAGGAAATTGCCTTGTATCTCGTCTTTGAAGGATCCTGTGAAGGTTACAGTTGGCAGTAATGCGGTTTCCGCAACCCTGCTGAATACAATCATCTCTCCAATTCAAGATTAGGCTAAATGGAAATGGTGTGCAATAAACAAACAAGACTGCTATAAGGACTGATGGGTTTCTAGCTGTGAAAGTGGCAATAAGTGTGTTCACCAAGGCACCTAAAAACAGCCACGTACTACTGTGGAGATGACTTGCAAGAGTAGACTAATTAAAACAGCTGTGCAGTTCCACAAAGCAAATCCTGAAAATATATAAGATGAAGATGTCGAGTGTTATTTGGCAGGTGTATTTGTATTTGTATATATATGTGTGTGTGTGTGTGTGTGTGTGTGTGTGTGTGTAAGAAAGAGAATACAGTATGTTGAGTATGTAGCCAATGATACAGCATGGGTATTTCTTAGTGGCCTAAGCCTGATGCATCTGGTATAGGTTAGTGTGCCACATCAAAGGGAAAACTTCAGAGAGGCGTATGGCCTCTGAATCTCCCACATCCCATCTCCCTGAGTCATTTGCCCCGTGCTATGCTATCCAGAGCACATTCCTGATAATGGCAGGCAGCCTTTGTAGATCGCTCAGCACAGATAACACATTGTACATTCTTTAAATGACACATCAGTAGACGTAGGCTCATGGAAGAAATTGCTAGTGGCATTTGAGTGTGTTCTAGGTGAAATAACTCCCCTTCATCCAGACTTCCAGTTTATTACGTGAGCCACTTATGTCAATCCACAGAGGTAATACTGATTTTTTTTTAAAAATGGACCAGGACGTTGTGCGCGTGCATGTGTGAGGTCAGGTGCACGAGTGTCACAACAATCATCTTGATCGATTTGATAGCTGCCAAATTACTGAAAGGCTTTGGTCTCGTGCCATGTGCTGGGTTTATCCGAGTTTAAGATGATAATTCCTTGAGCTATAAAAAAAAAAGCAGATTTGATCTCATCTGTCAACCATGAAAAAAGGCAGACTCTGAACGTAGGCAGCACTCCTTGATTCAGAAAGATTTACATTTCTGCTCTACTTCTAAGGATTGGCACGATCTCAAAGAAACTGCATTCGGAGTATCATTCACTCACAATCATTAGCTGTTTTAAGCATGTTTATTGCCAATCAGTGATCTCTGAATCCACGATAGCACTTACCACTGCACACTGTAACTGGAGGCTTGCAAATGTATCTTCTTTTGCCACACAAATCTGACCCAAAATACCCAAGTCTATTATCGCTGCAATAAAGAGATAATGACCCAACAGTGGGAATACATTTGCCAGCGCACCATCTCTACAAAAGGGGCTGAAGGATAAGGAGTCATTAAAGCAGCGTTATCTGGTCCAGATAGCATTGGCATGTCTATGTAGATCATTATTTTCACCCCTGGAGCCGTTTGCCAAACGAGGAGAGTCGGGCTATTGGATACGCGGGCTGATGCACACACACTGGGGTCAGAGACAGCATGGGGATGAGGCCGCTAACGATACATGGCCTGGAAGTTAATGCACTTTCTAAATGTTCCTAATGATTTTCTGGAAGAAACTTGCATGATTTTTCCCCTGCTCGTCTTCCTCTGTGCTTCATCGACTTTTTGTTTGCTGAGGGGGGGGTGAGGCTTTTTTTTTTTTTTTTTAATCTTTAATCTTTCTTTTCTATTTTTATCTTGCTGATCTTTAACAAATGCCCAGGCGAGTAGCAAAGGTCTGATACAATAACAACAGCATGTTAAATAAGATGCCGTACACGCTGCCTCTCCGCGTGCACTCGGCGTATTGGCTGCTCATCAGTGCAAGTCTCTCAGAGAATAAAAAGAAGTGATGAAACATGTCTTTGTTCACAGAGACAGAAAAGTTATAAGGTGAGACGTTTGGGAGGTGGAGAATGCACTAGGGAGCTCTGGAACTTTCTTCCCAAATGCAGTAATAGCAGCTTTACGTCTCATAACCTTGGATGATTCAAAGAAGCTCTGCAACTGTGGAGTTACAAAGACTGACATGATGTAAGGAAATTTAGGAAGTGACAACACAATACACCAAAGTTTGCCACTATTAGATAGCGTTGCAGTCACAATACTATATGCTACTCTTATTGCATATAAGCACTAACATCACTAGTCTTCATAAGGATACATGACATTATTCCTATAAGTGTATGCTAACATTCAGAACCACCCCCACCCCCACCCCCCCTCCTCATTTTGATGTCAAGTGATAGATCCTTGACCTAAGGCTGTGTTATGACATTTTCAGAGGTGACTTATGCGAGAACGTCATTGACAACTGACTCTATAGCACATTAGTTCTGTTCTGTCAGAGTCAAATATTTGGTAATGGTGTGACATAGCTGCCAAATGAGGTTAAATTGGATGGTGAGAACTTCCAAAAGATTCTCCAATGTCTCCAATATTTAACACTTTGTGGTAATAATATCAGTGAAAAATATTCGCTACACTGTGATAACTAGTGATGATTTGATAGTCAAAACACTGTAATAACAGTTACTTATTCCATATGATTTGTATGAATACTTACGACCTCATGACACCAATGACTGATTATGCGTGTATTCTCTGATGTGTATGTAGGTTTAATTTTACTATTTATTTTTATGAATGATTATTATATTTGATGGTACATTATCACCATCATGTGACTGAGCTACAGTCAGTAGTCAAGAGGTTCTGATGTAAGTCAATGAGAAAAGTGCCTTATGTTAAAACAAATCTGTGCTCTCAATTTATAGTTTTTTTTTTATTAATTTTTATTCATTCCTATTCAATACCTGCTTCAATATTCTGATTAGGGTTGCAGTGGATCTGGAGCCTATCATGTGATCACTCTGTACTAGGCAGAATACACCCCTATTGGCACTTCAGTCCATCACAAGGCTCCATACAGAGACTTAGGGGTAATTTACAGTAGCCAGTCTACACATGCATATGTTTTGGGGAGGTGGTAAGAACTCAGAGCATCTGGTGGAAACTCATACAGACATGGGGAGAACACGCAAAATACCTTGGACCTGTGAAGTAGCAATGCTACCTGCTGTGCCACCGTGTCGCCCTCACAGTTTAAAAAAAAAACAAAACAAAACAAAAAAAACTTCCAAAACACATTTTCTAAAATTATATCCTGTTTTTTCCCCCCCTAAGTTATTACCTAAGTTTTTTTTATTTTTTTATTTTTTTTTTACAAACATGTTCTCCTATTAACTGAAGAAAATGTCTGTAGAGTTGTGTTAAAGGTCTGGGAAATTGTATGGAGCTGTGTGTATAATGCTGAATGTATTCAAAGGGCATTATACAGATGGTCTTCATAGAAAGTGTTACTGTTGTTACTTGTAAAGCTGATAACAACTTACAAGTAGAAGAACATAATAATAATAATAATAATAATAATAATAATAATAATAATAATAACAATAATAATAGTATTGGATGATAATAATAAGCCAATAGTGGAATTACCTGGTTGAATGACAGCCTACATTAATCAGTGTCTTATCTCTAAACCTAGAAATATTCAGTTCAACCATGTATGATTTGAGAATATATTTGCTCATTATGTTGTACAGTTTCAAAGTATTTTTCTCTCCCACCAGTTCTTCAAGGCTTATTGTAGCTTCAGACCAATCTCTCTCTCAATTGAGGGACTTAACAGCTTGAGTCTAATCAAAGACACTTTCCCCCTCTGTGTTTCAAGCTAAAGCAATTCAATTAGTTTAATTGGTCTCCTTATTATGGGCTATAATGAGATGAGTGTGCGCCTATTGTCAAACTTTACAGGCTACTTTAAACTGCCTCCCTAATTAGAGAAAGGACTTTAATCTCACTGTTTTACTTGTACAGTAAGCCGGATTGTCGAGCATGGCTCTGGCTTTGCTTATAAGCCAAACTACAACAGGCTTTAAATGGTTCCAATGTTTGTTCTCGGTCATGACCTGCAGAGCTTGTGTAAGTATAGCATGAACTCAGCTCGTAGCTTTTACATTAAAAGCCCCAACATTTCAACAGAAGGTGATTATCTATACTCATCTACTCAGCTGATCCTCCTAAATGCACTCTAGCGCTGACAGATTCTCTTATACTCCCTGCTTTTCAGAAGAGGGAGAAAAGAGGGTGGCAATTTTTGAGTTGTGATGACAACAAAATGGCTGACAAAAATGATTGCACTTACTATCAATCATGGAGCAGAGAGCATAGCATGGTCTGGTGGCTAGGCTAATAGAGTGGTGAGTGGAGAGGCCTTCGATGGCTTCTTTGCATCTATACTTGTGCCCTTCATTGAGGCACGTAACCTAAATTGCTTCAGTAAACAGCAAATCAGGAGGTGGAAATGAATGCAGTAATGGGCAAAATCAGTTCACAGTTCACACAAGGACTGGATTAAAGTGTTGAGAATGTTGGAAGAAAGGACATCTGGCACGCAATGTTAACACAATAAAACTGTATTACATTTGTGCTTAAAATGATTACAATACAGTATGTACATGTGTCCTAAAAATAAACATCTCATGCTGAGTGACACTTAAAAGAAAATGATTTAATAGCAAGCCAAAAGGAATACTTTTATTATTATTATTTTTTTTAAATATGTACAACCACCATTTACAAATAAGTTTGTCTGTTCTTGAGGCTTTGCCATCGCTTTCAGAAAGTAACTGAAGTGTCAGTTGGATGCTGCTTCAATGCGGTACAGTAGCGTTAACATGCACTTCGACAAACTCGTCAAATCCAGTAGCTCAGGTTACACACCTCTGGTTTATGTGAGCTGACTTGTTCTTCAACATACCACAAGTGTTTGCCAGTGTGCAGTAACGAGGCCAGACTTGTGAAGTCTGGACAAGAGGCTCAGCAACTGGACAGTGATCCAATTCAAGTATAAACATGACAAGGACAAAGCCTCAATATGATGCGCAACAACAACCAAAAAAAAAAAAAGGTTCAAATAAATACGTTGTATAAAAGAAGTAAATCAGACACTATCCTCCCACCCCATATAACAAACTGACGTGCGCCAAATCCCTACAGTGTCCTGACAATGATCTCTGGAGGCTGTTTTACATAGAAAGAAAGCAGGACATGAATAATCTTAGTAATAAAGTTGCGTCAGTGTAGCAATTCCAGCAGATCTGCTGAACCAATAGGAAAGAGGTGAGAGAAAGAGCTGAGTTGTGCTCAGCTGGACAGGGCTTTTTCTCATAAAAGGAAAAGAGAAGCAAAGTAATAGAAATAAGGAAACCCCCTCAACCTGAGATCTTATATTGACATGGCTCCCTTGCTCCCAGCTGACAGGACTACATTGATACCTTTTCATCACTCAATGATTGTTTTCCCTTTTTTCATTATGGTCCTTAGCCTGAGAGTGCAATGGGGGTCAGTGGAGAGGGGTCTAAGAATATGCTTGCATTTTTTTGTGGGGTTTGATGTGTATAGGTGTGTGAGTTGTCAGGCCATGGGGTGGATTGTCTCCATGAGGCTGTGGGTCTTAGGGGCAGGGGACAGGGGAGAAGAAGGGTCATTTCAAAAGAGCCACAGCAATATCCAAGACCAGCGTCACTTTGCTCAGGGGGACTTGCAAAACCCCCTTCCCCACTCACAAAAAGTCTCTATGGCTATTCTGTACAGCAGTGCCCCATAGTTGGGTTTTCTTATGTACATTATCAAGGATAAGGGCTGGAGAGGATGGTAGTGCTTTTGGTGTCTGACTGCATGTCCCCTTTCAGGTCCTCTCTCAGCTCTCTCCCCACAAGCGAAAGTGCCATGTAGGGGTCAGCGGACCTGCGGGGCATAGCCTTCCTTCATCAGCCCCTCTTCATAGTCTGTCTGACACAGGATCATGTTGTTCTTCAGGAAGAATTTGTCCCCCACACAAAACCTGAAAAATGAGAAGAAAAAACAGAGAGAGAGAGAGAGAGAGAGAGAGAGAGAGAGAGAGAGAGAGAGAGAGAGAGAGAGAGAGAGAGGGTTATTCAATGTGAGATAGTCATAGGTGGTTTCCATCAGTCATCCTAAAGCATTCTTGGGTTTGTCTGTCTGGGGAAACCCTTAAATCTTGTAAGTAGAAACTTACAACCAAGGGTTTCCCCATTCACAAAGGATTCCAAGAAGAACCCCTTACCATGAAAGAACCTTTGAAGGGTCAGCTGTGTGCTTCCCTCAGCAAAGAGGTTTCCTTACACACAGATAGCCCTTTTCCATTGACAGGGTGTTGGTGCTAGTGCCTTCTCAAGCTATTCTCCACTATTTCTAGCAAATAAATGATGAACACTAGGTTCTAGGTGTCAAAATGAGTTTGATTCCAATTAACTATCCAAGGAACCCATAAGGAACCCATTTTTGTATTGATATATTTGGATTTGATATTGGTTGGTAAAATATGTTCTCAAAGCTTGAAGTACAGGATGTAAAAGCTTTCACAGTTGTTATAACATTGTCGGAAAACAAGGGTTCTTGACAGGTTCTTTGGATGGTTGAGTCCCAGCTGATATGAAATGGCATAATGATTATTATGGCTGCTGATATGAAGCACAGTAGTGGTGTAAAATCATGTTCTTCTGCATTTTGTCTGGGAGAATGGGGCATGGAGAGTGCTAGGGGTGCTAGTCATGAAGGGCAGGGTTAAGCCTGCCAAGGGGAACAAGTGCTAGGAGCGGCATTGCTAAAAGCAATAACACACCTGTTTATAACATTATATTTGTGCTGTGTATTGTTGCTTAAGCGTTTGACTTTGGATGGTAAATATGTTCTCAAGGCTTACAGTATACGTAAAACCCTCAACAGTGCATTAATAAACTCCCAAATCCGAAATCTGATGGTTCAGCTCTCAAACATGGGTCTTGAAAATATTTTCATGTTCTCTGAACCAATACTGGCTCTGGCACTGAAAAGGGAATGAGAGAACTGAGATGAGGGAATTTGAGACAATGAACACTAACCTGACCTCTAACTCTGAAGTGCTTGAGAGGACCTGACCTGAGGGAAGGTGCTGTGTTTACAGTGTGTATCTCTGGAGTGTATCGGTAGCGTGAAGCTGCTTCTTCACCTGCAACATGAATAAATCACAGCCTGGCCTCCACTCGCTCTGCCCAATGGGCCACTGTCTCACTTGACCTTTTAGAGAGGAGATTATGTTGGCGAGGAGAGAGAAAGTGTGTGAGAAGGGTAATGATATGTGATACATAGGGAGGGAGAGAGACAGAAATGGAGAGAATGAGGAGGAATGAGATAAAAAAGGAATGAGAGAGAGAGTGAGAAAGAGAGAGAGAGAGGGAGAGAGAGAAAGAGCTCCTCTGTGTGCCGAGTTGTCCTAAGGGCTGCTTATCTTGCTCACAGCGAGTTCGACAAGGTCAGACTACAAGTGTGCAATTCTGTTTACTAGTGTGCTTTCCCTCCTTCTTTCTTGCAGTATGTGTGTACCTGAAACTCCCCCATCACCATTTTAGCTAGAAGATTAAAAGACTAGTTCACTTCTCAGCTTGAGGCTGGAACAGGAGCACAAACAAACTCAGCAGGCTTCAATCCCCCTGCGAGCCCATTTGCCTCCAATCAAGAGCTCTTAAACGTGCTCTGTTGACCGCACTGCATTGTTTTAGGGAATAAAAAGATCAACTGAACAGAGATACGTTAACCTTTCCATCTATCTAGCAACCTAACAAGCAGTGGAGACAGCCCTGCATAAACCGTTTCTAATCACAAACTCTTTCCCTGTGAAAGTTTGTAAAAGATTGTATTAGTCACAGGTGACAGTGTCAGCCGGCAGACGCAGCCATTAGAGGTATCAACAAGTAATATCCATTAATCGTTCTTGTTGACATGGTGATTAACACAAAGCAGAGGTGTGCTTAATGTAATGGTGTCGTTGGCACCAATAAAAACGTCCTGTTTAAATGACACATTCTTCCTGGGAATCCATTAGTGTCCATCTTGTTTGACACTCGGGACCCTCTCCTCCTCCTCGTACCTCCATCCCTCTCTCTATCTCGTTCCCCCTGCTAACAGGAACCTTCTGTGTTTATTTAAAGCCTGTGTTTTCCGCTGCCTTTTTGTCCCGTCACCGCCCTGTTTCACAGCGCCAAATTGTTTCTGCTTGGTGAAATGTCAACAGTGCTGGTGACATCTGAGCGCCAATTATGAGAAGGATATTACAGGCAGCCCATCAGAGGTAGCAGTAATAAATGCCCTTGTGCTGCCCTCCATCTTGCGGTTCCTGCAGTCATTACAGATCACCACATGTTCCAACCACCAGCATTAAAACCGCAGCTTTGTGTGTGAAGCCCCCAATAACACTTTCTCACGGAGTTCAAATGCTGCTTCAGCTCTATTTCGTTCTTTCTTTCTGTCCTTCCTTTCTTCTGTTTGTATCTCTTCTTTTTTGCTCATTTCTCTGTCTTTCTTCCTTCTTTGTTAATTTCTCTTCCTTCTTTACTTCCCTCTTTGTTTATTTCTCTTCTTCCTCTTTCTTGTTTTCCTTCCTTCCTTCCTTCCTTCCTTACCATCCTAACTCTTCCTTTCTTCCTCTTCCTTTCTTCTCCCCTCTCCCCCTTCCTCCTCCTACTTGCCCCCCACCCCCAGGTCTGACAGTTGTGATGAATATGTCTATTGGGACCCATCTAGCTGAAGAAAAGATTCCAAGGCAGCACCTAATGATGTATGACTACTTCTGCGATTTGCCTCGGAGGTCCATGTTAACTATAGTAGTAACATCTCCAGGACAAAATAACAGGCAGCTGCTAAATGAGGGATAGAGAAGAGTAGGAAGAACATGAAGCAGCTGGAGAACAGAATCAGAAAAGAGCAGAATAGAATAGAAGTAACTATTTCGTGCAAGTTCTTTGTTTCCTAGAAGTAACATTTGATGTGGTGTGGATCTGGGGGATCTGAAGGTGGCCAATTGCAGCACACAGGCTGTAGAAGTTCAGTCCCCATAGCAGTGTACAGACCAATTTGGCTCTGGCAAGCTCCCCATCTGACTTTGACCCATGCTTGTGACCTCCTCCAGCCTGGCACCTGTGACCTGAGCCCCTGTACCAGTCCCCTGAGAGCCTTTGGGCAGCAGTGGCCAGCCTCATCAGCACAAGGCAAGCCGTCTATAGTGGCCTGATGAGGCCAGAGTGGACGACAGACTCATCGATTAACTGTTCCCCTAGCTCTAATCTGTGTCTAATGGGTCGCTAGAGTCACTCAAAATCACACACACACACACACACACACACACACACACACACACACACACACACACACACACACACACACACAATGACAGGTCAGTGCCCATTAACTAGCTGAAGAAATAGCTCCAGAGTTTGCTGGGTTGTAAAACTCTGATCCAACTCTAAAGAATCAGACCAGGCTTCTGTTAGAGCTTGGTATTGTGCTATATCCTGAAATATAGTGACTATGAATGATTATCTCCTTGCTTGAATGGAGACACATAAATCATATCTGAAACATGCTATTCCGTGCAACCGATTCACATTTTGTCCATCTCACAGCAGAGAAATGAATTCAGATACAAACAGAGGCTGAGGTTTATATTTCTTTGTAAAATGTCTCTTAAAATGTCTCTCTAAATGGCTTCCTG
This sequence comes from Cranoglanis bouderius, assembly GCA_023630585.1. NCBI lineage: Eukaryota > Metazoa > Chordata > Actinopteri > Siluriformes > Cranoglanididae > Cranoglanis > Cranoglanis bouderius. Next base: position 24,082,076 of record CM042538.1, read on the forward strand.
GGCCTGGAATTCAGTGCGATGAAATCGGGATAATCGCTGGCAGTATGTAACATTTTCTCCTCTCAGCTGTGCTTTTGTGTGGGCTGCGGTGACTAATAAAGCTGCTAAAAGAAGATGATGGTTGTGTAAATGTGTGTGCATGGGGGAAGGGGTGGAGGGGCTGAAGTGTGTGTACAAGTCTGATTGTATCCATTTAACCACAGAATGGCAATGTTGGGCCATGGTTGACCCTTTAGAAGGAGAATAATTACGTTCTGTGAACCCTGCTAACCTCAAATAGCCATCTACGTGCATCACAAACTCACCGTTAGACCAAGGTAGCCATTTTGTAAGACAGATTAGATGTCTTCATGAAAGGCCACAGCGTTTTGTTATGTTTGTTTGAAGCAGTGTAATGAAAAAGCAGAGGCACCAGATGGATAGGGGTGCAATGCTTGTTAAATAAGTAAACGATAGAAATTGATAGCTTTCTATTTCTATTTATTTTCACCAATCAATTTTCTAACTTCATGTATAATATCACTATGAGTGTACGAGGGCTGCACAGATCCTTCCCAATACGTAACCCAGTCTTCAAAAGGGAAAATGGCTGATTATGTTCTTAGATGCCAAACAGGGTTTATCTCCTGCTAAACTGGGATTTTAAGGGGTGTACTAGTTGGTGGGTGTTATTTATTTAATAAAAAAAGAAAAAAAAAATGTCAGCTCATTTTCACGCTTGTGATTTCCCTATTTTGGTTCCTTTGTACTTTGAACTAAATGTGGAAATCAGGCCCAGAGTGCACAGCACTGGAAGCTCCTGATAAGCAAATCAACATTCAAACCCAATTCAGTGCAAGTGCCAATTGAAAGCAATGGGAGTGTGTCCACCCTCAAATCCTTTTTTTTCCCCTTTTTTTTTTCTAAATATCTATTGCCATCACAGGCAGTTGACAGAGTCTGGATGGCCTTACTGATGTTTATCCAGGAACACCAAAGTGCTGGTAGGCTGATATAAGGTTGTAGACCTGACAGAACAGTAAATGGAAAGCCTCTCCATTATCCATCTGTTTTTCATTCAGAGAAGTGCATGAAGTTTTGCGAGGTGCTTTTCATGAAAAGCGATGAACAACAAAGCTGCGTAGGCGTGTCAGATGACATGTCTATGTATGTCTGTAGAGATAATACCATGTCAAGTTGTTGACAAATGAATTGGCGTGCAGGCAAATGAGATGGATTTATATATCACACTGTTGATGCTCCGTCCTCCAGTGTTTTCAGCTCACAAAGAAAGAAGGTCTTGCCAATATGCAATGGGCTGACAGCTAAATATGCATCTGGAACTCTCAGTACTGAAAAGACATGTATTTGAGGCTCAGCTTGTGTATCTCTATGGGTGAATTTTCACCTTAGGTTTAATTGTCAGTCGTGATTTTTATATCAGTAGTTTTGCAGTTCTGGAGTCCACCATACTTCAGCCATTTCCCTGCTCAAACACATACATATTTGAAGGACCATGTGACTTCCAGACCCTCCTATAAAAAATTCTTCTAAACACCCATGTCTCAAAGTGTCAAGAAACTGCTGGAAAAGTCTAGCCTCCGGGTGAGAAACAGCAGCAATTAGTGCAGACACCACACCATAAATCTTGTTGTGAGGGCGGGTGAAATTGTGATGGGCAGGCGTGGCAGCGTAGAGAGGCCTCAGCAGTGAGTGTGCATTCCTGACGTCGATTTTATTAAACACTTGATTGGCTGGCCTAATGTAAAAAGAAAGATTTGCCTGGTTCTAAATGGGTTTTAATGCCGGGAAGGCCAGTGGACCAGGCTAGGCTCTCGCTGATGAAGATTAGCTGACTCCTTGCATTAGGAGAGTGTGTCTCGCGCAGACAAGTGAAGTGGCAAGACAATAACCCGGTGCTAATTGTGCGTAACCAGAACCTGCAATCTGCCCTTCTGATGTGCACTGCTCTTAGGGTTTGTGTGTGTGTGTGCATGTGTGTGTGAGAAAAACGGAGAGACAGATAGAGGTATCCACTCCACTGGCTCTTCCAAGTATGAAGGAGATTGATGTTTGCAGTTGTCCATGGTGAGCAGTGAAAGTGGACTGACATCAAGGAATAATCGTAAAATTAAAACAAAATACGTCAGAAAATAGTGTGTGCGGTAATTCAAACTCAAAACACCAGTAAGGACCGTAATAAGGATGGGTGATTTTGATGACACGATTATAGAGTGAGCAATAATCACTTTTAAATATTTATTTTTGTTAAAAAAAAAAAAAAAAATGAAATGGTTACTACTTTCTTTGGTTATTTGTCAGTAAAAAAAAAGTATTTATTTTAACACCAGGGCCAGTAGATTACCAAAATAAAAATGTGGTAAGATGTTTCTCCGTCTTAACAAGCGTTTCTTTTCTTTTTTCTTTATTTTTTTAAAACTTATTTATGTTGATATTTGTGTAGAGAAATAGTGATCACAGAGCTGCTGAAGCAGATTCAAAGTGCATTAACTTTTGCGAGCTCTCATTTTGAGCTGAAGTAAGAAACAGTTTAAATGACAGTCATGTTGAAACAACTTTAAAACACACACTTGTTTGCGATTTGGATATCCTTCATCTTGGATGACACCCCGAGCATTTTTAGATATCCAAAATGCTCCCACACTGCCGATTTAAAGTGTTGTTTTTAGTGAGAATAAAGTTGTGGTGTCGCATCCCTCTGTCATTGTTTACACCACGTCTGCTCTCTGTAGGTGTCTGACTAGCCGAACTGAGCAAGCGGCACACCTCGCATTCACATGACTCACTCATAAGAGGAATTTTCAGGGCAACTTAGACCACAGAATTCAAAAAACAGAATTTGACTGAGGATTCTAATGTTTCTTTAGTTCATAAACCGTGATGTTTTTAATACATTGTTTCATGACTAATATTTGCCCAAGTAGGGTCTGTGGTACTGGGGATCATTAGTGGGCCATGTCCTCCAAAATGGGATACTGCATCTCCTAATTTTTGTATTTCATTCATTCGTTCGTTCATTCATTTCAGTAACCACTTCATCTTGGTCAGGGTCATGGTAGATCCAGAGTCTATGCTGGGAACTCTGGGCACAAGTCGGGAATGCCCTCTGGATGGGATGCTAGTCCGAGCATAAGCGCACACACATACACCAAGCCATATACAGTCATATTTTTGGGAAGTGGGAGGAAATTGGAGAACTGGAGGAAACCCAATCGGACACAGGGAGATCATGCATTTTTTTCTTTCTCAAAATATTTTTTTTTCTTTCTCAAAAATATTTAATTTGACTTTTAATAGAATTAAATAAAGTTCATCTGAATGTTGTCAATCTTAAAATTATGTTTTCCTATAACATTTAGTGGAATAATTGGTTTTAGGAGTGTGTGTGCGTGTGATTGTTGAATTTGCTGTCAGTGTATCACTGACCTCTTAATTGTGGGTGATAGTGTAACATTAGCTGTTCAATTGCTAGGAAAAAAGCACACATGGAAATATTTCCATGATGCTTCCCGGAATGAATGAGAGCCTTTTTCTATCAAGCAAGTGAATTAAGAGAACAAGAGCTTGCCAGTTTTAAAAGAACCTTCATTAATCAGCAAATATGCACCCACACCTTTATGCTAGTACAGAATCTCAATAGTTGATTAGTGGATTAGTGAAATATGACTGGTGGTATACCAAACCAATGTATGTGAAAGATAATCAGAGTGAATATGGATTCTAAGGTATTTAGATATATTTGAGCGTGTATGTTTGTTAGTTGTCCAGAAAGTTCATTTACCAATACAATTTTATGTCACTGACGTATTCGTTAAACTGCTGGATGCCTGATAACCTTTCATTAGACTGGTTATGGTAGTTGGAATGTGTGTGTTTGTGTGATCTGTGTTTATGGGGGGGGGGGGGGGGTGTTAGACGGGACATGCTGATAATTAATATGTAGAAAGATAACTGATAGACATCACTTATATTTAAGTGTCTTTACTCCTCATAAACATATGTGCAGGGTTTGATGGAAAATGTCACAGTGGATCTGATCAAAGCTCGCAGGTTGGGTAGAGTCAGACAGGCAGCGCTCACCTCTGGTTACAGAGTTGGCAGGCAAAGCAGTCCAGGTGATAGACATTCTCCTTGGCTCTCATGACCATCTCGAAGGCTGGGATGAGCTTGCTGCAGGCTGCACAGTTCCCCGTCACGCCAAACAACCTGCCAAAACATGGGAGGAAGGAGTGTTTTGAAAGACCATCACTAGATAGCTAAGGTTCAATAACACAATGCAATAGATTGCACAGGGTTGCTTCTTTGGTTTGGCTCTTCTCCCCATAGCTCCTCATTACGTTTCAGTGTGATGGGTTAAACAATCATAATAATAATGGCTTCGAAGGTGCCCTAAAGGCACAAGCGACAGTTCAAGTGCACTGGAAATATCACACGATGACTAGTGCTGCTGACACTGACTCGACAAGGTTAGTACCACAGAGGCCGAGCAGGGACTCGGCCCGGGAAAGATCTTATTATTTGAGAGGGTGTCCTCAGAACAGAGGGAAAGAGAGAGAGAGAGAGAGAGAGAGAGAGAGAGAGAGAGAGAGAGTTCGGATTCATTAGGGATTCATAGCTGTGACTGTGCTGCAACCTAGTCGGAGTAAAAAGGGGGAAGAAAAAGAGAGAGAGAACGATCTGATAACAAAATCATATAACAAAATAACCTATTAGGCAGGCTTCTCCAGGCACTTTTAGCCGTCGTTGTTAAAATGATAAAACTGCATGCCACTCTCAGAGCCTGTAAGAGATCGCAATCTGATAAATGATCTCCAGGCCTGCGATATGCAGGGTTGTTTATTAACCTTCGGAAAAAAGCATGTTCCCCACAGGCAAAGCACACAGCTGATAGACTACGCTCTTATGAATACCTACAGAATTAAGGGATACCCTCAACACACCTTGGGACAACAAAGGCTATCATCTGTAGCGGTCAAGCTGACTAAGGGAGAGCAGAATGAGGCTTCAGCTGTTAGTTCAATGGCACAATGATTAAATCAAGTATGTCACTCCTTTTTGAGCTGTCTAAATATAGCTACATCTGTGTTATCTTTTTCATCCTACTCATTTCTCTCCAAATGCCAGAAGGGCTTAATATGAAATACATGAAATGATACATCTGTCTTTGTAAAGTCTTGGATCTAAAACTGCTAAATGTGAATGTAAATTTGCACCGTGGATTTATAGTGTGATAAAATGCATCCTCAAACAACCATGTAAGCAAGGAGATGTACTTTCATACGATTATGCAGAATTAAAGTGGAAATGCAGTCAAAATGCTTTGTTTAAGGCGGAGAAAACATTTTGAGTTTCACCTGATGAATGACAGATGATGCCCATATGAAAAAGTGACGCCTCCAGCTTTTTTGTTGTCAGGTCGAATCAAAATGGCACTGCATTTTTTCCCCCCACTCACACAATCTGTCTTCTTCGACTTCCCATCTCTTGCAAATTTAAAGTGGCCCGTGCCTTTAAATGGACTTGTCACGCTATTTTCATTTGAGTGAGTGGGTGCAGAGCTGTGGGCTTTCCAAATACAAAAAGCTTTGCTTGTCCCACTAAGTGAGGAATAAACCTGCCTTTATCTGCCTGCTGTCTCTCAGGTTCACCCCAAAAGAGCACAAGTGTTATGAACATAGGAATACATATCAACAGCTGGGCTGCTGTTTTAACGATCTAGAAAAACACAGACTGCTGCATTGATGACAGTTTGTACAAAACCTCATATGTAAGGTTAAAGATTGTTTGAGAGGTCACTGTATGCATCCAGAGAAAGAGATATACTGCTAAATATGCAAAGACTTGTGCGATGACAATACAGGCAACTGATAAGAAATTAATAATAATAATAATAATAATAATAATAACAAAATTAATAATGGGCAATAGGTGATATTTTGTGCTTAAGCACATGGGACCACTACAATTTAATTTTAGCACATAATATAGTTTAGTGCAATACTGCCATATACTGTATTCATAAAGGAAAATAATATTTAATAATTGTAGTTTGCAATAGACAGGATGTATTCCTGTCTCATTCCCAGAGTTCCCAGGCTAGGCGCCGGATCCATCTTGACTTTGAGCAGATAAAAGTGGATATTTAAGCTAAACAAATGAATGAATGAATGCACGAGAAAACTGAAGTTCTTATAGAACAAAATATCTTTTCATTTGAGTGTACTTTTTGAATTTTTATAAAAAATCTTATACAATCAATTTTGCCCATTCTTTTTAAGGGTGCCATTAAGTCTGGATTTGACTGTAGCTGAGCAAATTTCACAATAAATAGCTTCATGTGAACCTGGTGAATTAGTGCTTTGGTATTGCCCAAACCTATAGTGCATTTCAACAAATAATCAGAGCATGATGTGCTTTACACGGGTGCACAGGTGAAATCCCTCAGATGAATTGCTACAGCACAAACCCTGGACCAACAGGCTAACAGGCCATTAAACAACACACTCTCTCTGGGACTCCTGCACCCAAGAATACTGTGACAGAAGAAAAAAAAACATTCGACAGAATGCCATGTCCATTATAATTCTGTATTTACTGCCATATTGTTTGGAAAACTTGTCATAAGGCTCAGATGCTCAGAAAAACCCCCAAAGAAAAGGCTGGATCCTGAACGCCCTGCAAGAACAACTCCTTACTCAGAACACTGCTGCCCTCGCTGACTGCTAGCGGATTTCAGGATACTTTTTTTGGGCTAGACAGACACACACAGCAAAAAATATCCCTAGTCATAATACCAAAATAAAGATTATGACACAACTGAACTGATAAATGACCAATTAAACTGCAAGTACCTACTTTACTAAAGGTTTGCGTGTGTAAAAACATAAAAATGTGCAAGCTTATTTTAGAGTCTACAGAGAATTACATCTTTTAAATGAGTACAATATCATTTCTTGAATGCTTTCTTTAATAAATGAGGTAAAGAATATGAAATTACTAAAAGTACAGGGCAGTGTCAATAGAAATAGATTAAATAAGCACCTGCAGTATGACTTATTAGCTACAAATTAATATGACAGAAGGGCAGGTATTATGTGTCTGATATTTGAAAAAAAACAAACAAACAATTTTTTCTCTAAAAATACGTTCTTTAAAATTTAGTTCATGGAAATAGTTTTTGCTTTTCTAAAAAAATTAAAATAAAATTCACTAAATTGTCTTTTTAAAAGGCTAAACGGGCTACAGGCCACACTGACCATGGCACATACAGTTCCCCATTCTCAATCACTGAACTTTCAATTAAGCGCACCTGTTCACAATCTCTCTCTCTCTCTCTCTCTCTCTCTCTCTCTCTCTCTTTAAGTCTTGCTCTTGGCCAGTGATGAGTCCAAACATTTTTTTTTTTCTGAATGGCATTTTGCTTTTGTTTTGACACTTGCCTGTCTTTTCTTCACCTTTCTTCACCGAATGTTTCAATAAACCTGCAGTTGGATCTGAACTCTCCTGACAGTCTTGGCTTGCAAAAAGTAATGAGGAATTTTCCAGAAATCCTAACACTACAGCAGTAAAGCTGCTTTTATAATAGATATTTGTCACTTGTTTGAACTGTGGATACCGACAGCATTCAAGGAGCCTGTGTGAGGTTTTTATTTACATATACCTCATGCACATTCATGTTTGCACTCTTATTTTGTGTTCATATTGTTTTCTGAGCAATTCTGTGCAACCACCAGCTCGACACGTAATTATGAATTGCTTCAGTTTAATCTTCCACGAGTCTTATTGACATCTAAACTTTATTCAATATGCTGCTTACACATGGCAAACACATCTATGTTACATCCATGTCCCATAAGAACGCACACCAAAACTGTACAAAGAATATGCAGGGTCTTGATCTCGTAAGCGATGAATGTCCAAAAAAAGATGTTCTTTTCCTTAGATGCTCGAGGAACAATGAGTAGAAAATGAGCGCAGGTATTTTGGGAATATATTTCTCAACTTGTTTTCAAGCGAAAAGCACTTTTGAATTTAGTTTGTCTCTTGTTCCTCAGCCTGACAACTTGAGTTTCAAAACGCTTATGAATAAAGGAAGATGCATGTGTCCTAACAGAAACGATTCTTTTCTTGTTTGTTCTATAAGCCATTAAAATGTAAGACATTCGTTACTACAGATTCTTTTTTGGCTGCAGTTGAGAGAAACCATTCATGTTAAAGACACAGTATTATATGGATAAATAGTTTGAAGAAATGTTACTGGGTTGTTATTTGTAATATGTTGAATATGGTCAGCGGTTCAACAGAACCACAGGTACGATGGTAAAAATGAAATCTGACCCATACCTGACTAGAACACAGTGCATGTCTCATAGCAAACACTCTATCTAATATGCACTCTATCAAAAGTTTAAGTCTGGTGGTTAGAGTTATTACAGATGGTGAAGGTACACCAAATACTGGCGTACCCTGAGAAGGACCCGAGTCCACGCCATGCAGGAGAGGAAGCAGGGAGGAGGCGATGGATGAAGCCCTACCTGCCACTTGTCTTTCCTTGCTCCGTCAGTTTGATGCCACAGACGCTAATGGTTCTCTGGGGAGGCAGCAAATTAAGTGTGCTTGGCTGGTAATGAATTCAAAGGGCACATGTTCTCCAAATCTGGTCTCTAAGAGGAGCAGAGTATAAACCTTGATATGCACAGACCAACACTGGATGATAAAGTACACAAATGTACTCTTCTTTTTTTTAGGGTGGGTGGATTAGCTTGAGGCATGGTTAACTTTTGTGCGTGGCCAGGTGCCTAGTGGGAAGCCTGTTACAGAGGAAATCACTTTCGCTCCAACTCAAAGCTTGACAAAACCGCATATATATTTAAAGAGGCTGAAAGAGGCAACACGAAATTAGAATTCATAGCGCCGTAGATTTCAGCAGCACCTTATTGGAGACAAAAGGTGCACAGCAGTACTTCATGGCTGAATGGTAAGTATTTGATGAGAGAAAAACAGATACCAATTAAATTATTCCACAAGGCTTTAGCCCAGTGGGTGCAGGAGCGAAACCCAGGCACTCAGCTCGCCTGTAATGATTAGACAACGGCCTGTTGGAAAGAGCACAAGCGATGTCACCTCAACATGCTCACCAAGTTGTACAATTCATATAATTTACTTGCCGTCACACTCGAATGAGAACATTTTATTATTATCATATGCAGAAACAAACTGAAGTAAAAGCAAGGAGGCTCAAAGCACCTTTATGAGTTTATCCTATGTTTTTTTCTCCCTTCAGCCATTTACGTATTCTCTAAACATCAAGGGCAACAAATTAAGCATACTTTCTTTCAGGGCCAATCATTACTTTTTTTCCTTTAAAAAAAAAAAAAAGAGCGAGCGATAACACCGCCACCTCTATAGCCATTTGAAATTCTGACAGCGGCTCCCTCTTTCTCCTTCCTCCCCTTCCCCTCTGCCACCCCCGCCACTTCAATTGCTCTGGCCTCGGCGTGCATTCATCAGCTGCCGAATTAGAATTTGTTTCCTCACAAACCATTGATCATCGGCCTATTACCAGGCAAATGACAGTTAATTACCCACTACATTAACCACCGGGACCCGGGGACCAGCTCCGCGTGCCATCAGTCAACATGATGAATGTGGCAAGTTCAGTAATGCACGGCCGTTCTCTCGTCCGCCTGCCACGCTGAGAGCAACCCCTGGATCTCACTTCCCGGCACCCAGGGAAAATCTATGGCAATCTGCATAATTACAGGCTCAGGGTTAATAACAGACAAATGATTTGTTGCGTCTTGAGCAGCAGGCGCCCCACGCCAGCATGCGGCACCGGCTCCGTGGCCCACGCTGGCGTAAGTTTGAAAACGTCAGGGTTTAGTAAGGGAAGAGAGTCGGAGTGTGAGACCAGGGGAAGGGAAAGGAGAAGGGTGGGTTGGTTGATGGAGAGTGGACAAGGCTGGCAATGCGATCAGACGTCTGCTTTCTTCAATTTATACCCACCTGTGTGTGCGATTTCCAAAGATTAAACAACTCTTGGGGCAAAATTATTTCAATTAAGGGCAGCCATGCTCTGGGAATTGGCTGTGGGATAAGATTTTCCTCCTTGAGTGCCCTGCTTTGCCTGGCTGCTGGCTGGATCACTTCTAATCTGCACCTGGACTCTGATATCCTAATGATGAATTATGCGCCTCTCTTCTCTTCTCTTCCTGTTGCTGCTAGAGTACAGACGGCTTTCCGCCCAAATGTCAGTCTGCTCGGGCTGATGCAGGGATCTGAGCTAATCATCAAGAAATACTGTTTCAGACTCCTGAGCGTCTCATGAGCATCACTCACTGATGAGGCTTCACATCCTCTATTTCTTCCACTCTATGCCTCTTTCATGGACATTGGGACAGTAGTCCTGTAAGCCAGGACACTTAATATGGAGAAACATGCTTCCTAAAGAGGGTAATTGTTTCCTGACAGGAAAGGTTACTGGTTCTGTTTGCTGCTACAAGATAATTCATTGTAAACAGTTTTGTAAGAAGACAAGAAGTTCAGAAAATGACTACCTTATGAGTGAGATTACATAGATGAACAAATAATAGATAAGACAGTGGCTTAAATTGCCTGCAAAGTAATAGGAATTGCCAAAGAATTGCATTTGAGCGTACGGGTGCTGCTGGAATCAAAAAAGCCACTGTACAGGCTTCCATTTTGTGACTCTTTTCAACAGAAAATCACAGTGAAACAAAGAAAAAATAATTACGCCCTTGCTAAATACAACCAAAGGCCTTTCAGCACTGAAATTTGGCAGCACTGTGTGGGGACTGGGAGGGCATTTTGAAGAGGGTGTAATGAAAGTTTTGAACCCCCGCAGGGCCCAGATGTGCACTTCGATAGTGCCAACCCACCTGCAGTCACAAGCTGAGTGCCAGGGTGCACCACACTAGGCCTGCAATTATCTGCACCAAACACGCGTGGTCCCACGAGTCAGTGCTCTTCACAGCTAATTAAGCTAATCTCGACTGGAGGGGGACCATCCAAAAACATAATGCGTCCAGTCGACTGATTCTCGAAAACCATTTAGAAGCATTTTTAAATGGAAATGCTGGTGGTGTGATCTTTAGCTGTTAGAAGCAAAATGATGGAGAGGGACAATGCTGTTGTGAAGAGCTCCTAAATGGATACAGTGGCTATTGTTCATGATGTGTCCAGGTCAAAACACAGACATGTTTTGCTGCACATGTGTGGTATCGAGGCAGTGCCAGACAGGGCTGCATTGCATATTCTTTATCATAATCGTGACATTTTATTTTACAATAATGAGATTGCAGTAGCCTGCAATATGCAAATGAGCCTTCTAACAAATCAACAGTTTATTAGTGCGTTCTCTGTGCATTCTGAGCATTAGATGCATCAGATACTTTTAGCTTGGTGTTTTGAATAATGACCCAATGTAATAAATACATTTTGGTCAAATAGACCAAAGAACCTCTCAGCCCTAATCGAGTGACTTCTTTTAACTTAAACCGTAAATATGTACTCAAAGTATGATGGGAAATTAGTTAAAGTTCTGGAAACACTATGTTTAGTTTTTACTTTTGATTGTACAGAATGCCCTAAAATGCCTTTTAACCTTTAATGTTCCCAGTGTTCTTCGTGAAGAGTTGCTTGGGGATTGAGTATTTTTTATGTACATGCTAGACTACACTTAAGAAGTTAAAAAAAGGAGCTTCTCTTTTCAGCGTACACGCTAAAACGTCAAACGGCTCGTTGCAAAAGTGCCATTTTATTACGTGCTGTCAAGGCCGAAAAATGAAAATAATGCCGTCCTACCCTTGAACCATCGGTTGAAACGCTGACCCTTCAATCATGACAATTTAGCGCTGAAGAAAAACATGATTCAGTAATTGTGCCTTTATTTCAGATTCAACTAATGGTGAATACAGGTGCTCATTCTGACCTCTCTGCATTTACAGATTACATGTGAAAAGCTCTATTTAATTACAGGAAGTGAAGAACACACACATTTGCAAGAATGAGTCTTAATGCCTAGACTTAGAAAGTAAATTGTAGCACACAGAGGTTAATGGTGGTCAAGCTTCGTTTTTTCCCCCGAGCACAAACACAGCAATTACAGGGTGCCTTAAAATCAGAATAGGAATGGAACATATTTCTTTGTGCTAGATTTAAATATATATATATATATATATATATATATATATATATATATATATATATATATATATATATATATATATATATATATATTATTTATTTATCCTTGTATCTTATTTGAATTTGATGTAAAGGACAGTCAAGTTACAGTAACTGTCTATGTAAGCTCTTGTAAAAGGTCAGCTAAAGAAAACCTAAATCAGAAATATAGATGGAAACTTTGCTAAACATTAAATGTAGTGCAGTTTTGTTGGCCATGGCCGTATGCAGCATGTTTAACGTTTCCCAGCACACCGATGTGCTAATACATTCCACCTTCCTCATTAACAGTTCGCTGTAGACATTCTGTGCTTCCTTTAGCACTGGAATGAAGCGACATTTAAAAAAAAAAGACTGTCCATCTCTATTAAGATGTTTTGAATGAACGGCGCAATTGTGTAGTTATACAAAAACAGAAAATTAACGTAATTAGAACTCATCACCAGAACGCTATCACACAGGCTATAGCTGAGAAAAATGTCAGCAAAAAATTACTTCAAAACCTACCTGATTAACTCCCCTCTTTTTTATCTAACAAACAAAAGAAGTTTAAAAAAAAATACTTAATATAGGTTTTTAATTAGACGGAAGTTCTAAATGGCTCCCCGCAATCAGCATGAGGGGACTTTTTGTAGACATAATGATTGAAATGTTTTAATCACTGCTAAAATACAGATGGGGATTTTTTTCCCCCTCTCTGTGAAAAATTCCCACTGTTGGTTAAAATGAAAATCCACCTTAATGTTCTTCCGACTAAAAGTAATTAGTTGAATAAAGATAAAGCCAAATGAACTCATGATCAATACGCTTTCCCCTCCCTCTGTCATTTGAAAAAATCAAATTAATTATCCGCACCCCCTTTCGGTATCAAAAGCCTGCTCTGCTTTGTGCCAGGGACATATGGGTATCAGAGTAATGCGTTACCGAGTGCAGCGGCTCCACTTCCCCGAGTGTGATGTCTCTTTATTATTCCAATGTGTGGCAGGGAGGAAAGAATCAGGGCAAATGATCTCGCTACCCATGCCTAACAATAGAGGAGTCTCTAATGAATGGACCAAGAGCAGCCAATTATTTTAATGAGAGCACACAAAAGCCTTAGGCCTGATCAAATCCAAATATCTGGAGCTGTTAGAATGTGAGCACGAGCAGCGCTGGGGTAATTCTGACAGAAGGAGAAAAAAGCTTAACTGTTTCATTATGGCATACCTTTTCCCTTTCAGCAAAGGAACTTCTTTCAGCTTAAAATAATTACAGACAAAGACTTTTATGAATTATGCGGTTACACAGTAATCTAAACTATTACTTGTAGGTGACTGAAGATAAATGTGTCGTATGTAGATAGAGATGTTGAACAGAAGTCGTCTGGATTAAAGTACAAATCTTCAGTCAAAACACATCATTAGAATAATAGTAGCTTTATCCTCGTAGCTCTTATTCACACACATAAGATGGTGGCCATCGTGTAGCTTAACTGCAGTACAGCTCCTCTGCTACCAGGATGGATGCAGGCTGGTGTGTGTGGGGTGTGCAGACCCAGTGCAGAGAAAACACCGGCCCGACGCACACACACCCGCACACACACTGGTGATTCCTTTTGATTGCCTCTTTAGCATTTAAGAGAGATTAAAACTGTATGGAAAAGCGGTGGAGATTCAGCACAATCAATACACAACCACCAGCAACTGCCTCAGCTAGCGCTCTCTCTCTCTCTCTCTCTCTCTCTCTCTCTCTCACACACACACACACACACACACACACACACACACACACACACCTGGATTAATCCAGTGCCCTTATTTCCCCACACTCAGATAGGTATTTAATGAAGAGGCAGGATGTGATTTGAGGACTGCATTGATTACTTACAGCTCTACAGCACTGCCTCCCCCACAACACACATCACACAGCACACAGGTGAGCAGGTCTAACTGTGAGGGTGGAATAGAAGAGAGAGTTAACACTGTAAATTACTGAAAGCAGAAAGAAAAAAGAAGAGAGAAAGACGGGAAAATAGAGAAGAGGAAAATACGGGAAGAAGAAAATTAACAATGAAAAAGAAAAAAAAAAAAACTGTGAAATAAGCAGAGAGACCGAAACATGAACAGGAAAGAATGAGGGAAGGAACAAAAGACAAATGAGGGAAAAAAGAGGAGAAAGTATTGAAGAAAGGGGCCAGAAAGGGGCCCTACACTGTGCACATGCAGAGGAGTGGACAGCTTGGACATCACCAGGTGACATTCCAATAGACATTCCATCAATGGGAAAATCATATATCTTTCCAGATCCAGAGCATATCCCAGGAACACTGGGCACGAGGTGGAAATACATCCTAGATGTGAAGTCAGTCCATCGCAGTCCACCGTGCACACACACATTCACACGCTCATTCACAATTAGGGACAATTTAACATATCCAGTCCACCAACCAGCATGTTTTTAGGAGATGGAACAAGAGAACCCAGAGTTAACCCATATAAACAGAGATAACGTTCAACTCCAAATTTTAAAAACTTGAATATTTAATAGTTGCTGGAAAGGTCTTTGGAGCGTGGTTAAACAGAGTCTGTAGGTTAAACGAGCTGAATTAATTCTTCAAAAGTGTCGGGATACTAAGAAGTAGGAGTAGCAGCATGCGGAATAACAATACAGTGCTCACCTTGCAAAAATTGTAATAAACAACACTAACTAAAAGGAAATTCTGACATTCGCCCTGCACTGCACACTTCAACTGAGCTACACACAGCTCACCATGATGACATCAGCATTCGCACAGGAAGCGGTGCTAGCTGTCATGTGCAGCACATACTGTCAGGTAATGTAATAAAGCTGTTAATTCCTTCAGTGAGACGGGCTTGTTTGTGGCTGCGCCCGGGCCAAGGGCAAAGCCAGAGCGGCTCATTTGCATTCCTCTCTCTCTCTCTTTTGGCTCGCTCATGAATAAATCAAGCTGTTAAAATGGCTGCATTTACATCTCATTTTACAAAAGTACAGCTGAGTGACTGGACTAGATGGGGCTCACTTAGGCAGGTTGAGAGAAAAGAAATCTTCAGATTCTTTCATGTACATCGTTCACTTAATAGAACAAGGCGGAATCTTATTGGTTCAGATATCAAAGTCATTCATAAAGATATGATAATCCAGATGAGCCTTACTATGTTTTTTGTTTGCTGAATTGCTAGCAACTACAAAAAAGACAGCAGCTTTTATCTCCACAGCCAGGTTTGGCTCAATATAAGCATGTGTACTGATGCTATATCCACAGTAAAATAACCTTGACCACGTGGTTGAAGGAGATCTCAGGGGTGGACGCTGCTTGGAGCATCTAGCAATGTCTCACAGTTCCGCTAGGCCGCACACTAATTGAGAAGTCACTCAGGGGTTCAGTTTAGGGAGGGGGAAGGCTGCCCTTCAGTCCCCATCCAAATCAAGCTCTCGTAAAATGGGCCTGACATGGACCGATCACCATCTGAAGGTTTCTCTCTCCCAGCACGCCGAAAAGAGCCGAGGCCTTCGCTTTTCAATCAACCCCTACTTCATCTCCATAAAAGGCTCGTTAAGCAGGGGGCGGTACAACTGGATGGGGGACGGCCCTCTCTTGTAGCATAGGCTAATTGCCAGTGGAGCACTGATGAAGTGCATCAAACTGCCAGTCATATCAGAGAAATGCAGTGAAGCTTATAGGTTCAGAATTCCAATTGGGCTTCATTAGTGACGGGAAGTGTACTTGATCAAGCCATGCATAAAGCTGGACCAGCCTATACCAGGCATACCAGATGGGGTAGCCTAGTAAGTGTGGGCAATATGACAAGAATATCACATCACAATGCTTGAAAACATCCCCATAAAATGGTCGCAACTGAATCAACAATAAATTTTAGCATCCAGTCGGCTGCTCATTATGATCAACAATGATGGAGTCATCCAGTTACATTTGATATTTTCAGAAAGCCATAGCCCTGCGACATCACATTACTATATTGCTCATGCATTCATCATCAGTAAGTGCTTTATCTTGGTCAAGGTTGGAGTGGATCCAGAGCCTATCCTGAGAACACTGGGGACAAGGTGGGAAGACACCCTGGATGAGATTCCAGTCCATCACAGAGCACCATGCACACATACATTAACACACTCATTCAAACCAAGGGGCGATTTAGAATCCACCTACCAGCATATTCTTGGGAGGTGGAAGGAAACCAGAAAACCTAGAGGAAACCCATACAGATACAGGGAGAATATGCTAAACTCCACACAAACAGTAACTCAAGCTAAGGATCAAGCCTGAAGATCCTGGAGCTATGTGGTAGCAAAGCTAGTCGCTGCACCACCGTGCCACCCATTATCATATTGCCCAAGCAAAACATTTACTTCTAATACTCAGCAACAATGCGTAACTTGCAGCAGAATAATAAAAATGCCCTATTAGGTATCTATAATAATGTCTTTTGAAGAAAGCAGGTGTTCTTCATGCTGATATGACCAAAATCCCAGAGCCTGACTTATGCTCTCATATACTGCTAGCCAAAGGGCAAACCAAGAAGCCAGAAGGCAGTGAGACAGAGCTTTTGTTCCTTGCACAAACCTCTAAGGAGGGTCCCTCCTTTGTGAGCACAGCACTGCACCCCCTGAGCATTTCCTTCGTTGCATGTGGTGCTTTATCTCAGGTGAGAGGCGGGAAGGTTTTGGAGGGATGGTGCCAGTTGGAGGCTAAGCTGCAAGCTTTCTGGATGGCGCTGCTGTCTCGAGCCAGGATGGCGGCGGGATTCCAAAGCTCAGAATCCAGAAACAAAAGCCGATCGGTGTCTGCCAAAGCTCTGGAGGCAGCGGGGGGCCTGCATGTCTGCACGTGTCAAACGGCAAGGCTGGTTATCACACTCTCACATGCCGGCAGAGGAGAGATGCCCGCCAAGTATGCAACAGCACCTCATCATCCCCCCCCCAAAAGCTAGTTGAGGCTCCACCATGCCTCAAAATAACACACAGATCTTCCAATTAGTATGTGCAAGGCAGAAGACCTCTGGAGCCATAACCCTGACACTGTATACATCATGGAACTGGAATGTACATGATATCTGGGAAAGGCAAAATGGGACTCCTTTTACAACACAAAAGTGACTCTATATTCTTTGAAGCATCAATCACTTGGCCCACGCAAAAAAAAAAAGAGAACAATTTGTGCTGATAATCTTCAAGATACTTCGGATGAGATCTTGGAAATATTCTCAGTCTACGCTTGAAATCTGGAAAACCTTGTATTCTGACCAATTTAAACCACTTGGCACAAACTGGTGGTAATAAATACACAGAAATGACCTGCAGAAATCCACAGAAAGAGGGGCTAGGGAAGGTCAAACCACCCCCAAACTATGCTCAAGTTTAATTAATAAGACAAAGAAGAGTTCAATTTATAGACGGTTTGCCCAGAATAGCCCTCTTCGTGAAGGGAATCTGAGGCCTAATACTTTCTGGAAGCTCTGAGACCCCCTTCCCAGAAGGCTGTCCACCATCTTTGATGTCAATGAGGGCCATAAAGGTTCATCTCAGAGGAGTAGGGATATCAAATGGCTTGGAGGGCAAGAAAAAGAAATCGTCAAGAATGTCTGCTGGTAAAAAATTTAATTTAGTCCAATGGAGAGCCAACATGATCACCCCTCTGAGTGCAGTCAGCAGGTGCTTGATTTAATTTCCTCATTAAGATTGCGGCAGTTTCTGAAAATTAATGTCTGTGCACCGGGATGAAAAAATTAAAGAGAAAAATTATAGAAAAATGAAGAGAGTATATATATATATATATATATATATATATATATATATATATATATATATATATATATATATATATATCTTCACAAATTTGGAATTGTTACATCTTGACATCAGAATTGCTATTGCTATGACAACGACTTAAAATATCATCTGATTTTAATTTATGAAGTGTGCTAGACTGCCATGGATATATCCTGAAAATATAACAGAGCTACAGAATCATAACAATTTAGTTATAATCACCTGTGAGAACTATTCAGGCACGTTGTGAGCGTGCTGTACAGTACATAAAACCTGGCAGTGCCAACAATCAGATGTATTATAAGCTGCGACTAGTAGCAAATACTGTACACAAGGAGGTAATGAATATATTTAATAGCTCTGCTCTTGTTCACAGGCTTTGCTCTGTCAGTACAAATCAAACCTTAGAGAATTGTATCACTAGATAGCAAGTAATGGCAACATAATGGCAAGAATCGATACAACAAAAACAACAAGGAGCAGTAAGCTGCGGACAAACAGTTTCTCCTACTGCTGGGATGATAAAAGATAATATTGCACTCAGCAGGTGTCTGACTGTGTTCTTCTGCTACACTGCTGCTGGTTCGCTTCCACCAAGCTGTGGTTGGGAGCGTTCTAGCTCACTGCAATGAATCCAAACTGATATCTTTCCTCCACACCTTGCCATTTCTAAGCATATAGTAATTCTTTTATGGACTCTTGACAACACTGTGCAATATCAGGACAGCATAAACTGTGAAAGACATAAAACATTCATTAAAAGATTCAGATTCATTAATTCCTTCAATTCAAAATAAATTCAAGTGACATAGAACTATGGATCATTATGAAATCATAAGGAAAAAAATGGAATAGCTAAAACTTTTTATATTTTTATACTAGTAGGAGTAAGAACAGTTTTTTTTGTTTTAAAATTAAATTCAGAAAAGGTTCATTGTGGACATTTGCCTTCCATCATAAGGCTACGGTGAAAAATGTGCTAGTGAGGGAATTCAGTGCAACAGCAGCAGTCCTCGGCAATAAATCCACAGCCACTCTGTTTCCTCCTCTGGACCAAATCAACCCCATCTCCAGCCCCTGGGTGGCCCTTTCTGATCAGCAGCAGGGTCAAAGTTGACATTTAATCTAGCCACAGACTCATGGAGTCTGTCCACGCATGGCACAGTCAGAGCCGTCCGACATTTCGCTTCCCATAAATCCACAAAACAAATAGGAAGAGAAAAAGTGTGGCCCCCCCCACCCCTTCTTTCCACTCCCCACCATTACAACACCACCACTTTTCTACTGCTCCACTAGCCTGCCATGAGAATGTAACCATGGCTGGAAAAGGTAGGGAAGATTATCCTTTTATATTCCTCTCCCAGATTAGATGGAAATCATAACACAGACCGACTCACTGAACTCTGACCCCTCTGAAACCAATTTCATTTGAAGAGATTGCAGTGATGTAGCTGGATGTCTATGTGCTTTTGCAGAGAAAATTAAAGCAGGATTTGTAATGCATTCAAAGAGAAAGTACACAAGAGGGGAGGTTAGAATGAATAAATTGCTGTCGCTACCCAGTCTCCTCCAAATGTACAGGCCAGCACAACCACACATCAGCAATAACATTTTTTTTTTATTTTTTAAACCCTGTGAATTAGGACTGCCAGATATTTTATTTATAAATTTTGGAATTTTAACTTTAAAAAGTTTGACACAACAAAATAGATTAATAAACTTTTCTAGATAATTTAATTGTTTTCTAGGTTATGAATAATTTTATTGTCCAGACTTTCTCCAATATATCACTTCCTTATATTGAACACCATGTGCCTTTTTAATAGCATGGGGAGCTACTGTAAATTTCCATTCAATCTTCAGTATCCATTTCATTTCAAAGGAGTAAACTTGGAACAAAACATGGAAAATAGGACAAAAAGCATAAGAGAAAAGACATTTCCTTTGCCCTGCTCCATTCTAATAGATAGCTCCTGTGCACTGGCAAAAGGTATGCTTAACAGGGCCAGGTGGTGACATCTTAATTTTTCACGGCTGCAAACATGGCCGTGTGCTGGTCCCCAATCGCCCCCATGCATTATTCCTGCCTTAAGCACTGAACGTCTGGGGATGTGGGGGTAGGAAGAGGAGGGGTAGGGGGGTATTGTTTTACAAGGCACCCAGCTGCGGCCTACTTGCCTCGCCCTGGGTTCTTTTCAAGGAGTTGTCGTGGGTGACCCCCTCTGGCTGACAGTTATTAATAATAACGCACAGTGGGGAATAGTTCACCTTGTGGCAATGGAGAGGCCGTTGCGGCTCGCAGGCCGGCTTGGGAGTCTCCAGGGGCAGGAATCATACGACAAACCGCAGGGAACAAATAATACAGTCGGCGATGAGCATAGAAACAAGAACCGAGCTTCTGGAAATTTCTGTACAGTTGCAATAATCAGCCCTGAAAAGGCTCTTGATTACTCACTTTCAAAATTCAAGATTTTTCTTTGCTGTCCCTAAAATCTCACTAATGTCTTAATGTAATGAATAAGTTTGCAAGCACTTACTGATGATATCTACCATCTTGTCTTATTAGCAGTATTTTCTCTGTTCAGTTGATCTCTCTGTAAATTTGAGTACTGAACAATCCTGACAATTCAGGCATGTTGTATACCCCTATTCATGTCCACACTCATCCCCAATTCCCCACAAGCTCTGGTCACAGTTTAGTGCATTTAGAGCATAATTTTATGGTTTATAGGCTAGACTATAAATCTCCATGTCTTCCTAACATTCAAAGATATTACAACTTCATGTTTGACTTTAAGATATTGCTGATCTGTCAGAATACTTAATCCATTTGAGCTGTTTTAATCCATCCATTCTCCATATGTTTACATACTTTTTTACCTGTACATAAAGACTTCCAAAACTAGGACATAATAATATAAAAAAATACAGTTAACTGAAACAGTTTGCCTACTCATGATAAAATGAGGCAACAAAATTCAAATAGCAAAAGACTTTGTGATAATGTGCTACTGTCTATCATAATCACAAGTAACTATAAAGTCAAAAATTTAAGATTTTAATAGTTAAGAAAGAAAAATGTCTGTTCCTCCATTTTAAATTTTCTTTAATTACTAACTTAATTTAATTAGGTGCACAAAGGTATATTTTCCTTTTTTTTCCCACACTATTACTCATGCCCATATGAATACAGCTTCCAAGCTTCTCTTTTTAGAAACCTTCTCTCATCATTGGCTGGAGTGAATTAGTTGACTAAAATCTCTTTGCTGAGGAAAACACAAGTGTCCTATTTCCTCTCAAGAAACATGTTCATCTTTTTTGTAAATGCCAGCTACCCTTTAACGACAACACAAATTTGCTGTTGATAACACCATGATGACATAAACAAGGCCACTAAAGAAAAACTTGCATCCGCAAGGGCCCTTAGGGGTACTAGTGAGGACATGGGCGCAGTAGTAGGGGACAGAAGCGGCTATCTAATGAGACTGAGCGAATAAGGAGAAGAAGAAAAAAAAAAAAAGAGTCTGTTGCTGCAGGCCCATTTAAATCTTGACCAGAAGAGGTCCTTTTGTACACAGAGTGCTCTATTGTAACAAGTACCGCAGAGACACAAGGTTATCTGGGGCTGTATCCACACCTCAAGTGCTTCTGATACTGCTAGACTAAAGGCAGCTCCTAACAGAGCATACTCTCCAGAAGGATTTGCCTCTTAAGAGTCATTTAAGCACCTTCTTTCGAAACGAGACCTTTTAAGTTTAAGTTTGTGCTGTGTGACGGGAGACTTGGTGAATGTTTTAACAAACAAGCTGGATGCATAATAATCTGACTTGGAACTTAAATATTAGACCACACTTCAGTGGTGTACATGTCTGAACATGAGGCCCGAGATCTTATAACAAGTACAAAAGCACTCTGATGTACTGGAGCTATCCATGAGACTGGTAACACTTTCTTTGTAGCCTATATGCATAAATCATTATAACACTGCTTATAATTCTTTGTAAGTTGGTAATGAGTCCTTGTAAGCATTTTTATAAACTCTGATAATATGGTATAAATAATTCCTTGCTAATGCAAGAGTCATGATTCATTATAATGCCATTGTTTGGTACGCTGCAAACTTTATAACTAATAATGACCTGTGAATAATTATAGAACAACTATAACATTTATTAACAATTATAAAATCATTATAATTATTTTAAAATGTCATCACTGAGTGCTTCAGGTAAAGTAAATGATATAATATAAAGAATTATAAGCACTGTTATAACGATTAATGTATATAGGTTTTATAGGAAGTGTTTCCAAAAGTCTTTCATTCTTTAAAAGACAGAACATGAAAATAAGCGTAGGTGCACATAGCTATTATGTGTTGCGTACAATACGCTTTCAAAATTCAAGCTTGAACCAGCACTGAGGTTCAACAGTGCGGAGGTGACATCTTGAGAAAGGCAGAGCAAATTCATCCAAACCTGTCTTAATGAGGTCTGTTTGAGACATATAAGAATTAACTAGAACTAACCATATATATTTAGTATGCATACACAACATGGGCCACTATCAAAAGAGCAAAAGCACTCGGTTTTATTCCGCCTACTCACTACTGCAGTCTTCACCTTGGGTTATATTTATATCATAGTAAAATAAAAATGCACCAGTATAACAACCCATATTATCTGCTAGAATTAGAGGATGCACATCTTATTATAATATTTATTAAGATTTATATAACACAATATATGACAATATATGACATAGAAAAAAAAAATCCTTACTACACATTTATAAAAATGAGTCACTGCAATGTTTAACAAACTTATGATTACCATTAAATGCTATTCAGAGCTCTTTATATAGAGAGAAGGGGTTTAGATTTTGTTTAGATTTAGTAGTGTTTTAAACACATGAAAGAAATTATTATTTTTTGTGAGTTTAATGAAGGCAGCCAATTCATTAGCTTTATAAACAGGATGTCTTTCACAAATGTATGAATTTACAGTATAAAGTAAAAAATATAGGTAATGAAATAAAAAATGTCATGACACCAACTGAAATATACATATGCATGCAATGAGCACCTATTAAGTTTTTATCCACTACATAATATTGAATTATTATTTACCCCCTCTCTTAATTCAGAGTTTTATACTATGATAAAAAAAAAAAAAGTTATAATGTACTAATTATTTACTGCTCATACCTAAATAGACACAAGCAGAGAAACAACAGAAAAAAGGAGCCAAATAGTAACATAAGTTGTTTCAGGTAAAACCTTTCCATGAACGAATGCACAATGCTTCCTGACTAATTCAACCGCATTAACAGCTTCATATCTGAATTTTAACTGAATTCCCCTTCGAATCCCTAACAAGAAATAATAAATAAAATTTATCCAACATGCCTTTTGTTATTGCCGATGATATCTGAGACCTAAAAGAATTCATTAAAAACTAACATATAAAATCTTTTAAATAATATATTAAAATGCTGCAATGGAAACATGATAACATGAAATTTTAAAAACTATATTAAACAAACAGGATTTGAATGGGAGATCAAAGCAATTTATAAACCACTAAGCTGAATATGAAAAGAAAATTGGTACTTGAAAAAAAGTC
Organism: Cranoglanis bouderius; assembly: GCA_023630585.1. Taxonomy (NCBI): domain Eukaryota; kingdom Metazoa; phylum Chordata; class Actinopteri; order Siluriformes; family Cranoglanididae; genus Cranoglanis; species Cranoglanis bouderius. The sequence goes on from CM042538.1 coordinate 24,105,688, forward strand.
CGTCAGTGTTTCTACAAGGCCTAAAAAAGAGAAAATGGCACGTTCACCTTGAAATACAAAACAATAACCCAGACTCATACTGAGAAAAATATGTAAAAAAAATAAATAAATAAAAAATTCATTGCTTATGCATATGTCTTACCTGAGGGCAAATGGATGAGCAATTACCATAATTACCCCACCTAATAACATATCCATGGAAAATAGTTATGGACCCAAATCTGAGCCTTGCAGGACACCATCAGTTTATGGTGTTTGCAGATTAACTGTGTCTATCAAATTACACAATACAATTAGGTCCACAATAGAACATTTTCTCTGAAACCATGACGCGTTTCAGCAGAACACTGTAGTATCCACCACCATCATCAAAACGCCAATTGAGGAAATGAATATCTTTTGGAAGAATGGTGTTCTTCCCCCCAGTACACTTCCAGAGACTTCTGCCAAGGCACACGGACGCTTTTCTGGTAGCTCATGGTGGCCCGACACCTTGCTAAGACACTTGATGTTGGTTTTTCCTTTAATTTATTACCCGTCTGTATATGCTGTACACCAGTCCACGGGTGCACACACACTCTCCAGCCTGTGAATATTTTTTGTAGGCTTGTTTTACAAAGGTGGCCAGATTGTTTAGAGAAAGAAGCTGACCAAGGAGTCATGCTTGATGCTCTACAGTGGTGGAGTGCAGAGAGAGAACTCCATATGCACTGGTCATTAGGAGGAGAGCTGGCCTCAATCTTTCAGCTAGTCTCAGAGGAAGTGCACTGCTCCAATTCCCAATGGAGAGACCAGCTAACCTTTCTCAGATGACACAGCTGCACTGTGTCATCAGCAAACTACTAATGAGCTGACATGGATTATTATAGAGATTCATTCATCACAGGGATAAATGTGTGATTTGAAACTTTCTGACAAAGTTTATAGAGGTTCTTACATAACGTCTAGTTGTGCTAAGTAAAAAAAAAAAAAAAAGCTAAAGAGTTTCGGATTATAAGAGCTCAAATGAACACGGCATGCACATGAACACGACACTCTAGGAAATTTTGACATTTTCTACTGTATATATAAAATTCTGAAACTAATATTGTTCCTGAACTGAACTGTCTTTCTCTTCTGCAGAATGAGTCCCAGCCTAGCTTATACATTTATAACCTAAACTTCTAAAGGACAACACTACTGACTTTGAAATAGTTATAATTTTACAATGGGAAAGGGGTGATCAATTTGATTATTATTGTCATCCACATCAGTCTCTATTTCATCACGTGAGATAACAAGTGTCACGCACCACAAAATATATTATTTGAAACCCCCCCCCCCCTTTTTTTTTTTTTTTGGTCCAAACCCATTTGTCACTCTTTGCTGTTTTCCAGCCACACTTTAATAGAGCAGCTGCTTAGGAGAATTTATGTGTAAAAAGAAGAAGAAGAAGAAGAAGAAGAAGAAGAAGAAGAAGAAGAAGAAGAAGAAGAAGAAGAGCTTCCCAATAACGTCCATTTTTAGGTTGTGATTCTATGTAAAGTCATAATTTTATTTTTCATCACTGAACGTATGATGTGGGTTTGAAGAGACGTGTCATATCATTAATGCTGGACTAGCCAAAAAGAAACAAGATGAATATTACCAAACATATGTAAAAGATATTCAAGACAACTTATTCCAATTTCCAACTTTATCCAGATAAGGCAAGCCCGCCACACTTTGTTGATCTTTTGTACAAGGCTTGTAGTTCGGACTTCAATACACATGAATTCTGCACTGCCTACGATATGGCAGATGTAAATATGAGAAACGTCTGAGATACATTTTCAGGGTTCATTTCCATGAGTTTATACAGGACATGGCAGATGTGGTCCAGCAAGCTGCTTCTGAATGAGTGAGGAAGACTAGAAGTTATTACAACTAAACCATGCAACACATGTTGGTTATCTTTCACCGATAGCCTGCTTTCCGAAATGGTAATAAATCCAGTCATGTCGACGACTTCTGTGAGTTTGCTTGCATTTACAATCTTAGTAAAACCACTGTAGAGGAAAATTGAAGTTGGATTTAAAAAAAATGAATGAATAGATAGATGAATAAATAAGTGGTCTCCCTGTGCTGTCTTTAAAATGGATGCCTGAAATTTACAGTTTTCCATTAACTGATGCCTAACAGCTTTTCCCCCCTGCTTGCATCCTGGCCTTGGCGGATTGCTTCCATGTCTGTGGCTACTCTCTGTGGGCTGCAGCAGTTTATTTCCGCCACCTTCCCAACTTAAATGTGTCGGTCCCTTTTTTGTCTGGGCTTTTTAACCTTATCGCACTTTGCTCTGAAATGCAAAAGCACTGGTATAAACACGGTTATTGCTGTTATTCTTTATCGTTAATGGAGACACCAGCACAGTATCAAAAGAATCATTTTGGTGATAGGATGGTCCGACTCCACATATCCATACTTTGAGCGCAGTAAAAGAATCAAGGTGGGCGCGATATCAATAATTACCCTCTAAATGTCTCAATGCTCCAAATATGAATTGGTTGATATTGTGTCCACAGTATCTGGAAGCAGTAGACCAAACGCTTCCCGCTTCTTATTTCTACTGAAGAAATGTCCCGTCTTCTATTTGATAAATAAAGAATAAAATAAAACAGGGTATGATTGTTTTCCGGTAACAGCACATCTGAAGTGTTTAATTCCTCTTACCACAGCAACGTCTAAACATTACAATTTTTTTTTTAATAATTAAAAAACGATACGTCATACTTTTTATTCGTTAAACATTACATTTAAAGTTGCGTCCCCGAGACAAGTTAGTTCCTGTTATCACTTATGTTATAACAGCTATAAACAGTCACTTTTGTCTTTCTTAAAGTAAAAACAAAAATAAATTCTGCAGCTTGCCATGGTACCAAGAAACCAAAAATCATCAGTTACAAAGCACTGACACCGGAGACTCATTTAATAAATTTTAAATAAACGTCTCCTTACAGAAATCTTCACCATATTAATGATTATACAATTTTCTTATGTTTTTCTTGTTAAATAAAAAAAACATTGTAGTTTTTTTTTTGTTTAACAATTATTATTACCCTTTTGTTATTACATTACATGAAGCCATACCAGTTCCTGTGAATGATCTGTTACTATAGAAATGACAACATATTAAAACTCATTAATATAAACCCGAGATTTAACTTATAGCCAGTACTACTGGCAGAGGTGCTGTTATAGAAAAGTAATAACACCTTCTGACCAATTGAAAACTAAACAGCCAGTAAACTCGGTCTTCCGAAAACAAACCTTTTTTTTTTTTGTTCTTATTTAATTTATTTTGTGTGTGTTGTGATAGGGATTATTTCTCAGCTGGTGGGACCACATTGCTCTTGGTCACTCATGGTTGTAGACCCCTGAAGAATTCTATTAACCCTGGTTATGTCAGCCTTAATAACATGCCACACTGCTAAACAGGACTGGATTGATTCTGCGCGATGGGGGTTGGGTGGCCATGTATAATAAATCCAAGCATAATTCACTTTTAAATAGAAAGCTGAAATGGAACAAATAGTGAGAAGGGTGAGGGCAATCAAGTCTCTCTTTATCTCTGTGACCAACTGCAGTGCTAACCTAAGAAAATAAATAAGGGAATGATCAGGTGTCGAGGGGTAGTGCTTTTGTAAGAGTGGCCACTGATTATCGCGGAAATGGAGAGCGGTTTTTGTTAGCAGGGCTGCAAACGTGATGTGAGGAGCCAGGCCTCGGCCATGTTTGCTGTTCAGTAAGAGCCAGTGAGCAGATGCCAAGCAGCAGGGACAGACAGGAAAGTCGTGTGATAGCTACAGTGAAATCAATTCAGTCACCTTGAACTTTTGATGATGAAGAAGAAAAAGAAGAAGCAAGCAAGCAGTACCTATATCCTCCCAAATGCTGACAAGAATAAAAAGATCTCAGGCAATTACTGAATAAAAAAAAACACTACTGTGCTACACAACCACACAGAAAATGAACTTCACTTTTTAAATCCATCACTTTTAACATAAACTGCTTATTGCCCTTGTGTGTTACATCTGCTAAAATGTATTTCCAGAGCACTAGGTTTTATATTCTATCAAAGAAAAAAAAAGGAAAACAATGCCATCATCCATGGCTCAAATTTATTTTTCTCTTCCTGAGCTGTTGTTTTAAGGCACACAGGCATGTTGTCATGAATGGAGATGCGCTTTAGGAGGATGCAGCCAATGAGGCTTACTGTAGGAAAGTAATCTGAGCATAGCCTCAGCCCTCTGGCTGCGTATCCATCTCATCTCCCCAAAAGTCTGTTCGTCTGTGTCATGCCTAATGGAGACTCTCATCCCTTCTGCCCAAATTAAATGAACTGTGCCTTTGCAAAGTACCAAACTGCTGTAGCGGCTCCTACCATGTTCAAAAACATCCCTGAATTCCTGAAGAGGCGCAGTGAGCTTAAATAGACACATGCCTGTTAACAGACACATTATAAGTAAATAGAGCTGGTCCATGCAAGAGTGCCTTTTTGCCCCCACCCATGTTTAAAAGGTAGCTGGTGAAATGATTGACATGAAGTCATAAGTATGAGCGAACACTGGCCTTGGTGTTCCACCCCTTGGTGTTGCTTCTAGTATTATGTCCTCATCGTTACTGTTACTGTCAATAACATTAATGTGATGTCCTAATATTAGCTAATTACTAACAAGTCTACATGGATGAATTCCTAATATTATTTTTGACAATGAATGTTTCGGTACCAGAATAATTTTCAGTTGACTTTTCTCATTTTTCTGGTGTACAATTTCCTGAAGAAATGCTTAAATCATTACATAACTTTTTATTTATTTATTTATTTTTTTATAATATTATGAACACTTGCAACTTTTCTATCAATGTAAACAGCTTAAAAATTCTAAAAGGTTCATTAACATTTCCAAACAGTCCCAACGGAACCAAAATTGGGCCAGCATCAGTGCGGTTGCTGGACCAGCTCAGTGGGCATACCAAGCCAAACTATAATGAAAAGTGTGCAAACAAATGAAAGCATGTCAGTCTTGAGTGGTACAATAGTGTGAAAAGCACAGTAGTGCTCGCTAGACTGGACACTCAGCCTTCTTTTAGTGAGAGGAAAATGAGCAGGATCTGGGGTGGTCTTAAACTCAGTGCTCCAGTCTCTGTGGTCCAGCACACTAATTGGATCCAACAAGTGAATTCCTTCAAACTGAAGGAGAAATGCTTGTGGTTTATTGGCTCATAAAGATCTGTCTTTTTCGATTAAGAGAACAGCGTATATAAAGGCATGGGAGAATACTCAGAATCTCAATGTGGAGAGTAATCAAGGCTTTTAGACATTTGCTTTAACACGGTGTTTAGAAGAAGAACCAAGAAGGACGCTTTTGAATGTGGTCAATGCAGCCGTGAGGACCAGTGTGGCTTCAAATTGATTTCAGGCATCAATTAAATAAAAACCTCAAGTCCCACTATACAGGTTAAAGAAATTTCTTGATCAATGTAGACCTTATTTTACATATACTTTGATTAGGTCATGTATCCTACATCTTTCACCAGTCTACATCCAAATCCAAATATAAACTTGGTAAAAAAAAGAAAAAAAGAAAAGAAAAAAAAAGAAAAAAAAAAAGTATATTCCCTAAAATGGACATTTTTGAACACATAAGCCAAAGGCATTAGTCCAATGGATGCTACTCCTATCTAGTAACAGTTTGGATGGATGCTAGTTGTCGTTTTAAGGTTGGTGGAGGGTCTTACCGGAGGTAGTCCCGCCGGCAGAGGATGAGGTTGGCCTTGGTATACAGCGTGGAGCCCACCTCGCCAAGGCGGCAGTCACAGCATGCACACTTTAGGCAGTCCTCGTGCCAGTATTTGTCCAGGGCCTTCAGCAGGTAGCGGTCCTTGATCTTCCGGTTGCAGCCGGCACAGCCCTTTGGCTTGGTGTCCGGCTGGACGGAAAGCATTTGTATACCTACCGAGGAAAATGAGATCAGACCAGATAATTTTAGAACACTATAATTACTGATAAAGCAGTTGCTCACACAAACAATAAAATGGACAGTGAGACTTTTTAAACCATGACTACCAAATATCCAAAAAGAGCTAGCCAGATGATTACTTATAACTTGAAATTTGGTATGCAAACACTAATCCAACAACAACAAAAATATATATCCAACAACAGCTAAACAGTTCTTCCCATCTCTTGCTCGCTTTTCTCCTTTCGCTCTCATTCTTTCTTTTCTCTCTCTCTCTCTCTCTCCATAGGAGGGGCCAGGAAAAGCTTTGCCCCCAGTGCAGCCATTGTGTAACCCCCATTTAGGCTGTGAAAGGGCTTTGTTGGGTAGAGAGGCTACAATGCAGGCTCATGCAGACGGCCTGTAATTAGTATTCTCCTTCCATACAGCCAAGAGTGAGCTCTACCCGGCGCCTGCACTCCTGGTTCCCCTTTTGTCCTGTCCTAATAGTTTTTGTCCTCCATTAGAAGCGTGCCTGATTCGTGCCTGTTGTGTTGACACCGGGACGATCTGCCTCACCCTCCCTTGCACTCACCTCGTATATCTCACTAACCTAAGAGTAAACATGCGTGGAGAAAGACGAGATTGGGTGTTAGTAAACTTTAAATTAGGAGGGAGCCTTTTTTGTTTGATGCTCCTACTTTCTAAGAGTAAGAGTACATGAGATTTATATACAGCAACAGTTGTTAACGTTGTGATTAAGATTTCTGTAGTACATTGCATTTCTTAAAAGCATTGCACACATATACAACAATAAAAATCTACCAAACAAACAAACAAACTGTCCGAGAGAACTGTACTAGAAATACCCTGATGGCCCTGGTGTACTAGGTAGTGCAAAGCGTGAAAAGTTTGAGTGTTGGGGGGAAAAATAGACTTGTATGCTAAGAGCATACAAGTGTTCTGAAGGATACCAGTTTATTTAACGTAGGCTATTTGTCATTTTAATGCAAACAGAACGGTGGGTTTCAAAGAGGCAGATAAAAGTGGAGCACTTAAAGATAGAAAATAGTGGAAAACGAAAGAAAGGAAGCCATGGATGAACTGCCATATTGCTTGTGCTAACGGACGCACCCTATTTTGCTGCTCTGCATTTAAACTGTTGACCTTTTTAATCTGGCCGGATGGGACTGCGTGAGGCGCGCGCGCTGATTATCACCTCCGCTCCCGATCAGCGGCGCTCATCCGCACCACTTCACACCACAGTCATTACCAAGAAAAGCAAAGTTTCGAGTTTCGACTCCACTCCATCCACCAGAGGGTCCGCAACCCATCTGCATTGAACGCACGTCTCCCTTTTTCCACACTCTTCCTCAATATCGAAACACTATGTTGGTCTATATGAACGGAATTAGCCTGTTAGATTTACCGGTAAACGCACGCAGAAAATTCAAACGCATCCCAGCTGAAATGTCGGGTACGAGTGACATTTCTTGTTTACAGAATCCGCACAGAATAGTGCTGCACTGTTCTTGTAATGAAACACTAGTGTGGGACCGTCTGCTTTGGTCAGAGCGCGAGCGCGGAGCAGCTGCGCGAGCCGGCGGTGCTGACATTTCACCCGCTTATCAGTTTAATTACTGTTGCCATGGCAGCCAAGCGCTCGGAAAAGGCCAAAAACATTGGCTGTTATTATAGGGAGCCCAATTTTCGAGGCACGACCACCAAACGGAAGCACAGTTAAACTCAGAGACCGTTAAAAACACTCAGAATCACGACACACGGCACCGACGCTAGGATAGAAATATAGGCACAAATTACAACACTGGGTTTTTTAATGCAAAAAAAAAAAAAAAAGATCAAAAGGCTGCCTAAAAACGTTGTATGCGTCTGTTTAAACCACCGGCTTGATCGCAACCCAAATATTGTTTGGATTTTGCGCAGACTCGAGCAGGTCACGCTCATAATAAGATTCCCACATGAAAAAAAAAATGTACACGCTGAGACCTTACCGAAACTTTTCTCCCTTTTCTGCATTTGTCGACCCGCTCCGGCGCGTGAAAACACCACCATGCGACGAGAGGGTTTCCCTTCTCCGTGAAGTGAGCAGCTGGATGGGGGGCGGCTCGCTTTTGTTACAGCTAACAATCCTGTTTCGCCTCGCGAGGGGGAAAAAAAAAGGAAACGCGAAAACGGCAAACAAAGGCACACACGGGGGGTTGAAAAAGGGGCTCGAGCTCAGCGCCGTCCGTCAGAGCGCGACTATGAAATGAAGCCTACTAACAGCAGCAGCAGCAGCAGCCGTGGCGGAGGCGAGAGAACATAATGACAGTGGACGACAAAGGCGTACTCTCTTCACTTCACCCCTCCGCGTGCCGTCATCCCTACATCGTATGGCGCGGATCGGGGTGCGCGCGCACTGCTATACATAGCACTGAACAGCTCGCGCTTCTTAATGAATTTATTTCTGCAAAAGGGCAACTTGCTTTAATTTTGAAACAGTTTGACAAAACGTCAGTTGTGCAAGGACAAACACACACACACACACACACACACACACACACACACAAACACAAACCACTTAAAAAGACAACCCCATAAAGGAAGAAAGAAAAGTGGAATTTAAACTCACCAAAGCTCCGTTTCCAATCTACAATTAATCAGTTGTTGCAGTGTTTATGCATCTATATCTGAGTTCTGCTTATATAGGCTATGGAACACCATGGTTACATTCAAGTCGCTCAAAACAGAGTTCATGTGCATTCAAAACAGAGTTAATGAAGTATCTTCATGTGCATTTTTTCCCCCGTCTCATCAACACTTTATACTGTTATTAAACACAAACACGAAGCAGAGTATAAAACTGGCTAGGCACTTCTCGACAACAAGGCACTCACCTTCTTGTCCAACTTATGCAGAAGAGTGAAGTTCAGTAGCTACACGGGCTACACTGGTACACACTCCCACTCTATATTCCTCCGAGCAAGATAATAAAAAGTTCACGAAACCGACCTCGAGCTGCAGATCACGGTTATCTTCCGCTCGGAAATAACGAGGTCCGCGTGGATTGCGCGCATACACACTCAAAAAAAAGAAGAAGAAGAAGAAGAAGACGAAAAGCTACAGGTGTTTTCGCCTGAGTGATCACGGCTTAAGCATGCCAGAAAGCTCGGAACAACTTGCTCAACAGCGAATGAGACTCGAAGAATAACGAATCCTGGTTTTATGATCACGCGAAGCCAATCCCTCACCGGTAAGACAACTAGACGACGAGGAATAACACGTCGTTAGCTTAATAAGAGACAGCCGGAGTGACGGCGCGCGCTCCCTAGAGAAACTTTGCGCTCTCTTCACTGACTGGCGCGCGTGCACGCGAGCTCTGCTTTGGAGACTCGTAACTGCTACAGTTCCTCTTTCTATTTTGCGTGCTTAATTTACATGCTGTAGTGTGCTACTTTTTGAGATACACCCAAGATCATATTGCAGTCAATGCGATCTCGGCCACCTACGATCATTAGCTGATATCTGAGCAGGAAAAGTCGAAGAACCTGTGGAGTCATGACACGTTTGTTTTCCTATTATTTAGGTACAGATATAATTATTAGGGGACATCTTATAGGCGGTGGTTATCAGTCCCAATCATGGAGACATCCATGATGTGCACTTTTTGTGTTTCTGATCTAACACACTTTAAACCTGTGGAACCTGGGGTACTGGAACTGTCAAACACAGGTCTAAGATGTAACCAATACACCATACACTCTCAGAAATAAAAGTCTCCAAGTGTACTTTTCCTTGTCGCTGGGGTGGGTACACTATTTGAAAAGGTGCCTGTGGTGTAGCTTTAATTATCATTTAGAGTAAAGCTTTAATGGTACACCAGTGGTCCTTAAGGTCCAATCATGTACCTTAAATTGTTTTAAATGCACACTATATTCACATTTCCCAGGGAAAAATACATACTAAAGGTACAAATTATGTACTGTTGATGGTACAGTTTGGTACCTTTATTTCTGAGAGTCTGGGGGAAAAGCAGAGAAAAGCTGTACGCCTATTGAACAAAACGTTTTCGTGTAACTGAACAAACATGTCTGAGTCTCAAGGAATCAGTGAGGAAGAACTTATCAGTAACCACGCATGCCTTAATCTAACCACTTAGACCAGACGAAAGCATTTCAACTCCACCCACTCTGGCCTTAGAGGTCAGTCTGTGAGTGTGTACAGTGTGTATAAGCAGTTTACATCATAGCGTTGCAGCAAATGATTGAGTCGGTATCTTTATTCTCATTTCTCAGATGTAGCACACACTACTGCAGTAAATACTGCTTTTTTCACCAAGTGGAGTGCCTGTGTTGTCGTGTGTAGGCCCATATCTCTCCTCTGATCCCCTGTGCAAAGTAACTCTACTTATTCCTCACCCATTGGTTACACCTGCACACTCTAATTAGCGCCTATTGATGCCCAGGTTGCCAAGGAGAATGATGCATAAGGCCTCTTGCTTCCTCCCTTCATAGTGCACACACACTCACACACACACACACACACACACACACACACACACACACAATTAGCTTTTTTTGCTGTTGACAATGGGCTAAAACTTTTCTCAGTCTCAGTGTGAAATCCTTCAATAAGAGAGCAGGGAGAAATGCGAAAAGAAAAGAAGTGGGAGAGATGGTGTCAGACTTGGTGTATTCGATTGTTAGCATTGCGGCCTCTTGCCAATCACTGTGCCTAAAATGCAGCGGTAATGAGATGGGTCATAAAAATGCTCCTCGCCACCATTATGACTGATGAGATGCATTAAAGCTGACAGGGTATATGACCTGCCAGTAATTAGGTTTTTGTCATGGATTGAATTATTTCAGAGCGGAGCTATCTGCGTAATCATGCCATTTGTGTGTAAAGGAGAAAGAGAGAGGGGGAATGGGAAAAGAGGAGTGTGTGGGGGGGGGGGTTGGGAGGTGGGTCCTAACCTCTTCATCCTTTTTTTTTTAAACCCCCGCCTCCACTTTATATAGTGTGTTATCACGTCAATTACTCACCAAAGATATCTGAATTATTGGGAGTGAGGAGCGAGAGAGAGTTACATCGTTAGACCGTGCAAAGGAAGAGTGCACACTGTGTGTAAAACACTCCAGCCAGCAAGTCTGCGCAGGGTGAAGTGATAGGATTATACAACGTAACCCTTATCAATCATTAGCACATGCTTTATCGATCATTATTGCAATAACACAGAAGGCTTCAACGTACAATTGAGATTTTCACCAAATCACTGGTTTATTTTATTATGTGCTGGGATCATCCTGATTAATCTCAATGATCCAGATTTCTGTATGGGTTTCAATGAATCATAGCATCCACACATAATCATGCAGAAGTCCCTTCTTTTTCATTTTCAATATGATGTGGGTACTTTAAACTGTTCCAGTACTGAGATTCTCACAGTAAGCAAGCTGACTCTCTACAAGTTGCTATTGCCAAGTTCTGCAAAAATCTCAGAGGTGTGCTATAAGACAATTCGCGTCCTATGCTCATGTTGATGGTCTGTGGTGTGCTTATACATCACACGCGTTCAAAGCACAAAATGCACCCGTGCATTGCAAAATAAATCAAATCAACTGCAATACTGACCCAATCAATACTCCCCCGATATCAACATTCTGTATTTCTTTCGGTACATCCTTAATCCATAATATCCAACAAATAGCCTATAAATAACTTTAGTCGAAATAATACGCTATTTAATTTAATGCAGCAATTAATACAGTTTCTAGTCATCACACCTAGGATAACTGTACAATATATAAATCACAATATTCTGCATATAACGATATAATAACGATAGAGCATTTGTTGATATTCGTGCTTACAACGAATGCCGAGCCTCTCTCTCTCTCTCTCTCTCTCTCTCTCTCTCTGTCTCTCTCTCTCTCTCTCTCTTCCCAAACACTCTGATTACACAGCCGGTATGAGGATGTTATCACTCCATCCAAACACTCACTCTATGCACTCGACAACACTCCATGCAAAAGGACGCAGAGTGTGAGGATCCCTGCTGAAACCAAACGGCACGACAACTCGGAGCTTAACGACCGCGCTGTAAATCTTTTTCGGAAGAGCAAACAGAGGCATTTCCGGAGCAAGCCGAGATGTTTCAGAGCCTAAGCCTCCTTTCAGTACCATGCATTTTCACGGAATCCCCTGATTCTTAACGCTCGAGCAGCCTCGAACTCTAAACGCAGTTGCGCACTTGCAATATTTTTTTTTGCAAATTTAAAATTAAAATGGCACACGTAGCATTTCGACATCTTTGAACACGCCCCTTTTGCTTCCAGAGATACATGTAAATACATATGCACACATTACACACAGATATGAAGTGACCATTACTACTCGTGCGTCCGCGCGCCCTTAGGAAAGCGTACCGTACCGAGTGAAAGTTGCCGCGTGCGTGTGACGAGCTCGTGCGCTTCGGATCAAACTCCTTCCCCCGGTTCGCTCTCTGGATCACTCTCGATCTCAAAGCCCCCCTTCGTCCTCCTCCATGCGAGAAAAAGCCTCGTATCTTCCGTTGGCAGTAAGGCAAGACCGACCTGAGCGCGCTTCCTTTCTCTCCCTTCTTTCTTCCCTCGCTCCCTCCCCTCCTCTCCTATTTAAGCACCTCCAGCAGGTCCCCAGTTAGCAGCGCTCTCCGGCTCATCCAAGGAGCTGACAAGCCCGGTTAGGGAGAGGCAGCGCATGTTGCTCTAATGGACCTCATTAAGCTCTACTTACAGATGTTCTCTTAACATAATTGATCTGCAGCGAGTTGAGAGGACGGCGGCCTATTCCCCAGCCCCCAATTATGGCCCGGTAATTAGATCCCCAACCTCCAGCTCGCCGTATTCACCCTTCTAACATTCCGAAATATCAAAGTATCTCTTTCTCTCAAAGCAAACCCTCCTGCCTCCCCCCCTCCCCCTCATCATCACCACCACCACCTCCTCCTCACCTCCGTGTATCCTCCTCCTCCCACTGCCTCCCCTCCCAAAGACTCCATTCCTCTGACAGTATTGACAGTCAGATCTACTAACCTTTGTAGTGAAGCCAAACTTAGTAGTGCACTCACTCCAATTGACAGAGCTTAGTCTTCTTTTTCTCCCTGTCTCCCTCCATCTCTCGTTTTTCTCCCACTCTCTTTCTCTTTCACTCACTCTCTCTTCTCCCCTCTGAAAAACCCTGGGAAAGCGTGAAGGATGATGCGTGAGATGTAGGCCTACAGAAAAGGCAGAAAGGGATAAAAGGAGGCCAAGAGGAAGGAGAGAGAAAAAGAGAGTGAGTTTTACTTTTGATTAAAGGTGGTAATGATAAGTTTTGTCAGGGGAGGGTCTTTTTTGTAATGTCATTTCATCTTTTAATGATTCCTCTGATGGCAACTTTGAGGATGGATGCAAAAAGAGAGGCGGGTGGTGCGAACGGTGTGAAGTGATGGCGGAGCGTTTAAAATGCCAATCAGAGCCTCTCGCATTACCCGTCTAATTAGCAGCATGCTAAAACCTGGAGCACTTAAGGGAATTGCAATGTTACACTTTTTTCACTTAAAAGGCGAGACAGCTTCGTCACATAGAAGCACTGCAGATGCACTTGATGCCAATCATAACTAGGCAGGTTCTTTTTTTTTTTTTTTTCCTGGAGCACAGGTTTGTGCGCAATTTTTGCATTTCAAATCTGACATATACACACACACACACAACATGTCTGACTGTTAGCAGTCAACATTCAAAAACAGCAAACCCTACATCTTAACATCTGTTTGGAGAATGTAAAACGGTGAGATTCAAGAACAGCAACACAAATGAACTTTGGTTACATCTAAGTTTAAAGCACTCAACATATACACTGTATAATCTACCTGTTAAAGGAATACTCCGGTGGTATTCACAGTACCTAGTATTCAATATGTGTGCATATCATGGACAAGAATTTCAGCTAGTTTACCGGAAAGACATTTATTATGGAAGCCTAAGGGCAAATGCTCAATTTCATTAATAAACATCAATAAAATATTAACTATAGGATGAAAATTCAAAACTACAATCGTCACAGACTAATAAAAGGTCATAAGATAAGAGAGACGTAGGAGAAAGTCTTACTAAAGCTGTTGTTTATTTATTGATCATTGGGCAATACAGTAAAAACTATTCCAATTAATTTTCCCTAAGATTTTGTGGTATCCATGTGGCATCAGGCACGAACCGGGTTTATTTGAGATAGCGGTGTTAAGATAGTGTTGTTTGCTTTTAGCACGCAATGTGACTTCGTGTGAATAATCATTAGTAATGTAAAACCACAATTGTTTTTCTCTGGAAAGTAGTCACATCTGTAAAATTATACAGAGTTTGAGTTTCATTTATACAGTGTATAAATACAGTAAAATACAATATGACAGGGCATTCTGTTGTAGGAAAATAATCAACATGGTGTGGTGTAGTACTGACCCGACATGAGGCACTATTCAAACTTTTGTTTAGTTTTTTTTTTTTAAACTTTTTTTTTTAAAACAAAGATATGTTATCACTTCACTAACCAGACTAATCAGAGAGTAAATTAAAGTCTGTAAAAACCTTTCCCTTCCGGAGCTAATATCTATTTTGAGCTAATATCTTATTTTTTTAAGTGCTCGGTGCAGTCCACCAAAATACTTTGCTAATCACCAAAAGATGACCCCTGCTGTAGATATAGATTAGATTGGGGTGAAATGGAGTACTTGTTTAACTGAGGCTTAAACGTGCCGATACAGAGACAGTGTAGTGAAAAGTGTGAGGTGCATGCATGCTATTCTACTTGCCAAGAGACTCTGGGTGTTAGTATCCAGGTGTGATACCATGTGTTGTTTTATTGTGTTGATTTATATCCCTCTCCTGCTGACTGAGGCCCTCTGCTGAGGCTCACTGGCATTTAAAAAAAAAGCCACAGGAGCCTGGCCTGTATTCTAATCATAACATATGTTGTACTTTTAATATCTGAAAACGAAGGCTTCCACAAATGAACTTCACCCCAACACATAGGCTACATACATTCCCTATTCCTGACTTTTCTCTCCGCCCAGAAGACACAAGGATACAACTGTGACTTTGCTCTAATGACCAGCAGAGCCTCTCCTCAGAGGGACATTTGATAATTGCTTCAGGTAGGTGACCCTCAAGTAGGGGCAAGGGATGCGTAGCTTTTAGTGCTATCCTTCTCTCACAGTTTACCTCTCTCTCTCTCTCTCTCTCTCTCTCTCTCTCTCTCTCTCTCTCTCTGTCTGTCTCTCTGTCTGTCTCTCTCTCTCTCCACCCCACTGACCAAATTTAGCTTTTGGCAGAAAGGCGACTACTGTGAGTTACAGAGACTGTCTTTGACAAAGTCTGAAGGATCACCTTTAGTAATGGGTCTAAAGGGAGCCCTTTGGATTTAAAGAATATCCAGAGCACGGGAAATTGGGTCCCGCTATTACACCAGGAGGAATCGATGGAGATTACTTAATTCAACTGGCAATTCATTTGTTCAGAACAAGCAAAGGCTAGTCCATGTGTGAGAATATCTAAGCAGAATGAGGCAGTAAAGAAGTGGGTGTTTGTGTATACCCTTGGGCAAGTAGGCAAGCAAACCAGGATATGTCTATAAGTTTTGGGAAAAGTTACAAAGTATATCCCAGATAATCATAATTTCCCATGGACCATGCTAAAACAAATCTATTGTCAATATGATAATTAACATCACTTTCACTGTAATATAACTTTGTTATATTTCACATATCAAGTATATCTAATCTTAGCAACCTACTCTGTTACCATAAAATTCCAGTCAGGAACACACAGTGCCCTTCACTAATATTGGCACCCTTAGTAAATATGAGCAAAGAAGACTGTGAAAAATTGTCTTTATTGTTTAACCTTTTGATCTTTTGTTAAATATAGGTGTGCAACAATTATTGGCACCCTTTTAGTCAATACTTTGTGCTACCTCCCTTTGCCAAGATAACAGCTCTGAGTCTTCTCCTATAATGCCTGATGAGGTTGGAAAATACATGGCAAGGGATCTCAGACCATTCCTCCATACAGAATTGCTCCAGATCCTTCAAATTTCGAGGTTCTATGCTGGTAGACTCTCCTCTTCAGTTCACACAGGGTTTCAAGTCAGGGGACTGGGATGGCCATGGCAGAACCTTGATTTTGTGGTCAGTAAACCATTTTGTGTTGATTTTGATGTATGTTTTGGATCATTGTCCTGCTGGAAGATCCAACCATGGCCCATTTTAAGCTTTCTGGAAGAGGCAGTCAGGTTTTCATTTAATATCTGTTGATATTTGATAGAGTCCATGATGCCATGTATCCTAACAAAAACTGGCAAACTGAAGACACTTGAGTTTGTTTTTGGATGAGAGCAGAGGCTTTTTTCTTGAAACCCTTCCAAACAACTTATGGTGATGTAGGTGACTTCGGATTGAAGTTTTGGAGACTTTCTGACCCCGAGACGCAACTAACTTCTGAAATTCTGCAGCTGTGATCCCTGGAGATTATTTGGCCACTCAAACCATCCTCTTCACAGTGCGTTGAGACAATATAGACACATGTCCAATTCCAGGTTGATTCATAACATTTCCAGTTGACTGGAATGTCTTAATTATTGCCCTGATGGTGGAAATTGGCATTTTCAATGCTTGTGCTATTTTCTTATAGCCACTTCCCATTTTGTGAAGCTCAGCAACCTTTTGCTGCACGTCACAGCTATATTCCTTGGTCTTACCCATTGTTACGAATGACTAAGGGAATTTGGCCTATGCATTACCTCATATTTATACCCCTGTGAAACAGGAAGTCATGGTTGAACAATTTCCTGTTCCTAGTCACCCAGGTGTACTAAAAAAAAAGTAAAATAACAATGGGAATATACTTTAAATATATTTTTCTCATATCAATTCACTGGGGTGCCAATAATTGTTGCACACTTATATTTAACAAAGATATATTTTATTGGATAAACCTGTGCTTTGTTTGCAGTTGTTTGATATCCATTAGAGCAGAGTATTTTTGTGAATATTTTGAACAAAATATCAAAAGGTTAAACAATAAAGACAAATTTTCACAGCCTTCTTTGCTCATATTTACCAAGGGTGCCAATATTAGTGGAGGACACTGTATAAGGTGTCACATATGATTCCTTAAATTGAAACAGTGATGAAATATTTGTTATTTTCTGTTTTTTAAGATTATTGTTCACTCCGAAACTGATTACGCTCAACACATCATATCTGCTTTTATCAGTGACCTACATGAGAGATTTGACTCAGCAGTAATCAAACTTCTGATAAATTATGCCATCATTGAGGCTATGTCTCTGAACAGTATAGGCTAATCTAATTATAGCTTCTATAATTTTGTTCTTGTTCATGATCAGTAAGAATTTTTGGTAAACTTTAAAATCTTTGATTGTCAGTAACTCATCACCTTGACCTGATAAAAAGTCAGCCTATGAAAACAGCAAGATTACAAAGATATGGAAGAGAGCAGTTAGCACTCTCCTCCAAACATGCTCAGCTCATCTATGATGTTTGTTTAGTAGTCTTCTGTAGTTTGAAAAGGCACACTAGGATGATCCCTTGCTTTCTGCCAAGATGATGCACTATATCTAGATGTTGCATTGTGCCGTGCACATATTGGCAATACATTAGCTATTCTCCTGTGAGAATTGGAGCATTCCCTCCAATGTGAAGACTTTGACCCCTCTGTAAGGGAGTCAACAGCTCACTTCTGGCAGTGGGACACCTGGGCCAGTATATGGGGTGACTCTCTAGTAATTTGGTTTATATCAGCTCTACGGAATCTGCCTTGTGACCCAGGGTCACACTTAGGACCTTCTGTCAAAGAGACTCTAGATTGGAGGTTGCAGGTTTTGGAAGCACAAACTAAGCATTGCCAACTGTCCATATACCACACCCTGGTTCCATGTTTCTGCTTGAATCTGTGGAGTAGGCTCTAGGCAATACCCACCACTACAAAAGATTATCATGGAGCACATCCCTGAAGGGGCTTGTGATAGCTAATTTTACAGCTGAAAACACTAGTCATTCCTCAGTAACTACACCAGATAAGTGGGACTGATGTCATAGGGATATAGTGTAGTGATATAGTGAGATTTAGTGCAAACCATGCAGACATGGGACTAGTTCACATCTGAGGATCAGAGCGTTGCCCATGTTCATGTTTCCATTGCTCCAGAACACAGATGCTTCTTATGACAGTACATTACAAGGGCAGACATTCAAATTAAAGGTTTTATCATTTGGTCACTCCCTAGCACCACAGGTGTTTTCAAGATATATGCAGGAAGCTCCCTGTCCCT
Organism: Cranoglanis bouderius; assembly: GCA_023630585.1. Lineage (NCBI taxonomy): Eukaryota > Metazoa > Chordata > Actinopteri > Siluriformes > Cranoglanididae > Cranoglanis > Cranoglanis bouderius. The sequence continues at coordinate 24,124,014 of CM042538.1, forward strand.
TGATGGCCCCATCAGGACACTGCTGTATTTGGATGATTCCTGTGTGGCCCCACCAAGAAGCAGGTCATTTGGAGCACACCCACCCTCCTCATTTACATTATTGTGTTTGGATTCAGAGTGAATTCAGAGAACAGCTCCCTTACACCAAAACAGGTCAAACAGTTCATCAGAATGAGAATGCTAGACACTTCATTACCTCAGGCTGCTATTTGCAATATCAGTGTCTGTTGAGGATGCTAGGACATGATAGTAGCCACATCAATGATCTGCCTGATTTTTGCTAGAACTGTGGGCATTGCAGAAGTGGGTTGTCAGCTCATGACTGGGTCCCAAACACCAAGACTGAAATGTGTCCTTGTCTCTGTGAAAGAAGCCCAAGGATTAGAGAGATAATCACCACAGAGTCCTCCTTTACAGGCTGGAGGGCAAGGTGGTGCTACAGGGATACAGGAGGCATATGGTCTGGTTCTTGCCAGGTTCTCAGGCGTTGCCACATGCTGTTCCACTCAGACAATATTCTGACTCTATAATAATTATCAAGATTGCACAAGGTTGAAATTGTGTGAACCCAGAGAACGTAGACCAGATTTGGGAAAAGTTTAGTGTGGTGTAGGTGGACTTCTTCACCAGTGTTAGATCGACACATTGATGGGTGTGTTTTTTCCTGATGGAGCTGGACAGCCTGCTGGTGGATGACCTGCCCTTTACCTATAGATAGGTTAAACTCCCAGCCCCTACTGTGACCATGATCATGCTCCAGATTCTACAAGGTTAACATGGACTACCAAAGGTGCAAGTGTAGTGATCATCTCTGAGAACCTTTCAGTACAGTCCTAAGCTGTAGCTGCAGTCCTGTTCCTCATGATATTTTTGGTATTTGTTATCAAGGTGTTTCATATCACTTATAGGAAGGGTGAAATAGAATGCTTTTATGAACCTTGGATAACCACAAGGGTTTCTTGTCATTCAGAACCTGCACTGGCTTGCCGATTGCTGTATGATGACAGTATTTATTGCAAATACTGCATTATACATGGCTGTATGACCTTGTTAGAAAATGTCAGCATGTGCACGCACACAGAGTAATGTCCAGGTGTTTCACATGGTTCATAAAACCACAGTAACAATATATAACTAGTGTTTTATACTTAGCATTTTTTTAAAACTTCCAGATTTGGGGCATTTGTGAGTAAAAGGCTCATTCATTGGAACTGTAAACATTTTTTTTAAAAATTGACATGAGGCTCTAAAGTTTAAGAGCTTACTGTTATTCACATTTCTCCAATAAGTCATGCACCACAATAGACCTACACTGTCAATGAAGTTATCCTTTGGATATGATGCAACACACACACACACACACACACACACACACACACACACACACACACACACACACACACACACATGCATGGATATTTAAAACCAACAAGAAGATGAAGCTTGAATATTATCACTTCCACTCTTTAATGATAACCTTAAGCAATGCAATGGGATAGTGGAAACTGCTACAAAATATCAATCGATTCTATCCGGCATGCTTTACTTGAGTAGTTCGGCTGAAATTACTTGTGCACTCAGAACTGAGCATTTCGAACAGACTGCTGTATACCTACCTCCATGGCAATCAATCAGCCTTAATCCAAAACCAATTTACTCTGCCTGAAGAGGAAAATATCTTTTAATCTCTAACAGACAATCCCTGATTGCAGTGCAGGGCGTCAGTTGACAGTAAAATTGAACTGTTCTTGCAATGGAACCCTCTGCTTATGTGCCACATAAAAGGTCCTTTTAAAATGATTTAATGTTATCATTTTAGTATGTATAGTAGTATACCCTAAGCCCAAATGTCCATATGAGCTGTGGAATATTCTCTGAGATTTCCTGATGCTCAAAAGCCAATTCAACAAGTGAAGTACAGTACTGTGCAAAAGTTTTAGGCACCATATTTTTTTTTAGCACAAACTTTGTTAAACATTTTTTATTTTATGACATCTACATTATCAAGTCAGTATAAAAAAAAACATTTTAGATTCCCAAACATTAGTTTTCTAACACAAAATTAAATTACAGAATTACAGAAAAATGTTTGTATGTCATTAAAGAAAGTAGCATATGACGTAAGAGGCCACTTTTCAGACAAAAAACACAATGAAGGCTGCTGGGTTTTGCTGCAAAAATAAGAAGCGAGTGTGAAAGTCAAAGTCTCCAGAAGAACTGTGGCTGGTTCTGCAAGATGCTCAATAAAACTTACCAGCTCATTTCCTTATAAAACTGCACAAATTGTACAGGAGACTACTATGTTTATTTATTTATTTATTTTTTGTCACACCAAATACTGACTTTGTTTCATTTACTACTGTTTACTGCTCTTTACAGTATTTAAAAAAAAAAAAAAAATTTAATGTAGAAACATTTAATTTAATTATATTGAAGGCATCTTTGCTCTACAGCATTTCTTTGCATGTGCCTAAAACTTTTGCACAGTACCATGTATCTCTTGATCATTTAGCAGTAATATTTCACTTTCATATATGCAACTCTTTAATTTAACTTAAATTCTATTTAAATGAATATATGATTTTGTATATATGAATATTGGGTAGTGAATATGCTGAAAAGTCTCTTGCTGTAAATGAGAGGTTTTGGAAGTGTCATAATTGCAGTGTATTTTCTCTCTTGACTATCTATTTCATGTAAGAAGCCATATCTTGCAAGGTGCAATTTCTTTTCCACCTCAGTGCTCATCTGAATACCAATCAATAATCATTTGTGATTTCAGACAGAACTGTCAGTGCAAAATGAGCAGCCATCCAGTAAATTCCCTGTCAAAATCCACATCCAATTAGCGAATCATTTTGTGTACAGCATATGATAGAAAAGAGAAGCCTTCTATTTGATCTTGCTTGCTATATAACAGCCCTAAATATAAAACTGAAATCTGTTAGTTATTATTTTTATCTAGCACCAAGTTATCAGTTGATCAAAAAGCATTGGTATCTGAAGTCAGTGTCTATAATACATCTGACACTACAAAAAAAAAAAAAAAGGCCCAGACAGTTTTTATGGGCTACGCAATGCTAATAGATATCAAAGCAAATGTTATGAATGAACCTGAAATCTCAGTTAGCTTTTATGTTTAGCCATTGTAGCACTGTTTGGTTGAATAAAATGTATACTTCACCAAACTTGTTGAAGAAATTATTGTATCTCCAGTGCAAGATATTATAGATGTCACAATAAAATGCCTGTTCACATGAATCCTCACTCTCAATCTGAATTGTTACAGAAGACTTTGCCTTCTACCATTCATGATCTTGATAGAAACCCCCTGGGAAAAGAAAGTATAATGCAATCACCATCCTGCTAATCATGTACACAAGGCTCAGACACAGTGAATACATTTCATTACTATGTCCCCTAATAATTACATAGTACTGGGCATCACCTGGCATTCTGTTCACATCCCCTTTATCTCCTGGGGTTATGGAGAATTGATGGCATGGAGCACAAAATGTAAGTACCTACATCTCCTTACCCTGCAGAACAACCTAAGTACAAAACCCTGAAATAGACAAGAAGTTTCAGATCCCTGCCCCTTACTCTGACTTAAACAGATTTTAGTTTTTAGCAAAGTTAAAGCCCCTGAGTTATCCCCACATCATCCATTGGCTTGTCCCATAGACTGCCTTCCAGGAATATCACCACCATATAGTCAGGTCTACACATTCTCAGTCTCTGAAACCTGTGCGATGGAGGAGTATGTGCAGAAGACTCTGCCAGTTTAGTACATCTCTGTCCTTCCACTTACCCAGGTACAGGTTTCCTCCTGGAGAAAAAGGTTGGATGACTCTGACATGGAATTGATTACAGGGACCTTAGCTTAGTTTCACTTAAAAACACTACAACAGGTATGTGGTACTTGTATCTTCACAGAACTCAGTGCATACAATCTCATACAGATCAGGGAAAGGGTCTGAGCACTATGAATATCTGCTTATGTCTTATGGATTGGCCAATTCCCTCTCTGTGAATGCATTGATTTGGAGTTTTTATATAGTTTTCTGACAGTTTACATTGATAACATCCTCATATTATCCTCCTCAGAACACGCGAACATCCAACATAAATGACTGATCTTTTCACAGCTCCTTGAGAATCAACTCTATATTAAACAAGAGAAATGTTTCACAGACCCACGGGGGGTAAAATGACCAATCAAATGTTTCTGGGGTTTTCAAACTGAGATTTTCTGGGTTTTCAGTTTTATTTATTGGAGATTAATCCAAGGTTTCAGCTATGTGACCACTCCCCTCATATAACTGTAATAAGTTATAAGTGCAAGTCTAAATTCTTAAAATGGGATGACTCAGCATGAGACTTTTCAAACTCTCAAAGAATGCTTCAACACTGTTCATACTGTCTGGCATCCAGACCCATCTTTAGATGTAGATTCATCAGAGTGGCAATTGGTCTATGTCTGTGTCACCTTGTTGTTAAATCAGTATAATCGACAGACATTGCCTAACATTCATTCATCATTAAATACTCAATTCACTGGAATACCAATTGCAGCCCAATCACAACTGAGCTGCTGTGTTTAGCAACATGCTGTGAGGTCAAAAGGGGATGCCAAAAAAAGGGGGGGGGGGGGGGGCAGGCCAGGTGTGCTGGAATTCTCTGTAGAACACTGGACCATGAAACTGATTAAGTCACAGAGCAGAACTGCTGTGTTTTTGCATTCATAGAGAGATGGCTGGATGCATTGTTACCCAACTACAGTATGGCAAGGCATAACACTGGCAGGATTTACCATATATTGTCAGGACAGAACTTCAAACTCTTGTAAACATAGTGGAGGAGATCAGTCTGGAAGGATCAGATGTTACACTGTGATCTGGATCTTTAAATCTAACATTTTATTTATAACTTGCTTGGTCTACAATAAAGCCAAATATAACTTACAGAACATGATCAGACTAGCCGAAAGAGACTACAGGGAGAAGGTGGAACACTGCACAACTTTTATCTCTTGCAATTGTTTGTTTTGGTGGACATTATATGAGTGCTCACAGAAAAGGCTCACACACAACACAATTTTTATCTGGAGAGATCTCTGCCATATTACCTGAGCCCCCATTTTTCTCACAAAAATAAATGTGTAAGCAATCTAAATCAATCTGTAAGCAATTTTCTGTTCTACTGTGCACCACCAGAAATCATGGCGTGTTTGTTTTTATTTATTTATTTATTTATTTTTGCTGTTCCTTACAACCATATGGGTATGACAAATCATTTAATATAGAGTCATTATTATTGTGCTTACATTTTGCCCTCAACCTCCCACACATAGATGGATGATAACCTAGATTCAGGGATCTGTTGCACATGATAGCAGATTAATCTGATTTCTTCTTGGACTCTCATTGGCGGTTTGTCAGTGCTGTTCTTACAACTAGCTGCAGAGTGGCTCACGATATACAATTCATCTCTGAGAATGATGAATAAAACATGCTTGGAAAATTTCGGAGACACTGTGAAAGTTGCTGAAACGGCTCACACTGTATGAGTGGTTGCTATAAGTCTGTGACGTTGCAGAGAGTAGTTGCAGAGATGACTACTGCCCCTAAGTCTGTCAGCCATCCCTTTATGCTTCAAGAGGCCCACCATCATTCCAGTTCACAAGATGCCTGTCATCTCCTATCTGAATTACTACCACCCTGTCATGCAGACATCCACTATCATAAAGTGCTTTGAGCGGAAAGTTAAAACCCATATCTGCACATCTGACCATGTGTATACTTTGCCCAGAGAGACAGGAGGTCATGCTAGTTATTGTAGCAATAGGATCTGAGGAATCTTCCAAATTCTTGATTCAGACATTCTGCTTTTTTGCTTGAGTACGGTAACTGGATGAGAGACTGACATTAATGTTAACATTACTGCTTTACAGGCATGAGATATGAATTGCACTTCCCTGCCAGAGATGATGTCTTCCTTCATGCATGTTAAGGGTGGGTGATCACCAGAATTATAGTGTGACCTCTGCCAACCAATTGTAGGCTACTTCCTGACGCTCTAGTATATATACCTATCAGAAACACATTTGCAAGGTTGCTACTTCTGAGCCTTATATTTCTATGCTATTTGTGACCCCCATGCCTACTGTCTTGGTTTAGTATTTGGCTTAACCTTTGACCTGATTAAACTATCTGCTCATGTTTTAACTACTGCCTGTTCACCCACAATGAACTTGGTTTGCGATTTCATCCATGCATGCCTGGAAATAAGTCAGTGCAACCATAAGCACAAGTTACTTTATTTATTCATATAATTTTTTTTCCTACATATACAATGGTTTATATAATGATTTCGGGTTGTGCTTGAAAGGAAACAAGTAAAAAGGTTAATGGCATTAAGTGGTGTCCTCCCATCTACCCCTGCTTGCTCCGGTGTGACATTACTAGAGCAACCAACTCTGCACAGAAGGACGCCTCCTCTCTCATTAATACTATTAACCTTCAGCCTATTCTCATTCTCACTGTTCAATAATTGACTCATACATGCATGGATTGTGAGGTGCTCCACATGTGATAGAGGTACAGACATGACACATTGGCTTCATTACAATATGGTAGGGAACAGAGTGACAAAAATGTGTGAACAGAGAGCTCTATTTTGACCATGAATAAAATGAAAGGGGTAGGGTTAGGTTGACAAAACATGCATTTAGGAGCTCCTGCAGCTCAGAAGGTTATGCTATAAATACAGAAGCACTTAGCACTGAATGAACACTATTAACCTTAATAGTCACTGAGGCTTGTGAAGATGACAGATTCTCAGAAGCATAGGTTCCTGATGTTGAGGGGAATCCAAGAGATAAAACGGGTTTATTCGCTACTCTATTCGAAATGGGTTTATTCGCTACCCAGTTGAGTGCCATCAAGGTAAGAACATATTAGTAGAATTAAAAAAAAAAAAAAAAAAATCAGTGCTTTTTTTCCCCGATATTCTATTTGACACAAGTGCAGACCATACTGGCAGTTCCCTATAACTGCATCCATGATAAGCATCACAACCTTTTCCCAAAACTTGGGGCTGTGATAATTGATTCAGATTGTACTGCCTCTCCTTAATGGAGAGAAACTTTCCATTAAGAAGGAAAGGCCACTGCTGAAGACAACTGCTAATTAGGAGAGCTAATTTCACACAGTAGTGAGATCACATCTGTGAACTCAGTTTCCCAGAATGCATCATGGCCTACAAACATGGCCACTCAGGACTACACTTCCCAAAGCACACAAACGTTGTCATGCTTGCAGTCACTGAACTTCTGATTACACTCACCTTTTGCCAATCACACACACACACACACACACACACACACACATATAAAAAGGACAATCACTAACAAACACTTTGTGAAGTAAACGCTCAGTTTGTTCAAATTGCATCTGACGATTACCAAGCCTTATATTCCTGTGATTGTTGCTCTGGGTTTTTATTTATTTATTTATATTTTTTTTAACTTTGCTAGTTTCCTGTTTTGTTTTGGGGTTCTTTTCTCTCGCGTTTTTGCCTTAGCCTGTTTTGTGATTCTGATCTTGCCTTTACGTTTTCCATCTGTCTGCGTGTCTTTAATAAAATACGCTCAACTGCAACTTCATACAGTTCAGTCTCCTGTAATCTGACAACAAGCTTGATCAACTGCCACTGACCATCAGCTGTTGTTGAAATCAATAATATTTACCACAAATAAGAAGCAGCCAATGCCTTAAGTCTGTCTGAAATCATACCCTTATCCACTATTTACTACATTGGCCATTCTGTATAAATATAAAGACTATTATCTAGAGACTAAAGAGAGTATGACAGTTATGCACACTCATCACAAACTGTTGTTGCATATACAACCCCAATTCCAAAACAGGTTGGGACGCTGTGTAAAATGTAAATAAAAACAGAATGTAATGATTTGCAAATCTCATAAACCCATATTCTATTCACAATAGAACATAGAAAACATATCATATGTTTAAACTGAGGAAATGTATAATTTTAAGGAAAAAATTTAGGTAATTATGAATTTGATGGCAGCAACACGTCTAAAAAAATGTTGGGACAGGACCATGTTTACCACTGTGTAGTATAGGTCTGGGAACTGAGGAGACCAGTTGCTGGAGTTTTGGGAGAGGAATGTTGTTCCATTCGTGTCTGATTCTAGCTGATTCTAGCTGCTCAACAGTCCTGGGTCTTCTTTGTCGTATTTTTCGTTTCATGATGCGCCAAATGTTTTCAGTTGGTGAAAGGTCTGGACTGCTTGCCAGATGTGCAAGCTGCCCATTCCACAGGCACTAATGCACCCTCATACCATCAGAGATGCAGGCTTTTGAGCTGAGCGCTGATAAAAAGCCAGATGGTCCTTCTCCTCTTTAGTCCAGAGGACGTGGCATCCATGGTTTCCAAAAAGAATTTCAAATTTTGATTTGTCTGACCACAGAACAGTTTTCCACTTTGCCTCAGTCCATTTTAAATGAGCTTTGGCACAGAGAAGACGGCGGCGTTTCTGGATCATGTTCACATATGGCTTCTTCTTTGCATGATAGAGCTTTAACCAGCATTTGTGGATGGCACGGCGAACTGTGTTCACAGACAATGAGTTCTGGAGGTGTTTCTGAGCCCATGCAGTGATTTCCATTACAGAATCATGCCTGTTTTAATGCAGTGCTGCCTGAGGGCCCGAAGATCACGGGCATGCAATATTGATTTTCGCCCTTGTCCCTTGCGCACAGATATTTCTCCAGGTTCTCTGAATCCTTTGATGATATTATGTACTGTAGATGATGAGATATTCAAAATCTTCACATTTTTATGTTGAGGAACATTATTCTGAAATTGTTCCACAATTTGTAGACGCAGTTTTTCTCAGATTGGTGAACCTCTGCCCATCTTTACTTCTGAGAAACTCTGCCTCGCTAAGATACTCTTTTTACACCCAGTCATGTTACTGACCTGTTGCCAATTAACCTAATTAGTTGCAAAATGTTCCTCCAGCTGTTTCTTTTTAGTAACATTTACTTTTCCAGCCTTTCCTCTCCCAAAACTCCAGCAACTGGTCTCCTCAGTTCCCAGATGTATACGGACTGTTGTTAAAAGAAGAGGGGATGCTACACAGTGGTAAACACGGCCCTGTCCCAACTTTTTTTTAGACGTGTTGCGGCCATCAAATTCAAAATTACCTTATTTTTTTCTTAAAATGGTACATTTCCTCAGTTTAAACATTTGATATGTTTTCTATGTTCTATTGTGAATGAGATTTTTTTTTTTTTATGAGATTTGCAAATCATTGCATTCTGTTTTTATTTACATTTTGCACAGCGTCATTTTACACAACTTTTTTGGAACTGGGGTTGTACAATTAGTACATCAATATTAAGTAGACTAACAGTACAATCACAAGATATATCAAAGTATGCCAGTTATCTGTCGAACATGTTAAGTGGAACCACAAAAATACAGGTCAAATGCTGTTTTCTATATTAAATACAAAACTAACAACTACCTCTCATATTTAATTGTAATTAAACTGTAGTTTTTTTAAAAAAATTTTTTTACTTGCCTGTAGTTGTTTCAGCCCCTAGAGTGTTCGGAAGTAAATTTCAAGCTGAAAAAATGCATTGTGGTACTTCTGTGCAGTAGCACTGTGTTGGTGGTACACTGGATTTATGATTTTGTATGGGTAATAATGTAGTACACTATCCAGTTAAAATGATTGTCCATTGAGAATTCATGGTATGCAAGGAACAGATTCAGACTCAACTCTTGTGTTTAGTTCCTCATTAGCATGTTAGCATTAGTGCTGTGGAAAAAGCTCAAGGAGGCATGTCAGCTTATAATGAGAACTAGCCATGTTAAGGTGACTTGCTTGTTATCTAATGCCCTCTTGTCTTGAAGAAGCCTTGAAGAAGGGACAAGCAGGACTCACACATTGTGAACTCTTACCAATCAGTCAGGCTGAGGGCAGCAAATAGATAAGCGAATGAATAAACATTATGAACAAGTGACTTGTTAATAATTTTTTGTGTCTCATGTCGTAACCTCTTGCATTCCTGTGCAAAACTGCAAATTAAGCGTGAAGTTCATGCTCCTTAGTGCTTCAAAGCCACTCGAGACGCAAATGAAATAAAAAGCGAAGAAAGCACAGTGAAGAAAAATAGAGCTGATACACATTCAAAATGTGAATCCTTACATCTCACCCCTGCCTTTATGCCCCCACCATCATCCCACCCACCCCTATTTTGTGTAGAACGACAGAGTCTCCTCATTCATGTTTTAATTGGCTGCTCACTTTGCTTGTTAGGTCCCAGTGGAATAGTTAGCTAATCCTCCTGTGATGATCACATCAGATTGTGTTCTCAGAGGACCAGGGACACCAGGCACTCGCTTCTCACATCACACCCTATTGTACCCTCAGTTGTGACGATTCAGATGCCATCTCCCCAGTAACCAACTTAAACACAAAGGTAGGAAACACATTTTCCTGAAATATGCACCAAAAAAATGGAAATGCATACCCCCACTTTTTGGGCAGCTTCAAAATCACTCTGATCAAGCGCTGCACGTGTCAGAAAACATCGGAATTTTAAGTTGGCTTAGGAAGGTGGAAGCAACAATGTGCCAAAGTAAGAAAAGGTGTACTGAGATTTCTAGGTTCTGTTAGAAGATTGTACAAAGTCTACACATGGCCCATTATTTTTCATCGTGAGGCTTTGTCTTGTTCACATACTCCTCAGACATAATGGGTTGTGGTGATATTGAAAAGTTGAAAAACAATGAGGTGTCTGGTCCAGTATACTGAACTGGATATATTTACACTCACCAACAACTTTATTAGGAACACCAGTACACATGCTCATTCATGCAATTATCCAATGTAGCAACAGCACAATACATAAATACATCATGCAGATACAATAGCTTCAGTTAAAGTTCACATCAAATATCAGAATAGGAAAAATGTGATCTCATTGAGACTTTGACTCTGGCATGGTTATTGGTGTCAGACGGGCTGGTTTGAAATATCCAGTGAGCAGCAGCTCTGAGGGTGGAAATACATTATTTGATGAGAGAAGTTGGAGGAGAATAGCCAGACTGGTTTGAGCTGACAGGACTCAAATAATCACTCTTTACAACCATGTTGAGCAGAAAAGCACCTCTGAACACACAATACATGAAATCATGAGGCGGCTAGGCTACAACAGTGGAAGATCACATCAGGTTCCATTCCTGTCAGGAATTTGAGGCTACAGTGGGCACAGGCTTACTGAAACTGTACAGTTGAAGATTGGAAGACCAATAGCCTTCCTTTCAGCTCAAGCTACTGTAGTATGGCCATTCTCCTCTGACCTCTCTCATCAACAATGAGGTTGCACCTATAGAACTGCTGCTCATTGGATGTTTCACACCAGCCTGTCTGGCACCAACAACCATGCCAGAGTCTAAATAACTGAGATCAAAATTTTCCTCATTCTGATGTTTGATGTAAACATGAATTGAAACTCTTTACAGTGGTGCTTGAAAGTTTGTGAACCCTTTATAATTTTCCATGTATCTGGCCAAGTAAATGTCCTGACCGTAATCCAATAGAAATGTGGAAGAACCTGAAGCAAGCAGTTTATATGAGGAAACCCACCAACATCCCAGAGTTGAAACTGTTCTGTACTGAGGAATGGGCTAAAATTCCTCCAAGCTTATGTGCAGGACTGATCAACAGATACCGGAAATGTTTAGTTGCAGTTATTGCTCCACAAGGGGGTCACACCAGATACTGAAAGCAAAGGTTCACAAACTTTTGCCACTCACATATATGTAATATTGGATCATTTTCTGCAAAAAATAATTGAACAAAGTATAATATTTTTGTCTCATTTGTTTAATTGGGTTCTCTTTGTCTGCCTTTAGGACTTGTGTGAAAATCTGATTATGTTTTTATGTATTTATGCAGAAATATAGAAAATTCTAAAGGGTTCACAAACTTTCAAGCACCACTTTACCTCTGTCTGCATGATTTTATGCATTACACTGCTACCACGTGATTGGCTGATGGGCTAGTTGCAGTGCACTAATCAGCAGGTGTACAGGTGTTCCTATTAAATTGACCAACAAGTGCGTATATGAAAGGGATTAGAGTATCTGTGTGGAGATGAACACATCCTAGGCGAAGCGCTTATGAAAAAAACTGGGAGCAATTTCCCATTTCGATTCAGATAAACGATTCGGATAAACGGTTTTGAAATTTGGAGCAAGATTTATACCACTGATGGCATTACTGAATCTGCCAGGACGCGTTATTACATGACTCTCTCATTGTCTGACCTCAGACGGCAGAAATTTCAGAAAATAGACAGAAAAATCATAGGCAAAAAAAAAAAAAAAACCATGTACACATCTTTAACAGCACAGCCATATACAAAGTAATGTAGTAGAGGATGAAGAAACTTTTTTCTTTTAATGCAAAATGCTAGCTACTGTTATTATTTAAGACATACACTTGACAAAAAAGGTGTAATCATAAAAGACCTCGCTAATCGTTTCACTTTGGGGCTGTCATCTATGGCAGCCATTTTGATGTTCTCTGTGCCTCACCACTCTTATGGCTCAGATAAGTGATATTCTCAAAAGCACTCAAGTCATCAGTGAGGGAGAAAAAAGACGTCTATGATCAGTGAGAGACCGACTTGGAAAACAAGTCAAAAGCTGCTGTGAGTGCCTCATAAACAACACACTCTGTGAAATATTGAACATGTGACAAGGACCCACTGAGTATATGTGCAAGGCTCGTGATGCTTGTCACAACAGTCATATTTTTTCTGTCAGAACATGGGACTAATCAGCCTAGGTACACATTTGTGAAAAGTCTAAAACAAATATTTTTCAAATGAATCAGGGCTACTTGCAATACTCTGTTTGAAACTGTGGAACTGACCCGAAGGTGTAAGAGCAATGGAAAATTGACTTGATATAAATTACAACTCATTAATTCTTGATGCAAGTGCAGAGTCCTGGACCAAAATCATTTGGTTCTGGTCCAAGCCGTGATAGTGGACACATAACAAATGACCTCTCTGCCGAGGTAAATCTTCCATATTGTTCAGTGCTATTAAACATACGTACTAGAAGTAAAACTCACCTCTTTCCTTTCCTAATAGTACAGAGGATTGACTTGCTCTCCACCACTTGTGCATTTTTTACTTGTCCTTTCTATGATTTCCTGTATGAGACATACTATAAGCCCCTTGAGAGAGTGACTCATAATAAAGAGAGATTTCATTAAACTGGGATTCACTACAGTCTGCCATGGAGTTAAATAAATTCTCTCAGCTCTTTTAGGAAGCCCTGAAACTGGCACTAAACTGCTAACTTAGAAAAGCTCTATTTCCCTGTATCATGAGTGACAGAATAGATATATTATAATGACGAATTTTAATCTATGTATACCTTGAATTCCACCACTGGCCACATAAATAGGAACACGTGTACACCTGCTTACTCATGCATTATCCTCAGCCAGTCATGTTGCAGCAGCACAATGCATAACATCATTCAGATACAGGTCAAGTGCTTGAGTTAATGTACACATCATACATCAGAATGAGTAAAAAAAAAAAAAAAAAATTTAAAAATCAGGGATCTCAGTGACTTTAACCGTGGCATGGTTGTTGGTGTCAGACAAGATGGTTTGAGTTGACGAAAAGATTTCAGAAATTGGTGATTTCCTGGGATTTTTTTTATAGAGATAGGACAGAAGAGAATGGTCAGATTCCTGACAGCTGACAGGAATGCTACAGTAACTGAAATCACAACTTTTTACAAATGTGCGGAGCATAAAATCATCCCATAATGCATCTCAGAACACACTGAACTTTGTGGTAAACAGGGGAAGACCACAGTTTCCACTACTATCAGCCAGGAACAGGAATCTGAGGCTACAGTGGGTACAGACTCACAGAAACTGGGCAGTTTATAATTGGAAAAAGAACAGACGATGCTATTTCAATCTTCAACTGTCCGCCTTCATTGAACTTTTCAATAGACTTGTCGAGAAAAAGGTTTTTTTTAAACCAATTAAAATAATTTACTGGACATGTACCCTATTGTACACTATTTCGTATATACACTGTTGACATCTTTGGCAGCATTGTCAACTGCACATTTGAAGTGCTCCAGCTCCATTGTATTTGTATACATATATACTGTTATAGCATGGTAACAAATCTGCAATATGACATTTTGACATTTTATTCATTTTTTTATCCACACTATATTCATTTTCAATTCCTTCTGTTTTCAAAATACTTTTTGTCTGGATGCTTGAATATTATGTCTAAAAAAATCTATTTGAAACATCGATTTTGTTTAATATTTCAAAATCATTTCCTTGTTTCCTTGTTGCTGACATTTCTCTATTTTATTTGTTTCCTGTGATTGACACGAAAACCTCCATCTTGAGTCCGAACTGTCTCCTGTGTTTGATTACTTCATGGAGTAGAACATAATGGTGTGTAATACACTACATGCTGAAAGAATGCTAGACATAGAAAGGTGTGACTGCTCATATTTGCTTTATTTTGAACTAAAAAAAAAAAAAAAAAAAAAAAAAAAACCTTTCTTTCTATTATCAGTGAGATTCCTGGCTTCACTTTGGCCACTGAAAGAGACACATTTTAATGTTTAATAACCTTTATGCCTGTTTTTATCAATGAAAATCAATTTGCGAATTCTGAATAGTAATTATTCCTATAACCAGTCACCACCTTACAACCTCCAGAGAGGTCTTAATTCCACAGGTAACGTTATGTGATGGGAAATGGAAAATGAACACAACAGTGTGCAGGTAGTTCTGGATTTAGAGTAGTAACTGTACCATGCCAGCTACTGTTCAGCTTCCCTAAAACAAGACCGACTCAAAGGACAGTGCCGCTAATTCAGTCTCATCATCTATTTTTTTTCTTATTTTGTACCATTACTTTTGTTGTACTATTTTTATTTATTTATTGTTTTTTTTTTTTTTTTTTTTAGCATTACACAATGGTTTCAGTGAAACTTCTGTGTAATAATTTTCCTGTTTTTTGTTATTATTGTGGTTATAGTGCTGTCTCCTGTGGCCTTCCCCTTACACAACAAATAAATACCACTATTTGGTGAAGGCAATTCTCAACTCCAGAATAGGGGTAGCCTCCAAATAATTGCTTCAAACAAATGAGCTGTTGAAGGTCCATTAGGCCAGCGTCTTGCTTGGCTAATAGTGTTCAGTGATATGAAAGATTGCTGGAAGGGATCCTGCCATGGAACAGATGGGGCCATCCTCTCACAGCTGTAAATGAGAATTCAGAACGGATCCTGAGACTTTACCTTTACCTGTACTCTCCTGACAAAAGAGAGGATTGTAACCTCTCTGGTTATGTCACGCTTCACAAAATGTAAATGCCCTCTGTTCAGTACATTTGGATGTAATTGCTCATGGGTGCATGTTGCCATACCCATAATTACACAGGTGCAAGGGGAAATGTTTTAATGGTGCAAAAATACTGCCATCACAATTAAGAAAATGACTTAAGAGCTATTTGTTCATTTTATTACCAAATAGATCATTATTGGAAACTTGGTCCATGGAGGTTACTTGTTTTTATTTTTAGGTACTTGTTTAAATGGAAAACACATTACTTTAGGCTAGAGCCAGGGAAAAATGCAAGAATCTCATTTCTCATTTTTGCTCCTTTCAGCTGTATTTATAAATGTAGCTGAATCGTTAACATGTTCAACAAAGGTGTCAAACTGGTAAAACATCACTCACACACTTGTCATCTGACTGCAAAATTCCTTTGGATTCTCTGCTCCTCAGTCAGAATTTCATCTTTCCCTGAACCTCCTTCAGTGTGTGAGTTATGATTGAAAGGATTGCTCCTCTGGGGTCAAAACAGCACACACCTCCTCTAGTAATGAACCAAAAGGCCAGTACTGGTCTAACTATCTTTCAGCAGGTTTGCTTGACAGAAACATTCCATGAGCAGTCAGAACTAGCCCAAAAGCTTTCCTCATGGTGAATAAACCAGCCCAGATGTCAAAATCTGACCACCAAACCTCTATACACTTGATAGAATTATGAACATTATACTGTCATTTATAGAAGTAATGGCCTACTATACACCTATTAACAAATCACTTTTAAAAGCATCTAGTGATTTTCCACAAAACCATTTAAAATGGTTTTGCAATATTATAGATACTGTGATATATAAACAGGTCACCTGACCTCAATTTTGTCAAGAGGAAGATGAGAGACACCAGACCCAACAATACAGACGAGCTGAAGGCCGCTATCAAAGCAACCTAGGCTTCCATAACACCTCAGCAGTGCCACGGGCTGACTGCCTCCATGCCACGCCACACTGATGTAGTAATTTGTGCAAAAGGAGCCCCAACCTAGTATTGAGTGCGTAAATTAACATACTTTTCAGAAGGTCAAAATTTCTGTATTATAAATTGTTTTGTTTTTTTTACTATTTTGAGATACTGGATTTTTGATTTTCATGAGCTGTAATCATCGAGATTAAAACAAAAAAGGCTTGAAATATTTCACTTTATGTGTAATGAATCTAAAATATATGAAACTTCCACTTTTTAAAATTAAATTACGGGAAAAAATGAACTTTTCCACAAACTTCTAATTTTTTTTTAGATAAACCTGTATATGCTGTGCTCTCATTGCTGCAGTCCGGGTTTGATTTCCGGTCAGGGAACCAACCCCAGCCACTGGAGGTTTGCACAAGCCAGTGCACTCTCAGTGCCGGTCCCAAGCCCGGAAACGGGGATGGTTGTATCAGGAAGGGCATCCGGTGTAAAAACTCGTGCCAGATCAAAAGATGCAGATGGGTGATCTCCTGTGGTGACCCTGAACATGAGCAGCAGAAAGAGAGAAAAAAGAGTATGCATTTACTGTTTGCATAAAAAAAATAGGCCTACCTATTTAGCTTGCATAAATTTTTATATAGTGCACATATAGTCGCAAGCAGCGATCTGCGGGGTCCAAATACCTTTCACAAATAGCACCCTCAGTGATCAGTTCTTGCTAAGTTACATGGAACACTCAAGTTACATGATAGCTCAATGCTAACACTGCTAAATACCTTGTAGGAAATCTATTTGTAGACACTGTATGCACAATGCTGCACAACACTGAAATTTAGCTCTACTGGACAATTCCTGAGAAACAATTATTTGAACTTAGCTCCACCCCATGGACAACCACACTCCAAAGCTTGCACATGTCCTTCGAATCCTGTCCTGAATATGCCTTTCAAGTTTTGTGGGAATCCATGAAACCAATCACGATTTATAGCTATTAGAGTAGCTTGAGCGCCCTCCCGCTAGAATTTATGTGGTGACCATATTGCTGATTAATCTCATCATGTTTTTTGATAGTTATTGAGTTTCAGATTCTACTGAATATTTTGATATCAATTTTGTGAAGATACACCAAAAATCCCAGGGACTGGATTGCAAAGTGGGTTTTGTAAGTTATGCAAATGAGCTTAAATTTGATTGGACTGGGTGAAAGAGTCCAAAAGGCAAATTTTTCTGGCTTGAGCTACTGAATCAGCAGAAGGAAGACTTTTTTTTACTGTACTTTCATTCCTTGGACGGCTAATTAAAGTCATGTATGCAAAACATCCACCCACCAACCCATGGACCAGAAAAATTCAAGTCACAACTTATCAATTCTGCCGTCAAGTTGCAGACCTGGCAACCCCGAATTTCAGGCCAAATAACATTCTGGTGACAGGCACTCTTTTGTCTTTGTCTCTCTCTTTCAATTAATTTTTTCATGTAACATTTATTATAGTCCAAAAATACTTAATTAGCTGTTCCTTTGTGAATGATGCAACACAATCTTTTGATCATTGAGCTTGGTGTAAAATTGAGAATGAAATCTTTTAAAATAAAAAATAAATAGCATTTCATTAGGAATAAAATTGGTTTGGTGCATGCGAGTCAGTTTCTGTGTGTGTGTGTGTGTGTGTGTGTGTGTGTGTGTGTGTGTGTGTGTGTGTGTGTGTGTGTGTGTGTGTGTGTGTGTGTGTGTGCGTGCTCGTGGGTGTAGCAGTAGCAGGAGGGTGGAAGGGGGTAATGATTTTTTAGAGTTTCCCAGGGTGTAGTTAGAGAGGCAACAGAAGGCAGCCCTGGCAGAGTTCTCGGTTTCGATTATGTATACTCTTTTATTCAATCATCGCATTGCTCTGTGCCTGACATTTGGTCAATAGTGCAATCTTCTAGTGATCAGAATACGCCAGACAGCCTGCCACACAGAATTCCATTAGTTTTGCTTTCAAGGGATGCTCCTGAACAAGATATCTAACTGGATGTACTATAACAAGAACCAGTTCTCTTTTCACACTCACTTATTTCACAGGAACGTCATCTGAATTAGACATTTAAACCACTCTGAATTGTACATTGGAACGTGTGCTTCATTCTGTTTTGGGATTCTAAAATCAAGTTGTTTACTTGTTATATACATCAGGGTCATGCATTAAAAGCAAACATAAGTGAATCACTTTACACACATGTGTGAAAGTTTGATTTGAATTAAACATCATGTCCATTAAAAAATGTAATCCATACATCATGTCCTTAAAAAGTTAAAAGGTAATCCTCAAAAGAGGAAATGGACAGGTTTACAGTAATGCATGTTCAATAATCTCAACAAGTCCTAACACTCCAATGGAGTAATTGTACATTTATTACTAAAAGTCGCAGTATCCTCTGAGTTTTATTAAGATTCCATATTTTCTCTATTCACAATTTTTTAAGGCAGCCTTGAGTTTTAAATGAGGTCCGCCTCGCACACAAAGCAGGAATAAATCAAGGTTAAAGTGCTTTTCAGTGGTGACATATGTCACTTGCATATGGAGGTCACATTTCACTCATCATGCATGGTGCCTTTATACAGGTACTTAAAAAGCTCTGCATCTTTCTTTAGTTGCTCTAAGTGTGTGCCATTGCGTGCCAGTAACTTGCTCAGTAGGTCTCAGCTACAGAGCAGGTTCGAGGCTAGCACAGCTTTGTGGTGATTATTTGGATATTTTTAATAATTAACCACAGCCAGTCCATCTCATTCAGCTTTGTACCACTCCTAACAGTGCTTATGAGACAGTCAATGGATCTCTCTGGCTCACCACTGTGTGAATATTTAAAGGAGGCAATATGAATAAATCAGCATCCCACAACAAGATGCAAAGCTTGTACTGTATGTGAGTTTGGGTTATGGCAAAATATTGAGAATAGTTACAATAATCAGGAAGAGTAAACAGACCATACAGAGTGAACATTTGGCTAGGAATCAGATTTGTTCCTGTTCCACCAGTCAAACACTTTAAAATTAATTTCTACTTTTTAATTTGGTACAGACATTTTATTAGAGGAATCTAATCTCTCTAGGGTAGGGTGGGGGCGGTTTTGTTGATATGCTGAGTTCAGGCTTTCTCCTGTGATGAGAAAATCAGAAGTATAGCAGCAACACATATTTATCCAGCCTCCAGGCCTAGTAGTTAAAATGTGGTTATTAAACCAACAGCGACTGTTAAATTTACATCTCTGCAATAGCACCCAAAATGTGTTCTGTTTGATTCAAGCTGTCAGCACTTTTAAATAAGAAAGTTAACAGTTGAGAGTGGCACAAATGAAACTCAAGCCCAACACTCAGCAGGGCTCGGCAATCCCACTTTGAATTAAGAACACCTGTTTACACGCCGCTGCCACCTTTAACTTTTTCAAGCCCTCACTCAAAAGATTTAACATGAACATTTAAGGCTTAAGACACTATTTATAGACACGCCTGCAATGAAGGCGCATGTGCAAAGATGCAATTCTTTTTCATTAGCTTCATTGCTTCTGTGACACATCTGTACAGATTTCCAAAAACAAACAAACAAACCAGTGCTTGGAGTGGAAAGAAAAAAGTGCCAGTACTCCCCATGGTGTGTGTATTGGCTGGTATCGGCTAATCGTTAAGTATTACATTCTGAATTCTGAATCGCTGATGTTCACAACATAAATTTGTTTACTCAAAGGGACAACCATTTGCCAAACTATTAATTTTATAATCTAGAATAAAAATATAATAATTTAATAATTTAATATCTGTATTTTGCTGTAATAATGTAATAATATAATAATGCAATATCTGTTTGATATTATATACAATTGGTTTTATTATTATTATTATTATTATTATTATTATTATTATTATTATTATTATTATTATATTATGTATGTGTGTGTGTGTTAATAGGAAATTTGTTGCATGTAAATACCTTATTCAGAAAATCCACTGAAAGGAAATATACTGTATGTGCATGCTTGGTTCGCAAGGAATTGTGGGTGCTAACAGATGCTTAGCTGTAGGCTAGGTATTTAGGAATGACAACTCAGGCATACTTACAACAACCATGTATACAGGAATATTTTAATGCCTGTACGCATATAAACATTGTATTTGGAATATGGCTCCAACCCGAATATAGACCTTAAACAGAATTTGATGTGCATGTAAACGTAGTCAATGTCTGACTCATGCGTTCTCTTTGTGCCCTTTTGGAGCCAGGCCAACATTATAGGCATTAACGCTACTTAGCATTAATGTTACATTACTTAGACTAACATTAATGTTATTTATCTTGAAACAAACAAACAAACAAACATATATTCAATTACATCTTCTGATTCCTAACTCTAAGGTATGAGGTTTATGGAATGAGGTGACTGTATATCATATCTTATATTGAATTTTTTTATTCTGATTGATCAGACGGCATTGATTAATTTTCTTATGTCAGAAATTCTGACTGTAGTTCTAGCTACAAGGCAAATCACAGGTTTATATTAATGCACTCATTATAGCATGTTACTACAGTGGGTATAAAAAAGAATCACCCCCTTTAAAATACAGGTGCATCTCAATAAATTAGAATGTTGTGGAAAAGTTCATTTATTTCAGTAATTCAACTCAAATTGTGAAACTGTGTATTAAATAAGTTCAATGCACACAGACTGAAGTAGTTTAAGTCTTTGGTTCTTTTAATTGTGATGATTTTGGCTCACATTTAAGAAAAACTCACCAATTCACTATCTCAACAAATTAGAATAGTTCATAAGACCAATAAAAAAAACATTTTTAGTGAATTGTTGGCCTTCTGGAAAGTATGTTCATTTACTGTACATGTACTCAATACTTGGTAGGGGCTCCTTTTGCTTTAATTACTGCCTCAATTCGGCGTGGCATGGAGGTGATCAGTTTGTGGCACTGCTGAGGTGGTATGGAAGCCCAGGTTTCTTTGACAGTGGCCTTCAGCTCATCTGCATTTTTTGGTCTCTTGTTACTCATTTTCCTCTTGACAATACCCCATAGATTCTCTATGGGGTTCAGGTCTGGTGAGTTTGCTGGCCAGTCAAGCACACCAACACCATGGTCATTTAACCATCTTTTGGTGCTTTTGGCAGTGTGGGCAGGTGCCAAATCCTGCTGGAAAATGAAATCAGCATCTTCAAAAAGCTGGTCAGCAGAAGGAAGCATGATGTGCTCCAACATTTCTTGGTAAACGGGTGCAGTGACTTTGGTTTTCAAAAAACACAATGGACCAACACCAGCAGATGACATTGCAACCCAAATCATCACAGACTGTGGAAACTTAACACTGGACTTCAAGCAACTTGGGCTATGAGCTTCTCCACCCTTCCTCCAGACTCTAGGACCTTGGTTTCCAAAGGAAATACAAAACTTGCTCTCATCTGAAAAGAGGACTTTGGACCACTGGGCAACAGTCCAGTTCTTCTTCTCCTTAGCCCAGGTAAGACACCTCTGACGTTGTCTGTGGTTCAGGAGTGGCTTAACAAGAGGAACACGACAACTGTAGCCAAATTCCTTGACACGTCTGTGTGTGGTGGCTCTTGATGCCTTGACCCCAGCCTCAGTCCATTCCTTGTGAAGTTCACTCAAATTCTTGAATCGATTTTGCTTGACAATCCTCATAAGGCTGTGGTTCTCTCGGTTGGTTGTGCATCTTTTTCTTCCACACTTTTTCCTTCCACTCAACTTTCTATTAACATGCTTGGATACAGCACTCTGTGAACAGCCAGCTTCTTTGGCAATGAATGTTTGTGGCTTACCTAGTGAACCAAACTGAGAGACCATTTTGAAGGCTCAGGAAACCTTTGCAGGTGTTTTGAGTTGATTAGCTGATTGGCATGTCACCATATTCTAATTTGTTGAGATAGTGAATTGGTGGGTTTTTGTTAAATGTGAGCTAAAATCATCACAATTAAAAGAAGCAAAGACTTAAACTACTTCAGTCTGTGTGCATTGAATTTATTTAATACACGAGTTTCACAATTTGAATTGAATTACTGAAATAAATGAACTTTTCCATAACATTCTAATTTATTGAGATGCACCTGTAATCACATTTTGTTGCTTTTCATCCTGAAATGAAGACAGACACAGATTTTGTTTTATACAGCTGTATTTACTCAGTGCAACTTATAATATCCAAGTGAAAGATATAACACCAACATGTCAGAAAAAATACAAAAAATTAAAAACCAGAATCACTGAGTTGGAAAAAGGATCACCCCCTTGCTTTAATTTGACTTAATTTTTTAACTACAGCCTTTAGTCTGTTGGGATATGTCTCTACTAACTTTGCACATCTAGACTTTACAATATTTGCCCACTCTTCTTTGCAGAACTGCTCAAGTTCAGTTAAATTTGATGGTGACCGTTTGTGGACTGCAGTCTTCAAGTCATTTCACAGATTTTCAATGGGGTTTAAGTCTGGGCTCTGACTAGGCCATGCAAGGACATTCACCTTTTTCTCCTTCAACCCCTGTGTGGTCAGTTTTGCTGTGTGCTTTGGGTCATTGTCATGTTGGAAGGTAAACCTTCTTCCCATTGACAACTTTCTGGCAGAGGGCAACAGAATTTTCCTCAAGAATTTGACAGTATTTTGCCCCATCCATTTTACTTCTATCCTGACAAGTGCTCCAGTCCCTGCTGCAGAGAAACACCCCCATAACAGGATATTACCACCTCCATGCTTTACTGTAGGAATGGTGTTATTTGGATGGTGAGCTGTATTAGATTTCCGCCAGACATATCATTTGATGTTGAGACCAAATAATTAAATTTTAGTCTCATATGACCATAGCACCTTTTTCCATGTGGCCTCAGAATCTTCAAGGTGCGTTCATGTGGCCTTTCTTGAGGAGTGGCTATTTTCTTGCAACCCTCCCATACAAGCCACATTTGTGGAGAATTTGTGATATTGTTGTCACATGCACACAATGACCACTCTTTGTCATAAATTCCTGCAACTGCTTCAGAGTTGCTGTAGGCCTCTTGGTAGCCTCTCTGACCAGTTTCCTCCTGGCTCTTTCATCCAGTTTGGAGCGACGTCCTGATCCAGGGAGGGTCTGTGTTGTACCAAATACCTTCCACTTCTTAATAATAGACTTCACTGTGCTTCCAAACTTCAAAAAATAAAAATAAAAAAATGAGGTAATGACTGTTTATAGCTGTACAGCTGTATGTGATAAAAATGAACTAAATTCCACAAAATTAAATGTAAATATAAAAGGACAAAAAGCCAAAATATTACTCTAATAAACTGTTAACACTGGCAAATTGTTATGTTATAAAAGGAATACAATATGGCAGGGCATGCTGTTATCATATATCATATTATCATTATGAGAATGATCAAGTTCAGGCTTCATCTACCATGAGCTATTCTTTTTAAAGATAGCGATATAGTGATATCAAAAGAGTTAATTTATAATGATAATGCCTTGAGGATGCCTGTGGGTGAATCGGGCCCAGTCAAAGAAGAGAACTGCTGACACCAAAATTCTTTAATCACCCGAGTCCAAAATTAAGCTTGAAAGTAAAGTAATGCAAACAAAGAATAAGCTTTCACCCCTAAAGAATTTTACCCACTTTTTAACCATGACTATGCTATTCATTGAAGTCTAATATTATATCCCAATGGCCCACTGCCAGGCCAATCAATAATGTATCCCAGAGTTCAATTTGAGAGCAATAGTGATTCTTCATAAAACACTTAATATTGCAGCCAGCCGTAGTTTGGATTCGGCGCATGATGGAATTATCGGACACCATAATCAGATGCTACAGCCTGAGTGGTCACCAAGCACAGATATTCATGTGCTGGGAAGAGGGCTTAATATTGCTGGGAACATTAATGGAAGAGGAAAGGTGAGCAAATATCTGGTGAGATAGTATGGCCACTATCAAGCAGTTAAACGATTTCTGAATAAACCGCATGTCGGTAATGGAAGGAGCCCTAAGCAATTGCGAAAGTTCTGCTTTATTGACGATTTACATAGAAATTGCCTTATTTTAGATTTGATATGGACCTTTGCTTTATACATTATTATCTACAACTCTGTGTCCTTTCTATAAGATGATATGGTTCTGATTGGAATCGCACACAATCAGCACTGAAGAGCACCTCTACTGAATGAAGCATTTCACAAGTTCAATGCCTAATGTTGTCATTAGGTGTTTAATTAAAAATGCAAGGTGTTTTAATCTGTGAAACCACAAAGCCAATAATGGTGTGATAACCGTGAAACATAACATAACAAGACCACATAATGCCTTATTGATAGAAACCTAATGGTGGATTTTGTTCTCACTTAGTGCTAGAATGTTTGTGCAGCAAAGTCCAGAAGAGTAATTATTATTTCAGGAGAACAAATATCACCCCTTGGGCTCCAATTATTTTCATGCATTGTATCCTACTGCAACTGATGGGGCCTAGTTTTTTTCTTGAGGAATGGTTTTGCGTTTCATCATCTTATTATCTTTCACCTTTTCTGCCTTTTCTTACAGAGTGCAACCATTGTACGTCAAACACTAAAATAATGAGAATTATTTATTACATTATTGAATATATATCTGATCTCTTTTTAATAAGAACAATTTTCGTTGGGGTATTCTTTTGGACTAATGTACTAGCAGGGCCTTTAGGATATTCTGAGCTAATGCCCGAATGATTAAAGATACATAATACTACATAAAGACTAAAATCAGCCTTGCTGACATAAAATAATGAGACATTAGATATTAATGCACTGACTGCATCAGCACTGTTTTAGGCTGCCTCTGTGGATAAGCAGTACTATCTACAGAATCATGGCTGAAATGGAGATGAGGCTTGTTATTAAGTTAGACATTATTGTAATTGTGTCAATTTGTCCTGAGAAAAGATATCGAAAGACCATCTTCATTTGCCCTCAGCCAAGCTCTTCTAGATATTCAGCAATGCAGGCCTCCAGAAGGCACTTGCTATGCAAAAGTCGTCATCGTCAAATGCAACTTAAAGTATATACCAACTAATTGGCAGCAACATAAAAGGGGGAATTGAAAAATGACAGAAGACATGCTGCGTCCCAACCCCCTTTTGAAATTTGTCGAAATGTTTTCCCATATAAAAGGGAAACAAAGCATTCGCTCGTTAATGATGAAAGAGTTGCCCAAGTCCCCTGTTGATTGACGATCACTGAGATGTATGACACCTCTCAACTTGTCATGGAGGAGTTATTTGTACTCAGCTGCGATCCGTTCTGTGAGGAGAGACCAGATGTCCCGTCTTAATTAGGCCTGCAGTGATGTTTTTAATGACTTCTA
Source organism: Cranoglanis bouderius (assembly GCA_023630585.1). Taxonomy (NCBI): domain Eukaryota; kingdom Metazoa; phylum Chordata; class Actinopteri; order Siluriformes; family Cranoglanididae; genus Cranoglanis; species Cranoglanis bouderius. Next base: position 24,149,779 of record CM042538.1, read on the forward strand.
CCCCATTACGGGCGGAGCGCACATTGGCGAGAATGAGAGACGAGCTCTGAATCTTCTTTCCTGTCGATGTGTGCGTGTGTGTGTGTTTACATGTGTGTGTGCATGCACTTGATGCTCTTTGCGTGATTTCTGACACTCACTAAAGAGAAGCAGACTCTAAGGGCTTGGGGAAAGAAAAGTTGAGAGCTAAGTCAACTGAGTAGAAATGCAACTTTTCTGCTTAATCCCCTTTTGGAACTCATTTTGTCATCACATTTATGCATACGTACGCACGTGTTGTGTAATGTGTTTAATTCATGGGGCCTTGTTGAAAGAAAATAGGCCAAGATAGTTGCTAGATGCCTGCTCTTTAAACAATAATATAATGTGCTCAGAAGGAATTTAATTTCTCTCTCCTGGAAAGCTCATGAGGTACACTTACACTTTCATACCACCTAAGATCACAAATTCTGACTTCCTTCACAGAGAACCACAGACATGGTGAACGGTGCCTGTTCCACAATTCCCACTCAGCCTGAGAGGTTTGTGCAAGGCAGTTGGGATGGTAAGAAGCAGATAAAATATGAACATGGCATATTTTAAATTATATCTTCCCCTCTGATGTGTCAGTGGGATACATCTGGAGAGTAGTGTTTGAGGCTGTTAAGGTGTGAATAGGGCTATGTGTATTAGCACCTGTCCGATGCCGAGAGCATGCAAATCACTGCGAGGTAAAGACTGAAATAAGTTTCTCACGAAACCATATTGCTTTGCTATAATGAGAGTATAAAATGTTATTAATATTTTAGAACAAGGCCTATTTTTCATTTCTGAAACCCACTGTGGGGCTTCTTTTCAAAGAGTTTCAGTCAAAACCCAATGGGAGATTCAATTGACTTTAATCTTGCATTCGTTTGAAAATTTGAGCCCATTAGTTAACTTTGCCTTTTCTATGCAGTTTTCATTGCATTTCAATGAAGCCGCTTTCCTGTGGTGTTAAAATACTAATAGTTGCTTCAAATAGTAAATGAGGGGCAGAACGAAAGGGGGGCGGGGTGGGGGTGGTGGTGGTGATGGGTTAAGAGAGAGCGTGAGATGAGGAGAAAGAGAGAAAGGCTGATCTAAAATATTTATATAAAACATCTGTGTTTTTATGGGAGTAAAAAACAGCCCATGCACAGGCCTTGGGGTAAAAGAAGAAAAAAAAATCCAATATGCAGCTGCAAGGTACAGAAATCAAATATTTATATCCTTTAGCGAATAATTTGCGGATTGAGATGCAACTGTTAAGCATTCCACACCAAGCCCGGCTCTCTGACAACATATCAATTGCGTCCAGGTGCTGGCGCTAATTGGCCGAATGCATTGTGGTTCACAGGCGAAGGGGAGGTCAGGGGACTGACCGTAATCAAATAAAGAGAAGAGCTGAATAATTCTCTTTGAAGTGAGGCACACCTCGCGAGCAGGACCTGCTCTAATTGCTGGTACTCAGCACGTGGTCATTCCCTGCTGCCTGAGAAGATGAAACTCACCTCCTCTCTCCACCTGTTCCACTCAGCAGAGCCCTGCACGGACACATGCCTCTGGGAGAGGAGCTTAGAGCTCTGGCCGCAATGCCAACTTCTCACCACCCAGTTCCTCTCAGCTCTCCTCACTTTAGCATGCAGAGGATCCACAAATGTGTTTGTAAAAGCATGAACACTGTGAGGTAGCTTCCATATCATTAACACAATCATTATTCCATTCGACATTTCACATCTCGGTGAGAATGCCATGGAGTGCTTTGATCATGAACAAACCTCAGTAAGAAATACTTTGAGTCTACCGATGACAGTGCCACCTGCCTTAAAGATCTCATTACCTATATTCACCATACAGGAATATAAATGTTGATCTCCATCTGTGTATCAGTAAGACGACCAACATGTGACAGCTGCTTGAAAGAGGGTTTTGATTTACTTCGAGTTCTCTTGCAAAAATAAAGAAAAGGGCCTCTTCTAGACTGTCTGGCCCATGTGCTGGCCTTGAATAAATGAATTATGTCCTTATGCTTTTCATCACCTGATAAACAGCTCGTCTTCGCACCCAGACTCCCCATTAATGAAAAAGTAGGTCAAGAGCAAGGGATTTAAAAGGCACAGCCAATACACCTCTTCTCTCTGCTCCTCTGATGCCTTTAAAAAAACCCTGCAGCGTAGCAACTCAGCCCAGTGGTTTATCACGCTCCTAACTCAGCAGTGGCTTCAGTTAAATACACATGAACATCAAAGGGTGCAAGTGAAGCATGTTATTTTGGATACACTTTTGGGCTATTGTTGGTTGAGACACAGCTTATAGCCATGAAGGCAGAGTTCAATTGCTCACAGCGTTCTAAAGTTGTACATTAAGGTGTTCCATTATTAGCTGAGTATAGCAAGCAATAAACGTAATGATGCAGAAAAAACTTGATCTATTGATCTATTAATTTAGCTGAATAACACATTCCCTTCTACATTCTATTGTTCATGTAGAAATTAGTAAAATGAGTGATTTTGTGTATAATTTGTGTTTCCATTGTATGCAGAGAAGTAAAAAGCCTGGGCCAGCACGGTCAGCTTTGGTTATGATCGGACATAAGAGTAGCCAGTGAACAGGATTTAGAACAGTGGTCCCCAACCCTGTTCCTGGAGATCTACCTTCTTGAAGACTTTAACTCCAACCAAAATTGTGCCTGCCTGACCATCCAGTCATTGCCTTAAGAAGTTCTTAATCAACTAAAACAATTGTGTTATATTTTGGTTGGAGATGAAACCTGCAGGAAGATAGATCTCAAGTAAGAGGGTTGGTGACCAATGATTTACAACATAAAGGGTGTTTTGATACTTGGCCCAAATACTCGAGTCTGTACCTGGGATATGGGTCCATTTAGAGGCAAAACGTGACAAAAGTTTACTAGAAACTAGTCTCAGCCTCAGACACACACAGCTCATGGAACATTTAAGAAATTTTGTACACTTTTCTGGCCACAAGCTTCAGAATCTTACATTTTCACTGATATATCTGAGCTCACAAATGCCCACAATTTGCTAGTGTAGCTCTGATTGACAGGGGAGAAAGTAACAGCATCCCTCCCATCCAAACAGCACAACCAGTTTTGCTCTTTCAGATTCCCAGCCATGGATGGCTTTGGAATTGCGACACCAAACAGTGGATTCCCAGCCATGTTCAGGTGGATCAGAGCTTTTCTGGAATCCACCTGGTTCTACACTCACTTTTCAAACCTGATTTGACCCAACTGCAGGAAGTGTACCAGACATGTTGTGCCTCAGAAGTACAATGTATTCTGGATATCTGGATATTAAAGACAAAAAAGTGCTATACAAATAAAACTGAATTGAATTTTTTGAAACACAGGTTGCAAAAATATTGATTAAATTTATTTATGCTATTACATATTTCATATTTAGCACAGTTTTAGTGTACTCCATGCTTGGGTAATTTCTGTAGTTTGTGACTGAAGATTTCTCCAGCCTCACTCTTTCTCCATTTCCTACTTGCCTCTCAGTCAATGTTTCCTTTTACCTACTCTATTTAATTCAGATGCAGTGTGAAACTGAATCTGACCAATTAGGAAAAAAGTATCAATTTTACTCTGATTTGGACTAGGCAAATGGACTGACAGGTGAGAAATCATCCAGCATGCAAAGTCCCTCAGGAGACAGTTTTATAGTGCATTTCAGGTGCCTACAAATACCTTGTGTGTTGAGGTTACCGGAGGAGACCTTGACAGTCTATAAGCTTTTGCAGAAACAGCTCCACCAGGAACTTGAGTTCAAGGCTTCTGGAGGAACCTTTCCTAGAGGATTCCTAGAGGAACTCAAATGGAATGACCAAGTTGTTTATGTAAGCACTGTCCATGAGAGCCATGAGTGTGTTGGGATTTGCTTTTCCGAATATGAAATTTCCTTCAGTATATAGGTCTACCAGAAAGAGTTCAAAAATACCAAACCACTTTGAATGTTTAATGCACTTGAACCCAGTTTTGTTGGTTCTCCTGCTGTATTTGAGGAACTAGTATTCTGAACTGAGGTTTTTTTTTTTTTTTTTTATCAGTTCCAGTCTTAGAAATTACTGATATTACTGCACATTGCACTATTGTTGCTGTTAGTTATTAATTAGGAGAGCTCTCAGGTTGAGCATTTTCTCATCAATGCTACCCTCATGAGCTAAAGGAAACACAACCTGCTTAACGCAAAAATGATGTAAATAATGCCCCCTCATCTCCTTTCTCTTTACTTAGGCTAGGAACATCACCAAAGTGCTTCCTTCTAATAGCAAAGTTGCAAAATCCTAATACATCACTTCTATGTGTATGCTGAAAGATATTTTTTTAATGATAAGTATGTTTTGCTATTTACCTCATGTTGTTAGCATACAGTATGTGCCTCTGAAATTTATTCACCATGATGCTAAAGGTAGCAAAATTGTAGTCAATAAACCAAGAAAGAGAGAGAGAGAGAAAGATTTTTTTTTTTTTTTACCTCGGTTTATTAGAGATTAAAAGCTTAGTGTTCCTCATCATCTTGCTTTAAGGCTGTATTTAGAGTTGGTGACTTAAATTAAAAAATGACACAATATTTGCGTTGGGAAAGTTCTCTGTATTCGGCTTACATAGATGCTTAATGTGAACTTTTTGGCCAGAAAGGACCCAATTCAGATTATAAAAATCACCTGTGTGCAGTTCACACCTCCAAGATTGTCAGAACTTTCTTGTGTAGACTTCTCAGGACAGGAGTTTTCAGTTTTGTCTAGACTATTGGCTTTAAAGGCAAGCACTATAGGACATTTGGAAGTTTATTAAAAATGAATGTAGCTGGCATTCAAGCTTGTATTTTATAACCATATTACTACATAAGCTACAGTATGTTATGTGCTAACTAGTGTAAGCCAGCTAGCCATAGATAAACAATTTGAGCATTAGTGCTAGATTTTAAGCTGATGTTTTGCATTGTTGTACATATATTTTATATTCATTCATATTTGGCTTCAGATTAAGTTAGAATTGATTCTAAACAACGTTATAGTACTTATACTAGTTGAATAGCATAAAAGGCATAGCAACATATGAAGGATTTGGAATAGTATTTGGATGTGTGCATGTCTCTTTAAGGTTTATGAAAACTCATACCCTTTCATCTCCTTTAAGGACTTTTCCAGGCAATACAGTATATATGACTCGATGGGTCCGAGCTGTTTTGGTGGCACAAGGGGGACACTGTATATACACATACAGTACTGTGCAAAAGTTTTAGGCACCTGCAAAGAAATGCTGTAGAGCAAAGATGACTTCAAAATTATGAAATTAAATGTTTCTACATTTAAAAAAAAATATCTCAAAGAGCAGTAAACAGTAATAAATGAAACACAGTCAATATTTGGTGTGACAAAAAAATTTAAATAAAAATAGTAGTCTTCGGTACAATTTTTATAAGGAAATTAGCTGGTATGTTTTATTGAGCATCTTGCAGAACCAGCCACAGTTCTTCTGGAGACTTTTTGATACTGGAGACTGTCGCACTTGTTTCTTATTTTTGCAGCAAAACCCAGCAGGCTTCATTGTGGTTTTTGTCTGAAAAGTGTCTCTTACATAATACGCTGCTTTCTTTAATGACATACAAACATTTTTTCTGTAACATTTAATTTTGTGCTAGAAAACTAATGTTTGGGAATCTAAAATGTTTTTTGTACTGACTTGATAATGTAGACGTCATAAAATAAAAAATCTATAACAAAGTTTGTACTAAATAGGGTGCCTAAAACGTTTGCACAGTATATACAGGTGCATCTCAATAAATTAGAATGTCGTGGAAAAGTTCATTTATTTCAGTAATTCAACTCAAATTGCGAAACTCGTGTATTAAATAAATTCAATGCACACAGACTGAAGTAGTTTAAGTCTTTGGTTCTTTTAATTGTGATGATTTTGGCTCACATTTAACAAAAACCCACCAATTCACTATCTCAACAAATTAGAATACTTCATAAGACCAATAAAAAAAAAACATTTTTAGTGAATTGTTGGCCTTCTGGAAAGTATGTTCATTTACTGTACATGTACTCAATACTTGGTAGGGGCTCCTTTTGCTTTAATTGCTGCCTCAATTCGGCGCGGCATGGAGGTGATCAGTTTGTGGCACTGCTGAGGTGGTATGGAAGCCCAGGTTTCTTTGACAGTGGCCTTCAGCTCATCTGAATTTTTTGGTCTCTTGTTTCTCATTTTCCTCTTGACAATACCCCATAGATTCTCTATGGGGTTCAGGTCTGGTGAGTTTGCTGGCCAGTCAAGCACACCAACACCATGGTCATTTAACCAACTTTTGGTGCTTTTGGCAGTGTGGGCAGGTGCCAAATTCTGCTGGAAAATGAAATCAGCATCTTCAAAAAGCTGGTCAGCAGAAGGAAGCATGAAGTGCTCGAAAATTTCTTGGTAAACGGGTGCAGTGACTTTGGTTTTCAAAAAACACAATGGACCAACACCAGCAGATGACATTGCACCCCAAATCATCACAGACTGTGGAAACTTAACACTGGACTTCAAGAAACTTGGGCTATGAGCTTCTCCACCCTTCCTCCAGACTCTAGGACCTTGGTTTCCAAATGAAATACAAAACTTGCTCTCATCTGAAAAGAGGACTTTGGACCACTGGGCAACAGTCCAGTTCTTCTTCTCCTTAGCCCAGGTAAGACGCCTCTGACGTTGTCTGTGGTTCAGGAGTGGCTTAACAGGAGGAATACGACAACTGTAGCCAAATTCCTTGACACGTCTGTGTGTGGTGGCTCTTGATGCCTTGACCCCAGCCTCAGTCCATTCCTTGTGAAGTTCACTCAAATTCTTGAATCGATTTTGCTTGACAATCCTCATAAGGCTGCGCTTCTCTCGGTTGGTTGTGCATCTTTTTCTTCCACACTTTTTCCTTCTACTCAACTTTCTGTTAACATGCTTGGATACAGCACTCTGTGAACAGCCAGCTTCTTTGGCAATGAATGTTTGTGGCTTACCTAGTGAACCAAACTGAGAGACCATTTTGAAGGCTCAGGAAACCTTTGCAGGTGTTTTGAGTTGATTAGCTGATTAGCTTGTCACCATATTCTAATTTGTTGAGATAGTGAATTGGTGGGTTTTTGTTAAATGTGAGCCAAAATCATCACAATTAAAAGAACCAAAGACTTAAACTACTTCAGTCTGTGTGCATTGAATTTATTTAATACATGAGTTTCACAATTTGAGTTGAATTACTGAAATAAATGAACTTTTCCACGACATTCTAATTTATTGAGATGCACCTGTATATATATATATATATATATATATATATATATATATATATATATATATATATATATATATATATATATATATATATATATATATATATATATATATATATATGGCACCAAGACATTAGGAGCAGATCCTTTAAGTCCTGTAAGTTGTGAGGTGGAGCCTCCATGGAGTTCAGTACATCCCACAGATGCTCGATTGGATTGAGATCTGGGGAATTTGGAGGCCAAGTCAACACCTTGAACTCTCAAACCATTCCCGGAAAATTTTTGCAGTGTGGCAGGGCGCATTATCCTGCTGAAAGAGGCCATTGCCGTTAGGGAATTGTTGGTATGAAGGGGTCTGCAGCAATGTGGTATGTGTCAAAGTAACATCCACATGAATGTCAGGACCCAAGGTTTCCCAACAGAACATTGCCCAGAACATCACACTGCTTCCACCAGCTTGTCTTCTTCCCATAGTGCATCCTGGTACCATCTCTTTCACAGGTAAGTGACGCACACGCACCAGGCCCTCCACATGATGTAAAAGAAAATGTGATTCATCAGACCAATCCACCTTCTTCCATTGCTCCATAGTCCAATTCTGATGCTCATGTGCCCATTATAGGTGCTTTCGGTGGTGGACAGGGGTCAGCACGGGCACTCTGACTGGTCTGTAGCCCCATTTACAGCAAGCTGCAATGCACTGTGTGTTCTCACCTTTCTATCATAGCCAGCATTAGCTTTTTCAGCAGTTTGTGCTACAATAGCCCTTCTGTGGGCTCGGACTGGACGGGCTAGCCTATGCTCCTCATGCACAACTTTGAGCCTTGGACCACTTTTGGTTGGTACTAACCACTGCATACCAGGAACACCCCACCCCTGCCATTTGAAGATTCACTGACCCAGTCATCTAGCCATCACAATTTGGCCCTTGTCAAAGTCACTCAGATCCTTACACATTTTTCCTGCTTCCAATACATCAACTTTGAAAACTGACTGTTCAGTTGCTGCCTAATATATCCCACCCCTTGACAGGTGCCATTGCAACATGGTAATGTTAGTTATTCACTTCACCTGCCAGTGGATTTAATGTTATGGACGATCAGTATATATACACACATTGTGTGTGTATATATATATATATATATATATATATATATATATATATATATATATATATATATATATATATATATATATATATATATATATATATATATATATATATATATATATACACACACACACACACACACACATACAGACACACATAATATATGTACATATATAGTACTGTGAAAAATGATTTGACCCCATAGTTTCTAATTCCCCAAATCTATGAAACTGCATTCATAATGGGGTTCAGCTGGACTAGACCCAACCAGGCCTGATTATTGCAAACCCTGTTCAATCAAATCAACACTTAAATAAAACTTTTTCAACAACATGAAGTTGGTTAAAAGGTCTTACCCAGTAACTATGCCAAAATTGAAAGAAATTACAGTAATGATGAGGAAGAAGGTGATTTTCGTTTTGAAAGTGTTTGGTTGCAGTTGTTGCTGCTAAAGGTGGCACAACCAGATTTTAAGTTTAAGGGGGCAGTTAGTTTTTCACATTGGTAATAGGTGTTGGATAACTTTTTTTGCTTCAAGAAATAAATAAATAAATAAAAACTGTATTGTGTGTTTATTCGGGTTGCCTTTGGTTTATGTTGTATTTCGTTTGAAGATCTAAAACTATTTAGTATGAGATATACACAAAAACAGAAGAAGGTTTCAGCACCGAAACCTTTTCTTTACAGTGCTCCTACAGTTTCTCCTTTATCCCATTGGGCTTTATGTTGGCACCTGCACCAAGAGAAGTTCCTTGTACTGTGTGTACTCTGTGAATAAAGGTTCTTATTTTAACAAAGGTTCTGATTTTACAGTATGATTACCCAACTGTGTATAACGGCATGGCATTGAGCTACCTGATTTCCTCAATGCTGCAATCAGGCTACATTTTCTCCCATCACTTTCCTTCATTGTGCTAATCGTGGAAGTCTGCCTGTTTCTACGCAACAAGCCCCCATATTCATCTTCTGCATTACCGGGTTCTCGTCCACTAGTTATGCTTGGTATTTATTCTCTGGCTGTCTCTGGTTGTGTAAAACAGGCCAAGCAATGACACATGTGGAATCTAATACTTTAACAAGCAAGAAATATGTGTTTGAAAATTCCTCAGGAGCCAAGTCAGGTTGTGAGCATTAGAGTAACCTCAAATGGGATGTCAGTGTGGTGATTTGAGCTATTCCTTCCACATGGTGTTAAACCTGCAGGCCTGACAGACCTGAGGGAGAAGGAGATGAGGCTCTGTTAGGACAGAATTACAGCGTGGGGTCTGTATCGAAGCCTGGCCATCTCGGCACTATCCCTGTCTGCATCCAATTTCAGCGTGAACGCTTACTGTTAAACCCCCATCAAACAGACACGAGCCGGCACAAAGGAAAACCTCATCTCCACGGGAAACTAATCCGTCGGTGTGCGCTCTAAGCCTGTCAGGGTTTTTTTTTTCCATTAAAAGAAGTCATCACTCATTTTTGCCAAAGATTAAAAGTATGGTTAAATTGAGAAAATCCGCTTAGAAAATATTTCTGAATTTAAATTTGGACAGAGCAGTGAGGAAGCTTGGAGGAAGAGGCATGGGACAGAACAGTGTGGAAAAGGAGATAAATTAAAAATATGTACATGTTTGTTTCTGGTACCCCTCCTTTCTTATGCCAACTTCATCCTTTTTTTCAGTGACTGGAGAACAAATAGAGGCAGGTCCACGGAATTACCTTACTTCAAACATGAGAGGCCCCTCATTGCTGAGTACTGCAGAAGAGATGCGCATGTGAAATGTGTTCTCCTTCTCTTTAATTGCATTGCCACTGGCAACAAGGTGTCTGAACATTGTGGAGGGGGGTTACTGACAGTTAAAATGCAGGCTAGGTCAATACGCCATTCTTGAATCTACCATGCAACACGTCTCCCCTGCCAGTAGTACATTTTGCTCCTGATACAGTAAGTAGGCCATAACCTCTAATTAATTACAATTCTCTCAACAGGGAGGCGAGAAATTGCTTTCGTTATTGTAGCCCACCTTACAGAGTTAAAGGCAGTCATTCACGTTTGTGTTGAAGAACAAAAACCTACTCAGGATGAGTCTGAAAGTGAGCTTTTTGACACATTTCATTTTCTTATTGGTGTAGCAGGTTTCTCTGGGAGCAATAAGTAAAGAAGACTTAAAGCAGGGTGAGATGGATAGTACATGGTCAGAGAGAATGAAAGAGAGCTACACAGCTTAGAAAGCTGAGCTAATCGCTGTATAGGGCTCTGACTATCATCCTTTAGCTGCCATTGTTACTGGCCTTGCTGGCCTATGCTGAACTCCTTAGTTGGTAATTATGTCAGCTCCAGCCTAAATGATTAATTATTTATTTTGCCGGCCTGCAGCCGGAGAGACAGCTGCCCCTGGAGTGGTCATTAATGTGCTATCTGGCCGGGCAGGGTGTGCCTCCTATGATCCCGACCCAATCTCAGATCCTAATCCAAGGAGGAAGGGGGCTGCGGGCCAGGATTTGGCTGCCTAGCTATCTCTCTCTCTATAATTGATAGGTTTTAGGCGATTATACGCTTCACGTGATTAAGATCTATAACGACGTATTGATTCGACTGTACTGGGATTCGACCAGGAGGTGTGAGACACCCACGGCTCCTCCCTTCCTCTCCTCCCTCCTGCGCTCTCTCTCTCTTTCTCTCTCTCTCCCTCTCTTTCTTCCAAGGGATGACATTTTGATGTCTGACATTAGATAAAAGTATGTGTGTCTGCATGCATTCATCTCCCTGTGTACTGCAAACCTGTAGATGAAAGACACAAATGTTGTTTGAGTTAACACGTACAAACATATTTAAAGTGCGTATTCCTGGTTACATGCACGTCTATCAATAAAGGGGATCAGAAGAGAAGCTGGATTGGATTTTGAAGGTTAGACTAAGGACCCTGTAGGTGGGTGATTATTAATTATGATAACTGGAGGTGCTGATTTAATCCTGCAGTTGAAAGCCTGCGGGACGTGAGAATATCCGGGTTTGCTGACATGAAGGCAAACAACAACGGGACAGAAAAGTTGATTAAAGCTCAGCATGAACGTTGTGTTTTTAATACATGTGATCATCAGAAATCTGCACAATCTGCATGACAGAAGTAACATCCAGTAAAGGCAGAAAACATTAGGTGATGGGTGGCATGGTGGCACAGTAGGTTGCGTTGCTCCAGGGTCCCTGCTTCAATCCTGAACTTGGGTTTCTGTCTGTGTGGTGTTTTGCATGTTCTCCCTTTGTCCGGATGGGTTCCCTCTGGGTCCTCAAGTTTTCTCCCACTGTCCAAAAACATGCTGGCAGGAGGTTGATTGTCTATGTTAAATTGCCCCTAGGTGTAAACGAGTGTGCGAGTGCCTGGTGTTCTGCGATGTACTCGTGTCCCATCCAGGGTGTCAACCTGCTTCAGGCCCAGTGTTCCCAGGATAGGGTCCTGATCAGGATAAAAGATGAAGATAGAAGATGATGATCATAATATGATGATATTAAGTGATCAGAAAATCATATGCAATTTCCTCAAAACTGTTAAGTATATTTTAATCAATGTAAAAATTTTAAATAATAAAAAATAAAAAAGCTGCTGAACATGCACTAGAAGTACTCTTAGAAAATGGTGTATATCCATACAGACACAAGCTGACAAGGCCTAGAGGCTGAGTTAGTTAAGAGAGGCTCAATCCATCTTTCCACCATCTTAAGCTCAATATATGATGCGGCTTTTCATATCACTCAATTTGCCACCCCTGCTGTTGACTAGACATTTGAGAATCTATCTTTCTCAGTAATAAACTGCATGCAGGAGGCAAAAGGAATGTGTGTGTGTGTGTGTGTGTGTGTGTGTGTGTGTGTGTGTGTGTGTGTGTGTGTGTGAGAGAGAGAGAGAGAGAGAGAGAGAGAGAGAGAGATATTAAAGAAAAGCAGACTGAAGCACTTCTAGCTCATTCTTGCATTATGGTGCATTTCCATTTTTTTTCCACCTCGGTCTTAATCTCCACTGAATGACTGTCATCACCCTGCGGCAGTAATTAGGAATGGACTCTGGACAACAACAGACGAGTCGGCCTAGCTCGTCTCGAGCAGCAAATTACCTTTAGCTTATGGTAAGCAATATTCCGTGCCAGGCAACTTTTACTGCTGATTAGCAATTAGCCCAAACTACTGGCAGCCGAAGAGCTAATGTTTAATTTGCTTCTCTAATGATATACGCTGGTCTGGCATATGCAGACTGGGAGAGGAAGAACAGGGGGGTAGGGCTGCAGGGGGTGTGAAACGTATGGATTTCTTCTTAATTCCTTTTCATTTACAGCCTGACAGGCCTGCAGGTAGGAAAGACAGGGAATTTCTTAGAGATTAGTAATGGATGTTTCTCCAAGAGAAGCAACTAATGAGCATTAAAGCTTCTCTTCTGGACCTAGAAAAATACATAACCCATGTTTTCTCAGTTATAAATCATAACAGTTTCTCTCTATCATGAAGGAAATGACTTCAAAGGATAAAGAAAGGAGGGTTTCTCAGTGGTTCTTTGGATAATTAAGGGTTCTTAGCTTTTTAAAGAGGCTATGTGGTTCTATGTGCAACCCTCTATAATAGGACTTTCGGCTACTGTGGATGGTCCCATATAGATACCCTAAAGATTTGCATTTCCAAAAACACAGTTTATGCTCAAGACTCATCCTTTCCTCCAGGGGATAAACTCACTGGACGTAAGAACTGCTGCTGTAATCATAAAGGCTGGATCAACCCAGGATGCTTATTCACAATATGCTCATACAGAATATCCTTTCAACAGGTCTGGGCTTCATACTTCATAGTGAAGGGGAAATCGTAACACTACAGCATACAAAAACATTCTAGACAATTCTGTGCTTCCAACTTTGTGGCAACAGTTTAGGGAAGACCCACATATACCTGTGATGGTCAGGTGTCCACATACAGTATTTGTTGAACTGAATTCCTTTGGGGGTCCCCCACTTGGACAAAACAAAGAACACTTTCGCGTTCACAACACAACACAAGTGTAGTGTGGTGGAACCTAGGCAAGTACAGTGCCCTCCACTAATATTGGCACCCTTGGTAAATATGAGCAAAGAAGACTGAGAAAAATTGTCTTTATTGTTTAAGCTTTTCATCTTTTGTTCAAAACATTCACAAAAATACTCTGCTCTCATGGATATCAAACAACTGCAAACAAAACACAGGTTTATCCAAAAAAATCTTTGCTAAATATAGGTGTGCAACAATTATTGGCACCCCTATGAATTCCTATGAGAAAAATATATTTGAAGTATATTCCCATTGATATTTTACATTTTTTTCAGTACACCTGGGTGACTAGGAACAGGAAATTGTTCAGGAAATTGACATCCTGTTTCACAGGGATATAAATATGAGGTAACACACAGGCCAAATTCCCTCAGTCATTCATAACAATGGGTAAGACCAAGGAATATAGCTGTAATGTGCAGCAAAAGGTTGTTGAGCTTCACAAAATGGGAAGTGGCTATAAGAAAATAGGACAAGCATTGAAAATGCCCATTTCCACCATCAGGGCAATAATTAAGAAGTTCCAGTCAACTGGAAATGTTATGAATCAACCTGGAATTGGATGTGTATCTATATTGTCTCAACACACTGAAGAGGATGGTTTGAGTGGCCAAAAAATCTCCAAGGATCACAGCTGGAGAAATGCAGAAGTTAGGGTTAGTGTCTTGGGGTCAGAAAGTCTCCAAAACTACAATCCGAAGTTACCTACATCACCACAAGTTTGGAAGGGATCAACAAAGAAGCCTCTACTCTCATCCAAAAACAAACTCAAGCATCTCTGTTTGCCAGACACTACTGGAACTTCAAATGGGATCGGGTTCTATGGTCAGATGAAACCAAAATAGAGCTTTTTAGCAATAAACCCCAGAGGTGGTTTTAGCGCATACAGAGAGGTAGCCATATGGAAAAGTACCCCATGCCCACGGTTAAATATGATGGTGGCTCTTTAATGTTTTGGGGCTGTTTTTCTGCCAGAGGACCTGGACATTTTTTTAGGATACATGGCATCATGGACTCAAATATCAAATATCAACAGATATTAAATGAAAACCTGACTGCCTCTGCCAGAAAGCTTAAAATGGGCCGTGGTTGGATCTTCCAGCAGGACAATGATCCAAAACATACATCAAAATCAACACAAAAATGGTTTACTGACCACAAAATCAAGGTCCTGCCATGGCCATCCCAGTCCCCTGACTGAAACTCATAGAAAACCTGTGGGATGAACTGAAGAGGAGAGTCCACCAGCAAAATTTGAAGGATCTGGAGCGGTTCTGTATGGAGGAATGGTCTCAGATCCCTTGCCATGTATTCTCCAACCTCATCAGGCATTATAGGAGAAGACTCAGACCTGTTCTCTTGGCAAAGGGAGGTAGCACGAAGTATTGACTTAAAGGGTGCCAATAATTGTTGCACACCTATATTTAACAAAGATAGTTTGTTTGCAATTGTTTGATATCCACAAGAGCAGAGTATTTTAGAGATTTTTTTGAACAAAAGATCAAAAGGTTAAACAATAAAGACAATTTTTCACAGCCTTCTTTGCTCATATTTACGGGTGCCAATATTAGTGGAGGGCACTGTACATGGGTCATAAACCAGTTCAGATACTTTCAGCGAATGAGATTGAACAGATAGAACAAAATCCTTGTAAATAATTTAAGCAAAAGCATCATTAAGCATCAAGTTTCACAATTTTACCCTGAAAACATTTTTTATTTATTTTTGCCAATTTATCTCCCAATGTTGCAAACATTTTTCATGATTGTACACTCTTAAGGAGAAACTCTCCTCTTAAGGGTTTGATTTAAGACCCTAATGGTTTCTTGGGTTTGTCCCTCTGTCCCAGCTCACAGAACCCGTTATCAAAACTTTTAATTGGAGAGGTTCTAAGAAGGTATGTCTGTAAAGTTAAAAAAAAAAATAGTGTTCCTGCTATGATCTAAAACATGCTGTAATAATGGTTTGTTACAATGTTCTTACAACATTGATCATTACACAAATACTAGCATTACGAAAATGTTAGGTAAGAATTTTCCCATATACGCTTACTTTCTTACATAGGCTTAGTCTGCCAACAAATCCTTCAGACTTTTTTTCTCCAAGAATTCAGGTCTTAATCTGTCCTAGGGTTAGGGTTAGGGGTTAGGGTCAGGGTTAGAGTTAACCCTAACCCTGACAATACCACTTTATGGTCAGGGTTGCTGTGGACTATTCCAGGAAAACTGGACATGAAGCAGGGATACACCCTTGATGGGACAACAGGGCACCATGCACACACACGCACACGCGCACACACACACACACACACACACAAAGACACACACACACACACACACACACACACACACACACACACACACACACACACACACACACAATCATACCTATGGGCAATTTAATATAGCCAATAAACCACTGCCAAGGTTTTGGAAGTAGGAGAAAACAGGAAAACACAGAGTAAACCCATGTGGACATGGGGAGAACATGCAAAACTCCACATTGACAGTAACCCAAGATTAGGAGATCAAACAGGGGACCCTGGAGCTGGGAGGCAGAATCGTGAAGAGGAAATCTAGCTGTCTAATTATGTTAGTGGTTCTCAGTTCTACTCCTGAATAGTGTACATTTGTCTTTCCTGTAATGATCCTGCAGTGTTGTATAGGGTCAGGCAGCTACAACGAAGAACCACTGGTCAACATGACCAAGCAGTCTACCAGGTAAATCCATAGACTAGAAGGAACCTCTTAAATCACACCGTAACTCCACATTTTATTCAGGACAAGAAAAGACAAGATGAGACAACCTTGCTGTCACCACTCAACCCTAGGATTTTAGGAAGATTTGCAAACACAAGCAATGTGGTGTGAATTGGGGAAGGTCCACAGCATCCTAGAAGACCTGGTTAATCTAAGGCACGTTCCCATTTTATCATTACACACTCATGGGTTGGACTCATCAATTCAGGTGCCTTATTCGAAGCAGGTTCAAAGACGGTGCTTGTTAAAAAACTGTGACAGGCTCTATGGGAATAAGTGTCTCACCAGGGTGTTGGGGAGCTCTCTGCACTAATGAACGCAGAGGATGAGGCTCATTATCCTGCCCTGCCTGCCTGATTTCCAACCTTGGTGCCTCTTTTTGCTCAGTGATAGCGCATAGAGGACATTTTTTCCCAATCTATTTACCAATCCTCAACAGTATGGCTACAATAAAAGCAAGTCATAACTGAAAGGCAAAGAGAGACATTCCATCCATTGCTGGTTGTGGTGGTTGATATCATGTCATTACATTATTCTGCAGTTAATAAATGGAAGTAATAGATATTGAGGGAGATGGGAGAATGGAGATGAAGGCATCCCCTTGGGAATTGTGTTATAGATTTCAAACGTTCATTACAGGGTGTGAGCGAGAAAAACATGTTCACCCAGGCCAATGCTGCATGTTGGTGTTTGCTTTTTTCTTCTTCCCTTCCGCTTCCTGCTCACATTGTTTCCCTCAGACACAGCTGTGGTGCGAGTGAGGTGTGCTTTTGCTGTTGGTGAGTTCAAAGACGAGAAATGTTTTCCTTTTCAAAGTCCACAAACCCAACTTTTTCAAACCTTTGCTGCTGCTTTGCCCAGGCTCTTGGGAGAGGTAGCAGCAGAGAGTAGAGGGGCCTGTGGGAGAGAGAGAGAGAGAGAGAGAGAGAGAGAGAGAGAGAGAGACATGCTGAGAAAATAGAGCTCTATCACTCATCTTCTCTCTCCTCTCTCCCACATGTACACACACAAAGACTGACAGGCCAGCGCTTCAAAGTCTTAGCACCTCTCTTTCTTTCCTCCAGTGTGGAATTTCAATGTTGTATTTCATTTTTCATAAGGTGGGGTGTGGTTAGGAAAGCTTGAGACAGGTGGGTGTTTTTTCTCATTGCAGTTCCTTGGCTATCCTACAGTATCCTACTTCTCACAAGGGACACTTTTAGCTAAACTAGAAATGACCAATTGACCTTCAGAGACATGATTTATAAACGGTTAACTCCACTTGGAGGGTTGAATTTGATTATATAGATTGACATTTCAGATTGGGTCAGATTTGTTAACACACAGCTAAAAGTATGCCCCGAGGTCCTCCTCCAAGTCTGTACTTTGGTAACACCATCAAGGTGTTTGAGTCCGCAAGGGGGTAAAAGTCTTCACTACATTCTAGGATGCGATCTCTTGTTGGGTTCCTTGTGTTGCTCTTGTGATAGATCACCTTTCAACAATATTGGTGGAGAGTCACAAGCTAACACTGTCATTACCCACCCATTTGCTTTTGCAGATATGTTGTGATGATCTGTGAAACTTTTTCTCCCTTCCATTTGGAGACAAATTAAGTTTTCATTTTGTTAGATCCTTCAAATAAACAGAAATTGAACAAGATCACATTGTCAAATATAAACAGTGTATCATATTGAAATGAGCTCCTTTATCAAATGATCCAGATTTTTATCAGTTGTACTTGATATAATCAGCAATTTTACATCTTCACATTAATTTCAAATAAGCTATCATCTTAATGCTTCTCAATAACAAGCTATGTTAAAGCTGTCGTACCAAACTTTGGTTAAAAATGAACAAAAATCAATTATTGAGCAAGCAAATCAGTGTTCAAAACTGTCTCCTTACCTTACCCTGATTTGCAACGGTAAGCTTATAATAATGATTTATAATTTGAGCTGCCGGGTCAGATTCCGTGGGAAATGTCATTTTGATGTCATTTGCCTTTGCGTGGTTACATCACGTGCATAAACAGAAAGAGGAAGAGCTGGCTACTATATCGAATGTGTAGGGGCTGAGGATGGTGGAGTGTTTGTAGCTTGTTCTTACAAGAGTTACTTAGAATTTAAACTTGTCATGTAGATGCCTGCTTTTAACCTGTATAGTTCTAAACGCAATCATGGTTGACACCTGGGGAGTCAGAGCCTGCAGTCAAAAAGGGAACGCGACAGAGCCAGTACTTAAACAAGCATAAATATCGGCATGGCTTTTGAGAAGTGGCGAAAACTCAGAGATCTGAAGGGATTGAAGACTGATGCAGATGCCAGAGATACCTCCGTTGTCAAGTATTGACAACTAATATTGACAGCTAATACACAATCGAACGGGTCAGGCCCACTGCTACCCCAGGAGCAACACGTGTAGAGCTTGTGATGTGACAATTAGACGTTGGTATTATCCAAAATCTTCGCAGGCGTTGGCATCATCTGGAATCCTCGTAGAGGCTGGTTCTGAACTGGAGCTGGCATGTTCACTGATTAGGAATAGGAAGCAAACAGAGAAATATTCATTATATTTCAGGCAGAGATGACCATGTGCATTTGTTATAATTTTATCAGATATGAGAGGAGTACAAGGTCATGAGATGTGTTATGTGAATGCTAGGCCAAAGAAATGGGTCTTTAATCTGGATTTAAACTGAGAGAGTGTGTCTGAATCAGGAAGGCTATTCCAGAGTTTAGGAAGTGTGAAAAAGCTCTACCTCCTTTGGTAGACTTTGATATCCTCGGTATTATCAAAAGTCCAGAGTTTTGCGACCTTAAAGAGCGTGATGGATTGTAACATGATAGAAGACTGGTTAAATACAAAGAGGCTGGGCCGTTTAGGGCTTTATAGGTGAGTAGCAGTATTTTATAACCGATACGGAACTTAACAGGTAACCAGTGTAGAGATGATAAAATTGGGGTAATATGTTCATATTGTCATGATCTGGTAAGCAGTCTAGCAGCTTCATTTTGGACTAACTGTAGCTTATTTATTGAGGATGCAGGACAACCACCTAGCAGTGCATTAAAATAATCCAGTCTTGAGTTCATGAATGCATAATGCATTAATGTCAAATGACACTTTAAGACAATTTTGCTTTAATGCTTTTATATCCATCTTGTTGCATTCTGATAAAAACAAAACCATCTCTTATGATTAGTTTTACCTAATCAGTGCATGGGGTTTTGGGTCAGACGGAGCTGGTAAGTATTCATCAATGTGGGTTTCACCAAAGAGCACATAGAGGGCACACTTGTGCACACTGCACAACAGATGTTGTTAGGTTGTGCAAACAAGGACCACAAGACCACCGTTTGGGACAGGACATTTAATAATAGGCTTAACAGGTTTTAAACTATCACATTCAGTACGCACATTATTAGATGATGGTTTGGTACCCTGAAACTGCAGAATAAAACTGCAGAACTGTTTTACTGTTAAATAACTAAGTGAAGCTCTGATACTGTAACACTATTCATGCGACAAATGCAAGTTAATTTAATAGCAGTTAACTAGCCAATTGTGTAACATTGTATACAGTGCAATATAACATAAGAATAAATTTGAATGGACAACTGAACCTACCATTCCGATACGCTCTATATTCACACTAGCATTAGCATTAGATTCACACTAGATTTTCTCAATTCTACGCAATTGGTAATGATGTGGTGACGCGACAAAGCCAAATGGTTAGGATTGGCTTAAATGATTCCTTAGACCAAACTGATGGCACCTGTGGTCCTAATTTACTTCAGTTCTCCATTTAAGCTTTCGCTACACTTCCACAAGAGACAAATTACAAGCAACACATGCAGTTTGTGGCTTGCTAGTGTGAATATAGGGTAACAGTGCAGTACATTACTGGTAATAGCATAGTGTAATGACACTGATAGAAAACTGATTACATCTAGCACCCTTACGAGTTCTGTGGAACCCTACAACATATTTCAGAAAAGACTACCAAGTAGAACACCTTTTTAAGGCTAGATCCCTTAAACATTCAAAGACTGTGTTAGAAGGAAGAGATGGGGTTAGGATGGCAGGAAAACTGTATGTGTTTCCAATTTGCATATTAATCCCTATTCATAGATCTTAGCATTTTTAACAAGGTGTAGAGTTCCTGCCAATTTTTTAAGTTTCTTGAGCATTTAATAAAACATGCTAAACAATTATTATTAAAAATAGACTATTTTAATGGTTTAAAAATGCACACTTATTGGTACATTAATGTAGGGTCATATTCATCCAGCTTTCTGCCACCATGCTCAGAACATTTTTTGTTGCCACAATTGAACAATTACTAAAATACCCTTAGGCATGTTTCAAAGAGAAGCAAAATATTTGCACTTTCAAGTCAGCTGATCGACAGAGTTGATCTTTCTCCATCACCAGACATGGGGCAGACCTCAGAAGCTCCAGAGTTTTCATTATTTTGCCCATGAGACCCAGAGGTCTGCAGATCTATGGAGCTCAGGAGGTCAGTGATTGCTCTTGTGGCACATCAGTGAGGTGAGATGAGGAGGAGAGGTCAGTGCTCCTGATGCGACGTCCACGGGGACGTCAGACAGTTCTCCACCCAATAAGCCCCCAGTAAGTAAAGATGAAATGTCCACTAGGAGAGAATGGCCCAAGGCCAACCAAACAGGCTGGACAGAGAGTGAGCAAGCCTACCCCTTCTCAGTCCCTCTTTCCTGAGCCTGCTATCTTAGCCATGCTGAAGACTGCAAATATAATAGTGCTTTCTTCACACCCTACTCTTTCAATGCACATGTGTATGCTACACACTTTCACTCCCCCTCCTCCCTCGCATCTCACTCTGTTATTTGTGATTAGCCGTAAACGAGCAAATATTTTCCCAGTGTTCGCTAGGTTAGATCCCCATTTAATTAAACTGGCTCATTATGTCGCTCTCTGATTAGTGGAGGGGAATCAATTATTCAATTCACAAACATGGGCCACAGGAGCTGGAGGTGCACAACGAGCTGCTCATTTAATTCCAAGGACACTAATTAGCTACAAAGCAAAGCAGGAACTTTCTCTCTCCCACCCCACAAAGCTCCCCCATCTGGTTCTCTGAACATGCAGGACACTGGGTGGATGAAGAAGGAAGGAGGTCTGAGTCAGAGGAATAGAGGAAGAGAGGAGAGGTTGAGGGCAACAAGAAGAGGAGGAAGAGTGAGGATAGATGTATTAATCAATCTATGTCAATCTATGCCTTATGGTAGTACTGAGAGGTGGGAGACAGGCTTATTTGCTCATATGTAGATCAGGGATAAATAAAAAACTAATAATAATAATTAAACACCTTAGCAGGAAACAACCTCAGGGATGTCCTGCAGCTCTGAGCTGTGGGGCTGCTACTTTTTGTTCTTTGCAATCAAACAGCGGGCAATTATCCGAATTATTGACAGCAGATTTCTCATTTCAACTGCAAATTAAGGCTATCAATAGAGCTTTCTGATGCAAAAGTGACTAATTAACGAAAGAAGTGGAGCTCTAAAGCTGCCGTACAAAAAAAAAAAAAAAAAAAAAAAAAAAAACTCCAGTCGGCAGCACGTTGTGGAAACACAGGGGAACTAATTAGTTTAATTATCAAAACAGCTAATTAAAATTACACAGTTGCCTAATTAGTTCGGTGCTTCTTGCTGTCTCTCTCTTCCCATCTCTTTTTTCCCTCCTCACCTTCCTTGCCCTTTCACTCTTTAATTGACAGGTTGAAGTTAAATATAAAAAAGGAAGATAGAGAGAGGGAGAGAGGGAGGGAGGAAGGAAGGAGGGGAAATGTGTAAGGGAGGAGGAGGGGCACTAAATTTCTCTGTTGATGTTATCAGACCATATGGCACCTAGAACTCTGGAACTGGAACAGGAAAACAAATGACTTCCATCTAAGCAATATCGAAATTTTCTCCATTAACTTGTCCTTGGTGTGGCCGAATGAGGACGTTTGTCCTCTCTTGTTCTTTTGGAGAGAAAAAAAGCGATCATGATGAAAGACCAAATCACGGGTGTTGAAGAACCAGTAGGCAGGGTCATGTTATGCTTTGAAATTACCTTGTCATGCTTTGTTCAAAAACCTGCTTTTGAACAATTCACAACAAATGAGGTAGAAGGGAACATAGTTGAAATGTGCCCTATATGAAAGAGGAGAGAAAATGAAAGCACAGAATCAGAATGTTATTACCCTGTTCTTTGCAAGCATCCCGGTGGATACACCTAAGGACAATATGATGGCCTGAATAAGTATAACTGCACAGTACATATCCACTAAGCCAACATACAGGATGTGATGTAGAACCTTTATAGTGTATAAAACAGGGATACCAACTCCAGTCCTGGAGGGCCAGAGCCCAGCACAGTTCCCAGACACCTATCAACCTTGTTTAAATCAGCCGTGGCATGGTGACGCAGCGGGTAGCAATCCCTAGGTGTGAACGAGTGTGTGAATGAGTGTGCATGGTACCCTGCAATGGACTAATATCCTATCCAGGGTGTATTCCTGCTTCACACACAGTGCTCCAGGGATAGGCTCTAGATCCACCATGACCCTGACCAGGATAAAGTGGTTACCGGAGATGAATGAATGATTTTTAATTAGCTGTCTTCAAGCAGTGAAACAGACCAACTGTGCTAGGCTTTGGCTCTTCATGACTGTTCTTGGGTATCACTGGTATAGAAGGTTTAGAAATAGCATCTGAAAGATTTACATGACATTACTTACTCATTTGTCAAATTCAAAGAAAGTACAATCTAAGCATAAGAGCCAACTTTGATGCAAAGTGCTTTATAATGTGCTTTGGTTCAGGAATTGGTTCAGGAATTACACTGTATAGTTGTAGAAGGTAAGGATTGGTGAAGTAAGCACAGATAATATTATCAAAGCATGCAAAAGGCAATGATGGAGTGCAGCCAACTGGTGCACAGAAGGCAGTTTCAACAAACATACTTGAACTTCTTGAACAATACAAGAGATTCTGCAAGACGACAAAAGGTAAGTAGTTCATTCCACCGTTGAGGTACCACAGATGTTGAGAAGATTCTAAAATTACAATTCAGTAATGAAGGGGGTCGGCATGCTCACACCCATCTTTCTACAAGTTTTTCCAACAGCCAGTTATTCATTCTCATTAATAAAGTATTCAGAGGAAAATCTGGTTTGTCTGTTTTCATTTATATCGATGTATTTCTGTAAATTTGCTTTATGAATTACACAAAATTGTGTGATACTGTGATACTACTTGGTATCGTAATACCTCAGCTGGTATAGTATCAGAAGATATGTTTATGGTATCGTGACAACCCTACTACACACATCAGCTGAGGTGAGATCTGTTTGATGGTAGAACGTCGATAGAAACTAAAGACGCTAGCCAGACTCAATAATATATTTTATGTGCAATGCAATGACAGAACACCACATCAAATGTTTTTTTATTTTTATTAATTGCTGACCTTTTGTCGTGTGCAAACATGATATGCTATAATATCATTCAATCTCCTTTGTCTTTATTAGTAGCTAGCTAGCTGGCCATATGTTGTTATATTACGTTAGCTACCACTTTTTAGGCTAGTCAATTAGGTTTCCAGGCAACCAAAATATGGGACTGGGCAGCAGGCTGGAGCTTTTACTTGGCTGGTGGGATAGCTAATGAATTTATGATTTGTCCAACTGTGATAAGCAAGGCCGGCAGCATCAGAAAGGATCTCTATCACACTCCTCCAATCTGGAGAATGCTACAGAGCCAAGTCTACCAGATTCATGAACAGTTACTTAACAGAGGTCATTAAACTCTTAGACAGATCTGCTTGATTGCTATTTTCTTTCATTTTATTTTATTCACTACTTACCCTACCACCTCTACCAACTGCACTCAGACATTTTAGTAGAAAAACATAATAACAAGTAATTTTACATGTTCATACTGTTGCTTAGGAGTATTCACATAGTACTTTATATTATCAGGGATACTACTGTGCAGAAAGTTGGTTGTGTAGTGTTTAGTAGTTCGTGTATGATTTGTATAGTCGCTTGTCTGGGTTTATTGTATTTATTGACTTTGCACTGTCAGTCACTGTGTTAATTATCTTCTTGTCTGTCACTGTTTTATTTTATTTAAAGCACTGTGATTCTGGAGGATCTATATTTTGCTCCTAGCATTACATGTATCTGTGAGAAAAGGACTGACAATAAAGCTTGACAAAACTGACAATAAACTTGACTTACATATTCTATTTATAATATTATTGAATTTCTCTTAGTCTGGAAAATCAATAACATTCAGGGGTCTTCAAATATCCTGTAAAAGATAGCTAGCATTATATAACTAGCTAAAATTCTGTGCAGGATGATCTCTATCTCGTTTACCTAACCTAGGCTAACCTATATACTTTGAATCTACAACGTATAAATGTAACAACTCCAAAATAATCAAAATAATAACCAAAATAATCAACCAACAATGTTTTGTGCCAAATAACAAGATCAGTTTGTGTAGTCCTTCTCTCAGAGTGCAAAAATATAATGTTTTGCAATGCTGATCTGTTTTCTGAACTGAAAAGAACAGTCCAAAGACACATATCTAATATAAAGGATGTTAAGCTGAGACACTGATTATGTCAATGACTGAAATTTTTATGGATAAAATTATGTATTAAATTAAAGTGAGCTGTTGCGGATGAGTGCTTGGTCAGCTTATGCTTTAAACCGTTGGCACAGGAAGGGACATCAAAATATCAATAACAATGGCAGTATTTTATTAATTAAACAACTCGAAGTAGTGTATTAAAAGCAAATTAATAGCCCACATTATAATTTCATTACCTTGATTTAGTATCTAATGGCGTCATTAAGTTGTGCACACTAATGAAGGGGTGAAGGTAGACATTTTAAAAAGTTGTAGGGACAACATCCTCAGCATAAAACACCCCGATGTCAATGGAGTAAGATAAGGAGAGACTTAGACTGGATGAAGATATATGCTGCATCCATAGTTTATAGTGCCAGTGGACTGTGATTGTGGGCTATAGTTATGACATGACATGACAAGGGCTTGGACTAGAAGATGAGCTGTATACTCCAATACTTCATCCAAACCACCAAGTAGTAACTCCAGCTGGTGATGAAGCCACTGAGTTGTTAGGGAGACAGCATGTTCCTCTGTGTTCTCTATATCAACATAAACCCCCTCAACATGTGCACGCTTCAGACAGCAGTTCCACCACCTGGCTCATTTGGGCCAGACTGGTATTCTTAGCAGCACTAATCAGGGACCTTATTATTTCTCAGGTTTGCAGAAACTTTGAACTCCAGACTCCCTTTGCCTTAAAGATTCATGAAGGCCAGGGCATTGTGAGAGCTGCTTAAGATTGCAGTGGGGTCAGGGGTCGCCGCTATCCCTTCGGCAAGAGCAAAAAACAAATTGCATGTCTTAAGGGTATGCTGTATGTCTGGTACCTACTGTATCACTTAATTTTCTCTTGCCTCATCTCTACCAGAAAATCACCTTTTTTAGATTGTGGACCAGGGTATGAGGACTTCCAAAAGTATCTGAATAGCAAAGTTCAAACTTTTCAAGCAAGTTGGTTTAAAAATAAACGAATGTCAAAAAGAACATTTGAAATGTTCTTTGACAATGAACAACTGATATAGCCATAATAAGTAAATAATAACACTAGATAGTTCAAGGATTTATGTTTTATATGTTGATATATAAGTCAGGATCAGGATATCTACGTAAATTGAAGTACAGGAAGTCCAAAGCAATATAAATCAAAACATACTATATTTAAATATTTTGTTTCATATTGCACCAACAGTTAAACAACATGTAAAATAGGTTTTTGATAAGTGCTTAAGCTTAACCTCCCAGTGGAAGTGAAATATACTGAACACACACAAACAATATGTCCCATACTATTACAGAGTACTGGCAAGGGAGAGTATTGACACCGGTTTTCATCTGATATTATTTTCAATATAGCTGTTCATACAAACGTTCAAGGATTTGAATTTGGTCACTGTGTTAAGTTGTGCAGAGATGAGTTAGATGTATGCATATACAGTATATAGCAACATCACTGGTGGTCACTAAGGGAAAATGAAATAAAGACAGACAATTTTAAATAAAAAGTAAAATTTTTGATTAGAAGAGCCATTTAAATAGAAAACAGGCAACCTAAAAAAAACCAGGATGCACTTTTAAAATACTAACTTCAGGTATTATTTGAAGATTGTAAACACTTCAATTAGGCTTCATCATGGCACAGAGACATGTGAATGTTCAATAAAGAATGTTCAGTTTTATTAGAGGTATTAACATGGTGGCACACACACACACACACACACACACACACACACACACACACACACACACACACACACACGCACACCTGCACTTAAATCAAACCCTAATTTTAACCTCAGGAACCTCTTTTAGGTTTTTAAATAAAAGCGGCACCAGTCAAATGTCACCACAAGGTCAAAACTATCATATCAAACCATTATGGAAGTTTGATCCCCACAAAGATATAAAAGCAACACAGACACACACATACTTACCTGTGCTTACATTCTATTCAATTATGTAGAGGCCCTACTACATTTAGGTGAATCACAGCAAAACATCTGTGAGTAACTGATACGTCTCTCTTATTATTTTGAGGTATTTTTAACTAACACTGAATGAGCTATCTATACTGGCGGTCAAGGGAATGATGCTAATCTGACAGAAATCCTTTTAAAATTCAATAAATGCTGTACAATAACACCACAACAATGACAGTTTTCTCAGCTAGATAGAAACAATTAACATTACAATTACTTCACAGAAGTGGAAAGAGGTTGACAGACTAAACTAAGGATGCACCTGTCAGCTTATCACCAACTCTGCTGAGAGTAAAAAAACAAAAACAAAAACAAAAAACACATAGTTTCTAACAAACCATATAACCAATAGTAATAACCAATTCTGTAAATGTCTACGTCAGTCCATCCACTGTGCAGTGGGTTTTCTTGAAATTGTATTATTCATTAAGAATACAAATAGAACTAAGTCCCAAAGCAAAGTCCCAGGGGAAGGCATTATATCACACTTTGTGTCCAACTCACAAATTTTAATAATATATTGGGACACAATAAAACAATATTGTTAAAAACAATAAAATATTATGTAGAACAGTATTTGATAATATGCATGGAGGTCTAAGGAATCCTGCCAGAATTCTGGAAAACTATAAGAAGTATAAAAAAAAAAAAAAATTAAAAAATTTTAAAAATGAAGTAAAAAAAGGTTATGGCCAAAAATACTTCAAAATTCTTTTCAATATTTCAACATACTTTGACATACTTTGACATCTCATTAATATTGAACTTTTTAACCTAAGCTGTCTGCCTACAAAGATCACATTGAGTAAGAAGCTAGTTTAACCAGTTTAGTGGTAAAAACATTCAGCCTGCCTATAGATGTTTGAAACTTTGTCTAAAACCTGAGTGTGATTTCCTCATACAGTAAATGTCATGCTTGCTGTTGGATAGCTACACCAGCGTCTGGGGGTGACTGAAACTCTAGAAATTTAATTGTGCTAGAAACATATTTCAGTTCAGGAAAACCGGTGTAAAAATTTCACCATGTCAATGGTTTTCCAAAACAGCCACACATATGCCTGGCACATGATAAACTAGACTGGGCTGACTACAGCAACTAATCCCACAATCCAGTTTTGTCAAGCATTTTTCAGTAAACATAACCTAGATTATTAATTGGGAAATATGGTTAATCCAAATCTTTCCTGGTTTTACTTTGATATATTAGTTTGTAACATAGTGAAGCATGGCCTATAGTGATTCTGAAGGCATGCTGTAGCAGACACTTCTCATGAGACATTCTCTAACCATCTTTAGTTAAACTAATAAGGCTGAGCCATTTCTGAATTCTTTACCCTACTTCCACCATGTTTCACTGAAGTAGTGGTGATTTTTTTTATTGTCTATCCTAACTTTTTTCCTGCTACCCCATCTCTCTGTTCAGAAACATTTAGCCTGTTTTGCGTTCTTTGATAATAGAACATTTTCTGTCCTTAGAAAATGGTGTAGCTTTTGTAATTGTACCAGTACAGTCTCCTGCTGTTCCTGAAACCTTGAGGCTGCTGATTCTTAACTACACAAACGTCTTATATCAAAATACCTAAAATTGTTGGTTTTGTTATGCCAGCCCACGGTGCTGGTTTGACATCCTCTCTTTCAGCTTCAAAATCGCTTGCTTTTCTTTCCTAGATAGCGCTCAAATCTGTAGCGCTCTGACAATCGGAGTGAAGTCAAGTTAAACTTTATAAAAGTGCAATAATACAAGAGCTGTCGGAATGATTTGGCATACTGTATAGGGTTTGAGATATCAGGATGGTTAGGAGCTTGACATGCAGTATCTCTGTAGAAATGATGTGTTCTAAGGGCTATGAATTCTTCTGAGCTGTAATAGAAAACACGGAATAAGAAGGAAAGACAGTATGCTTTTATTGCTAGGCCTTATGTGTTCGGATTTTAAAAATGAGAACAATGGAAGCAATCTGAGCAGAAGTAACTTTACCGACAGAGAAGTTTGAAAACCAACTGAACTATACTGATGGCTGAGTCGTACTGATGGCTGAACACAACTGCTTCAAAACAATTCACATGGAAAATAATAACAGATTCTGTAAATGTACATACTCAGGACTGTTAAGGATGGTCTTAGTGAAAATCCAGCAATCATGAAGATTTTGAGGACACTGTGGCATCCAAACAACCATAAAAAGAACAATGTCTGTTTTAAGTTTTTATTATTTCTAAAATAGAATAAAAACTTCATTATTTTGGTTTAAGAGAAAATCTGACTTAGCATCTCAAATGCAGTGTCTACTATCATTAATCATAACATTCAATAAAATTGAAGTAAACAGTAGTGTTGTATCCACCAAGACCCTAAAGAGGAGAACATGGTTACTAAAGATGAATGAATGAATGGTGTTCCATCTAAAGGAGATCTTTAAACTATTTCTAGAGAAACAAGCCAAATAACCTGTCCTCTGAACCAATCCCATTACCCAGAAGAGGATGGGTTTTCCTTTTAAGACTGGTTCCTTTCAAGGTTTTTTCCTCATGTGGTCTCAGAAAATTTTCCTTGCCATTATCACCTTCTAGATCTAGAACTGGACTGCTCTAAAGTTGCTATGCTGTTAAAAGTGCTTTACAAATAAAATTGAACTGAACCGTACAACATAGTGTTTCATTATCAAGGAGGATTACAAGTACAACCACTTTAGCAAGTAAAGAACCCCTAATCATCCAAGAAACTTTTGTTCCTAAAAGTATACCTACCATTCCTTACTGCTCTGGAAATCCAGCAGTAGTCTCTCCCATACATTGATACAAGCAAAACACGCAGCTTCAACAATCACTATTTTGCTTTGCGGTTATCAGTTTGATTTGTAAGATGCTTTTGCCTGTCTTCCTGACATGTTGTGGTTGTTGCTACACTTGTAAACCATGAGATTGCACAGGATTGCGATGGCCTTCCAAAAAGGTTGCATTGTTTACCAAATGCAATCTCACCTGTCCTGCTGGTGAGGGGACGCACGCGGGGCAAATTGCCTGCAAAGCTGCAGTCCGATTTGAATTGTCAATGCGGCCCTCTTCTATCAGACTCATACAGAGAGCTCTTTGGCTCTGATAGTGTGAAGACAGATTTCATCAGGTCCTTATCTGTTACAACCTGCATTGCAGGCAATTGGATTCAATACTGCCCAATAATGGTGTTATTTTTTAAACATTAGGTTCTCTGGGTTTTCTGCACTGGTCAGCAGTGGGGTATATGAGAATGAAAAAAAAAGCATATAAAAAGAGACCGGCTTCTGTCTTTGTTTTGCCCCTCCTGCTGTCCAGTGCCATGAATAGTGTATTATTGTGATCATTTTCTTGTCTTCCATGGGAAAAAGTAATTTTATCTTGTGAAAGATGTATTTTTTTCTCCGCACTGCCCTGTAGTTAGAGTGGGGTCCTTCCTGCAGGGAGGGAACTAGATTTTCGCACTGCACTGATACAATATGAAAGCCATCTGCAAGTGTTGTCTAAAGCAGGGGTATTCACCTATCATTTGCTAAACTTTCAACTAAAAACATGACTCAAAGTTGACATCAGGGATTAGTTTATACAAATCAGACAATTCGAAGTGGTAATGTTTTGTTTTGTGAAGTCACGTTGCTTGGTTTGAGTAGTGCCATGACTATAAACAGATGAGACACATCAGATTTAAAACTGATGTGGGAAGAATAATCACATTCTTCTTTGTCCATTCACTTTAAACATTGTTTTCATCAACTTTTCTTTAAACAGGCCATGTCATCAGTTTGCTACTCAGACCAGAGAGGGTAAATAAAATGAAAAATCTATGAACGTCTGTCAAAACATCCCTTTCTGACCTAATGTCTCTAGTCCTGTTGCTAGTCTCTGGGTTAATAATTTAAATAAATGCATGTGATTGGATAAACCAAACCAGAAGACCTGTTACAAAATCTACATTGGTTTGTCTTAACCTGTCTAAGTACTTAGTCCAGTCTGCTGAAATATTGGGCACCAGTTGACTACACCTGGTCTAAAGGATGTCTTCTGAAGAAGACCAGCAACATTAATATCAAAGCTGACTATTACAGTTGGCTATAATATTCCTAAAGCCAATTATTATATCTTTTACATGCCAGATTTCACTAAAATGCCAGTATCACTGCAGTATCAGTGTTAGTCCAACAGTTCTGTCATTTCCCCACTGCATGGTAATTAGATTAGGCCTCATCTTGAGGGTAGTGGAAAAGCATTCACTTTAATTAAGATACCCTCATTTGCAATCTTATTAACAAGGATGAAATGAAGTGGTAGAGTTTTTTTTCCGAATAAAAAAGAAAAAACGAGGCAAATGGTGTTTGTGAATAACCATTGAAACAAACTTATCTGGAGAACTATTAATTAAGGTTAGGTCCATAATTTGCACAAATTACAGACTCCACTACAGACCCAGGAACCACCACAATCCCATATACTATTCCAGTCTGGACATTGAAATGATCACATTCACCTGTTTCCTGTTTCAATGCCATTATTTCAGTGTTCTTTTAAGATTCTTTCAGTTTATCTCCTTGCAAGGTTTTGTCACATTTCTCTGCAACTCTGAACATTTCTTAGTATTAGTTTTCTCTGTTTTTGTTTGTTTCTGAACAATTGACCAAAATCATGCCTACTGTTTGTGATTATAGCCTGCTGATTTGGATTTTTTTGTTTTTAAATAAAGGACTCCCACTTCATGACATTCCCAGATTTAAAAGGCTACCAAAAATAGCCTTTCTATTCCATGCAGCAATTTGGTGATTTAAACCTCTCCCATATGCAATTCTGTTATGATTTGCCATGATATTAAGCATAGCATTTACGTCAAAGTTTTCATCCTTTGCCTAAACGGTATGTTTTTTTTTTTTTCAAAGTCTCACGCTGGTATCAATTCGAACAATACGTGCATCTGCTCTGAGTTTGAGTTTGAATAAAACGGGTAAAACTCTGACTTTAAGAAAAGGCTTTTGACTATACTTCAGACGTTCATGACTTGGAATGGATCAGAGCTTCGCAAAACTCTATCTTATTTACATTTTCCTTTTTCTCCCCCCGCCACACACACACACACATATGCTGTGCTGTTCCAGGAAAGTGAGGGGGAATAAAAACAGAGTGAAAATGAAAGAGTGTGTTTCAATGCCAAGGTGCCGGGGCCCTCTTTTAAGCAGTAAATGTTCTGACAGGGGAGAAGAGAAGGCGATAATGAGAGCTGAGCTTCTTTCCAAGATGGCTGTATTGTTTTAATTGTTAGAGCTGTGAAATAGAGGGAAGGGAAGAAAGGGAGAGAGAGAGAGAGAGAGAGAGAGAGAGAGAGAGAGAGAGAATGAAAAAGAGTGAGAGAAAGTCTCAGAGCCAGTATTTAAAAAAAGAACAAACTTGGCTTTTTCCAGGCAATGTGTTGGAGCAATTATGTACAAACCCTGTAATTATGCATATCTTTTGGAAACATGTAAAGCTGTATGGAAATGAGACTGGGCCACTTTAACTCCACACTGAGCACCCCCCACTGGCTGCACATTGTCTGAGATTTCAGGCACTTTTAGAAAAGTAATGGGGAGTTTAACTTGGCATACAAGTGTGTGAGTGTGTGTTTGAGGTGTTTGTGTGTGCGCGTGTGTGCTTTTGAGCATTGGTAGGGGGCATTAGGTTGTTTACTATAGGCAATACTAAGAAACATCTAGCAAAACACTCTTGGCATGTACACTCCTGTCTTTACACCTCCCCCAACTTCCCTCCGCACTCTTCCTCCTCCCACCCTCTGATATTCTCTCTCTCTCTCTCTCTCTCTCTGCATGTACTAAGGCCCACCCTTAATTAAGTCTGTTGGGGTTTCAAAATGTTGAATCTTGTTTAAAGACCATCTCAGCACATTTGGAGGCCCACATGCACGCATGGTAATCAGGCCGTTTGGGCGCCGGGTGCAAATCTTATTTTCAGGCTGATTTTATTTTTATACAACCTCTTGTGCTTATTGCTTATTGCTTTTTTCTCACACTTTATATATATATATATATATATATATATATATATATATATATATATATATATATGTGTGTGTGTGTGTGTGTGTGTGTGTGTGTGTGTGTGTGTGTGTGTGTGAGTGTGTGTGTGTGTGTGTGATTGTTCCAAACCTGAGTGCGTCCCCTCTCCTCTTTAATGCCTCTCTTCCTCTCTTCCTCGCTGTTCCTACACATATAATTGAGCTCGGCTCTTTCTTCCAGGAGAATGGCTCGGCCAAACCGGTGACAATGCACCACGTAACAGCTCTATGAGAACAGAATAATGGGGAAATTATTACGGTTCAGCAGGAGCTAAGCACCTGTTACCGCACTTCATTTTGAAGTCCACGCTGACATTTAAATTTTTTCATTTTCAACATTGATAGCAGGTTACCAGAAGGGACCACAAGGCAGGAACCAAATAAAGGCTATTTAAATGCTTGCAAAGTGGCAAGATAAAAATCGAATAACTGCAGACTGCTCTCTCTCTCTCTCTCTCTCTCTCTCTCTCTCTCTCTCTCTCTCTCTCTCTCTCTCTCTCCTCTTCTTTTCCTCTCCTTTCCTGTTTTTCTTCTTTCCCTCCCCTTTTCTGCTTCACTTATCAGGATTCGTTTCTCCAGACCCATTTGCAGGCAGGTTCTGGAATACGGGTTACTGCCCCTCCCCTTCTCTCCAATTATCCCTGGATGGATTTTTTTATTTATTTATTTTTTTTGATTGAAGCAGGATAATTGTGTAATTATCTGGGTGAAATGGGAAGTCTAATGTGTTAAAGTGGAATTTTTTTAACTGTGGTGTGACTGGAGTGGAAGAGTGAAGGCACAGTGGCTTGACTCAGCTGCCTGTGAGGATGTGGCCTCGCCAAATAAATAAATGAATAAATATAAAGATAAGACTGACACACAGTGTTGTATAGCAGTGAGAATAGCGGAGGGGGATTTGGAACTCAATCTAAATCAATATAACTATCTAGAACAGTTCCTATTGGGAGTTAATGGAGGGATTTGAACTTGACTAGTAGCTACATTTAATTCTATTCAATTCAATTAAATTCCATTCAATTCTATTCCCATTTTCTCTCCAATTTGCTCACCTGCTAATTCCCACCCACGAGCCAGCTCTCCTCTGTCACCTCTATCTCCTGTAACAACTACCAACCGGGGAGGGTGTGGCCTAGCATGCACCTCCTCCAAGACATGTGAAGCCAGCCACCACATCTTTCAAACTGTTGCTCACGCTGCATACACAGAACAGCGTAACACGCCCAGACAAAGGCGTTAACTACCCTCTTCCGCATACATGAGCTCACAGATGCCAACGATTGGTTAGTGTTGCTCTGACTGACAGGGGAGAGAAAGAAATCTCTCACCCAGAGACCACAGATGGGTGTAGCATTGTTTGGATTTGAATGTGCGGCCGGCGAATACTTTTATTTTGCACCACTTGGGAGCCAAGTTTTTAGTTTTAATTTGTAGCTGCCTGGTAGACACAGAGGTTTTACAACCAGAAAAAGAAAAAAACATTCTCCTTATTGACTTTAGCTAAACAAAAGTTTGTTTGGTATTTAGCTATGTAGCGTGATGCTGTAACTATAGCACGCTGCTCATTCCAAATCCCACCACTTGCTGCACTATACACATCAGTCAAGTAAGGATCTGTCTGTTGGTAGAGAGATTTTTACTAGGTGGATTAATTAGCATTCATGGTAAACAGGCAGATCTCCCCAGAGCCGTCATGTACACTACCACTCCTGCTATAAGTAACAATCACCTTGTGGTTAACAATATTAGGAGAAAATAAAGATGCTAGCAAGGCTTGAAGCAGCTCATAGCTGAAAGTTTGACAAATGACTTACTGACTATTTGCTGAGTGCACAAATGCTATGAACTTGAAACTTTGTTAGAAGTGCATAATTATTCTGTACTTGTTTGTTTCCCTTAGCCCAGTGGTCAGCAACCCTTTCCCTGGAGATTTACCTTCCTGAAGACTTTAACTCCAACCACAATCGTGCCCACCTGACCATCTAATCATTGCCTTAAGAAGTTCTTGATCAACTAAAACAGGTGTGTTAGATTTTGGTTGGAGAAACCTGCAGGAAGATGACCACTGCCTTAGCCTGTATTAATGCCAACTAGCTAGCTCGCCATATGTTATTACATTACATTAGCTACCACTGTTTAGCCTAGTTAGTTTCAGGGCAACAAAAACATAGGACTGAGCAAGCACTGCAGCTTTCACTTGCCTGATGGGCTAGCTTGTATGATTACGATTTGATTCTGTTCTACTGTGTTCTATATTTCCAATGTGGATGTGGACGTCATGCATCACTGCTGCTCTGAGAAGCCCTTAAAATACAACATATATGACCTTGCCTTTGAGAATAACACCCAAGAAATGCCATTCAGGGTTTTTCTGACTGAAATCTCTTTATGTCAGCTTACAACAATGCTTTTTCTTTAATTGAAGTAGAAAAAACAATCCTGCCCAGGTCTGTTCCTGTTGAAATCATACATTATTACACTGACCTTAATCCAAATCCCCCTACAAACCAAGCAATTTCTCTCTGCCAGTCTTAAGATCCTGGCAGAAAGAGAAAGGGAGGTGGCAATAAACAGCAACTCATAGAATGGGACTAGCAAAATGAAAATTCAGGGGAAAAGGAACATAAGATATGTTGTCTGCTTTCAGTGGTTGTTAGGAAATAAATTGCTTTTGAAAGTAGAAATGTTTACCTCAATTGAGAGCCATTTTATGCCCTTGACAGGAAATTATTTCACAGCCTCTCTTGCGGTTGCTCTTTCCATTGGTCATGTTTTCTTAACCTTACAAAAATAACTTGGCCTCCACATTCACTCCGACTATAAACACTTATTCTGTGTTTTGAGGCCTCTCTCAGTGGGTAGCTCAACTAATTTCTTTCTTCAGTGGCGAGAGCGTCGAGGTAGAATGGCGAGAGAAAGAAGCATGGTGCTGTTCTGCCCTCTTCACATATTTGCCCTTTGTGTTGAGCATGTACCAAGTACAAGAAAGTAAATCGAATGCAGTACTGCACTGATAGTGGGAAAAAAGACATTATTGACTTATTATTGCTACTGCAGAACTGGTTCGGCAAACAAAACAGATGAAAAGTCCTATTTAAGAGTCGATTTTAAATATGCCTGCAAACTTTTGGAAGAGTATGAACAAGGTTTGTCTGCTGTTAAACACTTCCAAGTTCATTGAAATCTAGGGCTGGATTTATAGATTGGCAGATCAGTCATGAACTTTACTTACATTTTCAGGATTGTGATGGATCTTACCTGTAACGATCCTGGTATGAAAGAATACAGCAAATACCACAAGAGTAAGAACCTCAAGGCCATCCAACTAAAAAAAGGCACGAAGTTGTTAGTATCTGTGTCTGATTTATTTTACCATGACCATTTGTGTGTATTAACTAATCTGAGTATGCTCGAAAGTGTGTGTGTGTGTGTGTGTGTGTGTGTGTGTGTAATGCTGAGCCCCAGGGGACCTGCTGACATTGACACGGGGTTTCAGTCCCCCATCTTCAATCCTGTCTTATCACAAGCTTGCTGGTGGCCTAGGGGTCACTCCTATCCCCCCCCCCCCCCACTAACACGCCTGCCCTCTAATTCAAATCCCCCTTAACTGATAGCCGGTCTCCACTGTGTCCTCTGGAGCTCCTCAGGGTGGAGACAGAGAGTCTGTGGATAGAGGAACTACACCAGGAAATGTACTGGACAGATATAGTGCCTTGCATAAGCATTCAGCCCTCTTGAACTTTTCCACATTTTGTAGTTTTACAACCTGGAACTTAAATAGACTTAGATTGGGATGTTACACATGTCTTACATCTGAAAGTACAGAATATGTTTTATTGTGGCACAAAGGTTAATTAAAGGTGCAATCGTCAATGTTTTAAAAAGAAAATTGTTTAAGCCGTGACTTCGGCAGAAAAGTATTACGTGGCCCAGAAAACCCCTTTAGGGGTGGCAGGTTCAAAGAGTAAAAAAAAAATCATTGAAATCTTATTCAGCTCCACCTGCTTAACTAACCGATAACTAATCTTGACAAATTTTGAGAAATTTTACCTAATGCACCGTTACAAAAAAAAAGGGGGGACCCCAATGTTTTAAAAAGAAAATGGTTTAAGCCGTGACCTCGGCAGAAAAGTATTACGTGGCCCAGAAAACCCTTTTAGAAAATCATACATGGCCATCCTGCAAGTCATTTTACAGACACCCCCTCACACCCCTTCACTCCACATCACAGCTTAGCACTCATAAGAGATTATTACGAAGAAAAAAGGACAGAGGCTGCACTTGTGACCAATCTCATAAATCATTATGAGCTGGATTATGCGTGTTAATAGTGTTATATACTGCGCTTGAAAGTGATGCCATGAAAATACTTCCTAATGCTAGCTCTAGCATGCTAATTCTAGCTGAACCACCGCTTTGTGTTCATGAGTGGGAAATGGAGGGAGGGGTGACAGGCTCAAAGAGTTTTTAAAAAATCATTCAACTTATTCAACTCCACCTGCTTAACCAATAACTTAGAACTAATCTTGACAAATTTTGAGAAATCTTACCTAATGCACTGTTAAAAAAAACCCCAAAAAACAGTCTTAAGTATAAGTATTCACCCTGTATGGTGAACTATTAAAAATGTTATTTTGATCATATTCACACTTGTAATGCAATCCTTATTCTGTACAGTATATAAAATAACATTAGGACACTATATTTTTGCATAACCATAATAGACATACCTATAATTACTGTGTATGCTAATCAGTCACATGATTTGGACTCAGAAATGTGTCATGAAATTCATGACTTTAACACTAATAACTTGGTCTTGGCATTATATTCGGTAGGCTTAATCTTGAGGGTCAAACCTTGTATTGTAAATTTAACATTGTTGACAGTAGCAAGCCTACACATTTCTCAATAGTGAGTGGGTGAGGTTGATACTTTTTGAATAAAGTAGCTTGTAAACTGTTTTCTTGACAAAAGAGCAAAGTAGTGTTAATAAATACGTCTTTTGTTCAATTACTATTGCTGGTGTGAAATTTTGAAATGGCATTAAATTAGGTGAGGATGTTCAGACTTTCTTATAACTTGGTTTCAGACTTCAGTCTGGAGTCCAATTTGATTTGGGTTAATGTCTGTGCAGATTTTCATATGTTCTCCCCAGGTTTCCTCCAGGTTCTCTGGTTTCTTTACACCACTCAAAACATACAGTAAGTGGATTTGATACGTTAAACTGCCCCTGTTAAACTGTGAATGAGTGTGCGTGTGTGTGTGTGTGTGTGTGTGTGTGTGTGTGTGTGTGTGTGTGTGTGTGCGTGTGCGGGTGTGTGGTGCCGTGGATGATGTCCCATTCAGGCTGTATTCCTTTCTTTAGTTGGGTCTTGGGACTTAACTGTTTCATGTGGGACTCTGGACTTATCTGTCTGTCTTTAGTTGGGACTCAGGACTTGTTTGATGTT
This sequence comes from Cranoglanis bouderius, assembly GCA_023630585.1. Lineage (NCBI taxonomy): Eukaryota > Metazoa > Chordata > Actinopteri > Siluriformes > Cranoglanididae > Cranoglanis > Cranoglanis bouderius. The sequence continues at coordinate 24,188,136 of CM042538.1, forward strand.
AATTAGGACTGGGGACTTGTTTGTCTTTAGTTGGGACTCAAGACTTGTCTATCATTACTTGGGATTTGGGACTTGTCTGCCATTACATGGGACTCAGGATCTTGTCTTTAGTTGGGACTCAGGACGTGTCTGTCTTTGGTTGGGAGTCGGGACTCATCTGTTATTAATCGGAACTCAGGACTTGTGCCTTAGGTTAGGACTTGGGACTTTTTTTTACTTGGGACTCAGTTATTGTCTGTCTTTTGGGGTCTCAGGTCTTGTCTCTGTTTAGTTGGGACCCAGGACTAGTTTCCACTTAGGACTCAGGACATGTCTGTCTTTATTTGTAACTCTTTGCTTCAGTGTCAGTACTCAATATTTTCTTGTGATTTGCAAAACACCTGTAATACAAAGAGCAAATCCCATACTCTTTCTCGCTTTATTACTCTGCATGTACTGACTACAGTAAGAGCACAGTGTGTGCAGTTTGTGTTTCATTTCAACCAAACCTTTGAAGTTCAAGCACAAAATTGCAATGTTCCTCCAATTACACAGGACAGCTGTAAATAGATAAATACTGGATGGCATACAATACGAAACTTTAAAAAAAAAAAGTGTTCCTACCAAATTAACATGGTTCAAAATTCATAACTGAGTCACACCTGGGAATGAGATCTCATAATATTTCACTTACAGGGGAGGCACTTGTTTGCAACTCGCACTCTCGCACTATAATATGCAGCGCACTCTATTAACAAGTTCACGCTCAGGCACTCGGGTTTTCAGCAGAAGCTCTTGCAAGCACTGCAGAGGAGCAGGCTGTTGTGAGTGGCACTCAATCAAAAACACAGGAAAAACAAAAACAGAATGGTACTCCAAGCACAGAGTATGAGAAAAGATGACCTTCGTCTAATTGGTTTAAACAAAACTGTGCACAGCAAATTAAGCCAATCTGGCACCAAACGTAGATGATCCTCATTTCCAGGATGGACTTCTATGCACTATCCAAACTTCTTCATGTTTATTTCAACTTCAAAACTCTAAAATCTATATTGGTGATATAGCATATTGTCTCAAATGACCTAATTGAAACACAGAGCCAGGCTTTAAAACTTCAAAATTTAGATTAATGCCTCCATGAGGCAAAAGTAACTTCTGCATGACAGCATCACCAATAATCCCGATTGAATAGTGATGATGAGTGTTGCGAAAGCTACGGTTGTCTGATCAAGTTACTGTGCTCAAACTAACGAAGGCAACAGAGGAAAAAAAAAGGAACTGACGATAGCTAATTAGTAAATCCATAATGTTTTCCTCCTCTTAAGCATCTCCCTCGAGGGTGTTTTGAATCATTATGCAAATGATGTTGTCAAATGTCAATTAGCACAGGAAGACACTCTCATGATTTATTATTTTCAAGAGTGCTTCTGTAGTTGGAAACCTTCTCCCGCTAGTCATCAAAGGAAATAGAAAATGAGGTTGTGTGTGTGTGTGTGTGTGTGTTTGTGTGAATCCCTCTCACATACTAAGAAGAATTAAATCCAAAGGACAAGGGAATGGTTAAGGGCCTGACTTGAGAAGATGTATTAGAAACAGTTTACTGGATGCCTGGGTTTGTTTTAACTTGCATGGACTATAACACAAGCACTCTGTATCTTTTACAACGTGTTTTTCCGCCCCCAAGGGTTCACATAATAATTTCTGGTCACAGGCAATAGTTACTTATTTGATGCACTTGTAATTATAATTCATACCACATCAACATCAACAAAACTGCTGTCCAGCAGATCAGGGACACTCCTGGGGTTTTTCATTCTGTTCTACGGGCATGACAAGGGCCTTGTTACCAAAAACTATCTATTTTACAACCAAGGGTGAAGAGCCTTTAATAGCTCTTCAATTGGCAGTGCAATTACTGAGGGAAACAAAATCAGACAATAAAAGACAACAGTGGATGTCAATTAGGTTTTGTAATTGAATAATTACTGGACAGAGTGTCATGGCAGAGTGATTACAGGAGCAGTTCTCTAAATGTCAGAAAGCAATTGAAATAAATTACACAACTCTAAACTGACTGTTCTGATTAGACAGCAAAAGCCTTGCTTCATTTACCCTGTTTAGCAAACCTCCTTGCTTATTCCTTTCATTTCTGCTCTCAGTCAAGGCTCTGTGACTTTGTTTCTGCATCTTTTAATTAACCTGGATGAAAGAATAAATCATCCCTACTTTCTCTATCACACTTATGTCATTGTGTTGGAGAATCACTGACTTACAGTGCTGTGAAAAAGTATTTGCTGATTTCTTTTGTTTTTGTGTATATCTCATACTAAATTGTTTCAGAAATTAAAACAAAATCTAAGATAAAACAAAGGCAACTTGAGTAAACACAAAATACTGTTTTTAAATGAGAATGTTATTTATTAAAGCAAAAAAAGTTATCCAATACCAACTGGGCCTGTGTGAAAATGTATTTGCCCCCGTAGTTACTAATTCCCCAAATCTATGAAACTGCATTCATAATGAGGTTCAGTGGGACTAGACACAATCAGGCCTAATTACTGCAAACCCTGTTCAATCAAATCAACACTTAAATAGAACTTTTTCAACAGCATGAAGTTGGTTAAAAGGTCTTACCCAGTAACACACCATGCCAAAGTTGAAAGAAATTCCAGAAATGTTGAGGAAGAAGGTGACTGAAATACATAAGTCTGGGAAGGGTTACAAAGCTATTTCAAAGGCTCTGGGACTCCAAAGAACCACAGTGAGAGCCATTATCTCCAAATGGAAAAACTCGGCACAGTAGTGAACCTTCCCAGAAGTGGCCAACCTTCCAAAATTCCTACAAGAGCACAGCAACTACTCACCCAGCAAGTCACAACAGAGCCAAAGACAACATCAAAGGACCTGATATGAACAGTGACATTTATTGATGCAAGAGAGGCCTCTCTTGCATCAATAAATGTCACTGTTCATATCAGAAAGACACTGGGCAAAAATGGCATCCATGGAAGAGTGGCGAGTTGAAAACCACTGCTAACCCAGAAGAACATTAAGGCTCATCTGAATTTTGCCAAAACACACCTTGATGATCCTCAAACCTTTTGGGAGAATGTTCTGTGGATTGATGAGTCGAAAGTGGAAGTGTTTGGAAAACAGGGGTCCCATTACATCTGGCATAAACCAAACACTGAATTCGACAAAAAGAACATCATACCTACGGTCAAGCTTTGTGGTGGAAGTGTGATGGTGTGGGGATGCTTTGCTGCTTCAGGGCCTGGGCAACTTGAATAATTAATTAATAACAATAATTGAGGGAGACATGAATTCCGCTCTCTACCAGATAATCCTAAAGGAGAATGTCCGGTCTTCAGTCTGTAAGTTGCAACTCAAGCGCAACTGGATTATGCAGCAAGACAATGATCCAAAGCATAGGAGTAAGTCCAAGTCCTAGAAGTAAGTGAAAGACTGATCTCCAGTTATCGGAAGCGTTTTGTTGCTACTAAAGTTGGCACAATCAGATTTTAAGTTTAAGTTTTTTTAAGGGGGCAGTTAGTTTTTCACATTGGTGATTGGTGTTGAATAACTTTTTTGCTTCAAGAAAAAAAAAACTGTATTGTGTGTTTACTCAGGTTGCCTTTGTATCAAATACTTTTTTACATCACTGTACCTGCATGATGCTGTTTTGTCTTTGTGAAAAACAACAAAACTTTATTTTAATCATTTTTTAATATTGAATCTAAGAAAGTGTGTTAATCCATCTCAACAATGTTTCATTTTTACAAGTTTTTTTTTTTTCTTTTGCTGACGATGGCTGCATTTTGCTCTTCAATGAGTAACAGAGTTGAAAGTAACAGGGTTGAGGTTTTAGCATAGAATTAATAAACACACAAAATGTGCTTAACTATCAATCAAGATAATGGCATGATAAGATTAAGAACGATATGATGATTGATTGATTTGAAATGTATTTTCTAAATTAATAATTTACTTTCAATCTATATATATAATCTATGTTTTCAAAGTTACCTCATCAGTCAATATCACAGTATTATACCAAAAAAAAAAAAAAAAAAAGAATGAGAGAAGTTACAAAACCAGACCAATACCAGAACTTCCAATATACTTCCCTATACTCTTCCCTATACTCTGCTTTAAAATATCATTGCTTCAAAATATATTGCAATGTTTGAAAGGTAACATCATGCAATTTGCAAGCTCTTATGCCTGCTAATGCATGTGCATAATGTATGTGTGATGTGTTTCCATAGCAAAGTGTATTTGTGATTATTTTGGGGTCACATTATTTTGGCATTACTTTGATATAATATTTGGTATAAAGTAAATTATTTGATTTAAATGTGAATAACATCATTTTATTTAATGTGCATGCTTTAGTTTCATGCTCAGCAACCTTGACCAGGATAAAATGTAAATGAATGCACACATACTGTATACACACATTTATTAAAGCAAGCACATTCATTCAATCATTCATCTTCAGTAACTGCTCTATCCTGGTCAGGGTCACGGTGGATCCGGAGCCTATCCCAGGAACACTGGGTGTGAGGAGGGAATATACTGGATATGCTGGTTAGGAGGCCAGTCCACCACAGGTCACCACAACAGATTGATAGATAGACAGATATTGACCTGAAGACAGAAAAATCAATCTGCAGCATCAGTTCTACAGTATCCCAATTCTGCAAGACTGTCTGTCTGTAAAACTGTATGTCGTATATAGCAGGATCAACCAGTTTGCTTAAAGCAAACTCATATTTACATTATAATCCATGAAATGTAGCCCCAGCATAGATCTGAACTCAAGCTCCTGCCTATTTGTTTGACATTATTTGACTTACTGAGCAATGCCCTCCCCCTAATTGAAGAACATTGCAAATTTATTTTAAAAATGATGGGCTAGTATTGGAATCTTCCTTTTCATAACCCAATTAAGGACCACATCAGAGTTGTTAGTTGAATGGTTTATTCATTATCCAGAGGTACATTTAATAGGGCAAACTCATTTAGAGGCTCATTATCAAACTTGGCAACAGATCATATTATCCAGCCGTTTTTGATCTTTTCCTAAGCGAGCCTGTGTACTGGAAGAAAGTGGAACTCTGCAAAAAAAAAAAACCTTAACGACATGCCAGATTGGGCCTTTTGATTAAACATTGAGGCATTTTCCCCTTACAAAGACCAGTCATATATTGCTGCCATGGACTCCCTGGAGTGCCTCCCCCATTAAGTGTCCACCGTTTCACCTCAGCCCATTGGCCCATTGGCTGCTTCATCCCTTTGATGGTTTAAGGTCAGGTTCAGATTCAAGATGGCTGCCATACAAAATTCACTAAAGCTTCAAAACTTTGTCACAGGAAGAAAAGTATGTGACAACATGGAGGGTTGGGTAAGGCTGTGAGATGTGGTGGGTGGGGGTGCTCTTGACTGGCAGCATCAACTGTAATTTGAATATCAAGGTTTTTATTAATAAGTTCATGTTGATTCATGTTTGTCATGGATCCACTGGGTCTGCAGGGATGGTGTCCCTAGGTAGAGTGTGCCCCATTTTGAAGAAAAGTATAAGAACAGCATGAATAAAACAATGAGGTTTTTTTTTCTGAAACAAGGCACATGTTCGTGTGTAATTTCAATTTTTTTCCTTTTTATAGGCTTGATATGCATAACAAGGCATAACAATGTCACTTTGATGAGATTACCCATATGGAGACAAAACTGCCAAAAGTTTGACATAAAAGAGAAGATGCTTAAAAGTAGAACCCTGTTTTATTATTTTATTTCTATTGAGACCTCATACAGAGTAGCAGAATACAAACTAGTGTGAGTGGACTTTTACATTCTCAACACAGTCAAAGCAAAAATATTTTATATTTCTCTAATTATGGACAAGGAAATAGCAACACATGAATCATACAAAAAAGTGGAAAATGTTTTAGACTTACAATATCCTGTATGAATCCCAGCTCCACCTGTTCCATGTCAAAAAAGAGAAGTTCTTATTTTTCTGAAAATATTAAACATTTATCCAAATAAGACAAAAATTCCTACTCCAAGATACCCAATTAGTCAAAACCCTGAACCTTATGATAGTATATACGGCTCTACTTATTCAAATATTTTAAAAGGCAGGATTAAAGACAGACCCTCTCTGCTTTTTTTTCTATCTGGTGTATGCCATTAGCAAGCTCTATCAAGTGGTATAAATCTTTAATTTTAGAGATCAGCATTAATGGTCGAAACAGCCTAAGATCTCTGCTCCATTCCTGCCTTTCATCCTCTCCTCTGGCAGAATTCCGGAGGGGGCCGCACTCAATCGTTTGCTCCCTTAAGTACACAAAATTAGCTGCTTATCTGTTGATCTCCGTACATGATCCCTGTGAAATCCTTTCTGTGTGTCCAAGGCTCCCGCCTTCACGTGAGCCTAGCTGCAGGAACCGTTCCCCGGCCTCCATCTTTCTCTGAACCCCCACTCCCGACCCTCAAAGGGAATACCAGACCTAATTAAATTGCATTTAAAGACAATAAGGACTAGGTTTCCACCTCTGCTTGCTTCCTGTCTAACTTCCAGCTGCATCCTCACTGACACTTAAGCCCCAGGCTTTTACCTAACAGCTGGGCGGGATTTTCCAGAAATGCATAAAATGTCATTCATATGCCTGAGCCTTGCATAATATAGTCCAGAAAACAAAATGAAGAGAATACAAAAAGAAATGAAGACACTGAAAGATGCATAGACTCAAAACTCAAGCTGCAGGGTATATCAGAGTGATAGTATGAGAGTAAGGAGGAAGGAGGGTGCATTGGTGAAAGCTGAGGGGTGCAAGGCTGATTTTGTTTTAATGTATGCCCCAAATTGTGGACTTCATCTCCAGCATCACCACTGAAACATCATTTTGGTTTTTGCTTCTTAACATATTTAGTCTAAGCATCTGACTGCTGCTTAATAGTGCAGTATTGCCATATTTGACTGTGTTAATCAGCACAAGCTATGGAATTAGGCCTGGCTGTTTCTGTTAATTCAGCCTGCTGAAGCCCGAGAGTGACTACAGCCCTCGTTTGCCGTGCCTACTCACTATTGATTGTGGTGGGCCGCTGGAGGCTCCCTACCTGCAGTTGACTTTGTACTTCTGCTGGAGTTGTAAGGGTCTACGGAACAACAGGGACCTTGCACATCACATCTCAAACAAGGTCTATGAAAAGCCTATCAATTAGGCTTTGAAGGTCAAGCAAACTCTCTCTCTTTCCTCTCTATCTCTCTCTCTCTCTCCCCTGTACTTGTTCATCTTGAGCTGGCAATATCTCCCATGCTCTCTCTTGCATCGCTCTTTCCAAAATACATCTGAAGACTCCATTCAATTAAATATCTCTCAGCTCCAGCTGCTCCCTAAGTGAAAGGTCAAGCAAGTCCAGGAGGCTAAAAGAGAAAGGCTTGGCTTCTTCAGAAAACCCTGCCCTCCCCTCTCTTCCCTCCACCACGCAACAAAGCCTCCCCCAAGCCTGGGCTCTCTCCTAATGATCCCCACTGGTCAATCCCTAACTAGCAATGACAGTTCCCCCTAGAAGCACCACTGCGGACGAGAGCCAATCGATCAGGTGGAGGGGGAAAAAACACACATATAATGATAACCCGCAGACATAATGTCAAGCCCTTGTGCCGTCCCAATTGGTTGACATTCAGGTAGATAGAGGGGAGAGCCAACTGCCTGCACTTCAAAAAGGAGGTGCAAGCACTGAGCTCTTCTGCACCAAATGAAATCTGTTAACCCCTCTCTTGCATGAATGGTAATTACCCACACTGTGGCCTTGAGAAGACTGCAAATGCGGTGGCCGTCTCATCCAGATGACCCACACTCAATAACCATGAATGCAAATAGCACATAATTGAGTCTTATTACTGCAACTGTAACCCAGTTATGGCTCTTCTGACAAGGCATGCTCCAAATTCAGAGGATTCATGTACATGGATGTTGAACTGCAACCCATCTGGATAGCCATTTATACAAGCTGTGTAAAAAAGAAATGGTTCCTTGATTGCCCCAAAATATGGTTCAAAATAATAATCATTGTAACAACATGGGTTCATGTGTGGTTTCACCCTTGAAGCAAAGCCTCTCTTTTCATACTTCAGTGTAGAAGACAAATGGCTCTGGTGGGACCTGGGATCTGCATGGGTTCGTCTTACTTTGCAGTGCTTTGGCAATCTATTTCTGCAAGCAGACAAGTGGAACCATACATCTGCTCCATGCTGCTTGACCCAATACTTAAGCGCCATTGATCAGATGAGCTTAATACATGGTGCCACTTTCCAAACCCTCATAGCTAAGGCATTATCAGACGAGCTGATATGATACACCAGCTCCTGCTTGCCACCCCCACTCCAGCTAGATTAAATTCAGGGTGTCTCTTTTTGGACGGGAGGCGGACAGACGGCCTGACTCCAGTGCTAGATGAGAAAGTGCTGGGCTGGGCCATCCCCCATCCCAAAGTCCCATCAATAGCCTGAGGAATGGCAGCCAAGAGGCTGCAACAACAGGACACCTGATTAGAATGGAGCAGAGGGATAGAGAGAAGCAAGGGTCTCCTAAACTATACCCTGTCTTATTTTCTTTCTGTTCTTCTTGCTCTCCACTAAACATTGTGGCAGACTGGATGATCATGTTTCCCATATTATCAATACAATCTCTTCCTTGGCCTCTGTCACTTCCAGTCACCAGTTTTTTATAACCTTGTGTTACTCTGCAACTATCATATACTGTAAGTGCATCTCCACTGCCAGACCCATGAAGAAATAAGTAAACTAATTTTTTACACTGACATTTGTATAAACTGCTTAAATTGTTTTAAATGATCTAATCTTATCTAAACTTATCTAGCTAAACTAATCTACAGTATTTGTAAGGACTCTGAAAAAATGTTGTTGAATGCAAAAGTCAAAAAGGAAGAAGACATTTATCACAAATTTGTCAAATCATGTATGCTAAGATATTATTATTTTTAAAAACTGATGTTGATACAAAAGTTAACTTATACTCACTTATGGTGTAGGGGGTAACACTGCCACCTCACACCTCCAGGGTCATAAGTTACTGTCTGGTGACTGAGCTCACGTTGTATGTTCGTCCCATGTCCGAGTTAATTTTCTCTGGGTTCTCTGTGTTCTTCCCACCTAGCCTCTTTCATATTCTTTGGAGCCCATTTGAAGGTCTGGAGCTCAAGATGGTAAAGACAAAACAAAGGTCTTTTGAGACAGTTTTTCTGTTGATTGTTGTATAGTTGCAAGTTATAACAATTTTTCACATTTCAAAATTCTACACAGTAAAAAATGCTGTAAATCTAAACAGCAAAATACTGTTTTATTATTTTACAGGATTGTACTGTAAACGATTAGGCAGTTAGAGCAGTTCATTGGTTTACTGTAAAATACCAGAAAACTCAATGCACAGTGGGATATCTTTGGCAGGGGCTGGAATGGTAATTTTTGTGTCCTTTATTTTAGTGATTATTTTTAGGTGAATACAAACCCTTTGACTTTATATGCTAGGCAAAATTTGTTTTAGTAAAAAGTGAGAGTTTTTAGTGCGAGTTAATTGTGGTGAAGATGGTTGAATCAGTGCATGCCTTTTGAACTAGTTGAGATGGCTCGGTGTTTAAGGACTTTGAGCTACAGGTAAGAAGGTTGTGTGTTCAAATCCCAGCACCACCAAACTGCCATGGTTGGGTTCTTGAGCAAGACCTTTAACTTCTTGCTTAGTTGCAATCCTGCCTCATTTTATAAAGCACCAGCCAAATAAGCAAAGGTACTGGATTATGTGATATTTTATATTATGTAACATATTACAGTACTTTACTGTAAATATGTTTTACAGATATCTACTATATATTTAAAGTATGTTAATGGCATCTCTGCTACATTTTCCTTTTTTTCACCCAGACACCATGGGCGATGCAAACTTTTCCACTCAAACATACTTGAGCGAAAACTCTATGCATACAGAGGGAAAACAGTTTGGAAAGTTTGGAAAGAAAACTTTCTTAAAACTCATAATGTTTCCCAAACACGTGACATAAAATTAATTCGAATTTAATACCAATCAGAAGTTTCAACCTGCATATTAAGTTTAAAAATACTGGACGTGAGAGGAACATTTATTTCCTTATACACATTTGATTTTACAAATTACATAAAGATTATCCTGTTTTGCTCGCATCTATTACCTTAAACTGAAAGAAGTGCTGTGTAAGTTATGACAAAAGTTAGATGCTTCGATCAATCTTTTTGCTCTTATTGATCCAGGGGTCATACTTTCCCTTGTGTCAAAAAGCAAACAAATGTTTCACTGGTCTATGATTTCTCATTATATCCATGTCTCCAATGGTCTCCATTGGTCTGTGGACACACCCACCAATCGATAGTTCTCAGTCTCTATGAATTGCCATTGTGATGATTAGAAATCGACCTGCCTCCTTATGGGAATGCTTTATATGACACAAAGACTGGCCACATATTCAAATACCATAGAAGGTTATAATTTCAGTAAATACCAAATCTATGAGCAGATTTGAATTTCCTCCATCCTTCGGGGAAAGCACGGATATTTATATCAGCAGGCTGTGGGAGTGTATCATTTAACAGAGCAGGTCTTATATGTTTTTTTTCCAAGTGCATGATTTTATGTCAGTGTTGTACAGTGTGTCACTGGAGTAGGCTAGAGCCCGATCAACCATCAGCCTTCTACATAGAGAAAAACTTTACTTTTATAGTTTTAACAACTCAATCTGATCTTGCAACAATTTGCACAGCAAAAGATACTATTATACTATATTAAATTGTATTACATTAGATTAGATTCCTTATTTGTGTTTTGTAAACTAAGGGCCATATTCAGAGATATTCACAAGATATGGCAATATTTACATGGAAAAGTCCTTGTAATCAGAGTTGGATTACACACATACTTAAGTTGTTTTTCTGTTTGACCATTCATACTAAAATAACCTGCATGTAGTTCCTACCTCTGATGTTGCTATGATTTTCTTGAGTAGAAGTGTCTGGGACAGGGTTTTTCAGTGGCTCCTAGACCAGTGGTTCTCAAAGTGGGTCCATAAAGCATATCCTGGATATAGTTCTTAGCTTACTGGTCACTTAAAATGGGTTTAATCCAACCTTATTAACTGGGAAATAACATCTATAACCTATAAATAATATCACCTACAGTATAAATAATTTCAGTTTGGACCTGTTCTGCAGGTATCAGATTCTGGAATAAAAAGCTCAAATAAATAGCCAGAAGATTATTTTACACATCTAAATAATGTGCCTAATATTTGAACAGCCCATAAAATAAACGTGGGCTGAGCGGGTCCATGGAATTTTAGTGGGGAGGGAATTATTTGAAAATTCTTTTTAAAAGACTAATACAGTGATATATGAACGTGAAGATGGCAAGCATTGAAATAAACATAATAGGAGTTTACTACTATATTGCTGCAAGAATAGTCCTAGTTGCAAAATCACATTACTCACTGCAAATGTGGATTAATTTAACAATATGGCTTCCACATGTATTATCTGACAGCTTTTATAAAATAGCACTTGAATGTATTTACAGCCCAAAATATAAATTTCAGCATGACATATTATGGTTAAACTGTCACTCAACAAACTAGCACTGGAGTTAATACTCCTCCTTGCTTGAGCCAATATCACACATGAAAAAATTACAAAAAACAGTCCAAGATCAGAATTGCACATATATGATACATGCCTCTGTTTGGAGCAAATTCCACGCTGTGAACAACTACCTGTAGGTCAGAATACTAATGTGTGGAATTTCAGTATTAAATCCTCAATATGCATGTATAGCTGACCTTGAATATGGCCATAAGTACATAGGAAATCTTATTTGATCTATCTGCTGAAGTTGCCCTTAAGCAATACACAACCATGACAATAACAATAAAGCACAAAACTAGACAAGCCAGTGGAAGGATAAAAAACAATGCTTTTCATATCACACACTTAAAGAATTCATGAGACATAATTGCCATAGTTGCCAGTCACAGTCCTTTGTTCAAATAAGTACATATTTCACACGGGAGCAACTATATTTCTGCAACTTTGTTTAATACATTGGAAATATGAGCTCTTGTTAAGAATGTTGTTGCTAGTTAAGTTAATCTCTTTTTACAGCCTCTTTGCCCAGTCATGCAGTCCCTGAGGGACTAAGACAAGTAACTCCCGCACGACAGGTGCTGCACTCAAAGTCCCTCGCCTCTTTCGCCCGTCACTCTTCGCTTGATTTCTAAATGGTCCCCACTTGCTTCGCTTTGACTGAACTCAATGGGATTACAGCAGAGTTAATCGCTCCTGGGTTTGTCCACTTATTAGCATGTGAACTTCCCCTCAGCGGTCCATTGTTTTCCAACCTTCCATAAAGATTACCTTGGAATTGCTCTATTGTCTCCACCAATGCGTAGGAGCCTAATGAAAGCCTGCACAATGGAGATGGCAGCCGCAGTGGCGAGAGGTGCACGTGTGTTCATTAACGAAGGCGCAGGGACTGCTTTTAAAAATAGAAATGCTGGCAGGTCTCAGATTGAGCTATTAGGGATGTGTGATTGTGTGCACCGCCCTCCCCTTACCCAAACTCCCCTTCCACATTGTACACCAGCAGGAGACACAGAAAACTGTACCACAGGCCAAAAGCATCGGAGCCCAGACTGGAGAAACCAGGGCTTTTTTGATTCTAGTCTGTTTCAGTGCATATTTGATAAGTACCTAATGATGTCTACTGTTTGCTCAGAAGAAGTTGTAGTTAATAAAGGACCAAAAATTCCTGCTGTGCTGCTAGCTGTCTGTTTTTTTTTTTTTTTTTTGTGTGTGTGTGTGTGTGTGTGTGTGTGTGTGTGTGTGTGTGTGTGTGTGTGTTTGGCAATGGTGTTTTATGGATGTAATGTAGGGTGTGCTATGAGCATATGAAGACTCAGAAAACTTAGATACTGAAACATGATGTGAAATCCAAATGTGGTTGGATTTCTTCTGATTCCATAGAAATGAAGTTCTAACGAAAGGTATGATCATTAAGCACACCCCTAATTTTAACCCCTTAAACTCTGAGGACCCATCAGCATGTTGTTATTATTAGCTAGTCTGTTTGCCTCTGTGGCTAGGAATGGATAAATTAGCATCAGCATATGATACTCGCATTGAGCAATGGCGCAGTTTGATAGACCAATTTTTGCCCATCATTGTTGTTGTCAACTAGAAAACTGTAGTGTTTTTATGTTGTATGTGTATTCTCTGCTCTCAATTTTAGCTAGCATGGCTAATCAGCTAATGTATCTGAATAACAAAATCAACTAACACAATCTAACTAACTGACTACTTGTTTCCCAGTTCTATTCAGTGTATATTTTGATATTTTCTTTTATAAAGAAAAAGAAACATATATACATACATATATAAACCTTTACTTGACCTGTTCCACATTGTTAGGAAGCTAAGGTCAGAGCAATTGGTCAGCCATGATACCTCTAGCACAGAGAAGGCCTTGATCAAGGGCCAGCTTGGCAGCACTTGGGCTTGAACTCACAACATTCTGATCATCAGCCCAGATGCATTAACCATTAAGCCACCACTGCACCTGTTATATATTTCTAAATTATATTTTCTACAGTTTCTCTGATTACAAATAATTTTTCCCCATTTTCTGGTGGGTGAGGACTAACACATGCTTCCTTCGAGACACATGAAGCCAGCCAACCGCATCTTTTCATACTGCTAGTTATGCTGTAACAGGGCAGCATGACACACTCTGAGGAAAGCTCTATACACTCTCTTCCACATACATGAGCTCACAGTTGCCCATGATAGAGAGTATGCCATCCCTCCCATCCAGAGGGCACAGCCAATTTTGCTCTCTTATAAAATATCTCTAGCAAATATTTTATAGCATAAATTCCGTGAGGGGCACGGTGGCTTAATAGTTAGCACATTTGCCTCACACCTCCAGGGTTGGGGGCTCGAATCCCGCATCTGTTTTGTGTGCACGGAGCTTGTTCTCCCCGTGCTTTAGGGGTTTCCTCCCCCAATCCAAAGACATGCAATGTAGGCTGATTGGCATTTCCAAATTGTCCGTAGTGTGTGAATGGGTGTGTGTGCCCTGCGATTGTGCCCTGCGATGGGTTGGCACCCCGTCCAGGGTGTCCGCTGCCTTGTGCCCTGAGTTCCCTGGGATAGACTCCAGGCTCTCTGTGACCCTGTGTAGGATAAGCAGTACAGAAAATGGATGGAAGGATGGAAATTCTAACTGTATTCAATAATCAATAATATGCATATTGTAACACTACTAGTGGTTACTGGGTAAGTTATAGCAGAGGTGTGTAGGCTACTGAGATGAGTGGGTGGTTTTACAGTAGCTACTTTATCCTGGTCAGGGTTACTTTTTTTATTTTTTATTTTGGGATTAAGTTCATTAGAAAATAATGGAGACAGGTACAAACAAAAATAACTGGCGGGATTGATCAAGAGTATATGTGGGAGTGGGTGGAAGTGGGATTCAAAAGCCTCTACTTCACAGACATTATTGAATAGTATGAAATGACTATAAATAATATGAGTGATTGTATAAAGTTCATGAAATGAGTCATGCAAATTGTAATAAATTTGTAAGCATAAAACACGTTTGATACAGTAAACATGGAATACAGGATACATTTTATACTTAAGAATTTCAAGAAGAGCACTATATCTCATGGACAAAGCAGTAATGAGCAGTAATGTTTTGTAGTCTATGAAAGATTATTAATGTTCACTCTTTATCATTATTATAATAATGGTCAGTAATGCAACTCTTATATGCCCCAGCATCACAGCTGTGTAGTAGAACTAAAGAAATACTAATAGCAACTGGTCCACCATTTTGGTGTTTTTAATTAACAGCGATTCATATGGTAATCACCTTACCAAACTCGAGTGAAGCAGGCAGGCAGATGAGGAGCACTCATAGGAATGGTATGCTTGTGTGGCCTCCAAAACCAAAGGAGGGCTCTTAGTTCAAAGCTCCAATAATGAGACATTCCAACACGGAGGAACTGATACCCATTAACAGGAGCGCTTTTGTTGCATACTTCAGTCTATAATGTATTGGGAAATGGCCTTTTATCCCAGTAAAGGCTTTGTTTATGTAGGGTGTGTTTTCAGTATTATCATGAAAGGATGCTTTTGAACAGTTAATCAAGAGCAAAGATTTTGCTTAGGAGTATTTTATGGTAAGAGCACAACTAATTCAAAAGATGGCATTTTTTTCATAATGGTAAGAATTTTGTTATCTCATGGCCAGCTTACTAACGTCTAATGAATTTCTCTTCATCTCCCTCCAGTTTGTTGATTAAAATCCAAATGATCGTTTTTGTGCAGCCTAATTAGTGCACCAGAAATGAAATCTAATCAAAGCAGGCTGCATAAATCTACAAAATTTACACCTAAAAACACCATATAGTGCCAAAGCCTTTTGTGTCTTAAGAGTGAGTTGGATCTGACAAGAAGGTCATGCCATTGTATTGCGTAATTAATCATCGAACGGCCTTTCAGCAACAACTGTTGTCTCAGATTTCGCGTTCAACTCAGCTACAGTGGGGAAAACCAGTGATTTAGGCTCGCAGGTCTACCAAACATCACCTTACACATACGTGGGCTGCTAAGAAAAGGTCAGATGTTCCGCAGGCTAAAAGCTTCAGCGGCCTTCTGTTTTGCCACCACGAAGGGCGCTTGCTGAGGGATTGTCAAACCTGCACAGTTCTCCATGAGTCCCTGTCAAGAGAAGGTGCACAACCTTTAGTGCCCAAGCATTAAGTTGCAGTGCTTGCTTTACCGTAACATCACCTTAAAGGCCATATATGTTGCTTGCTTGCTTTAACCTTTTGTCTTCTCTCCTTGGGTTTACTGTTATCTGACTTGAATATCTATTATGGTTGTAACTGAAGTCTTTGAGATTAGCAGCCTTCATTGTGTTTTTTGTCTGAAAAATGTCTCTTACGTAATATGCTGCTTTCTTTAATTACATACAAACATTTTTCTGTAACATTTAAGTTTGTGCTAGAAAACTAATGTTTGGGAATCTAAAATGTTTCTTGTACTGACTCGATAATGTAGAAGTCATAAAATGAAAAAACTATAGGGTGTCTAAAACTTTTTCACAGTACTATATATATATATATATATATATATATATATATATATATATATATATATATATATATATATATATATATATATATATATATATATATATATACCCAATATGTTATTGACAATAGAACATAGAAAACATATCAATTGTTTAAAATGTACCATTTTAAGAAAAAAATAATGTAATTTTGGATTTGATGGCAGCAACACGTCTCAAAAAAGTTGGGACGGGGCAACAAAAGGCTGGAAAAGTAAGTGTTACTAAAAAGAAACAGCTGGAGGAACATTTTGCAACTAATTAGGTTAATTGGCAACAGGTCAGTAACATGATTGGGTATAAAAAAGAGTATCTTAGAGAGGCAGAGTCTCTCAGAAGTAAAGATGAGCAGAGGTTCACCAATTTGCGAAAAATGTTCCTCAACGTAAAATTGCAAATACTTTGAATATCTCATCATCTACAGTACATAATATCATCAAAAGATTCAGAGAATCTGGAGAAATCTTTGTGCACAAAGGACAAGGGCGAAAATCAATATTGCATGCCCGTGATCTTCAGGCCCTCAGGCGGCACTGCATTAAAAACAGGCATGATTCTGTAATGGAAATCACTGCATGGGCTCAGAAACACCTCCAGAACTCATTGTCTGTGAACACAGTTCGCCGTGCCATCCACAAATGCAGGTTAAAGCTCTATCATGCAAAGACGAAGCCATATTTGAACATGATCCAGAAACGCCACCGTCTTCTCTGTGCCAAAGCTCATTTAAAATGGACTGAGGCAAAGTGGAAAACTGTTCTGTGGTCAGACGAATCAAAATTTAAAATTCTTTTTGGAAACCATGGACACCACATCCTCTGGACTAAAGAGGAGAGGGACAATCCGGCTTGTTATCAGCACTCAGTTCAAAAGCCTGAATCTCTGATGGTATAGGGGTTCATTAGTGTCTATGGAATGGGCAGCTTGCACATCTGGAAAGGCACCGTCATTGCTGAAAGGTATATACAGGTTGTAGAGCAACATATCATAACTTCAACCCAGACGACATCTTTTTCAGGGAAGGCCTTGCATATTTCAGCAAGACAATGCTAAACCACATACTGCATCTATTACAACAGCATGGCTTCGTAGTAGAAGAGTCCGGGTGCTGAACTGGCCTGCCTGCAATCCAGACCTTTCACCAATTGAAAACATTTGGCGCATCATGAAACGAAAAATACGACAAAGAAGACCCAGACTGTTGAGCATATAGAATCCTGTATCAGATATGAACGGAACAACATTTCTCTCCAAAACTCCAGCAACTGGTCTCCTCAGTTCCCAGATGTATATGGACTGTTGTTAAAAGAAGAGGGGATGCTACACATTGGTAAACATGGCTCTGTCCCAACCTTTTTTTTTTTAGACGTGTTGCCGCCATCAAATCCAAAATTACGTTATTTTTTCCTTTAAATAGTACATTTCCTCAATTTAACTCAGTTTTCTATGTTCTATTGTGACCAGCCACAGTTCTTCTGCAGACTATACAGTATATATAAAATCTTTCAAGAGTTACAGACATTGACGTTCAGGTTCATTATGAAATCACTGAATGACACGAAAGTACAAGAATTCATATTTTTGGTACATTCAAGAGAGACACCTAGCCTAATAAATATAAATTGAAATAAATGAATGGAAATACAGCTTTGCAAATTGGAATCACAGCCTCTACAGATATTTGTTAAAACAATACCTTACTATAAGTATCTTATTTATTAGTATCTCACTAAACCTCATTAATGAACTTTCTTGCGGTATTGTACTGATCTTGTTTCTGTACTTGTTTCACTTTTAAATGTAGAACCCTAAAGGGTCCTTTGGTTTGTCCCTCTGGAGGAACCCTAATAGTTACTTTAAATACATCAGTTGTATTTACATACATATATACATATTCACATACACCAATACATGTATGTTTTTTTCTATCAGAGAGGGTTCATAGGCTCCTAAGATCCCTTAAATATCCTAAGAACCCTGGAGGAGCACCCTTTTTAAGAGTGAGAGTGAATTCTCTGCTCACAGTAACCTTTAATGATGCCCATTTTGTGGGTCACAAAAACATTCTCAGACATAAAGCCCAAAATCCCAAAATGTTGTGACAATTTTGTGCCAGCTATAAAACTTGGCCTGATTGAAGCTACTGCACATAGCAACTTCACAAAACAGATTGAGCAGGTAGCCTCACAAATTAGGCACATTTTACTTTTGATAGCCTTATGCTTGTGTATTTATAGTATATAACTTCGTTTAGATGAAGCTAACAACACATAGGCAGACAAACAACTGGTAAATATGAATAATTGGATAAGTGCTGTCACTTCACACCCCTGTCATGACATTTGCAGTCAACAGTGAGAAACTCAGCATCCAGTGGGGGGTTTTATAATTAGGAGTGTTTTGCATGATTTAATTGATCGTCAGAAACATAGGATATCCACAAGGTATTAATTACTGCCGTTCTCCATCTCCCAGTGCCACATACCCACTTCTGTTGGAGAGGGACACATTTAAAGTGATAGTCTCTCCACTATAAAACATGAATGAACATCCGGGGTGGCCTCAGCTTCTAACAATGCCCTGAGTCAATGCCTTCGGCGAAACGTTTCTTTGGCTTATTTCTGTACAACATCCCCCCAGCCATGAGCCGTTCTCTTTTCAAGTGTGCTACATAAAGTGGAAATGTTGAATAGAGAGAGGAAGGAGCAGTGCACACACACAGATATATGAATCAAAGGCATGTTGGCATCAGGGGAAGGGAATACACACACCTTAATCAAGACAAGTAAGCATCTTTTATTTATCAGTGATTTATTATTGAGTATATATCGGCCATTAAATATTTAGGAAGTATTGCCTACTTCTTTCTTCGCCCTAAGTTTGGTCTCGGTACACACTACCTACAGGGTATTCTCACATTCTTTTTTCTCTCTCTTTTTTTTTTTTTTTTTTACAAGTATCACTGCTAACATTAACTCAAAACTTTCTTTAACTACCCTGAGAGTTTATGTTTCATAATTCTAACAGAAGTCCAACAAGTTTAAATAAGATAAGAGGTTTATTTAATCCTAAAGATATTTATTTGTTAAATAGACCTTGCACTGAGGTTTAGAAAGTACAATAGCGCAACATTATTGTCGAGGCATTTAAGAATTTTAAGGATTTTTTAGTTCTGTCCTTTCCTTTTCCATGCTGTAAATTACTTCCTAATTCGATATGAATCATCAAAACTATGAATCACAAGCTGCAGTCCAGCAAAATCCCAACATGTTAATTAGTGAATACTAAAAGACTGACAGATGGTTAGAGGTTTAACTGAATATAGCCGCATGCCAAAAATATCAGATAAGGTATGAAGGTCTGACGCAAATTATCCACATTCATATTATGATTTTAGTTCCTGTAATCTCAATCAAGTAAATCTGTAGGTTTCAGCAGACCATGATAGTGACAGCATGAAAATTCAGAGAGCGAGGCCCTTGCAAATGAGAGCAAATGAACAAACAGCCCAGTTGGCCAGCAGCTCTGCCTGAGAGACGTTTTTAATTAAAACTGTGACATTGTATCATAAAAAGCAGGAATCTAATCACGATGGAATAAGTATAATGTAATTATCGTCCAGGTTATAAATAGCTTTAATTTCATGCTTTGCAGGGGAAAAAAATGAAATGGAAATGGCATAGGGCTGTTTACAGAGATCAGCGCCACCCTCAGCCTGTGCCAGGGGAGAGCAACCACATCCAATTTCACCTCCACCACATGTCAGTCCACTTATTTGTCCGTCAAATCTTTCCCCACCTATCTGTCATGGCAATCATCATAAAAACGGTGGTTTATTTGCAGCAACCAAGACCAGGTGCTTGCTTCCTTATACTGAAAAGATAAACTCATTCACCTCTGTCTTAATGCACACAGTGAGGCAGATGGTTTAACACTCACACCTACACGTTAATCACATCAAGTGAGAACATTGGTGGAGCATAAACAAATACCTATGCAGACTAAACAAGTTTGCTTGCTTGGCATCGAATTGCAATGAGAATATGATGCAAAGTCAAAACTAATGTTTTGTGAAGGTGTGAGGAGATAACATATAAATAACTGGTGTATAATATACATGTAGAAGGAGAAGAACACACAAAATCTGAATTCATAATGGTACTAGTGCTAGAGGAAAGAACTGAATCTGTGTGTTTCAGCAATGATTAGAAGCAGTCCTTGAAGTGGTCCTTGGGGAACACAGGAAAGGAAAATCAAACTGTGAACGCAGGCTATGTCCAGATTGAGTGTTCGGAAAAATTTGGGGAACATTTTCCGGATCTTCATTAGTGTTTAATATATGTCATTACCATGTTATTAGAAACTCTGGCAAAGTCAAACAATTTCTGCCAAGACATTTTGTCCAGTCTGTTTCAACACCACTTTTGTAAATAGGATGGGAAAAGAACTAGGATTAAGTGCAGGTCCTGAGCATCAATATCCGTGTTTAATGAAATTGATTACCATTAAATAGCGAGGACAACAGAATGACAAAAAGCTGCAGCATTGAGTTTTCTCACCTTCTGTCCTTACAATGGACTAATTAGAAAAAAGCCTTGATTGTGTCATTACAGAAAGCGGCAAATAAATGACCTGAGACTATCCATGCACAAATCTGCATCATTTGCTGAGTTATGCACTAAGCAGTCAAGCGTAAATCCCAAATAGCCTTTATAAAGCTGTTTTAATACGAATTCTTCCTACAGCCATAATAATTATGCTGTCTCTAAAGAAGATACTGCTGCGTTTATGTTTATGGCACCACGAAACTCTAAGCCTCATTTATTTTCCTTTATTTTGCGTTTCCACCAGCCCTTCATTTGTTTGCTATCGATGCCGTCGCATTAATTTCGCCTGCAGTGACATTCTGATAGGAGCAGAACAGATGGAAATACAGGATTGTCCCAGCAAAATTCGTCATGAAAAATGCATCCGACACCTGTGTAATTTGCCTAATCATCTTTTCCTAATAAGCTCCCGCCATTAATTATGCACGACTTCCACAATGCAATCAAGATAAAAGTAAATCTGATGACTTAATACCCTTCAAAATAATTGGTTCGCCCCCACCAGCCTGCACCCCATCTCTGGGACAGCTTCTCTTTTGATTCTTTCTCTCCCTTGTTCCTCCTGGACTTTAATTGGGATTAGAGAATATAAAATGCATGCTATGGAGTGCACAGTGTGTCAGCGTACGCCTGACAGGGGTTAGGCCTGCTAGACGACTGAGGATAGGAAGTTTCCCCATTGCTTTTTCGTCAGGAGGGAATCCAAAAGTACAGGCCGACTTAAGGACATCTCTCTCTCTCTCTCTCTCTCTTTCTCTCTGTTTCTCTCTCTCTCTCTCTCTGTTTCTCTCTCCTTGCTTTTAAGTTCTGCCTGCTCTGCTCTTGCTGGCTGTCTCACTGCAGTTCACAGATGCAGGTGTGGATGGGCGCACGTTCAGCACGGCAGCTGCGAGTGTCTGTCGGAGAGGCTTTTGGAGACCTAATGAGAGTCAACCTTTGCGAGCACGCTGTCTTGCCGTGCGTCCCACCTGTCACTTCGTTACGGCTGGCGTGTGTCTTGAATTAACTGGGCTAAATGGACAGTGAAGGGGGGGTGGGGGACTGCCACCGGCTCATGCTGAGGCTTAAAGCTGAATGTGGGGCAAAGCTGGCTTCTTCAAAAATGAGCACAGATCTCCACAATGCACAAAGAGCTTATTTATCAATCCTTCAGTAAAGTTGCATCTAAATTTTTTCGTAGGCCAAACCGAACTGAACATTTTCAGGAGATTTACAAAAGTTCCAGTAACACTGATTTTCCTCATGTTTATGTGCACTCGTTGATGAATGCCAATCAGCTATACACTACCAAGGATGTTCATAAGCACAGCTGATTTACATTTAGTGATACCCCAAAAACTCCACAAAGAACTGAAAATGACACAAAGACAACTTAACAGTGAAAGAGCGCCTTCTAAGCAAGCAGTGTGCTTGTAGGTTGTGCTTTTTTCACATTTAGCCTTCATTTTGTTCTGTGTTAATTCATTGGTAAGTTTGTCTGTTTATACCCTACTACGTCTTAAGGCCCATTCACACCAAGGACGATAGCTATAAAGATAACTATAACGATAACTATACTAGTGTCCACACCAATGCACGATATCATTCTGTTTATTCTAAGTGCGCGCTGCAGTTATGTCGTCTGCCACTTTAAATGCTCGAGCTCTTTAAAGCAGGAAAGATTCTGATTGTCTGTCAATGTTTTTATCGTTCATCAGCTGGAAAAAATCGTTCTGAAACAATATCGTTTCTCTGTGCTGTTATCGTTATAGTTGTGGTGTGGATTCTGCTATTCTATTATGTTTAAAACGATTTTTAGGACTATATCTTTATCATTATCATTATAGTTATTGTCCTTGGTGTGAATGAGCCTTTAGTCTTAGTATCTTCACAAATTCTTGTTGACTGAATCATGCAGTTCCAGGCCTTATTTTCTATTCTACATTTTTTAAAGTTCTCTGACTCTTGCCACTATTATTGTTTTAACAGGATATGGATTATCCTAATTTATTGCTGCCTGCTTGTGCTCTGACCACCACGTCCACTTCTGAAATAAAGCCCACACTGAGCATACACCCTTGTGTCTTGCATCATTCGCCAGTACTTTACACTAAGCACTAAATCTTCCAGTAATGCAGCTCAGCCAATGCAGCTCAGACACTGAAGTGTGCGCTGGCTACCATAGACACACACTATTTCCTTTGTTTATAGACCCCATTTCTTTTGTCCTAAGTAAATAGCTTGTCTTAGTTGTTTCATTTTTGGAGTTGTTTTGGGTTTCTTTCTTTCAAGATACACCATTACTGTGTGCAATTGAAATAAATAAGCAATTTAAACTTGTCAGTGTAACCTGTAAAAAGATTTTCCGTAACTCATGCCAGTTATTTGAGGTTGACTAGCTGATGTTCACATTAGTGAGTCTCTTTACACAAGAAATGTTTATCACATTTCTTGTATGAATGCTCCTGCGAATTATTTGCAATTAAATTTGTTTGAATCCATCTTGATAATCAAGGTCCAATGTACAGTTCTATGTAATAAACAACCATCACCTGGGCTATATCAGTAAATGCAAACTGACATTATATCACCACTAAACTTTTTGTGTCTGCTCTCACTGCTATAACAATATTCCAGCCCTTGGCTCTGAATCTTTCAAAATCTCTTTGCTTTGTAGCCTGTTGCTAATCCTCAGCATAATTAAATCCCTGCTACTTTTCAGATTTCCTAACAAAGCCTGCAATTTCTGATTCCCCCAGCATTACACCTTTGATCAGCTGCCTTACTCCTGGCGAGAGGCTATAGTTAATAGGAGTTAATGTTTCTCTCGGCTGTGTTGCCTGCAGAGTGCTGCGCTAAACCCACATCAGTGGTGATTACAAGAGCATGTGTGGAGGCGTGCTTTAAAACACTTCTGCTCTTTGCTTAGTTCTGGCCAAAGGCCATACGCTTCTGTCTGCTCTCCTTCCCTGGAGTTTAAACAGCATCGAACAATCCACAATTGCCCGTGTAGCCAGGTGGTAATTAGGTTCTGACCATTCAAGGTGACATCGCCATTTCTTTTTCTGCAGCACAAATCTATTCTAGATCAATGGATTAAAATAAAGGCAGGGAGCCGAAAACACCTGAATGTTGTTGCGGCTTTGCTGAAGGGGTGCAATGCCAGCGAGATTGGTGATTAACCTCACTCCAAAGGACAAAGATAAGTTAATTGTGAATCCACAATTGAAAATGAAAATGTTTTCAGGCTGGAAGAAGAACGGCCTAACATAATTGAATGGTATCACAAACCTCGGCACCAAACACACCCTCACACACACACACACAAAATCATAAACCCAGAAGAAAATCAAGGTCTAGCTGTACTTAAATTACTTAAACTGAAAAATTCCAATCTAAAATGTATGTGCTTCCAGTATGAATGTTGCAGCATTAAAAACCTGCACAGATGCACTGATGTGAACTGAGTAGCTGTTTATTGGAGCTTTTACTTCATTAATTTGGAGACCGCTGAAGTGTTAATCAATGCTGTTGCCACGGCGACGGAACAAACAGCGAGGGCACCGCTAATTGGGCTTTATTGTTTCAGACAGAACAGGAAGAGCAAAGAGGGCTTCGGGTTGATGTCTGCTCATAAAGACCAACGCTCCTATTTTCGACTGCTGTCTCTCGAACAGACAGTTGGGTTGTTGTTTCCATTAACAAATGTGAACACCTTGCCGCTGGTGAGTGTTTTAATCAATTATGGTCAGACTCATTCAAAGGGCTTACACAAAGCTACTGAGCACATTTATGTGTGTACCTTTGTGCTCTGGCAGCAAACCATAATATAGGCCATGTGGCTACCATGAACTTCCCATCCTACTGTAGAATCGGACAATACAAGCTTTAAATTACAGCATTTAACATCTCAAAAGCTTTGTTACTGTCTCCACTTGTCCTTCTGGGAAGCATTTTCAGCTCACAGGATAATAAAACTAGCAAACCATCTATGAAAAAGTGCAAGTGTGAGGAAGGATGGAGGAATCAATAGGAAGTTTTAATAGCTTTTATGTGGGTAACGACAGAAGAGGTTTAGAGGCTAGGGCAGGGGTTAATGGTACTATCAGGACATAGACCAACTTAAGTGCAAAGGAAAGGTCTACCACCAGAGGTTAATTAACCTTTTTAAACCCCGAAGTGTCGGAACACACATACATATTGAATGGAAACTGCCACAAAAAGCCTGTAGGTCACGGTTAATACATTCTGCGAGTTACAATTAAAACATCATCAGACCACTCTAGATCTCGATTTAAGAGCCATTTATGAGGTACAAACTCAGAAGGCAATTTATTACAGTCAAAAGCTATCTGAACAGAGGGCACTAGGGTTACCAGATATATAATTTGAGTCAATGACAAAGTAGCTAAAGGGATGGTAAGACCAATGATGAAGGCTTTAAGGAATCCATGGTTTTTCTTTCTCTCTGCATATTCCAGCCACTGTACTTGCAAACACATGGTCAAAGAATAAGAAATCAATTAACTACCGTGCTGCATCATACGTATTCCTATACGGTAGCTATATTACATGGAACCTAGAATGTGCTATGATTGTAAATAAATATTTCAGTGTTACCTTTTGCTCTGGGAAAGAGATCTGAATGAATGTTCATCTCCTGAGTCAAAAGGGAGGACCGATGAATGGTGCGTTTCAACGGCACGCTTCTCACTGGTGAGCCTGGATGTTAATTGCTTTTAGAAGTTTAAATCTAACTGAAGTCTTCAGGTATGTACATATGCAGATAGACCTTGATGTATTCATTAGCAAATAGCAAGTTAGATTTTTTGCAAGTTTAGCTTCAAGGGGTATTATATAATGTGCTATAGGCTCCAGGCTCAAACTTCAGGGATCAAGGAATGTTGTATTCCTAACTGATTGAAGATGCAGAAAAGCAAGAAAAACTCTGCTTAGGAAATGGAGCAACATGTGGAAAACATGTAAACATGGGTCGGTCCACAGACTATACACAAACTGAAAACGCGCACAGAATCTTGATGAAATAGGAAGCCAAGCACAGAATATACTTTATACATTCATACTCCAAAATTATTAGAATTATGAAAGCAGAAATGAATACATAAAATGAAAAGCGCATGCAATGAGTGACATTTTTAACTTAAAATATAAGACATTCAGCATGGTTGTACAGAAGGTAGCACTGCTGCTTTACATATCATGAGTCCCCACTTTGATCCTAAGCATGTTTTGCACGTTCTCTCTGTGTCTGTGGGTTTCCTCCCCGGTTCTCTGGTTTCCTCCCACCTCCAAAAAACTTGAGAGTAGGTGTATTGGCTGTTCTAAATTGCCCATAAGTGTTAATGAGTGTGTGAATGGTACTCGGTGATGGACTAGTGTCCCACCCAGGGTGTATGTGTTCAAAGGATAGGCTCCAGAGCCACCACAACCTGGACCAGGGTTAAGGTTACTAAAGATGAATGAAGGAATGAATGAATGAAAATATGTGATATTTTGCAGAATTTTATTTCCAAGCATAAAAAACATTTCCTTAAAAAGAACATTTTTTGCCTGCAAAATGCTGGTTTCAAAATTACCTTCATGCCCACAAAGAAAGTTAATTATATTAAACAGCAAAGAGACTTTATTATACTGGAGTCAAAACAAGTCTGTAATGAGTTTGAGGAGAAATGAGTGGTGACAAATTTCTCCCTCATTGTCAGTTTTGCAGCAGGTTTTACATTGCAAATACAGTCACTTTATTAGTAACACCTGCACATATGCACGTTCATACAATTATCCAATCAGTCAGTCATGTGGCAGCAGCACAACACATAAAATCATGCAGATACAGATCAAGAGCTATAGTTAATGTTTATGTCAAACAAAAAACTGTGATTTCAGTGACTTCTTTTTTCAGTGGCCTGGTTGTTGGCACCAGATGGCTGGTTTGAGTATTTCAGAAAATGCTGATGATCATGGGATTCTCACACACGACAGTCTCTAGAGTTTACACCGAGTGGTGTGGAAAACAAAAAACATCCAGTAAATGATCGCACTGCAGGCTGAAATGCCTTGTTGATGAGAAAAAAGTTCAAACAGCCATTCTTTACAAGAACTCAAATAACAATTCTTTACAACCGTGATGAGCAGAATAGCATCTCAGAACACAGATCATGTTGTACAGTCAGAAATCTGAGGCCACAGTGGGCACAGGCTCAGGTGATGTCTTTCCACTCTTCAGCTGTCCAGTTTATGCATTGTGCTGCTGCCATATATTATTGGCTGAGTGCATAATTACATGAATGAGCCAGTACACAGGTTTTCCTAATAAAGTGGATGGTGAGTGTATATCAATGGTAAATAAAATTCAAAATTACTGTAATACTTCAATTATACTACTGCTAGAGAGCCAGTAGTATCGGTATCGAGCCGATACTAGCAAAAGATTATGGATCGGATATTGGGAAAAAACACATCGGATATCGGATCCTGTAAGAAATGGCAAAGATTGGAATTTCGACTTGAAAAATTTATTTGTGGAATTTTTTGCGTTTGTTAGGATTAATTTTATTATAAATACACTTTTTTATATTTCTTACATTTACAATGTAAGTGCTTTTTGTGTGAAAGAGATTAACTGTGAAGAATTTCAGTTGAAAATCATTTTTAAAACTGAGTAGTTTTTGAAAAATACAGTATCAGTATCGGTTAACTGTCAAGATCTAGTATTAGTAACAGCATCTGAAAAGAAAAAGTAGTATTGTGACATCTCTAATTATTACTTTTCCTAGTCATTTTTTAGTAAAAGTGTTTCTGATGACTTACGGTACTTTAGGTATGCTCTTTCCACTTTTCCACTTTTCTCCCATTCCCTGAATGCTAGCCCTGCTGTAAGGTGTTTCTCCCCAAGGTCAGACTTTTCCAAAGGAAACTTGTGCAGGAAACAAATTTTTTCCCTTTTTCCTAAGGATCCATTGAATCAAACAACATTAGAAGTGGTCTGGGGGGAGTGGAAGTATGAAAAAATGATAAAAACCCATGAAGATGAGGTTCACACCATTTCCCCATTCGTCCCACAATCCCTTCTCTCCCGGTATGTCCCAGGAGGCTGCACATCTACACCCAAAACAAAGGCAACAAAGAAATCCCCACTGGAACCTGGCTGTCCTAAGCTGGAATGCTGATTTCCATGCCCATGATGTAATGAACCTGCAAGGCTTCCCCCACTAAAAAAAAAAAAAATTCTCTTTCTTTTCCACCTTCTCTATGCTTTTGGGGCTGTGCCAGTTCCTTTAGACTTCAGGAGAAAAGTTTTTTTTTTTCTGCATACTGCAGCGTGTCTTCCTCTTTCTCTCTCAGTGTAAGCTCAGAGATGGAGGCTGCTCATGCAGGCTCGGCTCTCGCACCCACACTCCCGCAATGAGCACTATTCCCATGGTGCGCTCTTTCCAAGTAATTGCCCTGTTTTTTTTCCCCGAATGCACTGGAAGCTGGCGCCACACCGATGCTGTACTTTAATTTGTGGGTAAATAGGCCTTCTGCTGAGTTTAAAAGCGTAGAGCGCACTGGGGGGAATTAGCCGTGGAGAGGTACGGGGAGCCTGGGAGAAATCATTAGAAAGAACAGGCACCTTGTTTCTGGCTGTGCATCGAGGAAAACAAGCGAGAAGGGTAATGTTGCAAACACGGCTCATAGCAATAAGTAGGCTGACCTGCACACGATGCTGTCATCACATTTCACCCAGTGAACGGTGCTGCCAGTCAACAGCCTGGGTTTCAGCAAAACATCTCATGTACAGAACAATACTGCTTTTGCATGAAGTCATGCAGGATGGCATTAAACCTAATTTACAACTGGATTAGTGTAAACAAATTAAGTATACTGTTTAAGACTTTAAACCTACACAAATGCTGAAATGATTTTCTCCTGAACACACACACACACACACACACACACACATACACACACACACACACACACACACACACACACACACACACACACACACAGAAAAACCTAAAGGTATTGCATTAAATATTTTCTCAACAACGATTGAGAATATGTATTTGTCTATAAACCCCGCAGCATATAAAATATTGTTAAAAATGCACAAATAGTTTTAATATTAATGTATACACATCTATTGTTTCATAAAGAATTATTAAGACAAAGTGTCCCACAGCGAACTGAAGGTTCAGCTACAACTCCAGGCTCTGTAAACTCTGGCACAGACAAAGTCTTTTGAAACATGGTAACCATCTGTGACTCAGATCCCCGAGGACGGCCTTTTGAGAGCACTCAGTTAATTAACCACACTGCAGCCTACATGTTATCTTTCATACGTACAGGAAACATTAGCAACTGTGCGTGACCTAAAGTGTACAAAAGAGTGCACTCTTTTGAAGGGCTATGCGTCCTGAGGTGGAGAAAAACAACCTGCTAAAATACACTTAGGTGAAATTTCTACAACATTTTCTAGCCCGTTTGTTTCACAAAGACATTTGCTTTTCAGCCGTCAGAAAGAGCCAAGATAGTTTGTGGATCGTTTCTGTGTACTGTGTTTACACTGTGAAGTCACATATGAAGTAGGCGAATTGTGATAATTAATACAGACACATCAGGAACGGCAGAGTGCTAATAATATGTTCAAATGAAACAAGAGCACACCCAGGCCTTCTTTGCATAGAATCACTTTGAAATAAAAGACAGAGTATCTCAGGAGGATAAATGCATTGTAATGAGGTAAAAGAAAGCTAAAAATAAGGCTGCAGTGAAATGAATCGAGTGCTTCTTGTCTGTTTACTTGTGCTAATGTTGTTGGAAGGCTCCGGCTTTTATAAAACAATCAGAGAAACAATGTTGGACTGCTTTTATCACTTCAAATGACTTCTAAATAACATAAGAAATTACCCATAAACATTTGCTATATGAAATTACCAGTTTTTACCAAGATTCATTAATGTGTTTTAAAAACAATTCATTTCATTTTAATTACTAGCCCACTGGGCATATAAAAGCTCCCATGTTTTGGTTGCCGGGAAACCTATGACACTAGGCTAACACAATGTAGCTAATGTACTGTACTAACATCCGGTCAGCAAGTATGATAGCCATAGTCTTTATCCTCTCCTGATTAGGTTTTTCGATGTAGCAGTCAACAAAGTCGTTGGCGAATGCTATCATCTGTGGTGTTCTTGGATTCCATGGAATTAAGTGAGCAGAAAAAATAAAATAATAACTACGCATCTCTAGTGAAGACCAATTATGAATGGTCAGAGCCGGAATTAACAAACCATGCCGACAGTGCTGGTATTTCTACCTCTGGGTTTTTTCCCAGTGTTTTCCAAGGTTTCCAGGTGCATAGTAGTATGGTTCACTTAAAAAGAAAAAGAAAGAAAAAAAAAACCCTGCTTGTTTAGGCCATGTCCACTGCAGGTTTAAATCTGAATACAGATACAGGTGCATAGTTGAACCTACTTGTCTGCCGAACAAACATGAATAAAAAGCTAATAGCGCAGACATGAAATCTGCTGTCCCAGGCGTCTGGGCTACTGATTTGTCCACCCATGCCATCTCTCACCATCATCATCATGGCTAGTGGACAATTCAGTCTGTGTACTATTTAATGAAACTGGTTCTGGGTGTCACTTTTCAGCTTGGACTTTCCCTTCCACCATCGGACTTGTTGCTACATGTGTTATTTCATGTCAGAAACCATTCATCCATAAGAAGTGAGGTCCTTGTTAAACACTACAGTATACAGTACAATGGACCATTTAATTAACCATAGTTTTGTATGATAAAGAGTAATTAGTGAGGGTAATTTTTTATGTTTCATGTCTGTAATTCTGGGGACACGGTGGCTTACTGGTTAGTACGTTTGCCTCACACCTCCAGGGTTGGGGGTTTGATTCCCACCTCTGTCCTGTGTGCATGGTGTTTGCATGTTCTTCCCATGCTTTAGGGGTTTCCTCCCCAGTCCAAAGACATGTACTGTAGGCTGGTTGGCATTTCCAAATTGTCTGTAGTGTGTGCGTGATTGTTCCCTGCGATGGGTTGGCACCCTGTCCAGGGTGCCCCCTGCCTTGTGCCTCGAGTCCCCTGGGATAGGCTCCCTGCAACCCTGTGCAGGATAAGCGATACAGAAAATGGATGGATGGAAGTCTTTAATTCTCTACTGGGTTGATGCCATGCTTCCTTCAGATACCAAACATGTTCACTGTCCTTTTGCGTACACTGTATTTTGATTGGACAGTGTGTGATTATTCTACTTCTAGTTTCTCCTCCAAACACATTTTGGAAAAAAAAATTATAAAAAGAATGATAGAGTATAATATTTATTACGCCCACAAGTACATTTCTCATGCATCTTCTCAATCACCACTGATTACAAGTTATGGATGTGTGAAAATATCAACACAAATAGAAATTAAATCTAGGGGGCATCACTGACGCAAATGTCATTGATAGGGTGCATGAATCTACAGTCTGGGCTAGAAAGAAGTCAGATCCAGCCTCACTTCTGCATACCATTCTGTGTATTTTTCTTATGACCATATGTGGTGCAGTTGCGCTTTGTTTCACAAAAGTTCAAAATAATCCACCTTAAGACATTTGCTAACAGCACTAATCAGGTGTGGATGCCAGAATGAAATGTTATATTGATATCTTTTTTATATTTGAAAGTTGAGTATAGGCTTAACCTTGTTAACCTATTTATACCAGCCGCCTCTAATGACTGCAATGCCGTTCTCACTCTCAAGAGCTGGTCAAGATAGTTAAAGGTCACCAGGTTATTTTACATTTACATTTGCTTCATTTAGCATATGCCCTTATACAGAGCAACTTCCAGAAGTGCTTTGTAGCCTCCATCAAGAACATAACCTCATTCTAGTATAACTATAAGGTCCAGGTCTTAGAATACCATCAAGACAAAACACTGTTGGAGAGGAGTTGGTACAGAAAGAAAGTACACAAGTGGAGGGCCTTTTTAAATGAGTTGCTCATTTAACTGCTGTAGGTTATGCTATAGATCGTCTTTTAAATCTTGATCCATATGTCCATTAAAAACATTTTTAAAAAGTGCACGCACACACACACACACACACACACACACACACACACAAATGGCTCAGTAAGTATATTTTCTGTACATCGAAAATATGCAGATGTTTCTGAAATGTCAAATTCAAGAAGATCTTTCAGGAAAAGTGGATGACTGTGTTCAAGTTAAATGTCATTTAACTATATCAAAGTATATAATTGATATAACTGAATTCATCCACCTACACTAAAAAGGCAAAATGTAAATCTTTTTAAAATGCTTAGAAACTTGGTATCTTGCCAAGTGTCAAAAGCAAGTAGAAAAGCTCATCCCAAATATGGATGTTCTTCTTAAACCCTTCATGACCTTAGTATGATAAGTTTCTATCTGGGTTAAGAATGAATGAGAGATAGAACCATATAATACTAAGGTCACAATATGCAGGGATGCACCAAGCATAACTCTTAAATATTCGCACACACATTCACACTCTTCCTCTCACAGTTAACAAGCAGCACCGACACATAATGTCATTTTAGGAGTTTAACTTCAGATTTGTTTTCTAGTGAGAGTGTGACAGGCGGCCTCTCCCTGCATAGAATGCTGCTTTTTACAAGAAAAAGTTTTCTCTTCTGATTTCCATTCCCAAAAGTGGCCAACTATGACAAATGCAACAGTGATGGACGTCACCATGTCATAAGCACAACACCGGCGATTCCCAAACGCTGTGCACACCGCACACAAATTCAATACCCACTCATTCTAATGCTTGATGGCTGAATGACAGCTTTCAAGAGAGTTAGCGTCCTCCATCATCAATTAGGAGCAAACCTCATTGACACGCATAAAACCAAGCCATCCTGTGGTTGTGGCAATTGCAGCCATGACAGTTTATCATTATCCATGAAAACCACTGGGTTTTGCAAGCACTACACTTTTTCAATGGCCCTCCTCAACTGAAGAGTCACTCCATTTTTGTGTATCTATTAATTTGCACATGATTATTATTTTTCCCAGGGCCAAACACTCGTTTTAATTTAACTGTCTCAAACCCAAGCATTAATTGTGCTGTTACAATTTTTCTCCTATCCTTAAAATAGTGGACCTATTTTTAATAAAACTGTATTTTGAAAATATTTTGGTAAAAAAAAAAAAAAAAAAAAATATATATATATATATATATATATATATATATATATATATATATATATATATATATATATATATATATATATATATATCTACCCTTGGTGTATTAAAAAAAAAAAAAAAAAAAAAACATTCACCACTGTTTCTAAGGTTCTGTGTGTTTTGGGGGTAACGCTGAAAGAAAGGCTGTATTTGATTTGACTTCTAAAGCTTCAACTAGCTTTCACCAAAATTACGGACTATAACTTTAAAATGTTTCTGTGTGTTCAAATGTAAACACCGAAACAATAAACCATTTTTCTTCCATTTTCAAGGCATATAAATTTAAATATAAACCATCAAAAAAAACAAAAAAGGTTAATAAAATTTGCAATAAACATACATATACAGTCCCCTCCAAAACTACTGGAACAGCAAGTTCAATTCATCTGTCTGTGCTATACACCAAATACATTTGGGTTTGAGATCTAAAGATGGATATGAGAGGAGAGTTTAGGATTTCTGCTTTTATTTCCTGTTATTTAGATCTAGATGTGTTAAACACCATAAAACATAGAACCTTTTGTATCAGACCACCCAATTTTTAGGTGAGCAAAAGTATAGGGACAGATAAATCCTGAAGTAAATTAAAGTAAATAACACTTAATATTTGGTTGCATATCCCTTGCTTGAAATAACTGCATCAAGCCTGTGACTCACTGACATCACCAAACTGTTGGTTTCTTCATTTGTGGTGCTTTCCCAGGCTTTTACTGCAGCCTCTTTCAGTTGTTGTTTGTTTTGAGGGGTTTCTCCCTTCAGTCTCCTCTTCAGGAGGTGGAATGCTGCTCAGTTGGGTTAAGGTCTGGTGATTGACTTGGCCAGTTTAAAACCTTCCACTTTTTTCTCCTGATAAAGTCCTTTGTTGAGTTGGCAGTGTGTTTTGGATCATTGTCTTGCTGCATGATGAAGTTCCTCTCGATTAATTTGAACGCATTTCTCTGTGAATTGGCAGACAAAACGTTCTTGTACACTTCTGAATTCATTCTGCTGCTACCATCATGAGTTACATCATCAGTAAAGATTAGTGATCCTGTTTCAGAAGCAGCCATGCAAGCCCAAGCCATGACACTACCTCCACCATGTTTCACAGATGAGCTAGTATGTTTAGGATCATGAGCAGATCCTTTCTTCCTCCACATTTTATATACATATAAGTGTTTCCCAAGGCAGCTTATTTTAATTTGCCATGTAGTTTGCCTTATTTAGTTTGCCTTGTTTAAATAGAACTTTTTCAACAGCATGAAGTTGGTTAAAAGGTCTTATCCTGTAACACACTATGCGAAAATAGAAAGAAATTCCAGAAATTATTCAGTTTGCTTGTAGTGTAGCTAAGAACCGCTGCTTGGCTTGTTTAGGTTTACTTTGCTCAAACCTATTCATGTAGAGAACACACAGGAGCTTATTATTTATATAATGTGATTATTAAATATGACCAAAAACTTGTAAAATATTTCTGAAGTCAGTGATTTCTCTGATTGTATACCATAGAATTGCTTGTGTTAAATAGATAAATTAATCACTCAATCAACCAACCAACCCACCAATCAACCAATTATTCAACTAATTATGATGATGATGATGATGATGATGATGATGATGATGATGATGATTATTATTATTATTATTATTATTATTATTATTATTATTATTATTATTATTATTATTATTGTAGTTGGTATTCATTTAGATAGTTATGGAGTGCCTTTCTACCATTCCAGTTCGCTGTAATCACTGTGGAGTTTTTCTAATTCAGTTTTACTTCTTTATGCAGGTCATCTTATGTAGTCTACACTCCTTCCCTATTTCTTTCTTTTTTTTTTTTTAAATCATTTTTATTAAAATACCACTTTTGGGTCTGCAGTTTAATGAGCACATTGTTTTGTGTATTTTGTATTGTATGCCAGAACAGTGATATGTATACAGTAGAGACTTAGTTTGCAGATGGCTTTAATCAGGGTCACTAAATATAGACATTGGACCATTCCTGCAAATTGCTTTTGAAATTCTTATAACAGCATTCCATTCCTTTTCATTACAAGCCTCCTACAAAAGGCATTTTGCTATTATTACATTAACTCCATAAAAATATTAAGCTGTGACATAGCAAGCCTGTGAGTGAAACGGTGATTCAAAAGCCTGGATTTGTTTTTGGTTTCGAGTAATTAAATGTGTTTTGGAGCTGCAGCATTGCTGCTCATGACATCTTCAAGCGCAGGGTTACCTTCACTTATTCTTTTGAATGATTCATAAGCTGAAATTCAATATTATTGGACTGGAGTGAGAGGACTCAAAAAAGTTGCACTACAAAACACTGCATTCTTTCATCTCGTGAAGTTTTTGCGTGGAGCAAGGGTCAATTAAGAGTCCTCTGGCAATGGTGAGGATGAATAATGCACCACAGGTCTGAAAAACCTTGGAGAGTTGCTTTACTTGTGTAGATTATCGACTCCAGTACTAGTTTTTCCCCTCCTCTCCTCTCTCCTCAGGTGAAAAAGGACCCTTTGTCTGTGGTGTGTCTCTCACTGTGGATGCCTCAGTAGCCTGCAGGCAAAATGGGCCTAATTTGCACAGGTCTGTTCTGGGGCCAATTATTATAATACCAAATGTTCTGGAAACATGATTAAATAAATACATAAACAAACAAACAAACAAATAAATACATGGGGATCTTAACAAGTTCATCACACATTGTAATAAATGTCTCCCAAAACATGCTTTTTATTGTCAGTCTGGCAACTTTCAGTACTTTAATATCTTAACAGTGCCAAATATCAAATATGTCTTTGCTTCAAGGGAACTTAAAGGTCATAAGACTTTGTAAATCCCTGTATTTACTACTGCAACTGCTAGACAAAATGTGTCTTTTGTATGTTTTATGACAGATATACAGTAGATTTTATATTTTGGTAACAGTGATGTTATTACTCCTGATGCTGACATTTTGGGACATCATGTGATCTGGTTTTCATTCAATGCAGAGATTTTATAATGACCATTACTCGAGGACACAGTCCCATCGTTAGTCTCCTGTATGGAATTTTGCAGACAAAACCCTAGATCTTGCAGTATGAGGTGTGTGTAATGAAGTCCATCAAAGCTATGCATCTTAGTCTTCACTTCAATTCACAGATTAACAATATACAGGTCTGGTGATGCTTTACTGCAGACACAAGAGGAGTAAATATATAATAAAATAATAACGTGTTTTGGTGAAATACAAAATGAGTTTATGGCTCTGAAATATGGTGTGTAGGCTGGTTACCTTCATACACACAACACTAGATGTCAGTGTTCCTGCTGATGTGGGTTACTAGGGTTTGCTGTGTTTGTGGGTTTTTGGGGTGTCTGGGTCAAAAATATGATGATGTGAAAGGATAAGCTTCACTTTAAAGGTGGGTCTGACTCCGGCTAATTCACATATTCACATATGCACGCACGCACGCACGCACACACACACACACACACACACACACACACACACACCTGTGAATGTTGAAGCTTTGGAGGAGGTGAGAGAGCAGAACAGACTAAAGGACTAAAGCACTGCTGCATCGCTGTCTTTATGTAGAGATGATATAAGGGCTAAATCCTGCTGCACGACTCTCAGCAGGTATTCAAGTGGCATTCTGGGAAATGTAGAAAACCATTAACGAAAGTGAAAATGACCAACATGTTGATGAAACTAAAACCAAACTAAAAAAGTCAACACAGAATTTCATTCTAAAATAATTGAAGATCACATGTTAATGTTAAGATAAACAAGGGATTTTTCTTTTAATTTATTGTATGACTTCACATTATTATGACTTCACATTATGGATTATGTCGAGGTTAATCCAGAATTGCCGCTTTATTAGTTGTTACGCATAACTTCCCTGAGCCATACTACAGGCTTTTCGATTATTTTAGTCTCCAAAATGAAAAGCTAACTAGAAACTTACCATAACTGCTTGGAAAAAGGTGTTATGTTCTCTCAGCTTGCTAGATGTCAGATCCCTGACCAATTTATTAAACACTTACATACAGGGTCACGAAAAAGCCTTTGCTAACATATTAGCCTTTACTATACTGTATATAGCTACAAAGCTGAGCTAAAGATATAACAAGTTCTACAAGAAAGCTAATTAATGTTTTGTTCCAAACCAAGTGCCAATTATTCTAGCAACAGGCTTGCAAAAAGAACTTGAGTTAAAAAGACATTGGCATTATCTGTCTTGTCACTCCGCTTTCTCCTCATGAACATCATTGTGTAATTCACGGTTTGACTTAGATTACTGCTGAATTTCTCTGTCTACAAGACTGGGGGTCAAGGCACTGCTTCTCAAACTTTTGGCATCTAGGGATCCTTTAAGTTGAAAAACAAATTTCACGGACCCCCTCCAAAGCCCATCTGTCCTGAAATTTCAGTCGACAGAACACATTAGGTCCAAATGATTTGTATTTATTGTTTTTGAGATATTGAAGTTTAGATTAAACCTATTTTAGCACTGTAACAAAATCAGTGGCCATGCTTCATGGACCATTGGGGGTTCTATTATGTATTACCACTACTACTGTAAATAATAATAATAATAATAATAATAATAATAATAATAATAATAATAATAATAATAATAATAGATTATTATTATTATTATTATTATTATTATTATTATTATTATTATTATTGTTGTTGTTGTTGTTGTTGTTATTATTATTATTATTAGTAGTAGTAGTAGTAGCATAGTAGTAGTAGTAGTAGTAGCATTAGTATTAGTATTCTTATCCAGAGACAGAATGGCATCTGAATAATCCGCCCGCTCCCAAGACACTCCTCGTGACGTCAAGACGTCGTTACCCGGGAGCCAATAGAAATCGACGCAAACCCGGAAATTTCTAGACTAGAAAAAAGACCGCCTGGATTCAATTTGAAAAGGATACACACGCTGTCAGGTTAGTCAGTGTTTATTATATTACATAACCTTACAAGCGAATACGAAAGGATTGCACTTATTATGCTTTACGTTTATTCAAATAAGTTGTTTTTGGTTAAAAACCGTGCCATTTTCACTTTTCTACCTCGTGGTAGTAAACACAAGCAAATAATCGACGAACAGGGCTGTTTTGAATAAGTAACGCACATTAGGCAGGTGGTTTTATCTGTAGGAAAAAGGGCAAGAGATCGGCTGGATAGTGTACATATTCGGTGTAAATGCAACGTCCGGTGATTTCATTAAGTGTGGTAACGACATTCCTCAAAAAATAGCTAAATACAGACAGGTGACGAATTAAAGAAGCCTCCAGAATATCTTCACTGTGCCTTGGCATGAACTGTACAAGTCTCTGAAACTGTGCTGGAGTGATGAACATCCAGTAATGGCAACTCTTTTTCAGGGGAAAGTAGCTAATACGTGCTCAGAAGTTGCCAGATGACGTAAGAGACTAATATGCATATTTATTCATTCGTCATGATCGTTTGCATATCAAAAGGTGTTTGATGAATCAGAAAGATTTTCTGAAGACACTGTTGAATACTATAGAATACTGTTGCAATGCAAGTTTAGAGTTTGATCAGAATAGAAAATAATAACATTTCTTTTAGAAAGAAGTCATCTTTGGTCATGGCACCACAAACTAACTATTTATTTATTTATTAAATGGAGTCAAATCAACTCTTTATATGTTTACAAAATACTATAATTTCTATCAAGAACACAGATAAAAAGACTCATTGACCATGTTCACAGGCACGTCAAATTCCATTTAAGGTCTATATTCGGGTTGAAGCCATATTCGAATATACGAAGTTTATGTGTACAGGCATCAGAATATTCCTGTATACATGGTTGTTGTAAGTATGCCTGTGTTGCCATTCCTAAATACCTTAATACCATCTGTTAGCACCCACAGTTCCTTGTGGACTGAGCATGCGCATATATCTCCTTTCAGTGGATTTTCTGAATAAGGTGCAACAAATTTCCGATTAAAACAGGCATATTCCTGATGTGGGAATCAGAATATTGCCTTAATCTGAATCGGGCAATCGGATTGCTGCGTTTACATGACTTGTGCATGTAATGACTTCAATGACTTCTAAATGTCGCAAAGAGGAGAGTTTAAAATGAAGAAGCGTGCAGTTGGGTCAAGCAATGGCAATCAGTGATCGGTTGTTGGGGAACAATGGTGGTTGGTGTTGTGATGTGAGCTGGAGAGCCATATCAAGTGCAGGACTGTCACTAATGTCTGCTCAAAAAGACGTTTTTTTTTTTTTGTTTGTTTTTTTTTTCTAATGTTGAAATAACATTGCTAAAAGGGTATTAAAAAGGTACAAAATCTATTCAGTATGTTGGCAAAACTGAAAGACCATAGCATTTTCTTAATGTTCATTCTCACTGAACAAGTGGATGGGGGTGGGGTCATCCTGGAAGAGACCACACCCATCAGGATAGAAATGTTTCATCATAGTCAGAAGAATTTTGTACTTATTTGTAGTAAAACTTCCCTCTAAGAGGACAAATGGATCCAAACCATGACAGCAAAATGCCTCCACAGCATTAAAACCCCCCACTGATTTTTCTTTAAAAAATGGTCACCTCTCTGTATATGTAAGGAGTGTTTACCCCTTCATTAAGCCTCTGATTTCACCAGGCTTTTTAGAGGTGAAAGTAGTGACAGCTCTGTCTTTTGTCTGCTAAAACATACCCACCATAATAGTTCAAATCAAATGATACCTGCATGTTCATATTTTATGGATGGGCTGTGTTATGCACAGGCTTTTGTTCTTAAGGATTTGAGGCCCAGATGGAAGAGAATATATTGCTAGTTGTCCTATTTCAAAGAGACCCCATTCCTGGGCAAAGAAAACATGATGAAATCTTATAAACTGCACTTACATACAGATAGGTAATACATAATAACAGTAATAGAGAGTAAATTGTGTGATGTACAGGCATCGAGTGTATTCCTGCCTCATGTCCTGTGTTCCCGAGACAGGCTCCCGAGACCACGACCCCGGCCAGGGTGAAGCAGTTACTGAAGATGAAAGAATAAATAAGTAGTAAATTGTTGCTGATCGACTCAGATGTAACTAACTGTGGCACATAGACTCTTTCCTATCACTGCCTCAGGAAACATTATGTTTTGTATTCGGTATTTATTTGCAGTTTTTAATTACTCTACTTTACTGAAGTAAAGTAAATAAATATAACTGGTGGCAGCATGGGGATGTTTTTGCTGCT
Organism: Cranoglanis bouderius; assembly: GCA_023630585.1. Lineage (NCBI taxonomy): Eukaryota > Metazoa > Chordata > Actinopteri > Siluriformes > Cranoglanididae > Cranoglanis > Cranoglanis bouderius. The sequence goes on from CM042538.1 coordinate 24,228,400, forward strand.
TGGTCCATCTGCTCATTATTAAATTGTGAGATTTGTTTACATAAATGGAGGGCTTTGTGGTTTCTGGGTAACATGAGAAGCTGCTTTATTTGCCTTATTAATTTCACGAGAGAAAAAAAAAAAGAGAGGTTTGCGAGGGAAGGCCTGTTTTCTTGCTGTTATAATGTGAGTGATAACAGGAACTACTTTGTTTCATGGATGTTCCAAAACATTAAGCGTAACTATAACTAGATTAAAAGTATGTCATCTTTTAATCAATAAAAATCTAGGCCTAATCATTGGAAAGTACTGCTGTATAAGAGGAATAAAACGCTTTGGGATTGTTGTGAAATTGATTGTTTTCCTGCAACAGCACACGTCATTGTGTTTTATTCCTCACTTATAATATAGCCTACATCTTTTATTTCTCTATTCTCATATGTGATCACTTTGTGAGACTTTTTTTTAAAGCTGTCTGCTTCATTTGCTAATTAGTTTGTAGCCTACACCGGTCACTAGATTCATAATTGATTGCTTTTTGGTAAGCTGCTGTTAGTTTTCTTATTGGCAAGATAAATAAAATATAATTAATTGGCAATATTGGCCTATTTCTCAAGGTGTTTAGAATTACGCGCCTCTACTTTTTATTAAATTCCAAAACAAATGATAATCGTCTGCCAGGGAATCTCGCAGATTCTCTGCATATTAGACACTGCTGATATCTGATTACATCAACCAGCCTTAATTGGTGTGTATTGCTTATTTCAAGCATTTATTTATAGAAGGAAGCACAATTACTTACTAAGAGAATATGGTTTCAAGCTTGAATTGAGGAATAAAGTTTACAAACGGGCTTAATAATCATATCTTGTTTTTGCCATGCAATTTAAGAGGTCAAGCAGGGAAAGCACATAAATCCTAATTACAGCATCAGAAAGTCATTTGGAACTTGAGCCAGTTGAGTGTACGCTTGTTTACTCTTTGAATGCTTTTGATTTGCTTACTATGCACCGTTTTCCCCCCTGCCTTCGTCAGTTGGCCTTTAATTGGCTTCACTTGGCCGAAAATGCTGCTATATCCCCTTAAAAATTGGATGATCGTGCAAGAGAAGTGATGCAATTTAGAGTAAAACATCTTGGCTTTGCTTATTGTAGATATAACCAGGGCTACATGGTGTACTTATCACTTCTGACTTTTTAACTCGCTTATTTGTGCTGTTTGGCTGCCAGACGCGCGCTGAGCTGAGGCTAGTTGACTGACACTGCTTATGCAAGCACGGCCGCACTAAAGTGGACAAACAGCACATTGTTATGGCACCTTTATAATCCACCTTTGCTAGCAGTCAAGCTACTGGTCCGAGGTGTTAATGAGTGCTCTGCTGGCAGCCATCGCACGCGGCTCTTAGGAGAAGAGAGTGAGCCTCCCCCTGCTTTGGTTTGCGCTGATGGAGGTGGCTTGTTTACCATGTTAGAGAGCGGCTGACGCCAGCTTCCCCGGGGACAGCACAAGGGTTAATTGCTGTTAAAGTGGTGGTGTTGTCCCTCTCTCCTGCCCTGATGCTCCATTAGAGCTGACACTAATGAGGCAGTGCAGGGAGGACACCCTAGAGCTGGGGGACCAGGAAAGAGAGAGAGAGAGAGAGAGAGAGAGATGGAGGAACTGTGTTTGGCAGAGAGCGGGCTAGGTCATAGATCAAGAATGTGCCGTAGTGATGGGGAGTGTGTGTCGGATGTGTGTAACTGCTTTCCTTTAATTGGAGGTTCAGACAGGGCTGATGGCCTACATATGGTTTATCATGAGTTCAATCAGGCACTTTCGTTGGTAATATTTTTAGCGTACATAGGATTGGGGTGGGCGATATGACAGAAACATCATATGATATTTAATGACATTTCTACAATATATGTACAGTCCCCTTCAATAGTATTGAAACCACAAGGGTAATTCTTTTGTTTTTACTATACACCGAAGACACTTGGGTTTGAGATCGATAGATGAATTTGAGACGATGGATCACAGTTTCAGCTTTCATTTCCTGATATTTACATCTAGATGTGTTAAACAACTTAGAACATGACACCTTTGGTGATTCTGATGATTGACTTGACCAGTCTAAAGCCTTCCACTTTTTTCCTTCAATGAAGTCCTTTGTTGAGTTGACGGTGTGTTTGGGGTCATTGTCTTTCTGCTTGATGAAGTTTCTCCCAATTAGATTGGATGCATTTCTCTGTAAATTGGCAGACAAAATGTTTCTGTAGACTTCTGAGTTCATTCTGCTGCTACCATCATGAGTTACAGTACTTCATCAATAAAGATTAGTGAGCCTGTTCCAGAAGCAGCCATGCTAGCCCAAGCCATGACACTACCTCCACCATGCTTGAATGATGAGCTTGTATGTTTTGGATCATGAGCAGATCCTTTCTTTCTCCACACTTTTCCATCACTTTGGTACAGGTTAATCTTGGTTCCAGAACTTTTGTGGCTCAACTCTGTATTTCTTTGTGAATTCCAATCTGGCTTTCTGATTCTTACTGCTGAGGAGTGGTTTGCATCTTGTGGTATGGCCTCTATATTTCTGCTCTCAAAGTCTTATTTGAACGGTGAATTGTAATGCTTTCACCCCTGCCCTGTGGAGGTTGTTGGTGGTGTCACTAACTGTTGTTTTTAGGTTTTTCCTTGTCTGACCATGTCTGGTTGTTAGTACACCAGTGGTTTCTTTCTTTTTCAGGACATTCCAGATTGTTGTATTGGCTATGTCCAATGATTGTGCAATGCCTCTTATAGATTTTCTCTCTTTGTTCAGCTTCAAAATGGCTTGCTTTTCTCCTATAGACAGCTCTTTGGTCTTCATGTTGGTTTACAACAAATGCAGTTTCACAGGCAAAACCCAGGCCTCAAACCAAAAGTAGACATTCAGAGCTATTAATTGTTTAAACAATCAATCTAACAGGACACACCTGGGCAGCAAGAAACACCTATCAGTCACATGTTCCAGTAATTTTGATCACTTGAAAAAATGGGTGGGTTTAAATCTTAGAACATGGCAAAAAAAAAAAAATTAACTCACCATTTTTTCAAGTGATCAAAATTATTGGAACACGTGACTGACAGGTGTAAATATCAAGAAATGAAAGCTGAAAGTCTGATCTGTTGTCTCATATTTATCTTTTGATCTCAAATCCAAATGGTGTCATTTTTTCTTACCACCTTGAAGCTAATTCTTTTCCATTAACAGCACATCCCAAAGTGTTTTATTCTACTTGTACCACAGCAAGTTGACAATGACCTTTTTTTTATGTACTTTTTATCCAATTACAGTTACATGTTCTGTCACCTGCTTCTCTTTTTCTGTCTCTTGAAGTTAAATAGACAAAAAAAATGCAACTTTATCATGTTACGTGTAGTTACCTGTAGTACCTGAATTATAGCCAGCATTATTGTTCTAGAAAACAAATCAATGCTAATCAGAGTGCTGTGGTATAAGTAGTAATAACAACGACAGGCTTAGTCAAATTAAGAAGTGGTGAGAACATTAGATATTACTCAGGACATTGATCAACCATAATAGATCATCTAATATCCTCATGGTGTCTGTTTCATATTTCTCTCTTTACATGATCTCTCTATACATGAATGTTTTGTCATGATAAGTGTGATTAGTAACAAATGTTATTTCAGAGTAAAGGAAACCCCCGTGCTCTGCAGACGGCACCCTCAGCTGGACAGTCATGAGTTTTTCTCCGAGCCCGTACGTTCCTGTCGGCGTGCGCGGCATTCAAGAGCAGCGGGAACGTTGGGACAGGAAGAGGAAGCGGACAGGACGAGAGCTGGTCCAGAGCGAACAGAGATACTGCGAAAAGCTGGACCTTATCACCACAGTGAGGCTTTGAGTGCTTCTGTACCTCATTATAGCAATCCCACAAAAGAGATTTGGTCTAAAATTTGCTTTTTAAGAATTTAGTGATTGTCTGCTGCAATGTAAAAGTTACACTCATCTCTGCCTGAAAGTAGTACTCCTAAAGTTTCTATTTTACTCTTGAGTGATTCTCGACACCATCACACACAATTTTCCTTCTGTGGTTTCTAACTCACCGACGGCCTTGAGCACATTCAATTTGCACAGCTCATTTTATTCCTAAATGACCTGAGAGCACTACAGCTGTTTCTGTACTTGTCGTTGTTTCTGCACGCGTCAAAACCATTAATATTTGAACCTGGCGAGTGAACACGCTGTACCGCATTATTCCTCTTGTTTTGCAACGTGTTTTGTTAGGTAAGTGGCTGATTATTAAACCCCACGCACATTTTTATGAGAATCTATATATTCTCCTTCAGGTTTTCCTCTGCCCTTGGGTCGTGTTGAATTAGTTATGCGCCTAACCTTTTAAAAATAATTGAGGTGCCATTGATGCGAAATGCTTTCCTGTGTGTCTCAAGGGTGTACTGGGTGTAAGGTGACACTCACAAGATGAAGAGTTATGAACGAGTGGCGTCGGAACGATTTAATTTTCTCCGCCTTCTCCTCTCTCCGTCTCTTCTCTAGTACTTTGTGGAGATTCTGAAGGCCAAAGGAACCCTGAGGCAGGACATTAGAGAGAGCATCTTCAGTTCAATTAAATCAATTCATTTAGTAAACCAGTAAGTATCCTTTCAATAATTAACTGCATATTGTGTGTGTGTGTGTGTGTGTGTGTGTGTGTGTGTGTGTGTGTGTGTGTGTGTGAGAGAGAGAGAGAGAGAGAGAGAGAACAGGCAGAGTGAGAGAGACATTGAGTGCGAGACAGATGGCGGGAGACAGGCAGTTGAAGGGAGAGAGACGGTCAGAAAGAGAAATAGACAGGGAGAGAGTGAAAGAAAGAATGAGACGGAGATGGACGGACAGAGAGAGACAGACAAGCAGATGGAGGGAGAGGGATAGAGCAAGAGAGACAAATTGAGCGAGTGAGACAGCAAAAGAGGGGATAGAGTGAGACAGACAGAGAGAGAGAAAGCCAGAAAGAGAGAGAGACCGAACATGAGACACTTAGAGAGAGAGAGAGAGAGAGAGAGAGAGAACAGGCAGAGTGAGAGAGACATTGAGTGCGAGACAGATGGCGGGAGACAGGCAGTTGAAGGGAGAGAGACGGACAGAAAGAGAAATAGACAGGGAGAGAGTGAGAGAAAGAATGAGACGGAGATGGACGGACAGAGAGAGACAGACAAGCAGATGGAGGGAGAGGGATAGAGCAAGAGAGACAAATTGAGCGAGTGAGACAGCAAAAGAGGGGATAGAGTGAGACAGACAGAGAGAGAGAGAAAGCCAGAAAGAGAGAGAGACCGAACACAAGACACTTATAGAGAGAGAGAGAGAGACAGAGAAACAGATGGAGTGAGAGAGACCGGAAGAGAGAAATGGGTTGAGAGCGAGAGAGAGAGAGAGATGGAGGGAGTGAGATGGTCGGAAAGAGAAATAGACAGACCGGGAGGGAGAGAAAGAAACAGAGGTGTACAAAGAGACAGAGATAGATGGAGGGAGATAGTGCAAGAGAGACAAATTGAGAGAGTGAGACGGCAAAAGAGGGGATAGAGAGAGATGGATCGAGATAGGGAACACAAGACAATGAGAGTGTGAGACAGAGAGAGAGAGAGAGCAAGAGACAGACCAAGAGAAATAGAGCATGCCACAGAGCGAGAGACAGACTGAGAGAGAGCGAGAGAGCAAGAGAAAGACAAAGCAAGAGACAGAGAGCGAGAGACATACAGATAGTGAAAGACACAGTGAGAGACAGACAGCGTGAGATGGTGCTTAAAGAGAATGAGAAGGTTGTGAGTATTAATTGAGGTCTGACAGTGAAATGAAGTTTGAAAACTCGGAGTCTTATCTCTGTATTGTGTAAAGTCGGATCAGGAATCAATGAAGCTCCTGTGTTTAGGCTTACAGCTGCACTTTCTCCTAACTGCACTCCTCTGCTCTAACACTCTCACTATCTCACTCTATCACTCCCATTCTTCTTCATAATGACTGGCACTTATGTCCTCCAAGCAGCACACATTGATTACAGCATGTTTTAATAAATGCTGATGTTTTGAATAGAAGCACATGCATTTTTCAGGGACATTCCAACTCTCTTTACCAGCCTGTTTTTTTTATATATATATATATATTTTTTTATTTTAACCCTCCTGTAGCAGCTTGAGCTTCAGAAAGCAGCTTGTTTGCTACGAGGCCTGCTGTTTTTAATGGGGGCCGGAGCTCTCAGTACTCATTTATGAAGTCTAGTTGTGACTTGTGCGCGGGCCTTTCGGATTCTCTGCTTGAGGGAACCTCGCTTCATGACAGCCGGCCCAAATGAAAAGCCAGGCCAGGGAGAAATGAAAGGATGAAGATGAAATAACACAACGGGCGGAAGAAGAAAAGCTAGCTTGAAGTCCAGTCTGAGCATTGATCTTCCAGGGTGGGTAGAACAAACTACCAAATTAACTAAACAAGTGTCAAGAAGTCGCTCTCGTGAGCGCTGGATTTCTCTGTATGGACTAAGGAGCTCTTGTGAAGAACTGTGAATTGTTTTGATGTGGTGCAGGTTTAGTGCACATGAAAGCAGTGCACAGGCAGCCAAATCCCTCTCTCAATGTTCAGTAACAACAGAGAAGGAATGCCTCCAGTTTGATTTGATTATCTTTAGGGCTACAAAAAAAAAAGTACTCCTACCTGAAGCTGGACTGGCATTTGCAATATTTAAGGACATGATCAGTACAGAAGCATGTCTGATAGGATCTTCTGGGTTCTAACATGATTGGATGGTGTTGGGCTCCACTCTGACCGTGCACACATTTAGCCTTTCAGACAACCGGCAAGACGAAACCGTGACAGCAGTGAAAGGGGCTCATCCTCTGGCGTGTTGATTGAGAATCATATTTGCGGTGTGAATAATGAATCACTATGAGTCCCTGAGGCTCCCATCATTGCCAGACTGACGGGCTGCGGCGGCTGAATGAAGATGGAGGGCTGAGTTACAGAGGCTGATGTATTGGATAAATTGGTACTCAGTTACCATATATCATCATTAGAATCGGTTATTGAATGTCTGCGTGAGCCGTAATGCCAGCCTCTCAATTTACATCCCTGAACAGACAGTAGGGGTTGACTAATCTGCACTTATCAGGTCGCGTGTTTAGGTGTGCATTAACATTTTGATGTAGGAAATCCATGCCTTTTCATAAATTGCAGCAAAAATTGAAGTATGGCTTTAATTTGATTTTTATACTGAAGTCACACCACACATATTGTACATGGCACCGATTTTCTCTTTGAATATCATGAATGTGATCTTCATTTCAACCACCCAAGGTTTAGGAATCTTCCAGTTAAACACCTAAGGCTTGGTGATTATATAGAGAGTTAGTTTAGGTCTGCCGGGGTATGATTAAACTCAATCTTGGAAAAGATGGTGAGTCTTGAAGGAACAAATTAAGTCAACGCATGGAGTCCACTTTAATGTAATGACTTGTTATTAGCAGTAATCATGTCTGCTTGTCATTCGAAACCCTGACATGTCAGCTAAAGAGACAGCTTGTTGTAACAAATACAAAAATAAACTCTCCGTAGCTGAGGATAAAAGTGCTTTAGTGGAAATATCCTTAGACTCAGACACTTTTCGTGGCTCACAGAGTGGCTGATATGTTTTGTACACTTGTCTGGCTAGAAGCTTCAGAATCTTAAGGCTGGAGTCTGATTGGCTCCCTGCACTTCTGTACACTGGTTTCCAGGAAAATAATCTTTTAAACACAACAAGCAACAAAGGTGTCAACATCTGGGTTTAGCCATAGCATTTAGGAGTCCTTTTTAGAGCCCTTGCTACATAGCAGTGGGAGATTCCTGAAAACAGGCTTTTCTGCCTTTTTAAAAAAAATTTTTTATAAAGCTAAAGTAGCGCACAGACTTATAGTATTCACCCACATACGCTACCATTTTTAGCAATGTTGGCAGTTCACAGCATCTCATTTGTAAAAGTTATTAGTATAATTTTTGTTTGAAGCTGTTAGTTGTGCATGTTTGTTGATGGCCCCTTGGAAAAGCTCTGTGGTAGGTCATCTGTCAGTTAAACTCTCTTCCTGTGAAAGTTGCCAGGTCTAGGCCATGTTTAGTAGCGGGAAAGTACCACACATATATACATATTGTACTTGAGATTATGACATTATGTTTTCAAGGTTTTGAACTTGTTCATGCACTCCTGATGCTCCTCAGTTGGTGAAGCTTTAATAAATTATTGCTTTATTATCTATTAATTAACACTACTAATTGCTGAATTTATAAGCACAATATTTTTCTTAATAGTTAAATCGCAATTAACTATTATTCAGCCAAGTTACTGACAAAATCATTTTAGCATAATTTATCATTTTTAAATCAATAAAGATGGTTTTCTCCTTAAAATATCAAACAGTTAGACATTATAATGGGGAGCTTGTGACTTGATGTACTTTAGAGTCAGTATTCAGTGTTGGCCAGTTAGCTAACGTTCATGAAGCTCACCAGTACACGAGTGTTTAATCACACTGTCACATTGTAAAATATTAACTGTGTATAAATGAGCAAACAATAACTAACTTATAATACTGATGGACTGATGCTGTTGTTTATAAAGATTATATTTATTTCTAAGTTTATTAAATTGATTATACTGTCCAATTATATAGAAAATATACTATATATACATATGTAGTATATACTATGTGTGTATGTATGTTTGTATATAATGTTAACTGAAGGAACTGCAGAAGCACTGAACCTGAAAGTCACGCAGTTAAAGTGCTCTGTCATTATTTTTGACTTAATATTTCATTATTTTGACTTAACTCATTATTTCAAGATATTATGTCATGATTTCTCATTATTTCAACTCAATATTTAACACCCCAAATCTATTAATAAGATTTATTGAATATTAACTTGAATATTATATAACATCATAACTTGTTATTTCAAGATATTGCATCAAAACAATGAGGTATTAAGTTGGAATAAGGAAATTGCACTTAAACTTTTTTTTTTTTTCACAACTTGCGGTTCAGGGTTCTCATAAAGAATTAATGTAAATAGTAAACTTTATTAATAAAAATTTAAAGGCCTTGATAAAAAGCAGAGGTATCATAACAAATCATAGTTCATGTTATAATAGTTTCTCCAATAAGGAGATCCCAGCCTGCACATAAACTCACTTTAAGCTGCTTGCAAGTGTTGGGATTGCACCGAGACAAAACCGCACTTGAATAGTAAGTATGTAAAACAGATTCAACAACTGTAAATGTAAATGTGGTGCACAAACATCTAATAATAGCTCTTATATAGGACATTGCTTGTCGCTGTGGGTAGTGAAGAAAGGTGTTGTTCAGGCTGAGTGATGCTCTGTGTATGGATCATGGTTCTAAATTGTGGTTTATTTTCTTTTGTTTGTGTTTTCTTGTGTGTTAACTACTCAGTGATGATAATTAATATGCATCTGTCCCAGATCTCCACGAATGAAGCCATTGTTTAGTCAAATCTGTGCCCACCCCAGATGTCACAACTGCTATGAATTAATGTGGATGAAGGCGACGCAGAAGGAATGCTAATGTTATCTTTGGCGTCTTCCTGTTGGCCAAAAAATTTAATTGCCCTCAAAAAAAAAAAAAAAAAAAAAAAAAAACCATAAAAATGTAATTCGTACTATCATATTTATTACAATAGCCTCTGGCTGTGAGAGGAGGGAAATGGGAAGCTCAGCTTTTTCCCCAGCCTTTGCCCTCGTTACAACTCTCTTGGCCGCTCCAGCATCTACTGATTACGAACAGAGGCTACCTTTGACTTGCAACTTCATTAAAATCTATTTAAATCAACTTCAACTGCAAAACGTGTTCCTTCTTCCTGTATGTAAGGAGGTAAAGTTTCAGGGAACATCATTAGAGAGAGAGAGAGAGAGAGAGAGAGTGTGTGCGCTACCTTTCTGTAAGTTTGGATAATAAGCTCCCTCACAAGCGTCAGCGCCCTCTTCCTCACATCCTTGAATTCCGTCTGCGTCGCTGTAATGTGCGTGGCAGCCGAAGCGCCTGTGTGCGTGCTTCACTTGGGTGTGTTTTGTTCCAAGTTTTGTGCTGTTGAAAATGCCACAGTGATGCCCTTAGGCCCAAACCCTACTGCATTGGTCTTGAACCACTGTCACAGCCAACTGTCAGGCTTTAGTCGATGCCACACAAACACTTTAATTTGCAAACAGCTCTACCTATGAACTTTGCACAACCCCACTCATTATTTTTCCACTTACAAATGCCTCAATTTTCAAAATAACAGAAGCTCCTGCTCAGGAGAAGCTGCCAGGTGAGGCTGTATTTATTTACCAACAGCATCAATGCACCATGTGTTAAATGGTGCAAATACTTCTCATACGTCTAGCATATGTTTTCAGAGTTAATTAGTGATCTGTTTATGTGCAGATCCTTTAGTCGCTTAAAAAAATGAAGTTAATCAAGTCAACAAAATGGATTTCATACTGACATATTTTCCACGTCCTCCCAAACACTGATGCTTATCTACAAAGCCAAAGACAAACCCCCCACCTACCTAACTGCTCTGTACCAAGTTCCCTCGACTCATCCCTCAGGACGCAAGGAAGACATGCTTCAAGACTTCTCTGTACTAAACTATCCCTTGATGTATGAGATGCTCAATAACTGGCTGTTTTCAAATAAAAACCCACCTCTTTACTAAACACTTACACCGATCAGCCATAACATTAAAACCACCTGCCTAATATTGTGTAGGTCCCTGTTGTGGCGCCAAAACAGCTCTGACCCCTTGAGGCATGGACTCCACAAGACCTCTGAAGGTGTTCTGTGGTATCTGGCACTCAATCGGATTGAGATCTGGGGAATTTGGAGGCCAAGTCAACACCCTGAACTCTGTCATGTTCGTCAAACCATTCCTGAACAATTTTTGCAGTGTGGCAGGGCGCATTTTCCTGCTGAAAGAGAATTGTACCAGATGGGCTAGCCTTTGCTCCCCCACCCACATCAGTGAGCCTTGGGTGCCCATGACCCTGTCGCCGGTTCAGCAGTTGTCCTTCCTTGGACCACTTTCGGCCTGTACTAACAGCTGCATACTGGGAACACTCCACAAGACCTGCCGTTTTGGAGATGCTCTGATCCAGTCGTCTAGCCATCACAATTTGCCAAAGTTGATCAGATGCTTACACTTGCTCATGTTTCCTACTTCCAACACTGACTATTCACAAGCAATTTAAAAAAACACCTTCCCAATTAAAAAAAAAAACAAAACACCTTTGACAATAAGTTTTCTTATTGTACTAACTCTCTTACCACACCTCTTTAAAAGGGTTTTTACCGTAATAGCAGTAGACTCTGGCTTAGATCTTGGCCTATTTGTGTGGTGGTTTGGGAAAACATTGGAAGTCGCTGTGGCTGATAATTTTTGGTCAAAAAATCGAGTTTTTCTCCCTGTAACATGCTTTGACATCTCTGCTCTAAGAAACCATAAATGTATTTCACCAAAATGACATGCAGTGGTTTTCACTTACTTGTTATTTACATATGTTGCCAAGGCTGTCTTCCTGCAGAGATCATGTTTTGTAAGGAGCCAGTTTAACAAACATCACCATCAGTCTGCCTAAAGATGTCTAAAACCTTGCTGGTTAAGTGTGATTTTCTCACACAGTGAGTGTCATGCTTTGATCAAGTTTCTGGATAGCCACATGCTGTAGTGAAACGTACAGTCTGTAATCAGATACTGGCTGTAAAAAATGTCCGCCATGCTGCTGTGCCGCAGTCAGAATCTAAAATTTAAATGCAATTTTCACCCTTTTCACTTTAAAATGCTATACTATACTATATAGAGAAATGTAAAAGAGAAACATATTTCAGTTCAGGAAAGTCTGTAGTTTTTCAGAACTGTATGTAGTAGAAAATGGTTCAATTTAACCCTGTGAAGGGGTTTACCAGTCCACCAGACATTTGTAGCAAAGTGAGGTAGTTTTTTGATTAACGACTATAATGCAGTTCGCTCTGGATAAAGACTTCTCCTAAATGCTGTAAAAAGATGTTTTGTGTTCAAACCAGGGCGCTGCTTGGCCATCTGGAGGACGGCGACTTTGGTCTCGGATTTGACCAGTTTTGCCCTCACCTGCATTTCTACACTACCTACGTCGACAACATCCAAACAGCAAAGAAGATCCTTGCAGTAAGTTCAGCCAAACCTGTGTTGTTCTTTTTAACAAAATCTTGGGTTCCTAAATGAGCTGTATACAATTTACAAAGCTGAATTCTGTCCATTATAGTTTCATCTTCAACGTGATTTGGTTTTGTCTTTGAAAGGAGGTCATCTATCGTGTAACTCCGTGGTCATGCCTGTCTATATACATTCATAAATATGTATTTGTTATAGATCTATGGTAATATGTGAGATTGACAGTATATCATTCTTCAGCTCTAATTAGTCTGAACTTATTAAAGCTTTGGATCGTAGCTCATCAATGACAATTTTCTTTTTCTCCCATTGTGCAAAAGAAAAGAGAAATCACTGTTGGGTCAGTAATTCAAAGATCGCCACTCAAAATGATTGACGTTCGGAGCGATTAAAAAAAAAAAACATAACGTCACCACCTACCTGATTAAGGCTGGTGGATGACACCCTGTGCAAACAGATCTCTCTCAGGCAAAGCCCAGTGGTACCATTAAGTCCAACACTCCCGTCTCATTAGGCCTGACTTAAGTGGGCAGACTCCGTCAATTGGCCCCCCCCCAAAAAAGTGCAATAGGGAATCTTCTTCTCTCTCTCTCTCTCTCTCTCTCTCTCTCTCTCTCTCTGCTAATTAGCTCCTCCTTCAGTATGGCACCTGTACCCCCGTGTATGGATGACTGATTCCTTGTTAAGCCAAATCAGGTAGCAGTTAAAGAATTATCACCACACTATTCTAATGCTAGCGATAACTACCAGACAGGCGCCTTTTCCAAACTGGACAGAATCAAATTAAAGTGTGATTCTCGAACATGTCTTAGGAAGAGAAATGTTCCGAATGTTTTCCTCACCTATCAGCCCGGAGCTGAGGCATCACTAACATCTGCTCTTATTTATCCGTGAGAAGCCTGGGGCTTTGCAGATATTAATGTCTTAATTAAGAGGAGGGATATGTCCGTGCCAAATTGACTGATTCCCATCGATTCGGGACCGAGCTGTGTGAGTTAGCATCGATTCCCCCACCAGGCCTACATGGCAGTAATTGCAGGAACACAGAGCAGCATGTTTGCCCTGACGCGTGACTCACACACCGGCAATCTGTCCCTCCAGATCACCACTGTGTCATTGACATGGGGTGAGCTAATAAAGGCTCTCTTACTTATACAAGGGGCAGAATTTATTTATGTTTAATGCAAGGGATTATAATTAGCTTATTAGATCTTGGTGTATATTTGATTAGTTGTTAGTTTGTTTAAGTGGCTTAATCAGCCTTTTCAGCAAATTCTCTCTAAGAGATAAAGATTCAAATCTATTTTCCACACCTTTTTTTCTTTTAGTACAGAAGGATCCAATTTAGTCCTTAGTGAAATTAAGTGCTGACAAAACCAGCAGCCTTTATCTGTAACCAGATTTGCTCTGTGTTAGTCAAAATCCTGATATATTTAAATTTAAAATTCCTTTAATTTTCTAATAAGTCTTTTTCTGCAGTTGAAAGCAGCATGTCCTTTAATTGATTAAAAATAAATCTTATGAATTTTGGTAAATATATACTTTTTTTTCTTCTTTTTTTTTTTTTTAATTTCATGCTTTGAAATCAGCCAAAATAATAATACTTACCATTGTTGCAGTCATCTCATAACTCTATAAAACCACACATTTGTGTAGCAGCCTGGAAAAATCCCTCGGATGTTGCTGTGGCTGGGTTTTGTTTTTTTGTTTTTTGTTTTTTTGGTCGAAAACGGCCAAAGAAGATGAAAATCAAGTTCTCAATCAAAATCAAAATTCTGCCTATAACATATTATGAGACATCAGCTTTAAGAATCCATAATTCACATAGTTCGCATATTTACTTTTTTAATATTGCCTAGGCTATCTTCCTTCAGAGACCACACTGAGTAAGGAGCTAGTTTAACTAACATGGTGGTGAAAACAGTCCTTGCAATCTCAGCGTGATTTCATCACACAGCGAATGTCATGCATTGATCAAGCTGTTGAATAGCTATGTGCTGTAAAGGAAAAGACATGAGCCTAATCAGGCCAGTTTGTAATCAGATACCACTGTCAAAATGGCCATGATGTTCCAGCAGCGTAGTAGGAATGAAATCTTTAAATGTAATCTTCTCCCTTTTCAGTTTTTTGCCAGACTTTAAAATGCCATAATTTGTACATGATGTACTGTTCATGCAAAAGAGAAACGTATTGCAGTTCAGGAAAGCTTGTAGTTTTCAGAAATGTATACAGTGAGGTACAAAGGTCTGAGACCACACTGAAAATCTGGGATTGTTTGTTTTATATTTAATATTGGAAATAAACAGAAGGTTTTAGATTTTTTAAATATTTAAAACAAATAAAGTAAATGTTCAATATCTTGCATATTAAATATTCAAGACTCTGCGGTATTTCTAGGTCCCTATTTAAATGTAAGCAAATGCGTGATATTGACCATGTTAACCGCTTTGTACAAAAGGTCAGATTTTCCTCATGCCTCTTCATCTCTTCTACTGAAGCATGTGTTCAGATGACGTTCTGATGGATTTGATCTCAAATTGATAATAAGGTTTTGCACAAATTTGTAGAGTCCTTGCCAGTTCGAGTGCACACTGTCATTAAAGCAAAAATATTAATAAACAAAGAATCAACTTTTCACTCATGTTGTGGTCAGTAATATAATTTATAACAAAAGTGGTTGTATTAAATTAGAAAAGAATGCAAAACAGATGCATTTTCACTAGTGCTCTCAGACTTTTGGGTCCTCGCCATGTATAGTAGAAAATGTCAAAACTTGATGGTATGAAGGGTTATCCCAGGCCCCCCACACATATGAACATGAAAGCTACATGAACCTCTTCCACCACCCCGAATAAAAGATTTCTCTGTCTACATGACCATCGACATGCCTGTGATTTAGTGTCCCTCGGCTTCACAGAGGAAGACCCCAGCTGCCTCAGCCATAAAATCCAGTCAAGCAGGTGTGCATGGTCAACTCAGTGCTCATTACACCACACTAGACGTGTGTCACTGAGAATGAAGACTGATTCAGTAGGCTGTGTTTATTTTAGTCTGGTGTAGGACCAAAAGTCAGGGTTAAATCAAGCTCTGATGAGAAACGGAGGTTTAGTTTTCGGTGTATGGCTGGTGGTCTTTCCTGCTGATGTCCACCTCTGTATAGATGCATATTTAATGATCAGAGCATGCTTGACATAGCTGCATGGGATTCTAAGTGATGGTAAAGTTACAACAGAGAGATTAGATCTCTGTGGGGTGTGCTGTTGTAGGAAAATGGTCACTGACGGGGTGGTGTTACTGCTGTGGAATTATTGTGGCCATCCCAGAGTTGATTATATTTCAATAACTGTATGTCCTGTAATGTTTTATTCCTATTATAGCAATTTGTCAAAGCTAACAATTTTTTAAAAATGTATTAAAGAATGACAAGTTACTCCACAGGAACGTCCACAAGACAAATAAGCTCCTGTAATTACTACTACTGAAGGGAAAAAAAAAAAAAAACTTGTCATGTTCCTGAGAAAGGGGAAAGGGCAAAGTCCTCTGTCTTGACGAATTCCGCGTGTTTGAAAACTTACAGCTTTACCTCTGACTGTTATAAAGTGCTGACACTGGAGACTCCTTCCAAAAGCGTTACATAAATAAAAATGTCTCCGGGCAGAAAACTTCACCATATCATTGCACACATTTTTAAAATCTGTTCATGTCATCTTCAGTCCTGCTGTTATAGGAAATGAATCAACAGCTTCTGACCAGTCAGAATCGAAAATTCAACAGCGCTTGTTGTATAATGGAGTCCAATAGATATTACACATTGTGATTGCTTGAGAGCTGAATTCTGTTGAAGAAAATTTCTGTTTTCAATTTCTCTTAGGTACAGCTGAAGAAAAACAAAGCGTTCAGACGATTTAAGAAGCTTCAGGAGGCCAGACCCGAGTTCCACAAACTGAAACTTGAAGACCTGCTTCCTCTTCCCCTAGAGCGCATTCAGCAGTAAGTTTTACACACACACACACACACACACACACACACACACACACACACACAGAGACACACAGACAGACAGTTGAGGTCATAAGTTTACATACGCCTTATTTGTAGAATTAAAACTAAAATAAGAGGGATCATAAAAATTGCATTTTGTTTTTTTATTTAGCACTGCCCTGAATAAGCTATTTCACAGATGTGAAATAACAATTTACCCCAATCATCCTGTTCAAAAGTTTACACCCCCCTGGCTCTTAATGTATCGTGTTGCCTTTTTTGAGCACCTTTTGTAATGACCTGGAGGATTTTTCTGAAGAACAGTGGGCAGTTTAACTGCTCGGGACAAATAAGGGACTCATGAACAACTATCACAAAACATAAAAACAGTCGCTGATCATCCAGGTAACAACACACAGTATTAAGAATCAAGGGTATGTAAACTTTTGAACTGGTTCATTTGTATAAATCCACTAATTATTGGGTCTTGTTGACTATATGCAAACATCTCACGCATACATAAACATGTGTCCCTTCTGGTGAGAAATGCTTTAGTTCTGTGGAACATTTATTTTTTTTTTCCCCCAAGCTCTTGAAGTATTGACTAAGATTGGCTCAGAAAGTTTTGACTCATCAGATGTCAGAGTAACTCAGGCATTGAATTCCATATTACGTGCAAATGAAATGAATTGTTCGCCAGCACAGTGCATTTTAAACCATCTGCTTTTGCGGAGAGATTACGGCCGTTCGACAGCTCCTACAAGATGGCAACATGGATATGTAGTCATTTTCTGAAGTAAACGTAATGCATTTTGGTTATGCATCAGTGTCTCCTGACACTGGCCAGTCTGCTTCCTTTGATGTGACAAAAGTCTTCTCGTTGGCTGTCAAATCACTCAACGCTCTCTTTCCTACATCTGACTGCATCCGTACGGGAGAGGGGGGGAAAAAAAACAACATTTTTTTTGGGGGGGAATTTTGTTGGGACTCACTTGTAGCCGTGCAGAAAAGCTGTCACCACCAGGTTACGCTTTCCATGCTTGAGTTGTCCCTTTTTCTGTTCGGTTGCTTTGGCGGAGTTGCCGCAAACATGCGCCACGTACAGAGGCGCTTTTGATGACAGACATAATTATTGTTTGATGTCATGCTAACACCAGCCTCTAGTTTGTCCAAGAACTGTCAAAATCGCCTTTGTTAAGCAGCCAATTTTGTTGGATGTAATTTCATGCGGTCGTGGTCTCAGCTGTTAATTAGTGTAACAGGGTGCGAAATGGGCTGAAACATGCTTAAGAGCCAGTGAAAATGATGTGACATTGCTTTATCAAGCTGCTCAAGTCGATCTTAATTAGGCTTTCATGTCAGTCCGACTTTGTAAATATAGTTTCGAAACGTGAAAGAAGCAGACACGATGTCAGCGTTGCAATGGAGATAATTATACCTTTAAATTTCTTCCACTTGTGTAACAGTGTCTCTTTTCTGCCTTATATAATGCTATATGAGCACTTTTTCTATTCTGACACCTCCATCTGCTGTAGTGAAGTGCACCTATATACTGTAGAAAAATAGAAATTCTGCTCTCAACACTTAGAATTTTCAATGGCTTTTATTTGGTTTTGCATCAAACGACAGCAAAATTGGGCTACATTTTCTTGCATACAGTATAGTGAACTTAATCCCTTGCTAGTAAGATATCCTCTAATTTCCTGTCGAACTATGGCATCCTAGTTTAATAGTGCTACTTGATATCAGTCCCTGAATGCCGTTTTTGATGACACACGGATGCAGAATTCGGGAAATGGACGCTTAATGGTTTTCACTGGCTACTCAAGACAAACAAAAGGCAAAACTGTTACACACACTCTCTCTCTTCCTGTTTCCATTCACAGCCTGTTCTCTATTTTTCTATCCTCTCTTCATCTGCTTCCTTGTGACCATGACCCATAACACAGGCAAGACACACTCAGTGTTTGAAATGAAAAGGCTCGTAAAGATACTGAATTAGAGAATGAATGTACGTACGCCAGTGACCTGTGAAATTGTTAACCCTTCCCCTTCTTATTCTGTAGCATTGAGCAGGCCGCACCATCTCAGCTGCATCACTTTTGCATGAACAGATGTGAAAAAATAGCAGGTGACACTATTTCCTAATGGAGTTCAAAACCATTATGTCGCAGCTTAGATATAGACTCCTGTTACGTTCAATCCAGTCTGTGTGAAATATAATGCTTGCAGGCCACAAAGGTTTTTACAGAGTTTTCCAATTAAAGTTGAAAGAAGGCATGATTGAATTCCTTCTTTAAAGGGAGAATGCATTTGTTCGCTTCACTTTTTAACCCTGGGTTACATTGTACATCAGCGTTTTTCTAGTGAGATGCCAGTTTGCTTAGACACTGAACACTTAAAAAAAATTCTTTGAATTCAAATATGTATATCGGTTCCACGTAAATGAATTGTGTTGCATGAACACAATTTTTGTTTTTGTCCAGCTGACATGATTTGATCATGGAATAAAATTGAGCTCTGCACTCTCACCTGAGCTCAGGTTCAAACCCCGGAGCTGTGAAGTGGTGATGTTACCCGCCATGCATGATTTAATGAGGTTAATTTAATACCTGTTAATACCCATGCTTTATATTTCATACTACAGTGCTGTGAAAAAGTATTTCTGCCTGATTTCTTCTGTGTTTGTGTACATTTCATACTAAATGGTTTCAGAAATTAAAACAAAATCTAAGATAAAACAAAGGCAACCTGAATAAACACAAAATACGGTTTTAAAATGATAGTTATTTATTGAAGCAAAAAGTTATCCAATACCAACTGGGCCTGTATGAAAATGTATTTGCTCCCATAGTTACTAATTCCCCAAATCTATGAAACTGCATTCATAATAGGCTTCAGCTGGACTAGACACAACAAGGCCTGATTACTGCAAACCCTGTTCAATTAAATAAACACATAAATAGAACTTTTTCAACAGCTTGAAGTTGGTTAAAAGGTCTTACCCAGTAAGCCAAAGTTGAAAGAAATTCCAGAAATTATGAGGAAGAAGGTTGGCTACGTCACAAATTCCTCCAAGTCACAACAATGACTCATCCATGAAGTAACAAAAGAGGCAAGGACAACTTCGAAGGACCTACAGGCTTCTCTTGCATCAGTAAAGATCACTGTTCATGACTCCACGATCAGAAAGACACTGGGCAAAAATGGCATCCATGGCAGAGTGGCAAGGTCGAAAACCACTGCTAACCCAGAAGAACATTTAAGCCTTGTCTGAATTTTCCCAAAACACACCTTGATGATCCTCAAACCATTTGGGAGAATGTTCTGGGGACTAATGAGTCGAAACTGACAAACACAGAATTCCACAAAAAGAACATCATACCTACTGTCAAGCATGGTGGTGGCAGTGTGATGGTGTGGGGATGCTTTGCAGCTTCAGGGCTTGGGCAACTTGCAATAATTGAGGGAAACATGAATTCTGCTCTCTACCAGAAAATCCTAAAGGAGAATGTCCAGTCTTCAGTCCGTAAGTTGAAACTCAAGCGCATCTGGATTATGCAGCAAGACAATGATCCAAAGCATAGGAGTAAGTCCAAGTCCTAGAAGTAAGTGAAAGACTGATCTCCAGTTATCAGAAGCGTTTGGTTGCAGTTATTGCTGAAATTGGCACAACCAGATTTTAAGTTTAAGGGGGCAATTAGTTTTTCACATTGGTGATTGGTGTTGGATAACTTTTTTTTTTTTTGCTTCAATAAAAAATAAATAACTAAAAACTGTATTGTGTGTTTATTCGGGTTGCCTTTGTTTTTTGTTGTATTTTGTTTGAAGATCTAAAACTATTTAGTATGAGATATACACAAAAACAGAAGAAATCAGGATGGGGGCAAATACTTTTTCACAGCACTGTAGTTGTTTAAGCTTAGAGGGTGTCCCAAAAGTCTCCATACATAGGGGAAATTAACACTTTTTAGCAAAATTAAATTTTATTTACAAAACATTAGCCACGTTTCCATCCAAGGGTTTTCTTGCGATAAAAGTTTTCGCCATTGAAATGTTTACTGATATAGCTGAAGGAAATGCAAGTGTCAACATAATCTTTTTTTTTTTTTTTTCCCATTTACGGTTAGCACATAAACACTATGTCGATACTTTAAATGTTGCTAAAAAATAGTTTGGAAACTATTTTGTCGAGGAAAAAGTGCATTCACACAAAACAAAAGGGTCACATGACAGAATTTACGTCATGTGTCTACACAACAGACAGCATGGCAGAGAGGTACGCATGGACTGATGAGGAGACATGGCGTTTCCTCAATTTAATTGAAGACAACGACATCTGTTAATGTCTTTTTATTCTGTTAGTGCAGTTTTTATACTACAATTTACAATATTGTCAGCTTTTCTTTCTTTCTTTCTTCTTTGTTTTTCTTTTCCTTCCTTCCTGCCTTCCTTCTTACTTTGTTGCTACATTCTTAAAGGCTATCGGAAAGAAAGAAAAAAAAATTAAACTAAGTATGAAAAATGTTGGAAGACATTTTGCTAAAAAGTGTTCAATTAAACCATGTATGGGGACTGTTGAGACACCCTGTAGTAATGCAATGAAATCACATTTTGAAGCGCAATTAAATATGTTTAACTATACATGGGTAACAGAATGTTACTAACAATCTGCTAATGTCTTTTAGTACTACAGTGCAGTTTTATACTACAATTTACAGTATTTCCAGCTGTAATACCATTTAATACTTTATTGTTTATATAGGAACAACTACTTCACTGGAGTTTATATGGTGGATGTGCCACAAAATCTAAGAGTAATAACAAACAAACAAACAAACAAACAAAAAAACATGCTGTTATATAACCAAGAGAAATGGTGAAGTTTTCTGTAATGAGCTGTTTAATTTACATTTATAGAAGGAGTCTCCAGTGACAGCACTTCGTAACACTCAGTAAGTTTTCTGCCATAGGAAAGTCTTCAACTTCTCGGTTTTTTTGGGAACATGACAAGCTGCATTTTTTATTTTTTTTTAATTTTATTTATTTATTTTTTTAATTATTTAATTTTTTATCTTTGAGAGGTAAAAAGAAAAAAAAACAAGCTGGTGAAGGGATGACCATTTATAGCTGTCGTAACCTAAGTGTTTTGTAGATGTTCCACAATATAACTCTAAAAGGATCAAATGTACAGCTTGACATGATTAAACAGAAAAATTGTAATCATTGCGAAACTGCTGTGGGATCAGAGCAATAAAACTCTTCAGGACCCGATGCCATGGCATCACACCACCTCGTTATTGATTATTTCCCTGCACACCGCATCATGTTTTATTCCTTACATAATCACTTGACCAAACCTCAGCTGTCCTCCTTTTACATCTACGTCTACATTCAAAGAGGTTTAAGGAACTGCTTAAGCACTGAGCTGTCTCATTAAAGACCTTTTATATTTTGCTCTCACCACCGCTATTGATCCCGTAACTATAACATTACCTTCATCTTATTGACTTTCATATGTTGACCTCGGCTTGCAAATGGTTCTGATAACTGCTTCATGAGAGGGAAGGTTCTTGGAAGCAATGTAACAATGAAATTAGTCTATTTCTTAATTTTTTCTGGTATTTTCCGTTTGAAATTGAAGTTAAAGATGTATTATTTGGGTTATTGGGCTTTAAGAGATAAAATACTTTGATTGATCCCTGAGGGAAAACTTTAAATGTTGTTGTTAAACAGTTGTGTGAAATTGTTAATTGGCATTAGATGCTTAATATTGAGGTAATTAGGTAATTATTATCTAGCACTGCCTTTCTTTCTTTCTTTTCCTTCCTTCCCTCCCTCCCTTCTTGAGGTTTTAAACAGGTGTGTATTAGAGACATTGAAAGTAGAATACAAGTAAGAAATTCCTGAGGATTTTTGTTCGCTCAGTGTTTAGTGTATTTGTGTGTATAGAGATGTTAATAATTTAAAATGAATCTGTTGTTTGGTTTAATGATAAATTTCCTTGCCCACTCACACCAAGCTGTCTGTGCTTTTCTGAGCATGTGCGAGCATCCCAAAGTATGTACAACTCTTGATTTTTCACTTGGACAATGCTCAGTCTGTTTTCTTTCCCTTTCACCGTGTAATTGCCGAGTTTTGGCAAGTGTAGTTGCGAGGCTCGCACAGTCTTTTGCCACCTCAAAGTGTCTTGCTCATACTCAGCAAGCTATTAAAACAGCGCAATTATGCAAGCGCCTGTGCAGTGCTCAATAACCCGTGTAGGAGCCTGACAGTTTCTGTTGTCTCTTAATTAGGAATTTTAATCCTTAATGTACGTATTTAAAGGGAAATAATTAGACAGATATTTCCCTTCTTTTCATCTGCACTGACATGTGTGTAAGTATGGAATGACCCATGTCTGTTCAGGGCGGGGTGATGAGGGGGGGGTCTAAAAACATGAAGTTTATTTCATCTACATACTACAAAGGCATTAGTGCGGCGGGGCGTGTGCGGTGGTAACTAGGCCAGCCATGCTTTCTAACACGCCTTGCCTCTTCATTAGAATATCTGAACTGTTATAAATATGGCTCAGATTATGTTATTGTCTCGTTATCTTCTCTTTGCTTTGGTGTTAATGAGTGGGACTGGGTGGCTAAATGAGCAAGTTTCTCCGACATTATTTGGAATGTGCTTTAATAATGCTCATTAGGCCATTCCCTTTTTTAAAGCTGCTTCTTTAATTAGATTTCCGCTGCTCCCCGCATACACACACCCACCCCCTTCAGCCCTAATAAGGGCATTCGTGGCTGATAATGCCTGTAATGTGTTTGTTACTACAACATGAGACACAAAGAAAAAGAGGCAAGATTATTTCTCTTTATAAGTGCCTCTTAATAGACAGAGGCTTTGATTTTTTTTCCCCCTTTGATTGTTAATGAGTTATACAGTGTTTCAGAGGAGGCTTGTGTGGTGTTCTTTTAAGGTTCATTTAAACTAGTGGTTCTCAAAGTGGGGTCCAGGGAGCTCCAAGCAGGGTTGCCAGGTCCATACAAAGTTTTCAGGACAAATACTATTTCAAAAAAATTCACACATCAAGACTTGAAACTATCCCATAACGGAAGACATATTCTTTCTTCTTTTCCTCAGTCTTTGCATGAGACACAAGTTCACAGTGGTGCACACGCATCTCTGATTTGCCGTATCTGCAATACACCTTCTTACTATCACCTGGTACAGCCATTATCCACTTCATAATAACCATGTTGTCTCCCTTTCTTTTCTATATACACTATATGACCAAAGGTTTGGGGACACCTGACCATCACATCCATATGTGGTTCTTCCCCAAACTGCTGGAAGTTGGTAGCACACAATTGTATAGAATGTCTTTTTATGCTGTAGCATTACAATTTTCCTTCACTGGAACTAAGAAGCCCAAACATGTTCCAGCATGACAGTGCCCCTGTGCACAAAGCAAGTTCCATGAAGACATGGTTTGCCAAAGTTGGTGTGGAAGAACTCAAGTGTCCTGCACAGAGCCCTGACCTCAACCCCACTGAACACCTTTGGCATGAATTAGAACACTGACTGTACCCCAGGCCTTCTCACCTAACATCAGTGTCTGACCTCACTAATGCGCTTGTGGCTGAATGTGCAAATTCCCACAGCCACGCTTCTAGTGGAACGCCTATGCAGAAAAGTGGGAGGTTATTATAACAACAAAGGGGGGAGTAAATTTGTTCAAAAAGCATGTACAGGTGTGATGGTCAGGTGTCCACAAACCTTTGACTTTATAGTGTATATTACAATAGATGTGGTTCTGTACATTGTAGATACACTGTCTGCACTTACACTTTCCCTTTGTTTGCTATAACCTGTGTTTGTGGAAATTAATTAAATTTGATTCTGATTCTTAAGCAAGATCTTGGTAGCCACAAGCTATCTAAACTAGCCCAAAAAAGTGACCTATGGGTTTGTTTTTCTACCCAACCTTGTTCCAAAAATGACATTAAAAAAACACGCAAACCTAGCCACCCTGCTACTGCTGCAATAAAAAGTCAAAATGTTATTGTACATGTTTTAAATAATGAGCCTGTGCTATATTTATAAACTAAATTGGTACTGGAATTTATTTGTGGAATTTATTTTACAATTAAAGGAGTCTCTGGCAGCAAAAAGTTCGAGAATCACTGCTGTAGACTTTTTGTATCCCAATAGAAAGCTTTATTTGGTCACCTTAATTTTCTACCATATAGAGAATCAGGAGAGCTAAGAAAAGAAAATGATGATGACGATAGCCATTTTCCTCGAACTCTTGCATACCAGACCACATTAGTCTCTCCATCCCATGTGTACTGCCACGATTGTCCCTTTAAGAGCCACTTTGGCACCCGTTTGTCTGCCCCAGCCATCGGTAGACTGCAAATGGAAGAGGACTGCTCCTGTCTCGATCTGATGGAGGGCGAGAAAGAGAAGAAAAAGAGGCAGAGAGAAGCACTCGGAGCCGAAATCAATGTCAGTTGTCAATGCACTTCAAGGTCACAGCACCCCCCCCCCCCCAAACGGATAGATTAAGTGAGTGATCGCTTAGCAAAACTACTTTTCCCGATCTTCACTTCACGAGTGACCTCTTGTCCTCTTCTCCAGTCGCTCTGCGTCATATTGCAGAGAGATCCCATATTGACTTTCCAGCATAAGACAAAAGTGCAGTCTACTTAGGCCATAAGTTCCTATCAGTCTTATAGGCTGGGGAAATCAATATGGCAAAATATATCACGTGAGGACATTGTTTGTGTCACAATATATAGTTTTTTCTAACAAACTGCTAGCAAAACAGTAATGTGAAAATGTGGAAAAATTGTATATTTATAAAATTTACAGGCATGTGGACAAGCAAACATTTGATCCTCTTTGAAACAGTGCTTAATAATAAAGGTGATAGAGTGCATCAAATGACACATAAAACTGACATTCTGTAGTAATTTTCACAATTTTAAATGAACTAAAAAAACAGGTCAGTCACATGGAAAGATCAGTCACAGATTAGTCACATTTATCGCACTTTCAAATCCATAAAATTAGAATCAGGTGTTCAAGATTGGGTGCCAGTGATTAGAACCTGCTTAGGGAGTGCAGGTAGAACCTGTCTTATTTATACCTCTCTCACATCTAGTGTCTGGTGTTCCCTTTGTTATTGAGGTGTGTGGTGTCATCACCCCAAAATTTCATCACAGGATCTGCTAGCAAGTCTTTAAACTGTTGGTGTCAAAGTGCCTGCTTCTACAATCAGAAAGAGATTGCACAAATTTGACCATGCCAGGTAAAAAAGAACATGTCTAAAAAGAACATTAGAGCAAGACTACAGTTTGCCAGTGAGCATATAGGCAAAAACCAGGCCTTTTAGAATAATGTGCTCTGGGCAGATAAATCAAAGATAGAGTTGTTTGGCCACAGTAACAGCAGACATGTTTGGCGAAGACCAAAGACAGCTTTTCAGGAGAAGCACTTCAAACCAACTGTGAAGCACGGTGGTGGAAATGTTATGGTTTGGGGTTGCTTCTGCATCATATCAAAGAGTGCTTGAAGATAATGTGAGGCCACCTGTCCAAAAGTTGAAGTTGAACCTTTCAACAGGATAACAATCATAAGCACACTTGCAAATCCACCAAGGAATGGCTCAAAATAAGAAATGGAGGGTTATGGAATGGCCTAGTCAAAGCTTGGATTTGAATCCCATTGAAATGTTGTGGGGGATTCGAAATGGGCAGTGCCAACCAACAATTTGGTGAGGTCAAGGAGTCACAGGTTTGATGCAGTTATTGCAAGCAAGGGATATGCAACCAAATGTTAAGTGTTCTTTACTTATTTACTGCATCTTACAATTTTAAAGATTCAGTGCAAAATTGCTACTCAGCTGCACCCACTAATATAACTTTATAACTGTTATTTTAAAACCAATGTTATCCAAAAAAAAAAGATACCCCTGTTTTCTCAGAAAAGTATATTGTGGTATTTTACCACAAAATTGATATCATATCATATGATATTGTCTAGCTCTTTCGGTTTCTAGTTACAATTCAGTGCTTTACAGTGTGTTATGTTCAGGCTGGAACCCTGAAACCTGGATTCCTCACGCTCCACTCTCCACAGTTTTTCTTTTTGTCAGTTTTTGGTGACTGTTCAAATCACCATAAGAGCCAGAATGTGTAGTAATGTAGATGTGGAGATTTCTCCGTAAGTAGTCGCTCTGGTTCATCTGAGTTGTGAGATGTTTTGCTGCTTCTCAACAGATGCCGCTCGCATCTGTTTTTTTTTTTTTTTAATAAGAAAACCTGTTTTTCAGATTCAAAGGAAGATGCTTGATAATTCAGATGAGGTGCAGCAAATTCCCTGGTAATACTGTCCGGGATGTACAGAGTACATAATAAGGACTTAATGCCTCCGTAATCGAGTGTGCACATTCAGGGATTTTCTCCACTTTTTTCTTTTCTTTGTACTGTTATAAATAAATACCCATCATTCCTGCATTACTTGAACAGGAAATTCTATGCACACTATATTGGCTCAACTCCTTGTTAGAGAGTGGAAGAGTGCAAATTTGAAGGGCTTATTGCAGAAGTTCTCTCACTAAGGCCTTGAAGTGTCAACCTCCTAAAACTGCTCTTAAGAAGTGAAGTTTAAAAGATGCTACATGCAGGTTGACTGCTGGCATGGCGTCACAGCGGCTGTCGCTATTTGTTTGTTATTCCAACATGGCCATGGGGCAGAGGGTTATTGTGACGTTTTTCCTCTCGCATCACTTTCTTTCAATTAAAAACAGCTCTGTGCTGCTGCAGCTCTCGAGTATTAAATCTCAACTTTTCAGCTAGAAAAGGAATAGAAATGTGACTGTTTGACACCTGTTTATGGTCAACTGGGGCACTTTTGTCATTATCAGGTCTTTTAACATTGCTCTAAGCTTGGATAAAAGCAGATGCTTTTACAATGAATAAACATTATTACATGTATGCCGTCTTTTGCACTTCAGGGCATTTAAAAAATAAATGTGTTAATGTCTTTATGGTGCAAGTGCTGAATATATATAATATATACGTATGTGCTGTATGCTGAAGAGCATTTAAGGTAAGAGCATGCTTTGTGTTTATTCCACTCTGTAAGGAAGCACAGGTTTAACAAGGTGGAGCACAACAGGGTTGAAATAAAGAGGCAAAATTATATACATGCATCACAGTGCATAAAATCATGCAGATACAGGTCAAGAGCTTAATGTTTACATCAAACATCAAATGGGAAAAAATGTGATCAGTGCTGAGGTTGTTTGTGCCAGATGGACTTGGGATCTCCTGGGATTTTCACACATAATAGTCTCTAGTGTTTACACAAACTGATGTGAAAAACAAAAAAAGCATCCAGTGGGCAGCAGAGAGGTCAGAGGCAACTTTAATAGCCACTCATTACAACCTTGGTGAGAAGAAAAGCATCTCAGGATGCACAACATGTCAAACTTTGAGGCGGTTGGGCTACAACAGCAGACAACTAAGCAACATTTTTTCAGTTTGAACTGTCCATTCGGTGAGCCTGTTCCTAGATTCCTGAGCCTCAGATTCCTGTTTTTGGCTGACAGGATTGGGGTCCAATGTGGTCACCTGCTGTTATAGCCCATCCACCTCAAATATGACATGTTGCGCTTTCTGAGATGCTTTTGTGCTCATCACAGTTGTAAAGAGTGGTTATCTGAGTTCCTTCCTGTCAGCTTGAACGAATCCGGGCCATTCTCCTCTGACCTCTCTGCTGCTTACTGGATGTTTTTCACACCTGTATGTGTAAACTTTAGAGACAGTTGTGTGTGAAAATCCCAGAAGATCAGCAATTTCTGAAATTTCAAAGTCTCCGAGATCACATTTTTCTCTATTCTGTTGTTTGATGTGAACATTAACTGAAGCTCTTGACTTGCATTGAACTGCAGCCATATCTTCAGAGAGAAGTGCTCTGAAAGTGAGACTGCATTTAAGAGGATATCATTTAAGTACTGCTCTGATCAAATCGGTGCTTTGCCTACAGCTGGATGTGATTTTTCAATCATTTTTATAAACTTATTATTGCTATATTCACTTAAGTATTTACTGTGAAATGTTTTATACACAAAGCATGTTTAGAAGACTAAACGCTGAGTACCGGATTCACTTCAAAATCTCTTGAAAGATCTCCAGTAAGTGGCAAAGCCCACGAAGGATCGAACAGTCCGTAACGTTTGAGTGCCGTCTGAATTGCGAGAGGTCTTTGATGTCAGCAGGCGCTGGACTCTATTTAAGTGAGCTGTAATCTCCGGTATTAAGGCTCACTCTGTCTTTATCTCAGCCTCTGAAATGGCGAAATGAATTACCCCTAAATTTCTCTCCCTCTCAATTCACTCTCACCTTGCGATAGGGGTCATTTCCTTAATAGGGCCCTTCATTTGGTTGGCCATTAATAACCTTTATCTTTGGACAGGCTGGCGATAGCACAATAATCAATATTTAATTTCTCCTTAATGTGTGGAGCTTAACCCTGTCAAATTCATTCACTTGTTTATGGGTAGAGTATGACAGGAAATATATTCACTTCCTATTGCGTTTTCTCTTTTCCTGTCCCCTCATTTCTCACTATGAGCAGAGTTGGACTCTTGTTTGGACTCAATGGGGATGAGTAAAATTGAATCACTCTTTATTCTTCACCAGAAGCACTTGTTTAAATGACCTGATGTTTTCTTGGTGGGAATAATCTCATGTTGAGATGGCGTACGTCTAACCTTTTCACCCATGCATCCCCCCCTTTAAAGATGTATTTTTGTTCATCTTCCAAAAAGCCTGTTGTTTCACCCTGCTTATTTGTGGATTTTCTCCGCAGGTACAATAATTTCTTGAGGGACTTGACAGAGAACACCAGTCCAGACAACCCAGAGTTCCAGCAGCTTTCAAGTAAGAGTTTTCGATTTTTCCATCTCTCAGCTCAACAAACACTCTCTCATCCTTGTGACAAAAATGTTGATGGGTTCATCCAGCCTGGATTATTTTTATAATCTTTTTATTGTCAAGATCTGCATCAGAAACGCCGAATCGGAGTCACCCAAAGCCACGCTTATTATGCATTTGCCTTCCATTCTAGTTCGTCACTTTCCGAGGAACCTCTAAAGATCATTCAGCGTTCGTGTGATCTCGCTTTGCTTGTGCTCTGCTAAGCAATGATACCTTGGGCCCTTTGGAGGAAAAAAAAAGGTGCAGAAAGTGCTGCATATGGTGGCAAAACAAATCCGCCTGTGAAGTTTGGAGCTGGCAGTGGAAAAGAGCCTCTCTTGTCTTTGTTAGGGTGACAAACAGAGTAACTTTGGGCTCTCCTTTCATCGTTCATTTGTTATTATTGTCACAGCCGCTGCCGCTGTAGAGCTTGCAGAGGATGAAAGTACGGCGAAGCTTAACGTGAGTCTAAATTCCCCGTGTGGATTTTGACAAAATTAATTGGGACCAGATCAGAGGATATCAACCGTGTAAAATATAAATAAATAAAATCTCCACAGTCAACAGAAGCTCCGATAATGACTAATTTCTATCGTCAAATAAACAGCAAATCAGACTTAAGCGGCAGTGTACACACAGAATTATTTATGTGTATCAATTAAAATCTCATTGGTTCCATGCTGCTTTTGCTTACAAATTAAAACCGCGCCTGATTCTAAGATGAAGGTACGTATCCAAATTTGCCCCTCATGCCGCCTCTTCCTCTTCTAATTAAAGCCACTTTTTTCTGCTCGCATGCTTTTTATTAGGGGGGTGGCGGGGGTTTGCACACCCAGCCCAAGCACATTGTAAAGGGAATTATTTAAAAACAACCCCCGACAAATCACGTTGCATCTGATTAAGCAAACCAGCACTGAGAATTCCAGCAGGCTTTGTTGTTTTCCAGTTCCCCCTTGTTGTAGTGAAGTGTTTTCTCTCTTTCCTCCCCCAATTGACGTTTCATGTGGAATGGCACAGCTTTAATTGTGGTAATTGCTGCACTTCACACTCCTCGTCAATCATAAATTAAAGCACCTTTTCAGCACGTACTTTTGCATGCCTGTCAGCCGGCCAGCATGACAGCCACCCACTGACCAATCCAGCGCTGTCAAAGGTTAATTAAAAAAAGTTAACACTCAAGAGTTTCCATTTAAACACACTCGATGGATAATGTGGAAAGAAAAAAAAATGAGATGGCGAGAAATTGTCTGTGGAATGTATAATGAGAGGGTTTGGATTATTAATGCGGGAGGCAAGGCTCTGTAGAAACACAGTTTTCTTATATGCAAGGGCCGAACAGATCTGATGGGCACGAACACACTAGCTGCGTCCCAAAAATTAGACACCTCTAGATTTTTATTGTTATTCACAAAGAACCACTGTAAAGCATAAGCTCTTTTACATTATACCATAGCGCTGTTGAATTCTCGATTGATTAGAAAGCGTTGATTAATTTTCTGTAACAGCAGCAACTAGTCTCTACAACATTAAATGTAACTATGAATGAAGATGAGGATCTTTAGGATAGCCTAAAGATCACCATTGCTAAGAACAGTTTACAGTCAAGTCTCCATCATTGAACAGTTAATAACTTCAGGTTGATCCCATAGACTTAAAGTTAAATCTCTAACGATGCTCATATTCAAGGTCCAGTTAACACAATTAGCACTTTTTGACTCTATAGTATACAGTTGTAGAAGAGAAATGATTTATAATCACACTATAAAGTGTCACCCAGAGGAGGATGGCATCCATTTTGAGTATTGTTCCTCTCAAGGTTTCTTCCTCTTGCCATCTCATGGAGTTTCTCCTTACCACAGTCACCTCTGGCTTGCTCATTAGGGATAAATTGAAAAAATATATATATTTATATTTTCTATCCAGATTTCTATAAAGCTGCTTTGTCACAATGTTGTTTGTTAAAAGAGCTATATAAATAAAATTTAATTGAATAAACGGATAATAAGTACACTGTGCAGTTCATTAATAAATTTAAAATGTAATCCTTGGCAAATTGCTGGAGGGCACAGTGGCTTAGTGGTTAGCACGTTTGCCCCGCACCTCTGGGGTTGGGGGCTTGATTCCCTTCTCTGCCCTGTGTGTGCTGAGTTTTGCATGTTCTCCCTGTGCTTCAGGGGGTTTCCTCCGGGTACTCTGGTTTCCTCCCCTAGTCCAAAGACATGCATCGTAAGCTGACTGGCATTTCCAAATTGTCCGTAGTGTATGAATGTGTGGGTGGGGTGTGTGTGTGTGATTGTGATTGTGCCCTGCGATGGGTTGGCACCTCATCCAGGGTGTCCCCCACCTTGTGCTCCAGGGAAAGGCTCCAGGCTTCCCGCCACCCTGTGTAGGATAAGCGTTATACAGTTTGGATGGATGGATGGATGGATGGATGGATGGCAGATTGCTGTGGTATGAGGAATAAAACACTTCGGGGCATAAAAAATAATCAACTCCTGAGTGATAACAGTTAGGGATGGGCGATATAGACTTAAAACTATATTGCGATATTTCATGGTATTTTTTTTTTTTTTGCGATAATGATATAAATGACTATATGAAAATGGTAACATTCAACACTACCTTTTTGGCCACAAGTCACATCAGCACGCAGTCTTGAGAGCCGTGCAAACACAAACATTGATCCAAAGAAGTAAAACTTAATCCTGACCATCATCAAATACTAAATTATACCAATTAAGTATGCTAAAAAATAGAATATGAATTTTATTCACAAATTAAAATTCCAACGAAAATGCAAACATCAACAATCACAGGATTCATAAGCTAATCTCCACCTTCCACCATGCTTGTTCTCGTTCTACTTGTGAGATGCCCACATTGCGACACGTAAACACGTAATCAACTATATAGTCAATATCCTGAGATGACAAATTCTTATCTTGGGGAGGAATTGTACCAGTATATCATGGACGATGCAATATGTCACAGCCCTAATAACCGCATCAGTCTGCATCATTGAATATTTTCCTCATTCAGCATGCTCGGTCAGGTTTTATTCCTTGCCCACCATTAACCAGACAAAGTGTTTAATTCAATTAGCTAAATTTAACTTGATCATAGCAGGGCCATTTGATACAGGCATGAAATACATCAAATATATACATATTTTGTTTTATAAAACGCATACGTGTCATGAATATTTAATGCAAATAAAAGTTTAACACACATGCTGAAGTGATTGACCTGAAGGTACATACCTACAGTATTATGTCTTTAAAAACATAGATGAAGTATGCTGAATTTTCTCAGCCAGAAACAGTTCCTTAAGGGTTCTTTGGAAGGTTAAGGTATCTAGTGTCTTAAAGAGTTCTAACTGGAACCATTTCTATAAGGGGAAAAAAAAACACTCAGTTGTAGATGTCTACATAGAAACATTAAGAGAAGAATCAAGAATCCTTTATGGTGCTAAATGGAGCTTTTTCTTGAGACACAATTCTGTATTTGGTTTCTGCTGTAATTTATAGAATTGTTCTGAGGGTAAGTGTCCCAATTAGACCGCTACTGTACTGCCTCTACTGCAAGACCAAAGACTGGAATGTAAAATTAGTATCCATCTGCTGCATGTTGTTTTCAACTGCGCTAATGTCTGTGCAGACGAATATACTCAGCACACAATAATTGGCCAAACCGTTTATTCACAGCTTCTGTGTTGCGTAACCGAAAATGTATTATTTGAAGCGCAGCGAGCTTCGCCTCTGCATGTTGTTCAGTTACACAACGGTTTGGTAATTCTGTTCAAACAATGTTAACTCAATTTGATGTACAAGAGATCTTCTGTGATGATTTGTATACTTGTGAAAAGAGCATAGGTGCAAACTTATGGAATTCATTGGGGCGCTTATAACAAGCAACACATTTGTGACGTCATACAATTTCATTAACCGCTCCTGCAAAATCATTTCCCTCTATAACGAGATCTTAATAATCCTTGCACTTTTACCAGCAGAATAGCAGTCTGTAAGCAGGACTATGCTTATGTACTATGGTTAATTAAAGGCACCACAAGCATATACACACCCTGCACAGCGGCATATCCAACTCAATCAGTGCAGTCTGAATGTGTTAATTCACTCGCTCTGGGTCATCTGCCTCCAGGGGGTTGATGTCAAAAATCAAACACAACCTGCACGTTTTGTTTATATGTACAGTCCGTGCAGTACATGTAGATGTTTGCATTTGAAATAGTGTAGGCTTCTCCACTATGTCAAATCATATCTAGGGGAAATAAACAATAACTTGCGTAAACACATCACTCTGTGGTGAAGTCCAGTCTGAAACAATAAATATACAGTGGCTACATTCATCATTAGATGAAAAAATTGACTGGCTTTGAGTAACCCATTGATTTCCAATGATTTTTTTTTTTTTTTTTTTTTTTTTTTTTTTTTTTTTTTTTTACATTAATATGGATTACATCTTTCTTATTAGGTGCAATGATGGATTCATGCAAGTGTATTATTGAAACTAGACACTAGAAACACTAGTTTTTCATATTTTGATTTGTTTAGCAAAAAATCATTGTTCACTCAACAAAGCAAGACGAATCTGACTTATTTCTTATCACGTAAGCTAGACCGAGTGTCCACACTGAATATTACAAATGATCAAATCTGATTTGTTCATACAGTTGCATATCCACATTGCCTGTTCTAGTAACAGTCTTATAATATGTACGTCGAGTATATGAAAATGAATGTGGGGCAAATTAGGTAGCTACCAGCATTGTGATTTTGTCATAGATTACATTCTACTTGAGGAAATGTGTAGACACATTTCCAAATGTATTTGTCCAAGACAACAGTAACAAAAAATGACTAGGTTGGCGTACGGCATTCTTGCTGCTGTCATTGTAGGTGCTACAGCTCTTACAGCTCTTCGCTAATAACTGTGTGCGTGCATGCTTGCGTGTGTGTGTGTGTGCATGCTTGCGTGTGTGTGTGTGTGTGTGTGTGTGTGTGTGTGTGTGTATATATGTACACATATGTATACACACACACACACACACACACACACACACACACACACACACACATATACATACATACATACATACATACATACATACATACATACATACATACATACATACATACATACATACATACATACATATATATATATATATATATATGTGTGTGTGTGTGTGTGTGTGTGTGTGTGTGTGTGTGTGTGTGTGTATATGTATGTATGTATGTATGTATGTGTGTGTGTGTGTGTAAATGGAAATTGTTGGCCTTTTTTAACATATTTGGACAAGCAAACATTTGATCATCTTTGATACAGTGCGTATTAATGAAGTTGATATACTTGAACAAACCCACAAGGAAAATTAGCGTTTTCAATCATTTATTCAACAGAAATATCAATAGATGTGATACTCTTCTGTGGAAAAAGTACACGCTTGGCCTCAGAAGCTAGCATTGCCCCCTTTAGCAGTTCTTGTAGGTGTTTTGCATAATTGTCCACCAGGCTTGCTGGAATATTCTTTAAGTTGCAAGATGTTTGAGGGTTTTCTTTCATGTACTTCCCGTTTCAGATCCCCCCACAACATTTCAGTGGGATTCAAATCCGGCTTTGACTACGCCATTCCATAACTTCTTTTTGAGCCATTCCTTGGTGGATTTTCTAGTGTGCTTAGGATCATTATCCTGTTGAAAGGTCTACTTTCAGTTCAGCTTCAACTATTGGACAGATGGCCTCACATTATCTTCAAGCACTCTTTTTGATATGATGCAGAATTCATAGTTGAATCAATGAATGCAAGCTGTCCAGTCCCTGAGGCAGCGAAGCAACCCCAAACCAGAACATTTCCACCACCGTGCTTCACAGTTGGTATGAGGTGTTTCTCCAGAAAAGCTGTCTTTGGTCTGTGCCAAACATGTCTGCTGTTACTGTGGCCAAACAACTCTATCTTTGATTCATCTGTCCAGAACACATTATTCCAAAATGCCTGATCTTTGCCTATATGCTCACTGGCAAACTGTAGTCTTGCAAAGGCTTCTTCCTGGCATGCCTCCCATGCAGATCAAATTTGTGCGATCTCTTTCTGATTGTAGAAGCAGGCACTTTGACTCCAACAGTTGCAAGACTCACTAGCAGATCCTGTGATTAAATTTTGGTGTTCCTGGAGCGCTTGGGTTCTTTTTGCATCAGACGGTCTGCTCTTGGGCTGAATTTGCTGGGACAGTACTGTTTATGTACACTGACTGTGTTTCTTCCTCGACCTGCCTTCATGCTGGCTTTCACGCATGCTGTTGACCAAGTTGCAATTTTTTTCATGACAGAAAGCAGCACACTCCACATGATTCCCCCCCTTTTTGCCATTCAGATTACAGAAAATCTTTCCTGTTCAAATAACATGCCAGTTAATCAGAATTTAGCTGCTTGTTTAAACATAGCAATCTGTACAGTGCAGTTTGAATGCTTGTATACATTGTCACAGGTTTCTTTTCTATCCGTTAGCCAACTGGATATAATAATAATAATCATAATAATTTTAATTATACTTTACAGTTGCAATCAAAATTATTGAACCCCCATTGCAAATCAGGATTATTGTCAAAATGTACAGAATTTCAGCTATTTGCAATGAACAAATCAAACACAAGCAATTGAAATAGTTCAACACAACAAATGCTTCAAGTGGTTTCCCCAAATTCAACTGAAAATGCAACTTCTTCAGTTTAAAAATTATTCAACCCCTTCATGGCAAGCATCTTTAGTACTTAGTAGAGCACCCTTTTGCTGTTATGACCTGCTGCAAACAAGATGCATAGCCAGACACCTGCTTCTTAGCCCATTGTGCTTACTGTGCTTACTGGAACCTGAAAGTCTTGTTGCAGGTCTTTTGTAGTCACTCAAGGGTTTTTCATGTATTTTCTGCCCCTAGACAGTTCAGGTATTTCATGTGTTCCAGCTCAAGCACACCTGGTGCAACTAATGAAGCACTTGATTAGTTGCATCAAGTGTGCTTGAGACAATACCTGTTTTGCATATTTGTGCTGTTGTGAGGGATTCTGTTCAGGGGGTTAGACTGGAGACTGGAGAAGTCATTATGTTGTGTTTTCAGTTGAATTTGGAAAATAAACCTGATTTGCAATGGGGGGTTGAGTAATTTTGATTGCAGCTGTATATAGCACCATTCTCATGCCCAAGTCACTTCACAATACCTTGGGTATACTTTACTGTCCCTCGATTGTCCCTGGACCCCAGTGGGAGAACCACTACCTTAAAGTATATATAAAAATGTCTGTAATTCCTGCATAGCTGCTGTACATGGCCATTCTTCCATTTCAAACTCAATGTGCTAGAGTACAGAGCCAAATCAACAAAAAAATGTGGCAGTGTCTGAATCCTTATAGACTGCACTGTATTGACGTCACAAAACTCACAGATGTTATTAAGAAACAGTTCACGCTTGCCTATGTAGCTGTAAGATCCTTGTGTTTGCAGGGCAGTCTGGATGTGTGTTTCATCTGCACTGTGTGTTTTGTGTGTGTGTGTATATATATGTATATATATGTGTGTGTGTGTGTGTGTGTGTGTGTGGTGCTGCAGGGGCGGTGAGCGCCGTCTCCGAGGTGGCCCAGCGCATCCAGGACAACGCCCGCAGCCATGAGAACCACCTGCAGCTGCAGAGGGTCCAGAAACTGCTCAAGGGCCGAAAGACCAGGCTGCTGTCTCCAGGTTAGAGTCTGTGATCTGCTATTCTTTTCATCTAACTCTCTCTCTCTCTCTCTCTCTCTCTCTCTCTCTCTCTCTTTTTCCGTCTCTCTCTTCATCTGTATCTTGGAAAGAGAGGGAAGTGCATACCGGGTGGAATGAAGTAAACTGGAACACAATGCTGTTTCAGACACGGTCGTTGACGCAAAGACGAGTCTGTCTTTGAGCGTTATAATCATATATTCGGACATAAGGATTAATTGACAGCATCGACAAGCTCTCTGTTCTAATTGGAAAGGTGGAGCGTGTCCTCTATCACTTCCCTCTCTCTCTCTTTTCTTCTCTTTCGCTACTTGTGGAGTGGAGGTCCTTTCTTCCCCTGTTGTTTGTCCCAGGGGAGAATGCCCATGTGTAACAAAAGAGAGACAGCTAGTGATGGAGGGAGAGAGAGGGAGCGAGAGAAAGACTGAGAGGGCCTTGTCGTCAATGCCTTGGCCTGCCAATCTCCCCCAGGACCAATTAGCGCTTCTCCTCATCTTGTGGACCGGCAGATAAAAAGCAAGCTGGGGAGAAAGAGAGAGAGTGTGTGTGTGTGTGTGTGTGTGTGTGTGTGTGTGAGAGAGTGAGTGTGTACGTGCGCGTGCACAAAGGTGGTTCGAGGCTGGCGATGAATACCCAACGAGCAGCGGTCTCCTTTCACGCAGAGCCGGATGTGGGAAGTGTAAAAATCCCTCTCACTCTCCCTCACGGGCAGGATTTCCAGGCCTCTAGATTTCTCCCAAGCTCCTTACTTATGTCCATTAAGGCTTCTCTACCTCTTGCTGACTTTTTTACAGAGCAAACTCAACAGACTTGCACTTTATCCATGATTTACTCAAAGTGCCTAAAAGAGGCTGGTGCAAGTGGCATATATGATATTAAAGGAAAAATCCACCCTGAACAACTTCCATATTAATGTTTATAACTAACGTGATCTTCAACAACACATTGGTCTATCTTTGCTTTGGCTAATGGTTTTCCCCACAATGCAGTTCAACTGCTTGCGATGCAGAAGTGGTGCAGAAGGATTTAGCCCATGTTTGATCTCTACCTAAAGAGTGCGATGCAGCAGCGCTTTAGTCCTTTAGTCTGTCCAGCTTTCTCACCTCCTCATCTGTACACTCTGCTCAAACAGATCATCTTCCAAAGCTTCAACTTTTTCTCCTATTGAACACTGTAGTTACTATGCTTGCAGTATCCTCCTGTGACGACAGCATGGCAGACAACCACTAACTTCTCACAGGAATAAATTTGCACCGCAATCACTAAGCACATAACAAATAATTCGGTATAAACACATTTCACATGTGTCAGGGTGGAGTTTTCCTTTAAGTGCTGAGCATGGAGATAAGGGTGCAAGCGATTCTCAGAAGCAAAGTCTGAATCAATGGGACATCGATACGGCAGACAGTTTGTCTGTTTCCTGAGAGCCATGAGCGGGCGCTCTGCCGCCACTACTGCTACATCTGTCCACAAGCTCTGGCTCATGTCTAGATTTTTTACATGGTAAAGGACAAAGAGGGGGGAAAAAAACCCAAACAAATAATTGATTAACACAACAACCTTGCTTCTCTTCTTGTGCTGATACTTGAGCACACCTAACGACGGTCTTTCTTACCTTCTTTCTTCATAAAACCAATGCAGGACATAACTTTGAGCACATGTGTATATATTACAGCAGGAAGAACAGAACTTCAGTGTCTCAAGAGTCAAGAGTGGCTTCGCAGGCTTTGAAAAGCTTTTCCGCTCGAAGGCTTTGTAGATTCCTGACATGAAAGTATAACCTATCAAACCAAGTCCAGCTTCAAATTAACAATGATCACGCTCGGTGTCATCCAGCACCCATCATACGCACACGGGCTTTCATGTGTCTCCCAGTCTTTGGCCCGGTCACATCAGGAGGACACGGCAGCCTTTGTAGTGCAACCTTTAGCACCCAGAAATTCATCGGGCCTTTGTAGCTGGGCAGAGGTGCTCTTTGACAGGGGGAGTTGAAAGCATACAACATGGAGAGGGGCGCTCCAAGTTCCTGCTCTTTGAACTGCACACTCTTGATGGAGAAGACAGAGTTTTTCGTAGATGTGTCAGTCTAAAGCATAGACAAAGGATCTAGCAGAATGGCGGTGCTTGAATGAAAGAAAATACTATTTAATATATTCACTACTTCAACAGGCCACTGATGTCAGGCTTATGTTAATTTTTTGACCAGGTAGCATTCAGGAATAATATTAATGGAAAAACTCCACCCTGGAACACACTCAGTGAGTTTATATTGAAATACAGGGTGTCCCAAAAGTCCTTTTTTTTTTCTTTTCTTTTTCTCATAGATAGCCTTTAAGAATTCCTTTGACAAAAGAAGTCCGTATTGAAATCATTCTCATGGCTGGATCGGGAAGCTGACGCAAGGTTGCGATGGACTTTAACAGGAAACGTAGCAAGCACATGACACAGGAAACTGTCGGCAAACATATTAACAAATTCAAAAAGACTGGAAGTGTTGCAGACCAACCGAGAAGTTGGACGTCCACGAACATCCACTGACTAAGACACAACAAACGTGGTGCTAGCAAACATGGTCCCCTATGTATGGAAACTTTTGGGATACCCTGTATTTATGATGAGTTTAGTGATCCAGCTGATGCTGTATTTTCATTTTTCCTGTGTTCGCAGTAGCTTGCCAGTCTGACATTACAGGAACACGTTGCTAGTGCAGTTACAATTGTGTTTAACAGGAGAAACAAATTCAACACAACATAATCAACAATCTCAAACACGAATGATAACGGTCAGGTTTCACTGTGGGCTTCTTTTCTCACTCATTATTTTCCAGGGACATTCAACATCATATGAATGCATTGCAGCTACGTGACACGGTTGCTCCGAGTTACAGCGGAGACTCAGTCCGGCTAGTTAGTGACGTACGAGATGACAAATGCAATGGCATTAGCATAAAATGAAAGCTTTGGAACGTGACCTGTTTGAGCACACTGTACAGATGAGAGAGCTAGACAGATTAAAAGGACTAAATCGCTGCTGCATCACCACATTAGGCAGAGATGAAGCAAGGGCTAATTCCCACTAGTGCCACTATCAAGCATCATTGTGGCTAATTTAGGAAACGGTTAGCCAAAGTGAAAATAGACCACTATGGGTTTAACTCTTCAGGTGTTGGCTGGTTCTCTAGTTTGTACCTCCAGAGTGGTGAATTCAGGAGCAATACAGCGTGTATCGTATTCTCCGAGAGTGTAATAATAAAACAAAGTGAAATTGAATTTCAAACGTGTTATCAAAAAATAAATTACAGACCACAAAGTGATAACCTGGTCAGCAATGGGCATACGCCGGTTGATGCTGTGGCATTAGCATTTTGTAAAATAACTGAAAACCATCATTTTCCATAATGCTTATCCTACACAGGGTTGCGGAGGAGCCCGGAGCCTATACCAGGGAACTCGGGGCACAAAGCGGGGGGGACACCCTGGATGGGGTGCCAAACCATCGCAGGGCATGATCACACACACGTTCA
The DNA here is from genome assembly GCA_023630585.1 of Cranoglanis bouderius. Lineage (NCBI taxonomy): Eukaryota > Metazoa > Chordata > Actinopteri > Siluriformes > Cranoglanididae > Cranoglanis > Cranoglanis bouderius. The sequence goes on from CM042538.1 coordinate 24,268,838, forward strand.
CACACTACGGACAATTTGGAAATGCCAATCAGCCTACAACTCATGTCTTTGGACTGGGGGAGGAAACCAGTGTACCCAGAGGAAACCCCTGAAGCACGTGGAGAACATGGAAACTCTGTGCACACAGGGAGGGGTGCGCAACCCCCAACCCTGGAGGTGCGAGGCAAATGTGCTAACCACTAAGCCACCCAAGCGAAAACACAGTTTCCTCTAACTTTTTCTCGTTTGTCTTTAACTTTGAGGATCTTTTTTTAAAAAAAACTGTTTTTCAGTGACCCAAAATGCTGTTTTTTTCTGTGGACAGGATGCTGTGTTTTCAAAAATATCTATATACATGTGGGTGGGGCATAAGACTTGATACTAGTATTATTATTGACTTTATCTGATCCGTGAGGCTGAGAAGCTCAACATGACACACCGCAGAGAATTCTCCGTCAGTTCCCGCTTCATGTGTCTTGCTTTGTTTCTGACTACAGAAAAATAACTCTCTATTATTACAAACTCTGACGCCTAATATGATCTCCAGCTTGGTTTCCATCACATTTCATGCGACGTGAAGATGCTCGGACAGATGGGAAATGTCGTTTGATATTGCACACACCTCATTGTGAGAATAGTTACACAAATGACTATGACTATCATAAGCGGCTGTAATCTATCTCCTATTATCACAGGATGAGTTTCCCCTGGCACATGGGACAATATTGTCTCTGGATGTTGTTAGCATCGAGTTTTTTTTTTTTTGCTCAGAGTTGGCCTCCTGATTTAGACCTCACCATTTGTTGTGCAGCAAGCAGACTTTGCCCAGTTAAATGGATTTAACCGATTTACAGAAGCCATCAAATCTAATGTTCAAACACCACCTGAGAGTCTCTCGCGCCATGTCCTTATTGTAGTCACATATTAAAACCCGTGGCATTTTAAAAGCAATTTGACCCCTGCTCGGCCCCTCCGCTAATCATAGAAAGCTCTTCTTTTTTGCTCAGAGTATCCATTTTGAACCCTCCGCTACAGCTGCAATCTCAAGGTGTGCCAGGGCAAATAAGGAATCGGTGGCGAGAGTGAAATTTAATCTTATCTTGCAAAATGTCAGCATCCAATTTAGTAGCCATCATACACCTGCCAGTCAGTCAGAGCAGAGAGCAGACTCTCCAACGGCTGCATCTGGGATTTTACCCTTTATGGCTTTGTAAACACCATCCAGTGCACATGTTGGATGTTTGTAAGTTGGATGTAAATTGATAAGTCAATACAGTATATTAATGAGTCTGAGGACTCCATCCTGACGTGAGCTCTTTCTCCCCTCCTCTGTCTGTCAGGTCGCTGGTATATCCGTGAAGGTTGGCTGAAAACGGTGCCCCCTAAAGGCACGGAGACCAAACCCAAGATGTTTTTCCTCTTCTCCGACATCTTGGTTCAAGCCAAACGGTGTAGTCCAATGCACCCGACAAATGGAGACAAGCTGGCCTGTCAGAGAGTCTACCCGCTTAAGGAGTGTACCGTGGACAAAGTGTTTGGCCACACCAAGAGCCAAGGAGGCCTCATCAGTGTGAGTGTGACACCATGTTCATTACTGCTGTACATACTTCAGTACAAGGGTTAGGTCATGCTGGAGTGGGGGATAAAACTAAAATATCATATCACAATAATTAAAAATACTTTACTATATATATATATATATATATATATATATATATATATATAGATAGATAGATAGATAGATAGATAGATAGATAGATAGATAGATAGATAGATATATATCTATCTATCTATCTATCTATCTATCTATCTATCTATCTATCTATCTATCTATCTATCTATCTATCTATCTATCTATCTATCTATCCATCTATCCATCTATCTATCCATCTATCTATCTATCCATCTATCCATCTATCTATCCATCTAGATATCTATCCATCCATCTATCCATCCATCTATCTATCTATCTATCTATCTATCTATCTATCTATCTATCTATCTATCTATCTATCTATCCATCTATCCATCTATCCATCTATCTATCTATCCATCTATCCATCTAGATATCTATCCATCTATCTATCTATCTATCTATCTATCTATCTATCTATCTATCTATCTATCTATCTATCTATCTATCTATCTATCTATCTATCTATCTATCTATCTATCTATCTATCTATCTATCTATCTATCTATCTATCTATCTATCTATCTATCTATCTATCTATCTATCTATCTATCTATCTATCTATCTATCTATCTATCTATCTATCTATCTATCTATCTATCTATCTATCTATCTATCTATCTATCTATCTATCTATCTATCTATCTATCTATCTATCTATCTATCTATCTATCTATCTATCTATCTATCTATCTATCTATCTATCTATCTATCTATCTATCTATCTATCTATCTATCTATCTATCTATCTATCTATATACACACAACAGTATGATGCTAGATGCCACTATTCAGACCTGGGTTTAATTTCTATTTAATGACAAAATAAAGCAGTTATAAGGTACAGAAATGAATGTCCGCATCTAATAATCTAATCAGACTAATCATAAATGCTTAAGCATTAGAAGGTAACTATTCTCACCATTCAGTCATGTTAATTGCTTATTCAGACCTTTTGTAAGTGAGAAATGTTATGTAGCTGGACCTTCAGGAATTTTAGATGAATACTCCAGCTTTAGATGTTAATCAGGTATGTATATGGCACAGATTCCAGAAGTACTGGGAAATTGTTTTGGGTAATAAGGTACCAAGACATTTTGATTAAATAATGATAAAATGCTAGACAGGTTGAAGCTATAACTGCCAGTATGTGTGCGGTAAAAATACCACAGATTTTTTTGTTTTGTTTTTGTTTTGGTGATTTAAAAAAAAAAATTCCAAATGAGAGTTTTCTAATTGCCTTTCCTGCTTAAAAATGGATAATACAATAAAATTGAAGTGAGTGTTTTTCTACTTACCATCTTGTTACTTCAAATAATTTTCATTTATAAAATTTAGTTAAATGTCTTGGTTTATCCATCTGTTCTGCAGCATAATTAAAGACGTTAATAGTGTTTGTACTACACATTTAGCTGATTAATGTCTGGCATTTCGGTGTAATTTAGTTACTTTACTTCAGGTACTTACCAGTTATCAAAACATATTTACCCAGTACTCTGGAAATTGCACAAAAAAAACCTGCTGAAAAGTTTTCTCCATTAAGTCTGAAGCAGTTTTCAGATTTGTCACCATTCTTGCCAAATCCCCTCTATCAAGTGTAACATTTCAGCACACGAGGTTAAAAGATTAATTGATTTCAGACAGATTGGATCCCCAAGTTAGCAAAAATGCTCCATGCATCATTCTTCTCTCTCTAATTGCTCTGGTTCCTCATAACAGTTCAAGCTTTAATGTGTCTCCTCGCTGCTTGATCTCTTTCCAGGCCTGTGTTGCCGTCGGGTGACAAATTACATCTAAATGATCTGTGTGCTGTCGTGAAACATTCAGCTGAGTGTATTGCACTCCCAACAACTGCAGTCCCAACTGAACAGTTTGAGCATTGTGCTTATCAATATTCAAACAGGAATGAGGGGTTTCATATTGTCCATCTTCTACAGTCTGCTCAATTATGCTGTTTTGTAAACTTGAAAAAAATCACAATTTTTTTTTTAAGCTCTCTATTAAATTAAGATTCATTCATATTGTTTCATCATAAACCTAAAAAACAAAGAGAGTATTTGGGGGGGCACAGTGACTTAGTGGTTCGCACGTTTCCCTCGCACCTCCGGGGTTTGGGGTTTGAGTCCCGCCTCTGCCCTGTGTGCGTGGGGTTTGCATGTTCTCCCCGTGCTTAGGGTTTCCTCTGGGTACTCCAGCTTCCTCCCCAGTCCAAAGACATGCGTTGTAGGCTGGTTGGCATGTTAAATTGTCCGTAGTGTGTGAATGTGTGTGTGTGTGTGTGTGTGTGTGTGTGTGTGTGTGTGTGTGTGCCATTGCGCCCTGCGATGGGTTGGCATCCCGTCCAGGGTGTCCCCCACCTTGTGTCCCCCACCGCTTATCCTGGGAGTTCCCTGGGATAAGCGGTACAGAAAATGGATGGATGGACAAATGTATTTGTTCAACCGCATGCAGTAGAGGCAAAGGGCAGAATTTAAAGCTCCATTTGTGTCATAATTTTTGTTAAATATCACATTGTACCTGCTTCATAGAAAACAAAAATCTCTTGATATTCTCAAAGCACCGACTACCGCAAGTCTATAATTTCAGATGGGAGATGCACTGAGATCAGGTGAGCGGCCCAGTGATGTCCTGTATGGTTTGGGCATCATTTAGAGCTCGCTGATGGACTGCTTAAACGCTTGTCCTGATGGGATAAGAGAACCCTCTCGCACCACTCCATCAGATTAGAGCAGAGAGAGATCTCATCCTCTGTACCAGCAAATACATCTTCCTCAAGCACTGTTATTGCCCTTCTCTTTTCCAGCCCCACTCCAGCCTGCCTCTTTGTGGCTGTTGCTGCTGCATGTTATCTAATGGCAAGAAATGGCATTTCATTAGCTTGTTATCCGACCCAGGGCTCAAATGCATACTCAATAGCATTAGGCGTAATTTCTCATAAGGACACATTATCGATCCCTGGTGCACCCCCACCTCCTACCTGGACCAGAGGGGAAAGAGACTGTCAGCACTCTCAGGCCCCTCCTCATCCATGCCATGAAGAATTAAAGCCAAATTAAATTTGACAGTTGGAAATGCCATGGCAATCTATATGCAAAGTTTAAAAGAAGAAGTAAGAGGAGAAGGAGGTTCTTTCAGGAAAAAAAAAAAAATGCACTGAAGATTTCCTTTCCACATGTTTGTATTTGGCAGAATTTCATTCCCTTTTTGTTTCTTATTCCTTCTCTCCTATCTTTCAGTTCTATCCTTGTCTCCCCCCCCTTCTCCTGTTGAATATTATTCTGCATCCATGACAGAATCTCTTTGATGTATAAATAATCAAGCGAAATTATGTGCGCCTTGAATATAGCGTTCGTGCTCCGCCATTCACATTATACATAGTCATTCTTACCTAAGAGGGTCAGATTGCTTGACAAATCCCTAATTACCACGTTGCAACAGAAGCAGGATCTATGTGTGCATAAATCAAGCCTCCCGTCCCCCATGTGGTGGCCGCCTGATATAAATGGCACTTCACACCAGCTTGTGCCTCGCTCACTGAACTCTGTAATTAGATAACACTTTTGATAGTACATTTGGAATCTTAATCTGTTTAATATATAATAAGATATACCCCTCCGCCATATTTAACGAGGGTGCCGTTATTTTTACCAAGTATCCTTTGCTTCCTCGTCTTCTCGTCGTTAGGATTCTGTTCCTGGCTGTAATAAAGATTAGAGCTGATTATTGATATGCCGCCGGTAACCGCCGCTGTTTCCTCTGTTCCGATGGCCCCAGGTAAATGTGAAAGGTCATTTAATATTTTCCAGGCCCCCAATTATAATCCACTCTAATGGGTTCCGGTTTGTAATTATTCAAGGATAAAGCCCGTGCCTTTTGTTTGGACTTGGACAGCACCCATTGTGTTGTTTGACATGCATAATCTCTCGCTAAAGTCTCCTCAGCATGGATGAGTGATGGTAATTACTGTTGACTCAGAGGATGAGCCGGCTGATAGCAGTAGGAAAAGAGAGACGCCGAACTAACTTCTCAAGTGCAGGGGGCCGCCAAATTAGCATCGAATGTGCATCTCTGGTCGACAGGTGTCTCTCTTGGTTTTCCTCCAGATGTTTTATTCTCTAGTTGATGGCCTGCTTTGTGAGTTGACATTCTGGCATGTACATGAACAATCATCGTGGTCGAAGGCGGATTCATGAGGTTATGGTTGGTTCTTGCAGGAGATGTGCAATGCACAGAAGGCCACAGATGTTGTCTTGCCCTTGCTATTACTTTCTGTAATTAATGTCCCTTCATTTCTGTGAGGACCATGGCTAATAATGGTAGTGTAAACAATCTTCATTTGCCATTGGGTAGTGTTGGAAAATGCTTGGTGTTAGTGGTTCAGGGCTGCCCTCTAGTGAGCACAAAGTGTTATGTGCATCTAGAGAACTTTCACCAGCACATCTTTGTGACAGAAGATCCTTCTCTCTGTTCTTTCTCTCTGAGCAGTGGTGGCTCAGTGGTTATGGTTCTGCGCTACCAATCAGAAGGCTATGAACAACACCAAACTGCCACTGAACAAGGCCCTTAACCTGCTCTGCCCCAGGGGTGCAGTACCATAGCTGACCCTGCGCTCTGACCCCAGCTTCCTAACAAGTTGGGACATGTGATGAATAGGACTTCACTGTTCTGTACTTCTATATTTAAGGAATGAAAGATGACAGGATGTTCTGTTGCAGGAAAATAATCATCAGCGGGGCAGTGTGATGCAGCCTAACATGAAGCAGAGTTACTGTTACCACCTTGAATTTGGTTATTTTCCTGTAACAGGGGAAGTCCTGATGGGTTTTATTCTTCTTGTATCAATAATTGATTTATGAATGACACATCATGGTTTTTTTAACCATTTATAGTTAGAGTTAATGTTGTGTAACTCCCACGAAACAAGTTATTTTCTGTTATCACAGTCATTCCCTCAACACCCTATCATTTTTTCTTTCTCTTCTAAATAATAATAATAATAATAATAATAATAATAATAATAATAATACCACATTGTCATGTTACCAAGAAGCCAGAAACTGCAAAGGCTTTTTTGAGGTGGAAAACATACTGACAGTTACAATGTTCTGACATCTTCAATTACACTTTTTTAATATAATATAAAGTTTTTAATATGTTTATTATTAAACTTGTAGATTGTCTACCCTAGAACTGAAATTAAAATGAATCAACACCAATCAGAAGAGAGAATTCAACTATAAAGACTGTTCATCTTCTTTCTTTCATGTTTTCTGTCTTCCCTCATCTCTTGCAGTTGACCTTCTCCAGAGCCAAGCTGCTCCTCATGTCCAGCGATCAGGAGGACATTAACGATTGGTACCGCAGTCTTTGCCTGGCCATCGGGTATGCGCTAGCTTCATCCATATCTTCAAACTGTGAGACTAAATTAATTGTGAACCACAGAGCTCCTTTCTCTCTCTGTCCCCTCCTCGAGCGCTCCAACCTTTAGTAAAGGCAAGTCACGGCTAGTTTAGCATCAACCTTGTCTTCTTTCAGAGGACGTGGGGGCACGAGGAGGTTAGCATCAGGGCGAGCTCCTCACAGGGGAAAAGACCCGACTCTCATGGCTAGGCTAATTAGTTTATAGGCCTGTCAGAGTGATGGCGGTGCACAGAGGCCTCACAGTGAGGAGCCTTCTCGCCGCTGGCCCTCTGCCCAAAGCACGAGCTCAAGGGAGTGTAATTAGCCACCGAGCTGGACAGGTTGTGGTGGCCGAGGTCAGAGGCGAGCTGCAGGAGGAAGAAAAGGTGTGTTTGTTTGTGAGAAATAGAAAGATAAAGCAAATGACCTGTTGAGATGTAGTCAAGTGAGCGCTTTTTAGATTTCTCTGCTGCTTGAGAGAGAAAGAACACAGAATTGTTCAAATTCAACCTACAATTAAAGCACTAAGTCACCCAAAACTTTTTAATGATCGTATTTTTTTCTGTTTTGAATCTTAAATTGATTGATTGTGTCCAATGTGTCAATAAACAAAAAAAAAAAGAAAAAACACAGACCTCTCTTCCCTGAGAAACCAGTATAATAACAAATGACCAATACGCAGATAAAAATAATAATGGGACCTTATATTTTATGACTCAATAACACCTGCAAAATCATGCACTTTATGCCCATCACATCCCAAAGTCTTTCTGGCAATGAAAATGGTGCTCACAAGCACCGTCTGTGGTTGGGGTTATACTTGACAAGTGTGTGCTCAGATGCAGCAGATATCTGCCGAATTAAATGCGATATTCAGCAGAGGGAAGTTCCGAGCCAAAACTTCTCCGTCTGGCAAGTTTCCATGTTAACAAGTAAAACTATTTTGGGACACATATTTCCCAGCATGGAGATGTTAAACACACTAACATGTATGCTTTGTTAGATTTTCTTCAAAACTTTGCTCGGTCATTGTGCTTGTTGTCATGAGCTGCCTCTTCAGTCGCATATCATGACCTTACTTTTAAAGGCATTTACTACTCTACCATGGTTCTCACAGTGGGGTCCAGGAAGTGTAGCCATGATTTCTGTACATCTTGTACCAGTTGTGAAAGTCAGAACCCACCATTATCCAAGTTATTATATTTATTTATTGAGTTTTATAGATATTAGCCTACATGAACTGTCACTTGTATTGAATTGGTTAAATTTAAACCTCTAACTCAAAAGCAAGTAGGGCAAAGTTAGGCAATCTTGGATCTAATGACAATTTTAATAATATTTTTTAAATAACAATTTTTTTATAATAAAAAAAATATTATATGACCGGAAAATTCAAGAATAAAAATTCCAATAAATAAACTAAATATTATTGTATACATTTAAATGATGTGTCTAATATTTGAATAGTTGTATATGGAATATTTTCATTAGAGGTAAATTAGAGGGTTTTTTTAATGGATCCCTGGATGCAAAACATTTGAGAAATCATGATTTAGAAGATACAAGTGACTGGATTGCAAAACAGACTTTTCAGTTGGTTTGTAGGCTACACGAGACGTTTCTGTGCTTCTGTGCTATCTTATATACACATAAGCATAGTTAAAGGCAAGTATAAAACCATCCTATGAGTCTTCAAAGCACTCTTTGATAATGTCTGTATTGATAAGGACTCTGTCTGGACTAGAGGTCATCTGATAGTGGATTTTACCGATATCGTAACCAAGTTGGGCAGTACCTGCTGATAACCGATTAATCAATCAATAGTTTTTTTAAAATTGATTCTGAATGAAAACATAACCCACAAAGAAAAATATTGCTGAACTTTATTACAAAAATAAACAGTACTGTCTGCACCATGAGCATGTACTGTACGTTTTAAAATGAGATAAATATATAAATATTAATATATATTAACTTTTAATAAATATTAAAGTAAATAAAAGACACATATCCAAACTGAGTCAAAAAGTAACATTTCAAATAACAAAAATAGAGACATCCATAATGAATTTTAAAAAAACACTTCAAATAATACAACAAAATTTGTCAGTGATTTTAGTTCACCTCTAGAGGCCGCTGTCGTACGGTATAATGACGGCGGACTCTTCTCAGCCACTCCTGCAGCGGACACAACCGGGAAAAACTATCTGTGTGGATTTTTGCAGATTACTGATGGTTCCAGCAATCGGTTATCGGTGCTGATTAATCAGCAAAACCGATCAATCGGTCGACCTCTAGTCTGGACTGGAATCTATCAGGAGTACTGTCTTATTATTATTATTATTATTATTAGTAGTAGTAGTAGTAGTAGTATTATGCAATTAATAGCAGGGACCAATCATATTCAATTCCATTCAATTAAATTTTATTTATATAGTGCTTTTAACATGGACATTGTCACAAGCAGCATTACATTTATCGGATTTTTATATTGGGCAGGTTTTATTGCGTGCATAGAGCAAAAAAAGGAGGCATTGAGGCATCATTTGGGACAGGGCTGAAGTGATTTTCTTTGAGGTTTTTATCTTCACAGTTTATTAAGAGTGCAGCAAAACCTTATACTCAGATGACTTTTTTTTATATATATATTTAGTGTGACTTTAATTTGGCCCAAGATTTTGTCATTTATACATAATTTTATCTCAATCTTAATTGCAAAACTGAAAGGGGAAAAAAAAATAATATAAAACTGCTGATGTCTCTGGTCTGTGTGACATTGCTGCCTATTGGATTTTAAAATCCAAATCTCGATGATTATCAGTAATGCAAATACAGTGTTTTGCTTTCATGTGCAACTATCGGATTTCAGCTATTAGTATCCGGATTGTGTTTAGTTATATTGCTTGTGCTGGAGAAATTTGATCTTTCTAGCATCTAGCATTTCTATTATTAGTAGATATTAATGTCACTGACTGTTTGATAATCTCTGATCCCAATGAAATACAATCTTGGCCTGAATTTGGGATGGGTTTTTGTACATTCTTGCTAAGAGTAGCCCGAATAAAGTTCTTAAAGAGTTGGCATTAGATGTAAACTTAAGTCTAATATAATCTCACACACACACACACATACACACATTCAGTGCATTGACAGATCGATGAGCATGTTGACAAGGAGGAAGAAACTTTAAGAGGAAGCTGACCATACCTCACAGGAGGGTCAATTAGTTATATATAAATATTATATATATTATAAATGTGTTTATCTGATTGAATTGTCTTTGATGCTGTATACTGGCTTAAATTGTTTGCAGTCTAATGTGTGTCTGTGTGTCTCCTGACAGGAGGCTGAAAACGAAGAGCACAGTAGTGCACAGGAGAGAGGAGCTCCTCCGACCGCCGCTCCGCGCAGCCACACACAGCCAGCAGAGTGCACCGGCCTCGTCCCAAATACACAGCAGGAAGAGGGCTATGGTCAGAGACTCGCACCATCACACACATTTCACTGCAAAGAAAAATAAACTGAAGGGGTGAATTATTCAGCTGATCCTCTGTTATCCTCCATAGAGACTTTGAGCGTGTGTGTGTGTGTGTGTGTGTGTGTGTGTGTGTGTGTGTATATGTTGTTTGTGCAGGCGAGTGAACAGGGGACTGAGAGCGGCATGAGCAACTACAGACCTCCAGCTGGAGAGAGTGCAGGCAGCGCATCCAAAAAGATAAAACTCTCCGAGGCTCCGAGGTACACAGTCACATCCCCAAAGGATGATGCTAGCCTTTGGAGTTAGGGTTTTTTGTTTGTTTGGGTTTTTTTGTTGTTGTTTTTTTTTTTTTTTTTTTTTTAACTATTTTTCAATTATACACCCGTACAAACATAAAAGAGGAAAAATTCACAATAACACTTAGAGATAGCATGTACTGTGCAAAATTCTTAGGCACTCTATTTTATTTTATTTTTATTTTTTATTTTTTTTTTAGTACAAACTTTGTTATAGATGTTTATTTTATGACTTCTACGTTATCGAGTCAGTTCAAAAACCTTTTAGATTCCCAAACATTAGTTTTCTAGCACAAAATTAAATGTTACAGAAAAATGTTTGTATGTCATTAAAGAAAGCAGCGTATTATGTAAGAGACCACTTTTATAATTTTGTTGTTGCAAAAATAAGAAGCAAGTGTGACAGTCAAAGTCTCCAGAAGAACTGTGGCTGGTTCTGCAAGATGCTCAATAAAACTTACCAGCTCATTTCCTTATAAAACTGCACTAATTGTACCAGAGACTACTATTTTTTATTTTAAGCAAAGGGTCATCACACCAAGTATTGACTTTGTTTCATTTATTACTGTTTACTGCTCTTTATTTCATTATTTCTGAAGGCATCTTTGCTCTACAACATTTCTTTGCATGTGCCTAAGACTTTTGCACAGTACTGTATCTGATACCCAGGATACCAGCAAAAAATGCTATGGAAAAAAATAAGTGAACTTGATCCTGTAACAAATGGAAAAGACTGGAAGTGGATTTGGAAAGGTTTGTTGGTTTTTTTGGACCTGGAAATGTTTACATATTAAAAAAAAAAAAAATCTTTTGTAATAAATGTATTTTAGTTATCTTTCTACACTATTATATTTATTATATATGCAGTGTAAGTGATTTTGTGTTAAAGCTGTGGTGGAAGTTGTGCATTTAGATGCATGTATATTTTACTGTATTTTTTAAGTGCTTCAGTTTAAAAAAAAAAATAAAATAAAAAATACTTTTAAACCTTACTAGTTTTTAAAGAAAAAAAATCTCAATTGGATATCAATATTGGTTGATATTCAAGGCTTCAGTATCTGTATCAGGATAGAAAAAGTAGTATCTCTAAAAACACTACATTAACACTTTCACATGAGCCTTTTGGATATAATGTCAGACCTGTTTTAAAATGTGTTAGCTGCAGAACCTTAAAATTATATAGGCCATTTCTGTGGGGTTTTTTTTCTTCTTATGACATGGCATCTGTTTTGGAAACATCTCAAGCACACACTGGGTTGGAGGTCAAACTTTTCATAGCCAGGGACTCTTTCCTTCTAGTGTGAAAATATTACACAAAACTAAGGGTGGACACAAAAAATATATCATGATACTTCTATGATATTTCTATGATACACTATCAAGAAAACTCGGTCAGTGCTAATTTATTTTTGTAGACAAAAGTATTTAACATTTAAATATTTTAACATTTTACAGTTTTAAAGATTCAGTACAAAACTGTAACATATAAAATGAGCTACATTTGTATTTGTTGTTGTAATAATAATAATTATTATTATTATTATTATTATTATTATTATTATTATTATTATTATAAAATAATGAAATGTTTTATCACAGTATCAACTGTATATAGATATGCTGGTACTACAAATATAATTTATGAATATAATCAAAATATTTAAATATTAGATACAATAGGCAAATATTGTATGTACCACCATAGGTATCATGTTTGTATTTATTTATAGTTATTAGAGCTTTTTATTCCTGAATTTTCCAAGCCATATACACTGTATTACTGTATATACAAAATGTTTGTTTGGTAACATATTAACAGCAGTATTTACAGGTGTATATTTTATGTTTTTATATTTGGTAATTTAATCTTAAAGTTACTGTTCAAATAGCATTGAAGAAGACCTTTAATTCCGAACCATACCAATCCAGTTTTGGGTATGCTATTAGACCAGTACTAGCCTCAAATCACAAATTGTTAGATCAGACTTGATGACTTGTGAATCATCTTCTTATGCAAACTCAAGCAGCTTCCTTAAGATCATTATTTTCTATCTTATGCTCGTCATGAGCTGAAATGAAGCAATGGCAAAAAGGCCATAACTCCGAGCTCTGATATTAGTATCATATCGAAAGTGAAGGACAGGTGCGTGCCTAAAAAGAATTTCATGAAGCACTTGTGATTCAAGGGCTACTTAAACTTTTTTTCCCGGAGCATATTGGGTGAAAAGTGAGTCACTGTTATGATTTCAACATTGTGATCATTTTATTTGCCAGTGTTTCTGTTCTGAAGTTTCTGGAGGTGTAATCAGATGTACATCTTTCACCAACAGATCCCAGGAATCGTCCGGATCGAGCTGCATCATTCTGTAAGATGATGCAGATGCTGAATTCTTGACCGCGACTGAGAGAACTGGTGGTACTGCTGGGAGACTGGTACAATCCACACACTATATTAGCTTCATTATGACTGAAATAATGCTGTCAGTTCATACTCAAGCATTTTAAGAGTGATTTTCTCTGAAATGTTCCATTTCTTTATTTTTACTCCTAAATGCCAAAGAACAAACATCGACTGTGTTCCTTATTTACAAATGTGTCTTATTTGTCTTTTATGTTGTATGGGCCATCATGCATAATGCTGTCGACTGAATATGCTAGAGGCGCAAATCTTTAAGTGCTGAACACATTAAGCAGTGTTGCTTTTATATGTATACTATATTTTTGCTCTGTATCATATAGTTTCTAATAACCTACACTCCTGCAATTATTTATAACACCATAACATCATGTGTTCTTATTATAGAGGGGAAGAAAGATGAAGTGCAATACAAAATGGGTGCGTGAAGGGATTTTACTACTGATTGTGTTTGGACAAGTTTGTACCGATTGTGAATCATGGTGAAATTATATAGCATGTAATCTTCAGTGATGGTGATCTGCATCTGCACACAGCCAAACTGATTTCCACTGTGTGTTGTATTACTGTAATGTTTATAATGTGTTGTCTTCATAATACTCCCTTCTTACCAGGTGTATTAATGTTACTGAAAGCTGTTACACTGGACAACAGTTTAATCATCTCTATATGAATCAGTCAAATCCCTATGATTCTTTATGTGATTACAATTTAAATTCTCAATTTGTAAATTTGTAATTAGAGGCCATGTAAGATTTTTGGCTTTAGGCTCATTTTATCAGGTAGGTTTGATCAGGTAATCTGAACTTGTCCAACACTGAACTAATCAAACAAATCATATTCAAATTCAGATTGGTCACATAAAGTTCTGGATGTATGTTGTTAATAATGATTTATTCGTTTTAATCAAATGTAATCGTTTGTATTGTTTAATTAGTCCTACAAACCTGAGCATGTTGGAAGATCTGCCTGATGCCTTGTGGTGCATTACATATCCAAAAGCGCCCTCTTGTGGTCAAAGTAATCACTGAGCTATGTACGCAATGCTGAACTATTTGTAATGTGTAGACATAAATCTTTGTTTGGACTCTTCATTATAAACTCTCTGGTCATTTATCAGTAACAATAAAACCCTCCTTGGGAAAAACCAAGTGTGAGGTCCTTTACTTTGTTTAAATAAATAAATGATTAATCATTCATTAGTTCAGCTTCAGCTTTAAACTAGTCATGGTCATGGTGAATCCAGAGCCTATAATATGAACACTATATGTATGATGGGAATGCACACACATTTAAATGCCAGAGCAATATCACCCTGCCGTTCTTGTCTGGTTTCCCACTGAATCTAAGCAGGGTTGAGCCTGGTTAGTACCTGGATGGGAGACCATGTGGGGAAAACTAAGGTTGCTGCTGGAAGTGGTATTAAGGAGGCCAGTATAGTGACGGGACACTATACTGTAAAAAGGGTGGTGTCTTTTGGACGAGATGTTAAACTGAGGTCCTGACTCTCTGTGGTCATTAAAAAATCCCAGGTCACTTCTTGTAAAGAGTAGGGGTATCACCCCGGTGTCCTGGCGAAATTGCCCCATTGGCCCTTGTCTATCATGGCCCCCTAATAATCTCCATCCCTGAATTGGCTATATCTCTCCTCTCCACCGGTGTGTGGTGGGCGTTCTGGTGCACTATGGCTGCTGTCGCATCATCCAGGTGGATGCTACACACTGGTGGTATTTGAGGAGATTTCCCCCCCATACTATGTAAAGCGCTTTGAGTGTCTAGAAAAGCGCTATATAAATGTAACTAATAATAATAATTATTATTATTATTATTATTATTATTCACACACTTATTCACAACTAGGGGCAGTTTAGAGTGGGAGAAGGGAGGAAACCAGATAACCTGGAGGAAACCCAGAGTGACCTGAGGAGAATATTACAAAATTCTACATGGAAAGTAACCCAACCTCAGGGGCCCTGATGCTGTGAGGTGGCAATGATACCCACTATGCTAATATGCCACCTATAACTAAATCAGACAGCCAATATATCAGATTTTTTTTTACCGCTGAGATGGTTAATTTTCTTGAGATCTACTTTGTGGCCACAAAGCACTTTACATGTGTCAACTATTATATATTTTTTTTAAATGAGTGAGAAAGAGGAATCGATTGAATTAGACCACTGTGACCACAGAATACTAAGCATGGAAATCATTCATTTTAATAAGCACTTTATCCTGTTCAAGGAAAAAGATCAGTGGAGCTGTAGCCTATCCTGGGAACACGGAGAACAAGGTGGCGCTACAGTAGTTGTAGTACATGCTCAAATAGTCGCTAGAAGTTATAGGCTAATTTACATATTCATTGAACCGTCACGATCATCAGAATAGTACAGAATCAAGCACATCATCAGTTAGTGGGCCGTGGTCCACATGTGAATCCAGCAAAATACTTCCCTGTTCCTCAATAAACCATGCACACCAAAAATACCATAGCAGAGCTGATCATTGTAACCTATGAAAATTGAGCCAGATGACTGCTGTAAAGGTGCATAGGGCCAAATGCTGTAAAAAAAAAATAAATAAATAAATAAATAAAATTTTAAAAAATTAATAAATAAATGTGAGTCTTTTGATGAGTGAGATGAAACACTGGTACACTATGATTGTAAAAATGGTGGACCTCAATCTCCGAGAACCTGGAGGAAACCCACACAGAGTAACCCAAGATTAGGCTTGACATCTGACACTACAGTGCATATCTTAGGACTGAGGGAGGGAACCAGAGTACCTGGAGGAAACCCCTGAAGCATGGGGAGAACATACAAGCTCCACACACACAGAGTACAAGTGGGAATTGAACCCCCAACCCTAGAGGTGCGAGGCAAATATGCTAGGCACTAAGCCACTGTGCCCTCCTTCAAGACATTATATAAGCTATTTAACTCAAATTAACTGCTACAAAGTGGCTCTACTGAGAACGTACATGCTTTCAGCATTGCTTGTCATTTTATTCAGAGTATCTACTTTATATCCTTATTGATTCATGACCCTCATCAAACATGAACTGTCATGAACATGAACTGAACATCCTTGAACTGTTTCGTCTCTGTTTACAGACGTTTGTGGCAAACATAAAGTCAACAGGAAAAAAGTTTGCTTCCTTTTGCCGTTACCAGGAACTATTCGCTTGAAGGCTCTTGAGGGCATCCGCGTTGGTTTGATGTTTGTGGTTTAATGTTTGTGGTTTAATGTTTTCGAAAAGGCATTTTGATTCCGCGTTGAGAAAAAAGCCACCAGCTATGACTTTGCATAATATTGCTTTGTGGTGCTAGAGTTAGCCACAGCGTGGCAGTACTGCCTTGTTGGAAGAGTAACGCCTGTGTTTCTGTCTGATGTTAATATATGAGCACAGAGTCTGTATCGCGGTGTTTACAACATGGGCTTCTGGTTTGTGTGAATTAGTTCCACCAATGTTTTGTTGTATAACCAGGGTAACTCCTACCTGTGCCACTTTTATTAACCAGATGCCTAAAATGATTGTCTCGGGATATTCCTTTTCTCTCTCATTTGGAGTTTATTAATCATTCATAAATGATAGAGGTCACCATGCTTGGTTTGCTCTGTACCTCTTCTGGTGTACAGGTAGTACTGTACATGTCTCTAATTTATAACCCAATTTGCTAGTGTTATTTTTGTGTGTTTGTTCACATGTTAGTTTGATTAACATTGCTCTATGTTTCATACATTTCAGAGCTACAAGGCTCTATCCTAGAGCATATACTTTTCCCCCCCCATATACAGTATGCTACGTCTGGGTACAATTAGCGTCCGCTGCTTCACTGATGACACAGCTGTATGTTTCAGCAAAGCTAGATAACAGACACCAGCTTAATAATGATTGTGCAAAGGACTTTAGACACTGGATCCTGCGTAATGTCCTCATACTTGATTCAAACAGTACAGAAGTACTTTGACTAGACTAAAGTAAGCTTTCTAATTAGGCAGTAACTCTAGATGGCCTTTCAGTTCCATCATGTGTAGCAGTGAAAGACTGTGGTGTGATTGTTGACAATATGAATAAAATTAAATTGAAGTGTACTGACAATGTTTGCTGTTGCTGTACAACTGTGATAGCTAGGCAACATAAGCACAAAGCTAGCCGGCTAGTTCATTGTTGTTAAGTACATTAGCGCGCATCTGTCACATGTAAACACAAGTGGGAGTTCAGCTTTCTAGTCTTGATCTGAATGGTCAGATTGTCAGATTTATTTAATATTAGGGAAACCTGCTCAAATATACCACGAGTACCACAGTTCTGTTTTCCTTTTGTCTAACATGTATTTAATCTGTATATTATTAGGCTTTGATTATGTAGAGCATCTGCAGTACAAGTCCCTGTGAATGATCAGTTGCTATAGAAATGGTAATGTATTATAACACTAACGAGCGCATTAATATAAACCTGTGGTTTGAATGACAGCTCACTACTCTCAGAGCTGCTGTTATAGAAAATGAATCGCCATCAATCAGACTGGGGAATTCAACAGCGCTGTGGTATAAAGTGCATTTTATAACCACAGTGCAATAAAAAAGACAGGAGAGAGAAAGGATTTTTCTACAGAAGTGATTTTCTGGATAACATATGTTTGTGCTACTCTGCAGTAGTAAATCACATTTTGTCTCAAACTGATGGGTTTTTTTGGATAATGGGGGGGGGGGTTGGGGAATTGGCCAGATGACACCATACTTGGCTCTCCGCACTGCAGGACCTTGATGCAAAGATGAACCAGTCTAGAAATACCAGAGGCATCACAAAGTGCCTACCTGCAGCCTGATATCTGTGTGTGTGGTTGTGTATGGACAAGTCTAAACTATATAAGTTACATAAGAGTAACAGTTCATCGAAAGTGATTATGGAGAAAGAACAGATCATTAATCTTCACATAATCTCCATGTTCTTATGTGAACAGTGTGCTGATTTATATTTGTACTGAAAAGAGATTAAAGAGTAATGTGCAAAGCAACATGATTTACTTCACTGGGTGCAAATATTAGTAGATGATGCCAAATAAACTTGCATTGATTTGTGGCTTAGATTATTGAGGACAGCAGGATTAAATTAAATTTACACAATATCCCATTATCTCAAATATAACCCATCAGCCAAAAAAAGTTGCATGTCTGAAGTTTGTAGTATTAGTGCTAGAAATTAGCGCCATAGCCTTGTAAGCTCCAGCACAAAACAAAAGAAGCTCGTGTTGGAAACCAAACTTGCCTTGGCTCATGAACAATGTTTGACCTACATGAACTATTTTCATAAAGTCCCATTCCTTTTCCTCAATGGAAAATGATGACATGGAGATAAATGGTTGTTTTTGAGTCAAATGGAGGACATTGCAATTCATTTTTAAGAGTAACTCCCAATGAATCAGGACTAAACATCAGCTTATACGTCTTCTTCAGTATATTAAGTATAAGTTATCAGGAATTATCAGACAGAAATGAAACTGTATATCTTCACATTATTACTTTTTCCAAGTGGAAATAACTAGAGGGAGGTTTTTTTTGTTTTGTTTTGTTTTTTTTAAATTGGACACAGGAAAAATTCAACAAAACACTCTTCAGATCTTGCCTCTGTAAAACAAGAAACAAAGTTTGCCCGGAGTCTTTTATTGTCTAAATGCAACATGTGTAAACTAGATATATTATGATATATATGCAAATCATGGCATGAAATGTAATTGAATTTTCCACCAAAAGCTGGTGGAAAATTCAATTACATTTCATGCCATGAATTGCATATCATTTTACTCACCCTGTTTCCAGAAAAGTTGGGATTTTTTCTAAAATGCAATAAAAACACAAATCTGTGATTTGTCAAGTCTCTTGAAGCTTTAATTAACTGACAAAAGTACAAAGAAAACATGTTCAATGTTTTCACTGACCAACTTAATTGCATTTTGTAAATATAAACAAATTTAGAATTTGATGCCTTCAACACACAAAAAAGTTGGGACAGAGGCAAATTAAGACTGAAAAGGTTATAGAATATTCATGTAACACCATTTTGGCGGATCAGGTTAATTGGTAACAGGGGAGGGTATCAGAATTGGGCATAAAAGCAGCATCCACCAAAAGCTCAGTCTTTGCAAGCAAGGATGGGTCGTGGCTCACCACTTTGTGCCAAACTTCATGAGAGAATTGTCAATCAGTTCAAAAAGAACATTGCTCAACGCAAGATTGCAAAGAATTGAGGTCTTTCTCCATCTACAGTGCATAATATTGTGAAAAGATTCAGGGAATCCGGAGAAATCTCATTGCATAAAGGGCAAGGCCAGGGACCACTGTTGAATGTGCGTTACCTTCGAGCCCTCAGGCAACACTGCATGAGAAATCATCATGCTACTGTGATAAATATAACCACATGGGCTCGGGAGTACTTGTACAAAATACAATTAAGTTGGTCAGTGAAAACATTGAATACCTTTCCTTTGTACTTTTTTCATTTAATTAAAGTTTCAAGAGACTTGACAAATCAGATTTTTGTTTTTATTGCATTTTTTGGAAATGGGGTTAGTAGTTTTATTCATATCTAAATGGCAGTTTGTTATCCCCCAAGCAACAAGCAAATGTTGCTATATTAGGAGTATGTACACAATTGCATCAGTAGAAGTAAAACTTTATATGGCATCATGCATTAGTCATCATCATGGTCTTTCTAAAGAAAATGTTTAGAATTTTGATGCCATAGCATGTAGGCCTCATGTTAGAACTGTGACCAAGCCACTTTCTGAGCATCTGGCATATAAAATTGCCATTTCTTTTGACAGATTTTTTTGTTTGTTTGTTTTGATATTGATATTGATATTGATACTCAATGCTGTAAGTGACAATATAGGAACCTGATGGAGTTCCCCTAAACTTCAAGACACAGGTGTACAATTTGAAAGACGTATAAAAAGTGTCATAACTCTTTTTAGGTTCTTGCACTTTCATCATAAACAAAGTTCAAACTTTTTCTAGATTTACTCTACAGGCTTTCAGACTGTCTCAGGAAAAGGGAAAATATAAAAGGGCTTTAGGGCTAGTGCTGACAATAAGGGAAAGTCTAAACACCACAGATTTAGAACAGATTTGCCTTGGGTCTGATACTAGATTTAAGCAATGGTTGTGTTATTGTATTTACAAGAAACATTCACTACATTTGAAAAGTTTTTTGTATGTTTGCAAATTTTTTCAGGTTGTTTCTACATTCATTAAAGCATAATTTTAGTCATACAGAGTCTTCAGAATTTACCCACACATATTAGGAAAATTATGATATCCCTGATGGTTTTGTCTGCATTAATATAATGTCTACATGAGAGCTAACTAAATATTTTCCTCAGTTATTAGCTAGTTTCAATGCTTGGCATCTATATTTTTCAGTTGCCTAGCTGCAAGAGCCCCATGACCTTACACACTTGAATGGTTTCATTTCAGTTAAACTGCATTTTATTTGTATAGCATTTTAAACAATAGATATTGTCCCAAAGCAGATTTACAGAGACAAAAGTTGTAAGGAAAAACTCCCTGCAATAACATGAGGAAGAAATCATCAGAGGAACCAGACTCTTCTGGGTGACATCGCTTAGTGAAAGTACTAATCACTACTCTTCCTCTCTATAACTGTATGCTAAAAAAGGCAAACACTAACAAGTGTGTTGAAAGGATGTTCAGTATGAGTATATTGTGTATGAGACCTGGGATGAAAACAAAACCGTCTTTATGATTCCGGCAGCAGTTCTTTCAAAAGCGCAAATACACAGTAAAGCAATGGTAAAACATTTCCTGGTCTAGAAATAATATTTAGAAATAAATTCCATTTATTTTCAAATTTACCAGACTTTTGCACAAAAAATGTTATTCATGTTTTGTTTTGTTTTTTGTTTTCATTTTTTAATCAAAACTCGTTTGGTGCCTCAAGAATTTCTGAACAACAGCTATAGTTTTGCTCATAAATTTACATACCCCTTGCATAATCTTTTTTTATAATTCATTAAAATTGCATTTTGTTTTTTTATTTATTACTGCCCTGATAAGACACAATAATAACTGAATTTACACAATTGAACAAGTTCAAAACTTTACATACTCGATTCTTAATACTGTGTGTTGTTACCTGGATGATCAATGACTGTGTTTATGCTTTGTGAAAGTTGTTCATGAGTCCCTTGTTTAAACTGCCCACTGTTCTTCAGAAAAATCCTCCAGGTCCTGCACATTCTTTGCTTTTCCAGCATCTTCTGCATATTTGACCCCTTTCCAACAGTGGGCTATATGATGTTGAGATCCAACTTTTCACACTGAGGACAATTGAGGGATTCGTACACAACTATTACAAAAGGTGCAAACATTCACTGATGCTCAAGAAGGCAACACAATACATTAAGAGCCAGGGGGGTGTAAACTTTTGAACAGGATGATTGGGGTAAATTTTTTAGTTTAAATAAGCTATTTTTACATGTTTCCCAGAAGACAAAATAATAACAATTTACACCAATCATCCTGGGTTTTTTAAAATTATTTTTACATTTTAGAGATTCTGCAAGGGGTATGTAAATTTATGAACACAACTGTAATTTTATCTTTGAAACAGAGCAGAAGAGATTGTTGACCATTTCACACCTCACACCAGTCTTTACAATGCAATTTCCCTCTTTTTTACGATATTTTTTTTAAAAAAACACAGCAGTAGCTGTTTTATAGTAAGCAGTGGGCCTATGGGACAGTTTCCTAATGGCAGTAAAAATTAACACTCTACTGATTCACCATAGATTTATGGTTTGTTTACATGTTGGTGTGGCTATGACAGAGAAGACATACAGTACATGGAAAAGATTCCTATCTCCTTTCAAAAGCCATTACTGACTCATATACTATCATAAATGATTTATTCTCACTTTCCTCTCTTAATTCATGCTCTATTATAGCCTCAATGTACCACAGAATGTTACAGAAATTATATTCTTATTTACAAGTTGCAGCATTCTTGGCCAACTTTGGGTTGTGTATCTAGCTTAAGAGCTATTAAAACCCTCAGTTGACATGTTTTACCGTCTGAGCCATTGCCACTCTGACCTGTTTCATGTTTCATAACTATTCCTGGTGGAAAGCATCAGATCCTTATCATGCAGGATATCTTCCTGCTTCCTTGGAAGTGCTTTAGGAGGGTATTTTTCACTACTTCACATTGAAAACTCTGAATATTTTCTATTTTATAAGATCCAGTCAGGGATAATAAACATCAGTGGCCCCTTGGGCGCCTCTTCCACCAACATGGAGATGATCCAAATCATGATAACTTTCCTCATGTTTGAATACATAGTGATCTGCCCTTCAACAGAAAACACTTTCCCTGTTGTCACATGCAGAAGCATTGTGTTTGTTACAGATTATGATGCTATTAAGAGCACACTGAGTGTTTTCTCTTATGCATGCACACCATATACACTCCAGAAATATTGGCACTGTTCAAGCAGTGTGCATAAATGTTAAAACACAATTCTACACTATGCAGCATTTTATTGCTAACACATACATTTTCTGAAACTGACAGCAGCACTGTCACTTCAATATCCATCTAATGCTCGTTATTCAATTCTTCCCTCAGAGATGTACAAATTTTGTATTTGGTTCCACATGACAGCATGAAAATGGTTGATAACCCCCACCACCACCACCCCTGTAGAGTGTCCTACTTGCCGACCTTCATGTGGAGCTTGTGGTGACGTAGGTCAGTGAAAAACCAATGCTCCGACCCCCTGCTGCTTCCAGGCATGAGGGAGCAGATCAAACAGTGGAGTCAGGACTGAGGCTCACATCAGTGATGCGACGCTTCACTCGCCTGCCCTCTAAGTCTGGTGATGTCTATGTGCACTGAAACCATTACAGTTGACATTTAGGTGACCTCAATTTAAATAGCCAACAACTAGTGATTTTTTTTTTTAATTACAGTGTACTTTTCTTACAGTATCTTCTTCAAATTCAAAGAAATGCACTGATGAAGAATCACACAGCTGGGAATGGAACACGACCTTATATTCTCAATTTGACTATGCTTAATGTTTCTTGTCCTTTTTTTAGTAGCCATAAAA
The DNA here is from genome assembly GCA_023630585.1 of Cranoglanis bouderius. NCBI lineage: Eukaryota > Metazoa > Chordata > Actinopteri > Siluriformes > Cranoglanididae > Cranoglanis > Cranoglanis bouderius. The sequence goes on from CM042538.1 coordinate 24,292,236, forward strand.
TTCTACAAGAAAGTTGGTTATGATATGTTTTTATTTGACTAGCATTTTATTCTTGTACTTCCAGTTACCTACCAGTTCATGAGCTCCTTGTACTTAATAGTAAACTTATTACTTGTCAGTTACCAAGCAGACCATGGAATTCCCAACAAATTATTAATATGCTATCACTTACTCACTCACTTTCATTCACTGCTTTATTCTGGTCAGGGTCCAGAGCCTATCCTGGGAACACAATAGGCGAAGTGGTAATACACCCTGGATGGAATGCCAGTCCATAACATATACACCTGGAGGCAATTTAATATAGCCCATCCACCTACTAGCATGCTTTGGAAGGAAACTGGAGACTCTGGAGAAAACCCATGCAGACATGGGGAGAACATGCACAAAAAATACACTAACCAGAGCTCAAAATTATTATTTACTGTTCCTTTTTATTCTTTCAAGTTCTCACTTTTCCTATTTTATTAATTCTAGGACATGTTTAGTCATTTATCTATTTATTAGTCTCATTGTTATATGACTGAGAGGCGTGTGTCCAAAAATATAGGCATTTGACTGGTCCAGAGTGGCTGAATCTGATATTGACAGACTAGAGCAATCGAAAGTGTCAGCACTGACCATCCTGCCTAATAAGCATAAGATGGAATTTAACCCCATGCTCTCACTACTGTCATTCCATGATAAAGTTTGTTTCTCTATTTTGTATACCTAAAAGGACATGCTAGGAAATTAAATTTGCAGAAATATTTTTGGCAATACATTGAAGTTCCTAAGTAATATTTTTGCATTTCCTCATGGGTTTTAGGGACTGGTAGGCTAGTTTACTTCTATAAATGTTGCAATTCTGCTGTGGGATTATTAATTAATGATTAATAATGCACAGTGCTTACTTCATATGTATACATGTTAAGGATCACCACGTCAGACCCTGTGGGAAAAAGTGGATAATCTGTATCTGTTATTAAACATAGAGCTCTATATTACCGCCGATTACTAGGAACAGGCTTTTATACCCACTTAATCTACAGTTGCAATCAAAATTATCCAACCCCCCATTGCAAAATTTACAGACTTAAAGCTGTTTGCAATGAACAAATCAAACAAATGCAATTGAAATAGTTAAACACAACGAATGCTTCAAGTGGTTTCCCCAAATTCAACAGAAAATGCAACTTTCAAATTGAAAATTATTCAACCCCTTCATGGCAAGCATCTTTAGTCTTGCTGCAGGTCTTTTACAGTCACTTGAGGGATTTTCACAACCTGCCTTCTCCGAAATCTGGTTGTACCCGTTAATAGCTTCCTTTTTCTGCCCCGTTCAGGTATTTCATGTATTTTCTGTCCCTAGCCAGTTCAGATATTTCATGTGTTCCAGCTCAAGCACACTTGATGCAACTAATGAAGCCCATGATTAGTTGCATCAAGTGTGCTTGAGACAACACCTGTTTTGCATATTTGTGCTGTTCTGAGGGATTCTATTCAGGGGGTTGAATAATTTTGAAACTGGAAAAGTCATTATAAGTTGCATTTTCAGTTGAATTTGGGGAAACTACTTGAAGCATTCATTGTGTTGAACTATTTCAATTGCATTTGTTTGATTTGTTAAATAAACCTGATTTGCAATGGGGGGTTGAATAATTTTGATTGCAAATATACAATTGTTGCTTTAAGATAGGGAGGACGATGCTAGTTTCAGGCTTGGGGGGAGTTTGGAGTGTTTGGAGACATGTCTGATGAATGGAGATTTAAAATAGTTCCCTCTGGCAGCGAGCCCTGTTTTTTTTTCATGTTTTGGGGGATTTGTGTGTGTGAGAGCGATATCTTATGAAAGCATGGATTCCAACTCAGTAAGCTCTAATGTTCAGCACCAGGAAACAATAACTCTTTATCTCCATATTCTTACAGTGACCTCCAAGATGGATTCACATGAAATAAAGAGTGTCTGTTTTACAAAAGCCAGTCTTCCTGTGAAGCAGCACTAAGCAAGAAATATTCCCTTTAATAAAAGAAAGCATTCTGCCTTTATATCACTGTTTATTCCACAGAGACCCTGTCAGGACTGTGTGAAGCAAATCTAAGATATATACTGAAAGTAAGGTTTACATGGCACCAAGGATTATTCTCATAAAAATAAAATAAAACAAGTGAATAAATTTTTTTGTTTGTTTTGCGAAAATTTTACTTAAATACTTCATGCTAGAAAGCTCAAATAAACTACATAATCTCAACACTGTAAAAATCACCTAAAAGTTATCATTACTACTTAATGGCCACTAACACCTTAATACTGTGTCCCAATTCGCCTACTATTCGTGTCCCAAATCGTAGTATGTTGAAACGAGTATCCCAGAGGTACCCGGATGGTGTACTATTTTTGGTAGATTTTCAAAGTGTGTATCCATGGACACTTTTTCAGCTAATATTGCCCACAACTCCTTGCGCGAGGAAGAAGGATATTTGAGTTGGCACAGGTTTTATGCCAGATGCCTTTCCTGATGCAACACTCCCATTTTATCCCATTTATGGGACCAGCACTGAGAGTGTAGTAGCTTATGCAATCCCAGTGGCTGGGTTTGGTGTCTAGCATGGGGCTCAAACCCACGATCCTGATAGTCTCATGCTCTACCGACTGAGCTAGATGGGCACTCTGCATTCTAACAACTATTGCGGCCTAAAGTATTTAGTATTGCATCTTTTATATGAGCACAGTAATGTTTTGTCCATTTTGCAGGTTTTGCTTACTGAATTTGGAACATTTGCAATTTGGGACGTTTCTATGACTAATTAATATGACTGAAGCGCAGGTATTAAATTTGTTCAGGGCTCCTGACGGCTGAGGAAAGGTTTTCTTTACATATGTTTTCCCAACTGAACACAGACACGTGTCTATACTCTTTCACGTTAACTTTTTTTTTATTATATTTTGATTGTATAATTATAATTATGTAATTATGCACATATGTGTTGTACATAAAACCAACTTTAAAATGGTAAGACAAAGGCATAAAGCTATCATTTAAAGAAGCTCTATTCATAATAATTTCAAGAAACATTCCTGTTATCATGCAGTAGTATTTATTTTTCTTTCAAGCAGCAGCACTATGCTGAAGAAAATAGGATTTTCAAATGTGCAGATTATTTTATACACATTAGAGGCACTTCTTTTTTTTCTTTTTTTTTTTAAATTATATGCCAGTATAATACATTTTTTACTATATGCTACCTATTTCCCCCCCCTTTCTAATGTTTAATCTCGGTTGTTCTTTTTAACTACATACTTTTTACCACATACTTTGTGATACTGTAAATACTTTTTTGTCTCTTTAACTAATACCACTGATTCCATAGTCTCAGTTTTCAGTTTACATTTCCAGAAGCACTTTTTGAAATCTGACCTTGCTACAGCTATTGAGAACAATTACACTCACAAAAAGCCTGATTTGCATACTGTTTTCTGCATTTTGTTTGCATGTTAATTAAAGTTACACTATTATTATTTGTAATTCACTCACAATATCTCCCCTGACTGCATGTGTAATTTACATGATGTCATGAACAAGCAAATTATTATTTTGTTTCTTAATAAATCATAGTTTTAATGTGTTTTCGCCGCCACACCCGCTCTTCAAGCCCCAATGCTTTGGATATGACAGGGACTTTTTCCTTTCAACTCAAGTTTTCTCATTAGGAATCTAAATCCACATCTGGATTTCTGCAAAGCTGCTTTGTGATAATGTCTAGCGTTAAAAGTGCTATACATGAAATTAAATTAAACTGATATGAGGTTTTGGGTTGATGTCTGTAAATAAAATGCCATGTGCCTCCTTCTGCTCTGTGCTAATAAACAGAATGAATGGGTAAAGCCTACATCCTTGATATCATGTTTTGGCTGACTAGAAGCTCAGTGATTACAGATGTAATGAGTTAAACATATCTCTGCTTATTCTGTCTGGTATGTTTCCCCTCTAGCACAAACACTCACAGCTACGAGAATCTTTTGAGCTATAAAATACTCCTACAATCATTCATGCATAATGTAGAAGCTTTAGGTTTTAACATGGTCGACTTTTATCTTAGGTGCTTACACCGTGCATGTAGCATTTTCTTTTAGCATTTAGTTTTTTCTTCTCATTTTCAGTGGTGGCTGTTTTGTGTGATGCAGTATATTTAGGTTTGCTAAAATGAAATAGCAGACATGCAAACATACCGTAGAATGCCCTTTTGGGAACGTTGAATGATATCATGTGGTTGCCTTTGCCACATAATTATGCCCTGGGCATAAATCCTGTTTTCTAGTTCTCCTGCATTGGTGTGGAGGGATTGTTGTTTCCATTCATATCTAAAAATACAGGTTGTAGTCAAAATGTGGAGGGTAGTGGTAGCTCAGTGGTTAAGATGTTGGGCTACTGATCGGAAGGTCACGAGTTCAAGCTGCCACTGTTGGGCCCTTGAGCAAGGCCCTTAACCCTCAGCTGCTTAGATATATAAATGGGATAAATGTAAGTTGCTCTGGATAAGGGTGTCTGCCAAATGCTGTAAATGTAAAATGTTGTTGTCCACCAAGTGATAGGATTGGATGTTTTGGTATTCTGTTTGGATGCTTTGCTTTGCTTTGTATCACTATTTAACATGGAGGAAAAAAGTAAAATGAAAAGTAAACAGCACAAAGGTAACTACAGAAACTGCATTTGTATTAAAAGGTTACACCTAATGTTGTACTAATTAATATTTTTAATACCTCAAGAATAGTGTAAATGCACAATGCATTCTGATTAACAGCAACCCAGGTATCATGCCATGTTTTATATCATCTTTTCTTTGTGTGCAGATTAGTTTCTGTTCTTTTCTAAACATCACTGATCAAGAGGAGACAAAAATAGAGCCATAACCTTGAAGCCAAATGAATTTTCATGCTTGAGTGGCACTCGGTTCAAAAGGGTGCCTGGCTACATTTGTACGTTAAAAAGCATCACTGCGCTTTCATCTTTTTGCCCCAAGTCTTCATGTTACACAGTACTTTGTACTGGTGGGTGTATAAGCTGCCCTCATTATAGCCAACAAAACTTTTCTACATTTATTAATTTGGCTCTGACTTTTATGCATAATGATTTAGACATGAGGCAGAATCCAGTCTAAACACACGCTATTAGAAACAAGGGTTCCTGTTGGATTTGTTGGATGATTAAAAGAAAAGGCGACCATGAAACACATTTATATTTAAAGTATTTATATTAAACTATTTGTGATTATTCCCATGAAAAGCTTTTGATTATTTGTCATGCTGATGTCACAGGAGGACTTTGCTAGAGGAATTACCATGGTGTTTAATAGGACAACAAATTCAATGAATCTCAAATATTAGCGATAACGGTCAGATTTCATTGGTATATCCTAAAATCAAAAACAAAGAGTTTCTACTCGCCATTTTCCAGCAACCTTCAATATCTTATTAATGAGAAATCCAATGTAGAAGTTGTGGAGACAGCAAACGTTGGACTCAAAGTTCCAGAATGCAACACAGCTACACAACGCAGAGTTATGGCAGAGACTTGGCTTGACTAGTTAGCGATCGATGAGATGACGAGCATGATGGCATTGATGGTGGTATGAGCATGAAAGTTGAAGATTCGGAACCTTTTCTGTTTGAGCACAGTGTACAGATGAGGAGGTGACAAATTAAGGGACTAAAGCTGCGCTGCATCACTCTCTTTAGGTAGAGATGCGAGAAGTGAAAACTAATTCCCACTGGCACCACAGCAGGTAGTCAAACAGTATTGTAGTTAACATAGGAGACGGTCAACCAAAGTAAAAAAAAAAAAATAGACCAACATGTCATGAAAATGAAGTTTAAGCTAAAAAAAAAAAAATTTTTTTAAAAAGTCAATTCAAGGTTTCATTACAAAATAGGTGTCCCCTTCTTCGTGCCCTGAGTTCCCTGGGAGGGGCTCCAGGCTCCCCCGTAACCCTGTGTAGGATGGATGGATGGATGGATGGATAGATATCAATATTCAGCACTTTCATTTAGTAAAAGCAATCTAATCATGGCCAGGTTTGTATAAAGTCAGCATATTTAAAACATTTATTTTCAGAATACTTGTATGTGGTGAGTTCTTATAAACTGAGAATTAAAAATAGACGTAACGTTTGTATAAATGGACTGGTAATATTTTCCACTACTGCTATGGGCATAAAATTGGAAAAAACGAATGGCAGATGCTTTGACGTAAATATTTAATATTGAGACAGTGGCCACTCTTGACAACATCCACTTTTAAGGGTGCATTTAGTGCCAGAATTATGGCCAACTGGACAATGTTAGAGATAATGAAAGCTCAGTGCCATTTATAGAGCAGTAGTCTGTTACTTTGCACATTCACTGTACTAGTCTGCAGGGACAAAGGATGTTTGGTGCTTGACATCAGTCTAAACACAGGTGTTAACTCTCTAACTACGTACTTACAAATTTTCATTTTGAACAGGATATTCATTTTTAACACACAATATTAATCGCGTGACTCTACAATTTTATGCTTGGATAACTGAACAGCTAAACATGTTTGGAAGCCTTTTAATCTATTGGCATGAATCACTGAGTTTGGGCTTGCATGCATTTCATGTTCTCTAATAGCACTCCAGATTTTTTTATGGGTGACTTGATCAGTCCAGAGTGGAACTGGCAAACAGCTTCATTTACACTGATTAAGGAAAACAATCATTGGCTGGTTCACAGTGTTTCGGGGAGATTATTATGGATAGGAGCTCTGTGTGCAAAATGGGATATGGATTTTAGAGGAAAAATATCTTGGCCAGAGATGAAGTAATGCATCAGTCTAATGAGCAGAGTGAGAAAATGAGATCCTATTTTTCACATGTCCGCTCTTCCAGTCTAACTGTATCCTTATCCATTTGTGTGGATTAGTTGGGGAGATATTGTGGGGCTGAGAAGTCTCCGGTGCTTTGAATTGTCATTTTTCTCAAAGCTAATTTCCATTTAGAGGTGAGCTTTAAAGTGGCAGCCAAGACAAACACAGGCTCCAGGAGACCTGCATATGCATGGTGCCTCATCTAAAAAAAAAAAAAAACATTTGTAGCTATACACATAAACTGAATACATGTTTAGTAGAATTATTCTGACCTGCTTTTTTTATTGCATGAACTCATTTGTAGCTTTAACAATCAGAAAAAAAAGCCAACAAATTATGCAACAATATTATTTAGTTTGTGTTAAGATTGTAATAAAATGTCACTATCTGTGTCTCTACCTGTTTAGTGCTCGAAACATTCACATCTGTATTTGGATTTAAACCCAAAGTGGGTGTGGCCTAAACTGACCTATGTCACCAGAAACACTGGAAAACACTAGATCCAAATGTGTAAATGTCAGCACTGTCAACATGGTCTGTGAATTTTGGCTCTGAGAGTTCCTCAACCTCAGCTACATCACTCAAGTTCATTCAAATTCATTGTGTGGCGGTTTTTTAATCCCACTCTCCATCCATTTTCTGTACCACTTATCCTGCACAAGGTTGCAGGAAGCCAGGAGCCTATCTCAGGGAACTTGGGGCACAAAGCGGAGGACACCCTGGATGGGGTGCCAACCCATCACAGGGCACAACTGCACACACACTCACACACTATGGACGATTTAGAGATGCCAATCAGGCTACAACACATGTGGGAGGAAACCGGAGTAACCGGAGGAAACACCCAAAGCACGGTGAGAACATGCAAACTCCGCAGATACAGGGCAATCGAACCCCAACCCTTGAGGTGTGAGGCAAAAGTGCTAACCACTAAGCCACCATGCCCCCAATACCACTCTCACAGTTATTATATTTGTTGGTACCTGTGTTCAATATTTTCTAACTTTTTTAAGTTGGTTCTATTTAAATATAGCCTAATTTATCATAATTCAGACCAGACAGTTAAAAAGGATGAATGAATGAATGACCACTGTACATTTAGGTACCTGTTAATGAACATGATTTTCATATCTGACCATTTGCAGCTGAGAACCTTCCTGTCAAGCTTTTAAGAAATAAAAAAAACAAACAAACAAACAAATAGTGCACATCCTAACACTCTGTTTAGACCACATTATCTGTCATTCCAAATAATGTATTCATTTTTGGTTACATCCCTAGTCTTTGTTCATATGTTAACTTCCATAAGTCATTCTCTTCTACTACATAATGTATAGCAGTTTCCCTTTAATTCCACTGGTTTGTATCATCTCTTGACTCATCGTCACAATGTCTCATTAAATACCCTTATGATCACTGCTGGTACTGTCCGATAAAGCAGTTATACAATCCAAACCCAGACCATGAGTCTCTTGTGTTATCTTCTATATTTGATTATAAAATTGTCTGTTCATATCGTAATGACTTAATGAATTATAGCCAATGTGTCTCTTTATTATTTTTGATGAATTTTCTGGATGAACTCCAGAAGACATTGTACAAAATGATTTCCACATCTCTTGTCAGTTTCTCAGATTCAGGTCCAAAAAGAACCCAGTGTACACAAGTCAGATAATCCACCATGATGAATGCCTCCAGGGCAGAACACCAGCAGTGGGAAGAAGATTCGGCAACCTTATTTATGGCCTCAAAGAACAATCGCCTGAAGAAGAAAAAAATATCCGGCAAAATAGGGAATGTAGCAAAACATTGATTTCAAGCTAGGTGTACGAGAGGGAAAATGTCAGTGTTAATAAAGATATATGGTAAATGGTCTGTACTTATATAGTGCCTTCTAACCTTAGCGGTTCTACAAAGTGCTTTACACTGTTTTTCATTCACCCATTCACACACATGTAAGGCACTAGCCTGCCATTGGGAGCAACTTCGGGTTCAGTGTCTTGCCCAAGGACACGTCGGCATGTGGAGGCACATGGGCCAGAGATTGAACTGCCAACCCTGCGATTGGTGGATAATCTGCTCTATCACCTGAGCCACAACTCATAAAGCCCTGCTTCTAGCATGTTTGCAGATGTAGAAGAAGAGGATATCTATTTGTACTCTATATTTTGTAGATGTGACAAAGCAAACCCTTTTGGATATATCTGGATATCTTCTTGATTGGCTCCTAAAATGCAATCCCCTTTTAATTGCAATAAACAAATTGGCAATAATTAACACATTTTTTAAAATAGCTATGGTGCATTTGATAGGTATTTTTGTTCAAAGGCCCTGTTAAATCCTTATTGGTTTGTATATACTGTCAATTCCAAAACTATTGGCAAGAATGGACAAAAATGATAACCATTACACTGATTCAAATTGTATAAACTAAACTATATGTCCAAAAGTTTTGAACATCATACCGTATATGAGTCCTCCCCAAACTCTTGTCACCAGCCATGGCTGGTTACGGCATTGGTGAGATTTGAGTCTTTGATCTCCAACAATGGGGCAGCTGTGGCTCAGGTGATAGAGTGGGTTTTCCACTAATCGGTTCGAGTCCCGGCCCACATGTCTCCAAATGCAGAAGTGTCCTTGGGCAAGACACTGAACCCCAAGTTGCTCCTGTTGGCAAGCTAGCTAGCGCTGTGCTGCCATTGGTGAGTGTGTGTGAGTGTGTGTGTGTGAATGGGTGAATGAGAAGCAGTGTAAAGCACTTTGTAGAACCACTAAGGTTAAAAAGTGCTATATAAGTGCAGACCATTTACCAATAGGGCGAACACTATTCTGTTGATGTGTTTATTGTTTCTTTCTTTTATATAGTACATAGTGCACCATCACCATCACCATCAACTGGTGCCTATAAAAGTTGAGGGAGATCTCCCATCCTCAAAACATTTTACGAATGTTGATTTGAAAATGTTCTTCCTTTGGTGTTATGGAACATTGTGCCAATGTTTTATGAAAGAACATTGTATAATCTGTTACCTCAACAACGTCCCCAAAACATCCTCAAAACGTTTTGGGCAAAATGTTCTACCTTTATTAAAACATCACATTACAGGAGCGTTTTATAAAAAACATTCTGTCATCTCAGCCTCAATAACATCCTCAAAACATTTTTCAAATGTTGTGGTGAGAATGTTCTTTCGTTGTTGTCATGTAACATAATCTGTGGCCTTGACAACATCCTCAAAACATCGTCTGAATGTTGCAGTTAAAACGTTATATCTTAGTTATCATTTAACCTTATAGGTACATTATTTGAAATGAGAAAATATCCTTAAAACATTCTCTGAACATTAGAGTAAATTGTTTTGTTTAAAACATTAATAGAACTTGTAGGTAATGTTAGCCAAAGTTGCGAGAACGTTCCCTGCTAGCTGGGGAAGCGCTAGAGAAGGAGAGACATACAGGACTCTCCGTCCCATCCTGCCTTAACCATTCTGAGTTGACATCTGTTTGCAGTAGTTTTATCCCAAATTAAATCTATATGCATATGTTACAGGAAATATATTATGGCATACAGTATGTCATCCCCGGATAAACATTTCTACTTGAATGACAACATCAACAACAATGTACAAAAACTACACTCTATCTACACTCTAATGCAGATGATACCAATTATAGTAGGCCTATGTTTTGTACAGACCACACCTCATTTAAGTATTAATAGGATTATAGATTACAGTGGAGACTAATGCAACAGATGTTCGCAATGGACTAAGCTCTCTTCTGAAGTAAACTTGGCTAGATCATTAACATTTCTATGGTCTTGGGCTATACCCAGCGACTCACTGTTGAATCATTGTGTAATCAGTGTGAAATATTACAACCGTTGTTGATTTTCTTTGCCACTGTCATATCTGGTTTGGGCACGTTTGCCACATTTTCCTCGCACCTCTGGGGTTGGGCGGTCGAACATCAACAGTTTGCATGTTCTGCCCATGCTTCGGGGGTTTCCTCCGGGTACTCTGGTTTCTTCCCCCAGTTCAAAGACATGAACTGTCTTTGAACTGAATCCGCTGTAGGCTGATTGGCATTTCCAAATTGTCTGTGGTGTGTGTAATTGCACCCTGCAATGGGTTGGCATCCTGTCCAGGATGTCCCCTGCCTTCTGCCCAGAGTTCCCTGGGATAGGCTCCAGGCTCCCTGTGAACCTGTGTAGGATAAGCGGTATGGAAAATGGATGGATGAACATCTGGTTTGCTCACTAGTGATCTAAACCTACATGTGGATTTCTGTAAAGCTGCTTTATTGTTAAAAACACTCTAGGAATAAACGTGTCGAATTGAATTGAATCAATAACCTGGACATGCCCCTGACTTGGCTGTACTTCTCTATAGATAATGTTGTATTATATACTGATTTTAATTAATGAGTTGATGTTTAATTAGTGTGTACACACAGTGTTAAAGATACACACTAATTAAACATCAGTTACAGAAGAAAAATCTGCTCAAGCAATGTTTACAGTTCAACCGATGTCACAGGAGTTGCCAGATTGGTGTTACATCTTCCAACTGGCCTCTTTTATCTAATTAGGGTGGAAACACATGGCCGGGAGTTATCCTGTTATTTCGGATGGTTTCGTTCATTATAGCTGATTAGCACGCCATTTATCGTAAATCCCATGTTTGGGTGGGTTCTGGTGAAACTGGGTGGGTTCTGGTGAAACTGGGCGGGTGCCTATAAACTATCGGTGTCTGAGCTTAAAAACGTCAATCTGGCAACCCCGAGCACCAGCGCGGCGAACAGCTGAAAAGCGACGGAGCTCTGCGTCGGGTTTATTGCTGAGACACAAGCACGAGCGAGAGCAGCAGCACAGGATGATAGCTGAAGTGTCTTCTCTCACAACACTCAGTAAATATCTACATCAGAATATTCATTAAGAGATCTCAAGACGGACCTGAGGGTACAGTTTTGTTGTCCAAACTTAAGTTATTTTAAATAGAGACGATGAACGATATTAAAGTTGCTGTTCTTGGAGGAGAAGGAGTCGGGAAATCAGGTAGGCTTGTCTTGTCTTATATGTGCCTTTTGCTTAGATTTTGCTCTCTTTTGATTGGTTATGGTTTTCTGTCCAACCGCTCACTGTTTTACATTGACAGCGCTCATCGTGCGATTCCTCACCAGGAGATTTATCGGAGAGTACGCCTCATCATCAGGTACACTCACTTTATTTACTGTATTCTTCTCACACACCTGCTGATTCACATGATTTCAACTACATCTCTGTAAAGCTCGACGACATATTTGTAAAACTGACCCGTTTTGCCTAATGATTATCTCATTATAATGTAATGTGGCCGTATAGAAGGTCACACTAAAGTGTAACATGCACTTTAGTGTTACAGGATATTTATGATGTGAAAAGCATGTTACTCTTCAGTTTACAGTATATTTATGATGTAAAAAGCATGTTACATCATAAACATACTGTAAACTAAAGTGCAACATGCATTTCACATCATAAATATACTGTAAACTAACGTGTAACATACATTTTGCATCATAAATATTCTGTAACACTACAGTGTAACATGCAGAGTATATCATAATTATATTGTAATATGGCCATAGAGTGAGGCACACTAAAGGGTAACATGCATATTACATCATAAATATACTGTAAATTAAAGGGTAACATGCATATTGCATCATAAATATACTGTAAATTAAAGGGTAACATGCATATTGCATCATAAATATACTGTAAATTAAAGTGCAACATGCATATTACATAATAAATATACTTTAAACTAAAGAGTAACATGCATTTTACATCATAAATATACTGTAAACTAACGTGTAACATACATTTTGCATCATAAATATTCTCTAACACTACAGTGTAACATGCAGAGTATATCATAATTATATTGTAATATGGCCATAAAGTGAGGCACACTAAAGGGTAACATGCATATTACATCATAAATATACTGTAAATCAAAGTGCAACATGCATATTACATCATAAATATACTGTAAATTAAAGTGTAACATACATTTTGCATCATAAATATTCTCTAACACTACAGTGTAACATGCAGAGTATATCATAATTATACTGAAATGTGGCCATAGAGTGTCATATTAAAGTGTAACATGCATATTACATCATAAATATTCTGTAACACTAAAATATAGCATGCATATTACATCATAAATATACTGTAAACTAAAGTGTAACATACATTTTGCATCATAAATATTCTGTAACACTACAGTGTAACATGTAGAGTGTATCATAATTATACTGTAATGTGGTTGTAGAGTTTGTCACATTAAAGTGCAACATGCTTAGTATAATCATAATTGTATTGTAATGTGGACATAGAGTGTGTTACATTAAATTGTAACATGTATATCATAAATATACTGTAATTTGATATAGTCTACTCTACAGGATTTTATATAGACTGCTGTTGTTCCAGGAGTATATCACTTCATGAAAAATATATCACACTAGTGTATAGAATCTCTGTGTCTCTATGATATACTATCACTTACACCACATGTTCTAATCCTTGGTCATGGAGTAGTATCTGTCCTGAAATAGTAGTTTTTTCCATCAGGAAGTATTAGTTTTTGCAACTCAGGAAAGGCTGGTGATTAGCTGAATAGTTGTCAGCTCATCACACTTTTTAGACCAAGGACAAAACACTAAAATGTGCAGAGACCAAACCTGTACTCTACAGTATATACTCTTTAATAATATACTCTCTAGCAACAGGCCCTATGTATATAATAAGGAGAGTATATAACTGAGTGGTAAAGTAGTACTTAATATATCATACTAAAGTATATGTCAAAGAAAATATCACATCATGGAGTGTACTCAATTTTGCTATGAAATACTGTCTATGATAACCAGAGTGCAAATGATGCAATACCATTTCTGTAGTGTTTGATCCTATCTGCATAAAATAACTCAGACATATGCTTTAGGCAATGCAGTTCGATTTAAATGACAGGATTAAGCTAGCTAGCTACTTCATTTCTTTTTATGTAACAGCAAATGCATGTGTAATGAAATGGTATAGCCCGTTATAGGGGTCTTCAGATCTAGACATGGATGTCTACATGGCTGGACAAACATTATATGTAATGCATACAGTATTCTGTATGCTAAAGAATATCATCAGGGAGAATACATCATACTAGAGTATATCTCCCATTCTAATTTTTGATAACCTGATACTTTGAGGTAAAAAGCACAAAGGTTTTTGGGGTTTTTTTGTTGTTGTTTTTTTTACACTGCAGACTAAACCAAAGGGCGCTCTGCCAAGTGCCCGTACTTAGTTACTTAGTGTGATCACAAAATGCAGAAAATTGCTAAGAGCAACAAAATGCATTTGCATGACTCTGTGAAAATTTGTTCTTGCTTTCAGAGTGTATATACAGGAAACGCATGTCCGTTGATGGAAGACAGCTGAATCTGGAACTTTACGACCCATGTTCCCAGGTATGTGTTTACAGCAGCAGTGAAAGCAGCAATAATGATTACAATAAAATAGGGTCCACAAGCTATGAGATATCACACCCTCATAAAGGTTAATAGAGGCATTAAGGAAAACGAGACTGTGAATACGATATACTGTTAAAATGCTGTAATGAAAAGTAGTGCTTGGGTAAGGACATTTGAGTTTTATTCCTAGACGCTTGCATTTTTGCTGCAGCATGGGTTGGGGGTTGGGAACAAGGCATGTGTACTTGCAGTTCCTCAGTTTCGGATAAATTATAGAATGTTGATTGAGGATAAAGATTGTCGATGCGAAGTTCATTTAAACAGTTCGCTTTGCTTGTATACTAGTTTAATAATTGTGGAACCAAATTCCATAGGGGGAAAAAATCTAAAAAGAGATCTCTATAGTTTCTCTTAGACAGCAATGAAATCAGATGTCTCTCAGCTTTTTCTCCTGCAACAAAATAACCCAGTAATCTATCTAAATAAAATACTACCCCATTTACTACAAGCATACTGACGTATATTTACAGAGATGTAAACTATACTGTAAGTGTATTTTTGATATGCTTGTTTAAGTACGTTTTCTATCCTAGCATTTGTAATTATACTTGAAGAGAAGTACACTAGGTGCCAAATAAACTATTATTAAAGCTATTATTTTAGTTATAGATGGCATTTCCCTTTGTTTGATCTTTTTTTGTCACATTCTAAACATTTGTGTATGCAAATGTATGCAAAGAAAAGTTATGACCTTAAACTGATCAGTACATGTTGAACTCTATCATACCTGCATAACTGACTGACTTTATGTGCTACTTCCATGAGCATGGAGACTTACAAATACAAATTTTGTGTACAATGTCACATAGTTCCTCTTTTTTTAGCTGCTATTTGGTATTGAGATTGCACCACAGCAATAGATCAACTCAAAATATGTAGTGCATTACTGTAAATCTATGTGTTCTGTTTATGTCTCTGCAGCCCTGTGATGGAAAGTCCACTCTGAATGAGCAGATCCACTGGGCTGATGGCTTTGTTGTGGTGTACGACATCAGCGACCGCTCCTCTTTCATCACAGCTACAGCTATCGTGCACCTGATCCGAGAGCTCAACCTGGGAACAGCCAAAAGGTACGAATGTACCAAAACAAATGTAGACCTGGAGGACGGATCTATTTTTATCCTCCATTCACAAGTACTTGATGCCTCTGCTGTGTAGGCAGTCGATAGCTGACTAGGAATGCAGCTCGGGGTTTCATTATAGAGAGGAGCAGAGAGGCTATAGCTGCCGGAGGAGGCTGAGTAGGCGCTTTGTTAACACAAGGACTGGCAGCTTAGCCTGCTCATTTATTTTTGTCAATGGCTAAAGCCACCTACATTTTTAGCCCACATCTTGTTTGGCTTTTTAAATAGCAAAGTCGATCTGCGATTCATTGTAAGTGCTGGCAGTGAAGCTATGACTGAAATGTCAAATATTGATATGCTTTCGTGCTTTTAATTAATCAGCTGATTCCTCATCATGGGCATGGATTCTGAAATGTTTAGTTTGGTCAGCGGAAAGAAATCCAAGGATTGTCCAAAATGGGCAAAGTAAAGCAGAAATATAAACACCACAATCAGGTTTAATCTGCCTTAATCTAACCACCCTGTTCTTTGAGTTTAGCTTTGAAGATAGACCACCTTATTTGTACATGGATTCCAAATGAAAAGTTGTAAACAATGTACAATACTGATATACTAATATCAACACTTAATCTATCTTTCAACATCCAGACAAAACTCTTGATATTATTTGTAACACATGTCACCTTCAGTCACTAAATGATTTCTTAACCCCTCTAGGGAGTCTGAGTCGGTGGTGTTCTTGGTGGGCAATAAACAAGACCTGTGCCACATGCGTGAGGTGGGCAAGGAGGAAGGTCAGAGGTTGGCGACAGATGGGCGCTGCCAGTTCTACGAGCTCTCCGCTGCTGAGTGCTACCAGGAGGTGGCACTCATGTTCACAAAGTTGGTGCGCAATGCCAGCCTGAGCGGAAAAGCTAAGGAGCGCAGGCGCCGACCCAGCGGCTCTAAGTCCATGGCTAAACTGATCAACAATGTGTTCGGCAAGAGGCGGAAATCAGTGTGATCTGGTAGCCAGAGGAAGAAGAGACATGCATGGACACTTCCGGTGCCATGATCATAAGAGATGCACTTAGCTTCTTACTGGAGTGCAAAGAGGATCAAGGATCAACATGGTTATTTCTGCCTACTGCATGCGATTATCTTAAAAATGTCACATCCAAGTGATAGCAGTAGCGTGTTTTGGGTGACCATTTTTGGTTGCCATAAAAGTCCCAACTGTGCACTCTAAAAGTTTCAATGTTGGACAATACACAAGATTGGCAAATATAGTCTGCTACATTTCATGTATGAGTATGAGCAGAGATTTGAACTATAAACAAGTTGTGACCTTAGTATTATAAGGTTGAAGAGCTGTTTTGAAATATAGGACAAAGTTTCTAGCCTCTAGTTTCTAGAGACATTCTAGTGTAAATATATAGTCCATACATTTACAAGGCCTACGCTTGGTGTATAATATTGCAGGTTGCAGGTTTTTTAGGTCTTGAGCTTGTACCTTGAAGAGGGCCCCTATACATTACCTGAAATGTATTCATTCATTCAGTCAGTTTCAGTAGCCGCTTTTTCCTGGTCACGATGGACCCAGAGCCAATCCTGGGAACACTGGGTATGAGGAGGGAATACACCCTGAATGGGACACCTGCTCATTTTCGGGCACCATGCACACATAATCACACCATGATTCACATCTAGGGACATTTTAAGGTCACCAATCCACCATCGCCATGTTTCTTGGAGGTG
Organism: Cranoglanis bouderius; assembly: GCA_023630585.1. Classification (NCBI taxonomy): domain Eukaryota; kingdom Metazoa; phylum Chordata; class Actinopteri; order Siluriformes; family Cranoglanididae; genus Cranoglanis; species Cranoglanis bouderius. Next base: position 24,309,481 of record CM042538.1, read on the forward strand.
GAAGGAAACTGGAGAACCCAGAAGAAATCCACTTGGACACAGGGTGAACGTGCTCAGAAACTCCACACAGAGAGTAACCTGAGCTCAGGATCGAACCAGGGACACTGAAAGTACATTTTAACCAGAACATAGATATATATTGGCCCTGGCCATCTGTGTTTGTTCATCCTGGATGATGAATGGCTAGCAGATAGAACCTTATGAAATGTTAATCTGTGAGCTTGGAGGTAGAACTTATTTTCTTTTTTCAAATATTACAAAAATTGAGAGAGAAAAAAAGAACAGTGGGAGAATAAAGTAGTTTGACATTTATGTGGTTCACTCATTTAACACCAAAATTCCAGATCTATGGAATCTTATAATACTGAGGTTACATTATATAGTCACACTGTATAGAAATGCTCTTTCCTGTAAAACTGCTGCATGACAGTTTGTAGTATGCTATAGCATAATGTCTGAAATGACACAGAAATGTAGGCCACCTGTTAAGTTTTTGCCATAATTCCTCTCAATGTCATGTCTTGACAACTCATGAACATCTTGAAAAATGGACTAGGTTTTGTAGAATGTAAACTTTTCAGAGTGCCGTTCTGTAAACTTCTCTGCATGTATGAAATGCTGTCCCCTTCATAGAATAAAGTGAAACAGCTTTCACCTTTGTTCTCCAGCCCATGTGCTACAGTGACTCTCTTTCTGCATGTTTGGACTAGTCAGTAGTGTTTTGAAAGTTTTGACTTGTTTTGGTGTGTAAACCTCACTAAGCTAATTTTAGATGTAAGCACTGCTGGGCAGAGCGGGGTGACTAAGCCACTCACTCCAAACAAGACCATTAATTAAATAAAGGATGTACTGCTGACCCTTTGGAGTGAAAAACAGTATTTAAAATGGCTACCGTTTGTTTTGGGTTTTGCGCTCTCTAAGTCTCACACAAGAACATTTTCCAGTACATATAAAGCTTGGGTTTGGATTCCCATTAACTTCCCATTGTCCTTTTTAGTTTAATATCAATGTGAATGGTCTAGAATGTTTCAAAAAGAAAGTTAACATGAAATGAAGTCCACATTATATGATATGATCATTATAGGAGTCAGGGGAGGCTGGTGTAAATGGGCTCACAGGGCTTTGCACTTTCAAAGATAAAAAAAAAAAAAGCCATTATAAGGTTTTGTTTTTGGCATCTGTCAGATTATTTGCTGTTAACAAATGTGGATTATTGCAAAAACACCACCAACAGTTGTGAGAAAAATACACAGAATGGTATGAAGACATGAGGCTGTGGCTGATTTCCTTCTAGCACAGACTACACATTTACACCCTCATCCAGAGCGACTTACATTTCTTTCATTTATACAACTGAGCAATTGAGGGTTAAGGGCCTTGCTCAAGGGCTCAACAGTGGCAGCTTAGCAGTGCTGGGATTTGAACTCATAACCTTCCAAGCAGTAGCCCAACATCTTAACCACTGAGCTACTACTGCCCTATAGATTCATGCAGTCTATCAGTGACAGTGGTGTAAGATTTGATCTCAATTTCAGTTGATATTTTTCAGCCCATCACACCGACTCATCATGAAGACATGAAAGTTAATGCAGGTTAATGAAGGTGAATGCTCTGTCATCGTTCCCCCCAAAAAAAAATAGTTTTGGAGGTGTGAACAAAAGGGTTACAGTTTTTCTGTTTACCAAACACGCCATAAACCCAGTATTATGAACTTTTAAAAAAAACTGCCTGTCTACTTTTATGTGTGTGTAATAATTGGATCAATTTGCCTTTTTTACACTCAAACTGGCAAAAAAACAAAACAGAACAAAGACATTAGAATAGTGATGGCTGTTCTAATGACCACCCCTACAGTAAAGTCAAATGAGTTTATACTAATACTGCATCTTAAAATAAAAATCCACCCAAGTGATAATAGGAACACAAATCATATTTGCCATCTCTCTGACAGTCTGCAGTTTACCACTGAACCTCAGCAACAAAGTAAAAAAAAAAAAAAAAACATAACAAGGGTTAGCTTGATGATTCCACACGTTTAATCTTCTTGTAATGGCTGCTTGTAATGCCTTTGCACTTTTCTTTTTTATTCGCAAATTAACTACTATCTCAATAATAAAACCGACCACATTTACAAGTCACACAAGTTTAATTGCCAATAAATCTTGTCTTCATCAGTCAGCACTCTGCAGGCCAATTACAACAAAATGGCAAGAAAAGGCTAAATGGATTTAAAAAGAAGCACATTTACCATTAATAAATATTTGATGCTTTGGGGCAAAATTAACAAAATGACTACTAACACTTAATGGTGTTCTAAATGGTGTTTGTAATGGTCATTATTAGGCTGTTGCTGAATGTTTCTGAACGTTTCTCCACTTATTCACCCAACATTAACATTGCTTCGGATCTTGTGACTTTAGTGTAAACAGGCTGTGTCTTCCAATCAATAACCCAGACAGAACCTTAATACTAAGGTCATGATCTGTTACCTGGGGGGCGGATTGCGAGAGAACCCTAAACAGTCGCTTAATTCAATGAGAAACCTCACGATCACAAATGGGTTTGATTTGTCAACATGCACACATGTGCATGCCATCTTTGTGCAGAGGGAGACAATATCCTGCACTTGCATTTTAATGGTTGAGCTGTGAGGGGGGTCCGAAAGACAAGGAGAAAACAGCTTGTTTTTAGAAACTAAGAAAAGTATATCAGATGGTAGAAAGGCCTTAACAGCACATAGAAAGCATCACAAATGCTATCTTATAAGATTGTACTTGTTTTGATGTGTGGCTTAAAAATAACTCTGTGTCTGCTTCTGAATCAATTCACACGATTCACTGAATATGGTTATATTTAGGAGGAACAAATTATCTACACATCTCTAAGACAAATGGAGCTGGTAGGGCCTGTAATAACTCTTGGGTTCAAAAGTTCAAAAGTAATATTTTATTAGCAAACAGAATTTTACAGATGTCTATGTTTGACAGGACTGGCCTTTACTTATAACCTGGATTTCATAACATATTCTTCTTTACTTACTAACTGAAAATCCTGAAGTGAGCAGAGTTTGGGATATTATCATTACTCAAGATGATGAGCATGATTTAAACACTGTAAATCTACAGTTGCAATAAAAATTATTCAACTCCATTGCAAATCAGGTTTATTGTCAAAATTTACAGACTTTCAGCTGTTTGCAATGAACAAATCAAACAAATACAATTCCCCAAATTCAACTGAAAATGCAACTTATAATGACTTCTCCAGTCTCAAAATTATTCTACCCCTTCATATCAAGCATCTTTAGTACTTAATAGAGCACCCTTTTGCTGTTATGACCTGCTGCAAACAAGATGCATAGCCAGACACCAGCTTCTGGCAGCATTCCTGAGGAATTTTAGCCTATTCCTCATGACCTCCAGTTCAGTAATATTCTTGGGTTTGTGTGCTGCAACCGTCTTCTTCAAATCCCCCCAAAGATTTTCTGTGGGGTTCAAGTCAGGTGACTGTGATGGCCTTGTAGAATCTTCCAGGACTTCTTCTGCAACCAAGCCTTGGTGGAATTTGAGGTATGCTTGGGATCATTGTCTTGTTGGAAGGTCCAATGATGCCCACGCTTCAGCTTCCTCACAGACGGTATGACGTTTTCTCCTAGGATTTCCTGATACTTCAATTAATCCATCTTGCCTTCCACACGCTGCAGGTTTCCAGTGCCAGAGGATGCAAAGCAGCCCCAGAGCATCACAGAGCCACCACCATGCTTGACTGTGGACAGAGTGTTCTTTCTTCATTCTTCTTTCTCCAGACATACTGCTGATCCATCGTGCTGAAAAGTTCCAGTTTTGTTTCATGCTCCACAGAACAGAATCCCAAAACTTCTGTGGCTTATTTATATGATTTTGAGCCGACATTTCTTGTGCTTTTGGGTCAGTAGTGGTGTACGTCTTGGAGTTTTGGCATTGAAACCTTCTGCGCTTAGTACGCGCCTTACTGTGCTCACTGAAACCTCAGTGCCTGTTGCCACCAAGTCTTGCTGCAGGTCTTTTGCAGTCACTCAAGGGTTTTTCACAACCTGCCTTATCAGAAATCTGGTTGCAGCCGTTGATAGCTTCCTTTTTCTGCCCCGTCCAGCACACCTGGTGCAACTAATGAAGCCCTTGATTAGTCGCATCAGGGGTGCTTGTGACAACACCCGTTTTGCATATTTGTGTTGTTGTGAGGGATTCTATTCAGGGGGTTGAATAATTTTGAGACTGGAGAAGTCATTATAAGTTGCATTTCCAGTTGAATTTGGGGAAACCACTTGAAGCATTCATTGTGTTGAACTATTTCAATTGCTTTTGTTTGATTTGTTCATTGCAAACAGCTGAAAGTCTGTAAATTTTGACAATAAACCTGATTTGCAATGGGGGTTGAATATTTTTGATTGCAACTGTACAGTACTGTGTGAAAGTTTTAGGCACATGTAAAGAAATGCTGTAGAGCAAAGATGCCTTCAAAATATACTGTAAAGAGCAGTAAACAGTAGTAAATAAAACAAAGTCAATATTTGGTGTGACAAAAAAATAAAAATAAAAATAATAGTCTCCAGTACAATTTGTGCAGTTTTATAATGAAATTAGCTGGTAAGTTTTATTGAGCATCTTGCAGAACCAGACACAGTTCCTCTGGAGACTTTGACATTCACATTTGCTTCTTATTTTTGCAGCAAAACCCAGCAGCCTTCATTGTGTTTTTTGTCTGAAAAGTGTCTCTTACAAACATTTTTCTGTAACATTTAATTTTGTGCTAGAAAACTAATGTTTGGGAATCTAACATGTTTTTGTACTGACTTGATAAGGTAGAAGTCATAAAATAAAAAATCTATAACAAAGTTTGTACTAAAAAAAAATAGGGTGCCTAAAACTATTGCACAGGACTGTATATTTGATATTTGCATCACTAATTCCATTAAAACATAACCATAAACACTACTAAATCATATTAATGTCCAATCCAAGCAGACCCTGCCTGGGCATATTGATTATATTAATATGACAGATTAGTCTGTCAGGTTAATTGTCCAGCGATGACTCACACAGAGACATGCTGAAAAGGCCAAGACTTTCTCTTTGCCCTTTAGCATAGACCATGAGACTGTCACTGGCCTACAGACACTGTGGCCAACATCAAACATCCATCTCAGGATACAGTCACAGCCTCCTGCTCTGAGAATATAAAAAGGGACAGTCCTTACAAAATATACAAAACAAAATGTTTTTGATCTCTTAAGTATAGCTTTTGATTTTGAGGGTGATGTGGAGAAAAATGGCACATCCTTATTATGTGGGTCTTGTCAACATTCCTCTTATCCAGGATCATCATAGAGGCAGACATTTGGACTGCTCAAACCAAATATGCATTGACTGTAAACACTAGTCCATATTTTCTTACTTCCTTCTATCTTCTGTGGTGTTTTTAAGGTTGAAGTTTGTGTCACAAATTAATAATGTCGGCTGAGTTTTGTGTTATGTAATCCACTTGACAAAAATGGCTAAATGTAATCTATAGGGTCGAGTTGTGTTTATGTTCACATTAGTTGCTTGTTTAAATGTATAAATTCAATGGTGGGTAGCTTTGTCACTTCACAACTATAGTGTCTCTGGGTCGATCCTGAGCTTGTGTTACTGTCTACTTGTCTGCATGAGTTTCCTCCAGGTTCTCTGGTTTTCTTCCCTCCTTCCAAAAACATGTCGGTAAAACCATGGCCTGGTGTCCCATCCATGGTGTATTCCCACTTCATGTCAAGTTTTCCTAGGATAGACTACAGATCCACATAGGCCCTGACCGGCAATTATTGAAGATGAATGAATGAAACACCTAAAATAGAAGTAGTTTAGGTTTCATTAGACACTTTTTGTAGAATTTAATAGAAATTATTGTAATCATTCGATAAGCAGTTAGAATTGAGAAAGTGGTAGAAGCTGTGAGAGTGGGCATGTCTGTGGGCAGAGTAGCAGTGGAGAAGCAGTTATTTGGTTGTTAGTTGGATTGGATTGCAACTCTTAGAAAACAGAGCTTTAGGAAGGGAAAAATTCTGTTGTGTGTGTACTAAATGACAAGATAAATTAAGGAAGACAGTGCTTCACTTCCCTCAACCATAAAATGAAGAAAAAAAACGTACAAATGGAAAAAAATCTACAAAATGACTGCGGCATCTCAGCATGCCAACCCTGACACTTGGTTTAATCCTAAACAGGGTGAACCCCCCTTAAACATTTTATGACAGTTACAAATGCTTATTTGTGGGTGGTTAACATACACCATAAATTGTGTCAAATAACATCTTTTGTCCAGTAATTGCACTATAATGATGTTCATAAAAGGTCAAGAAGTCATCATTACAATTCCTACATATTTAACAACCACCACCGCCTCAGATGTCAAAAGAATGCACCTCTTAGTTTTTTTAATCACATTTTACTGACTACCAGCTGCTACAGTATGAATCATTTGGCCATTTTCTGTTTGGAAGCTACTACTCAGTTAGCTAGACTCTGAGCTCAGGGAAATCGGAGTGACAGATGATGAAGTGCTGAAGGTTTACTGAAGGAGGAGAAGGACTGGTCTGGTTTTATAAGGTGAAATGTCACCTTCTCCATATTACTACTACATTATTTTAATCATTTTCAGTGGAACTGTCACTAACGTCACTACCAATTCTACTACTGTTTGGAATCCAACCAAAATGCAAATTAATTCTAGGCTGTCTAGGCTAACATGCCACCAATAGGAGGCAACAAATTACCAGTAGAGACTCACAGGGACCATTACAGTTTCCATTAAAACCAATATAATAACCATTAAAACCATTACAAACTCTGCGAGGGTTTCTATTGGGTTTTTTTTTTTTCAGCAGGGTTTTTATATTGTTGGATTGGCTATGCTTTTATGACTTTATATCAAGTGAAACGATAACAAGAAAATTTTCTCCTCCTTTCAGATGTTATCTTTGTGAAATAATATATTCAGAATAATCTCATTTGATTATTTCAGGTTTTGGATTTGCGTAATATGACGATTAATTGAATTAATGTAGCCATATTGATTAAAATGGCCATCAATACAATACAGCTCAATGTTGCATTGTTATTCATGTAGATTTATGTTGGGCAATAATAGCTGCTGTGCGGTTAAGGTGTAGGCTGAAAACAAAGCTGGCTATCATGTATGCTCAGAGTCATCCTCCTCTCTAAAGCACACTTCCAAATCTGGGCATGAGACAGAATGAATAATATTGTTCATACCACTTATCTTTTTTCTCTCGCTCTCTTTCCCACTCACTGAGGGAAGTGGTGTTAAAAACTGTAGTCAATGTAGTAGGATGGTGTGAAGGCATAAAAAGTGGTCTTCACTGTGTGTATGTATGTGTGTGTGTGTGTGTGTGTGTGTGTGTGTGTGTGTGTGTGTGTGTGTGTGTGTGTGAGGATGAGTGAGCATTCATACGTTTATCTATCTTTTGTTGCTTGCCAGAGAAAGAGAAACATACTTATGAAGCAAACAAGCTCAGATTAGTGTGGTAATAATGGAGCGATGAAGTCCTGCTCCAGATGTGAGCTCAGGCAGAACGGCTCTCCAGCTGTGCTGGACAAATGCTGGCTCCTGAACAATCACAGTAGGAATGGTCTGCCCTCACGCTTTCATGCAAGACTACCTGACCACAGCATGACATGTTTACGTTGGAGATGAATGAGTGTGTTTTCTTCACACACAGGATAATATGAGATTAGAACAGGTGTGTGGATGCAACACTGAACAGTGAGACAGCAGGCAGATTTACATCATCACAGCTCTTGCTTTCAACTCTGCTGGATATACAGACAACACAGTGGTACACATACAGCAGTAGTCAAGTTTTAATAAGCTTTCAAGTGAGATGGTGGGTTCAAATACAAAGGGGTGGAGGGGGTAACTAAATTAAATACTTTTTCCCCCTATTTTTTAGTTTAGCTTTCAAGGTTTTACCCAAATGTCATTAAAGTCATCTTGCTAGGGTAGTGATATTATCATAATAATCTTGCTAGTGTAGTGAGATTAGCCTAACAGTCATGTTAGTGTACTGAGATTAGCCTAACAGTTTTGCTAGTGTAGTGAGATTAGCCTAATAGTTTTGCTTGTGTAGAGATATTTGGCTAATAATCTTGCTTGTATAGTGAGACTAGCCTAAAAATCTTGCTTGTGATATTTCCCCCTCACTTACTATGGGCTATTTTGTGTAGATTCATGATAAAATAGTCCCACTGAAGTCCATACCAGTCCCAGGTTGTAACACTACAGAATGTGGAAAAGTTCAAGGGGGTGAATACTTATAGGAGGCATTATTGTTTGCTCAGAAAAAGTTTGTTGTTTTAATTTTTTTTTTTTGCTTATGCGTCTTACTTGAATTGCCTTGGACAAAAATTGCAATTTGGAACTAATTTAATTTCATTTCCTATCCATAATAAATACAGACACGATTCCTGAGTGGTTTAGGAAGCAGAACCATTTTTATAGCTGTATATTAGTCTGTGTTTTTTTTTCAGCCTGAAATAAAATATACTTATATTTCAATGTTGTTAGGTCACAGCAGGCAGCTGAATTAATGACATAGTGAATCATTTCCATGCAGAGACATCGGCGCTAATATGTCTCATTAACTGTGTTCGGCAGAGATGCAAATGAAAAAGCAATGGGCCATTGTTCAGCTGTTAATGAGGACAACTGAGACCAGCCATCTAAGACCAAAAAAGTAGGCCAATACCTGTGAGAGTGTGTTCACGGCTGGAAAACTGAAACAGAGAACGATGTCAGAGCAACAGGGTGAGATTCTGTTAATGTCCCAGCATGTGCTGCCAGTGTGATATCACCTCTGCTCCATCACCCTGTGAGATCCAGGAAAGACACTACAGTGGTGCTTGAAAGTTTGTAAACGCTTTTGAATTTTCTATATATCTGCATAAATATGATGGCAAAAGTATGTGTGAACCTCAAGGGTTAGCAGTTAATTTCAAGGTGGAATTAGAGTCAGGTGTTTTTAATCAATGGGATGACAATCAGGTGTGAGTGAGCGCCCTGTTTTATTTAAAGAACAGGGATCTCTCAAAGTCTCATCTTCACAACACATGTTTGTGGAAGTGTATCAGGGCATGAACAAAGGAGATTTTTGAGGATCTCAGAAAGAGTTGTTGATGCTTATCAGTCTGGAAGAGGTTACAAAACCATTTCTAAAGAGTTTGGAGTCCACCAATCCACAGTCAGACATATTTGTGTACAAATGAAGGAAATTCAAGACCATTGTTACCCTCCCCAGGAGTGGTCTACCAACAAAGATCACTCCAAGAGCAAGACATGTAATGGTCCGCAAAGTCACAAAGGAACCCAGGGTAACTTCTAAGCAACTAAAGGCCTCTCTCACATTGGTTAATGTTCATGAGTCAAAATCAGGAGAACCCTGAACAACAATGGTGTGCATGGCAGGGTTGCAAGGAGAAAGACACTGATCTCCATGAAGAACATTGCTGTTCGTCTGCAGTTTGCTAAAGATCCTGTGGACATCCAGAAAGCTATTGGAAAAATGTTTTGCGGACAGATGAGACCAAAATAGAATTTTTTGGTTTAAATGAGAAGCGTTATGTTTGGAGAAAGGAAAACACTGCATTCCAGCATAAGAACCTTATACCATCTGTGAAACATGGTCATGGTAGTATCATGGTTTGGGCCTGTTTTGCTGCATCTGGACCAGGACGGCTTGCCATTGTTGATGGAACAATGAATTCTGAATTATACCAGCGAATTCTAAAGGAAGATGTCAGGACATCTGTCCATGAACTGAATCTCAAGAGAAAGTGGGTCGTGCAGCAAGACAACGACCCTAAGCACACAAGTCATTCTACCAAAGAACGGTTAAAGAAGAATAAAGTTAATGTTTGGAATGGCCAAGTCAAAGTCCTGCCCTTAATCCAATAGAAATGTTGTGAAAAGATCTGAAGCCAGCAGTTCATGTGAGGAAACCCACCAGCATCCCAGAGTTGAAGTTGTTCTGTACTGAGGAATGAGCTAAAATTCCTCCAAGCCGATGTGCAGGACTGATCAACAGTTACCAGAAATGTTTAGTTGCTGTACGAGGGAGTCACACCAGATACTTTAAGCAAAGGTTCACATACTTTTGCCACTCACAGATACAGTATGTAATATTGGATTATTTTCCACAATAAATAAATGACCGAGTAGAATATTTTTGTCTCATTTGTTTAATTGGGTTCTCTTTGTCTACTTTTAGGACTTGAAAATCTGATGATGTTCTAGGTCATATTTATGCAGAAATATATTTTTAAAAAATCTAACTTTCAAGAACCACTTTATATGCAGAGCAGACAGTAAGAGTCAGAGTAGATTAATACCAGTGGTGGTGAAATAGGGAATAGTGTTTTGAGGGTGCCACAAGTGTTATGTAACTGCTAGTTTCTAAATTCCAAGCTAATTTAAGTAATAATTTATCACAATAAAGTAAAGTTGCTGTTACACATCACACAAATTAGGTTAAACAGTCCAATAAGTATTGGCCCCTCTTGGAATAATGAGCAAAACCTATTGTATAAAATAATCATTGCACATAATTTTCCACTCAAACTGGCAAAACTACTTAACTTTTCACTAACAAAACCCATTCCTATATACATCCCAAAAACATGTGTAGCCAAATTATTAGCACTCCCAAGGAAAATCTGCACACAAGCAAATTGTGCTTACAAAAAATGGCAGTCCACATATGCTAACCTACAAAAAGAACGGAGTTTAAAATGTTCTACATGGAGGACTGACCCAAGATCCTCTATATGTTTTCTACAATGTGTCAGTCAGTATTTAATGTGGCTTAGTGCTGTTTTTCTCTACAGGGAAGGCTTCACCAAGTAGTAATTGTACTAATTTTGAAACCAGGGTTTTACAGAAAAAAACACTACTTAAAACAACTTAAAACTATTATGTTAAATGAACATGACACATAACCACTGTATGTTCAATCTCAAGATATGACATGTTATACGTTCTTGCTTATTTTCATTAAGGGTGCCAATAAATCTGTAGTTGACTTAAGGTTCGGATTTTGGATATGGATTTTGAAGTGGTAAAAGTGAAAAGTTCGTGTGGAGTGATGTATTCTTATTTGCACATGAGGAATCCTTTATGGAAGAAGATATGTGCCCTTGCTCCCTGAACACCGAGAACTGCAGGAAAAAAAAGTTTTTCAATTACAAGTCTTTTTAACTCTTTGCCATGTTTGATCTGGGTTAAAAGATTCTCGCTCTGGAGTCCACTGCACCACTGACTTTGAGACGTGACTAAAACATCAAGCCTGTAGGTTTCCAGTGACTCACTGGAACAGTAAATAGGAGTAATTACACCACTAGGGATTATGGTTAGGACCTGAAGTCCTGACGTCATCTCATCTACACAGATAAGCCCAGATCTGGGTTGTCTTTTTGCGTTGCAGTCTTGGGAGATGACTCATTTGAATGTCCGGTATCGTCACACTAATGGATTCTTTTATGACTGCAGGAAATGGCAGCAGTTTGGTTGTCTGGACTGCGATAGTATTGTCAACAGGGCTAAAGTGCTAATTGTGAATGTTACAGTACAGTTGGACCATATCTTAATCTATCAGGGTCTCCTCCTTTCCTGTGTGTTATCCTCTAACCTCAGGGCACTGTGTATGTACGTGCTGTTCCACTTGAGTAAGAAGTATCACATTACATGTGGTTTTTTTTGTTTGTTTTTTTTTAAATTTTATAGTATACAGTATGCATTACATTATACTGAGCAGTTTAATGCATGCCAACATAGCTAAAGTTCCTGATCTTAAATGGTGTTTAACTTTTTTACTCACCCACTGTAAAGCAAAAACTGTTCAAAAAGCATGTCTGAGTTTCACATCATAAAAGGATTTTGCATCACTGCCGTTCCTATTGAACAACAAAAAAAAACACAGAAGAGTCTAGTGATCACAAACACACAGACCACCTACAGCAGCTCTCCTAGGGAGGCGAGTCACCTGGTGTGTTTCAGAGCACCTTAATGAAACAGCAGAACCCGGCACCTGGCACTCTCACTGCCTCACTGACGGGAACCAAGCGCAGAGATAGAGCAGATAGCCTACTGCGTCTCAACTGGCGCGGAACATACTGGGAAAAGTGCAGGTATTTATGCTGAGATAAGGCACAGTGGCTCTCGCTCCGCTCTGTTTGGTTCCAGGGCAGCGACAGCTCACTGCTGCTATGCTCGGAATGTGCAAGGACAAGGAGGGTTAGGAATCTAAGACATCGGGATTAGGGCTGTGGAAAGTTTCCCATCTGTATTGTAATGCTGGAGGGTGGTGGGGCAGTGGCAGCCTGGTCAGGGGCATGTAGGACATGGCAGATGAAAGAAGAGGAAGAAAGTAGAGGCATTAGTGTGGGTTTCATCCACCTGTTTCAATGAAATATTTGAATTTGTACACAAGAAAACCAGAACATAAACAAAAACAAAGATTATACCATAATAATACCATAATGTACAACAGTATGTTTTTATACGAACTATTGCATAAGTTGGACCTTTATTAAAAAGCTAGATACTTTCTACAACGCTGTGTGATTATGTTTTCATTCATTCATCTTCAGTAACCATTTTATCTGGGTCAGGGTTGTGGTGGATCCGGATCCTGTGAGTGAGACTGGAATACAACCTAGACGGGAAGACAGTCCCAGGGCACCATGCACACACACACACACACACACACACACACACACACACACACACACACACACACACACACACACACACACACACACAAACACACACATTCATACACTGTTTCCCAGCTAAAGTCACCAATTCACCTACTGATGTGCTTTTAGACAGTGGGAGGAAACCTACACGGACATGGGGAGAACATGGGAAACTCTACACAGACAGTAACCCGAGCAAAGGATCAACCTGAAAATCCCGGAGCTGTGAGACGGCAACGTCCACTTTATACCACTTTAGGTAAAAGCGTCACAATAGCAGGTGGAGATGAAGAACTCTGAAGAACGTGTTTGCAGGATGTAACTCAAGATTACCAATTACACAGCAATATCCCCATTGTTGATTTAACACCAAGAGTGTTGAATTTACACCCTGCAGTGTTTATATGGAGACAAACGAACGACACTAGAGATTTTACTGTGTACCAAGAATATTCGGAATAATCACTGTGGAGTACAAGCATGTTCCTGACCTTTTACAGACACTTCAAATTTGTGAAAACATTGTGCTTATGCGGCAGAAGTAAGCGCTCCGAGCAGTGATGTGGAAACTCTTTAAATCCTGAAGATGACCAGAAAAGGGAAAGAGTAGACCGATTCAATAATTCGGCCAAAGTGAGAAGAAATTCTCAGATTTATTGCAGTAACCTTATTTCACCTGTTTTCGTAGACAGAGCTTTATCCTGTGGCCTATTATGCCCAAAAGTTTACCTCCTAACCTAATTCTTCACTGTTATCCTAGTTAGAATTCAGCTACAGTATCAAAGGAAATGGGAGCAATAATCATACCAGGGCAGGTTATATAATTGTGCAAATACAGGTGTGTGTGTGTGTGTGTGTGTGTGTGTGTGTGTGTGTGTGTGTGTGTGTGTGTGTGTGTGTGTGTGTGTGTGTGTGTGTTGGAGCAGGCAAGGTGCTCATTGGACTAAAGTGCCGTGCTATCCGATTTTGCCTGTCCTGCCAACTCTCCTCCAGGACACAAAGTTTACTTTCAGGAGACGTTGTGGGGATCTATTCTTCATAGAGGGAAGGGAATGAGGGGGGGGGGCAAATAACACAGATTACAGCCATCAAGAAAATATTTGACCACCATTCCTGGATAAAATGAGAAAGCGAACAACAACGGCGGGCAGACGGGAGAGCTTTGCCTGCCCAAAAAGGACACTGGATGAAGGGTGGAGTTTGTGATAAGTAGTTTAAAACAGTTTAAAAGGCAATTGATTCAAATAACTAAAGATGCTAATAATGATTTAATGTCACTCGTGCCAGAATATGGGTGATTGAAGCAACAAATTAAGTGCCTGAGCTTTCTTTTTTTTTTTTTTAATATAAGGAATGTCTGGGAATTTGGGCACCTGCCCTTGCCAAAAAGCTGTTTGCCTGGTAGTGACACTGTACAATGAGTCAGTTACATAAACAGGATCCTGATGTCTATTGTAGAATACTGATTAATATCTGAAGGCACACCCAGAGGTTGCTCCTGGAGGTGCTGTACCTCTCAAAAGCTACTGTACAGAGCATGTAGTATGGAATTATATAATATATAAGGTTTTGTGTGAGTCTTGGCTTTGGGTTTGTGGAATACATTACTATCGGTTTATTTTTGATTTCCAAATTGATAAAAAATCATGAACATGAAAAAGTAGAACTATAGGAGGTAGAATACAAGGTTCTGTGTTTTGGAACACACATTGTTATGATTACTATGAATATTTGCTATAATAGTGTATGATTACTACATAAATGTAGACACTAGGAGGGTTTCTCAGTGGTTCTTTTAAAAGTTCCGGGATCTTCAGTTCCTTAATGGGTTCTGATAGGGAAATCCTCTTGTGTAGTGTTCTATGCAGAACCTTTAAGGGTTTATTCAGATGGACAAGCCAAAGAACACTTTTCTAAGAGTTTTTGCATGGTTACACTGTTTGGATAAAAGTTGATGTAATTAATTATTTAAAATGAAAATGCCAGATCTTCTCAGATGGACTGGCATCCCATCCAGGGTGTATTCCTACCTCATAGCCAGTGTTCCCAGGGTAGTCTCTGGATTTACTGCATCTCTGACCAGTATAAACTGGTTACTGAAGATGAATTAAAGAAAGAATGAATGAATGAATGTTAGATCCAGAATCTTAAGTCAGTCTATGTGATATTTTGTGCATGAAGTTGGAGTTAGAATTCTTCCACAAGTTTTTATAGTACTGTGTGTTTATACATAAATGAAAACGGCATATACATGGGTTGGACCAAATAATGAAAACAAGAAAGTGACTATGAAGTGACTAAATCAGGATTACAAACACAGCTGCACAGACGAGTTATGCTAGGTTAATTGGCAACTAACAGCATGTATCAGCTGCAAAAGTTCTGATACTTTGATATGTGAGATTTCAAAGCCACATGATGCAACTATCAGAGTTCCAAAGAGGCAGAACAGTGGATCAAATTGCAGGTGCATCAGTCAGAAAAACTGGAAAATTATTATTAATCTGTCATTGAGAACCTTCAGTGAGAAACATAGGTCAGGGACAAGGACAAACAGTACCAAGACAGGGACAAACAGTACCAAGAAGCATACTGATGGAGATAGATGGACACATTGTTAAAGGGCACAAAAATGCAGCCACAAAAATAACCACAGAATTGAATGAGCACCTCTATGAACCAGACTCAACAAAAACTGTATGTTTTTAGCTTTACAAAGCTGGAATCATGGCAAGGTTGCCTTTAGGAATCATACGGAAATCCTTTCTATCAAATGCCAATCCACAGATGCATACCTTGGTGTAAATTGAACAATGAGGGGGGAAATAGAACAATGAGAAATGTTATATGGTCTGATCAAGCAACTTTGACCATATTTCCTACATCTGGACATGTGTTTGAAGGATACCTTCAACCCACAGTGCCTGCTGGAAATTGTTAAATCCAATGGGGGTATCCATAATGGGTTGGGCAGTCATCCTGTGGAAATCATTAGGTGCAATGATTGCTTTGAGTGGTCCCATAACAGCCAACAAATATCAGGCAATTTCACAGAACCCTATGGTGCAAACACACTTCCCTGATGATGGTCCCATTTTCCTAGAACCCATGTCTCTATGGGCTACATACTGGTAAAAAATTATCCAAGAATCATGTAATTTACACAAAGAATGAAGTCAAGCACCTTTAAACATCTCTAAAGCTTTATGGGAAGTTCTGGAGTGCAGACTGTGAAGATATCCACCTCCTTCATCCCTCAAAGATTTTCATCTTGAATAACAGTCCAATGTTCCACCACAAACCACTCAGCATTTGCATGACAGAATTCTGTTCTGGAGATAAAGAGTTTTCCTACAATTCATTATCCTTGATGTTAATATATTTTATGTGTTTACATTATTTTATCAACCACCTTTTGCACTGAAAAAAGGAATCAAACCATCACTGTTCATATATCTTGTAAATTCGTTAAGCTGTCTTACTGGACTACAGTCAGGGCTTTGTGTTTCACAGAAGAATACCAGTGACTTACTCCCTTTGACTCAGAGCAAAGAGCCTAAGTGCACATCTGGCACTACTGAGGAGAACTGAGGATTATTCCGCATAACTCTCCCACCTGCTTGGGTTTAAGTGTTACATTTCTCCACTATCACTATATCTTCAACGTGCTTGGTGTAAAAGCTATTGTAGCCATGGACCCCTTTAACTGTAAAATAAATTCCACAGACACCCTCAGTAATGATTTATTTCCTAAAATTTTTTTTTAACGTAGACATTAATATTGTGTCTAATAATTTAGCGCCATAGACCTTTCTGTTCCTGACCATGGTATTGTTATTCCCTGACCTATTTATACTAGCATGTTTTTGATGAAAACTACAAAGCACTTCTGTAAATTGCTCTGGATAAGGACATCTGTTAAATGCTGTAAATGTAAATGTAAAGTGAAAAAAAAACTTTCCTCCGGGTACTCCGGTTTCCTCCCCCAGTCCAAAGACATGCGTTGTAGGCTGATTGGCATTCTAAATTGTCTGTAGTGTGTGAATGTGTGTGTGAGTGTGTGTGCGATTGTGCCCTGTGATGGGTTGGCACCCCATACAGGGTGTCCCTCACCTTGTGCCCCAAGTTCCCTGGGATAGGCTCCAGGCTCCCCCGCAACCCTGTCTAGGATAAGTGGTATAGAAAATGGATGGATTAACATGCATGACAATAACAGACTTTTCAGAATCTTTTCAGAATAAGGTATATGCTGGCATGTGGAACCACTGATGAAACACAGCGGAATAAAGTCTGTATTAATGTGAACTAGCTAGTTTGCCACAAGATATTGCACTATGTTAGCTACCACCTTTTAGCCTAATCAGTTTCAGAGCAACCAAAACATGGGACTATGCAAGCACTGGAACTCTCACTTCCCCCATGGGACACCATAAATGTGAATTGTCCACCCCTGTCATAACTTTTGTGTATGATGTTTTTGTTAAGAAGCCTCCATGTATTTACAGTTATTGTTTTTGCATGATGATTGACTGAACCTGTTGTGCTCTGTTAAAGAAAGGAAACACCTACAGACATCAAACCAGATCTCTGTAAAAAACAGACATTTTGAGAAGCAGGCGCTAATTGTGGAAAATGGTGCTCTTCACCCACCAGCAGATGCCACCTCGCCTACGCGCACAAACACCATTCATAATTACTCACTCTGTTCATAAAAAGACTACTGAAACACATTATTCCTTTAAGAAATTTGTTTAACATTTTAAAGCAATATGGTCAGTTAATGATCAGCTGTTTAGTCCAGTCCAGTCTCATTAGGTTAGTGGTTTAGTAATCAATATGCAATGTGAAAGACATCCATTTCTATAATCTACACTTCTTTATTGTGGCATATGGATCAGTTCTCTCTCTCTCTCGAGATTCTATCACCTTGACTTCACGATCAATTCACACATTCTTCACTGATGCCTATCTTTATTCCATGAAAAAAACATAAGTCACTGTCACATACTGTTTGAGTCATAAATGTTGATAAGATCCCAGGAAAGCAGTCCTAATCTGAAAGTCTTGCTATATAAACCCTATAAATTGGGTACAGAAAACCTTCTTCTGTACCACTGTGTCAAACTGCATATATTTTATATATGAGAACTTCCGTACAAAGGCAGCTGCATGCTTTTGAGTGTCTTACTGAGAGGAAAAGAAAGCACACAGTAGGGCTTTATATATCCACACACTTCCAGACTCAGTTACAAAATGTGTTACATATGTGCAAATAGCTGAAAAACTGATCCAGGGAGAT
This sequence comes from Cranoglanis bouderius, assembly GCA_023630585.1. NCBI lineage: Eukaryota > Metazoa > Chordata > Actinopteri > Siluriformes > Cranoglanididae > Cranoglanis > Cranoglanis bouderius. Next base: position 24,327,562 of record CM042538.1, read on the forward strand.
TTCCTAGTCTGTTTGATCTTTTATCAAGGACCATTTGCTCATTATAGCAATGTTCTTCTTTGCTACTTATTTTCCAAAGCCCAAAACAACATTATTTTAGCTGTCAGATGTAGGTTAAATAAAATGGATCAGTGACAAGACCATTGCACAACCTGGTAAACAATAACATGAATGAAAATAAAGGGGCTGAATATAATATGTAACGCTTATACAAACGTTGACTACATGCTTCAGACATTATACAGTATATAGACTGATAATGAAAGTTATGTGTGTAACAAATAAAGTGATGTTAACTCACTTGTTCATTCATTCCCCCAGGATGGGACACCAGTCAAAAGGAGCTACACCAAGCATACACTTACATTCCACACTCATTTATACCTAAGGGCAACTTAGATATGACTAGCATGTTTTGAGAGGTGGGAGGAAACCAGAGAACCCAGAGGTAATCCACACAGACACAGGGAGAACATGCAGAGAAACTCCAAACCGACAATAACCCGAGCTGAAGATCGAGCCCTGGAGCTGTGAGGATGCAACTCTAACTGCTGTGCCAACACACCACCCAGCTAACCTCTTGTTAATGATAAATAGTCAGCTTGTTTGTGATAATATTTAACTGGCAATCTAGCTTCATTTAGTTAATGCTGTTGTTTTAGCAATGTAAAGTCACTGTAAATGTGTCACACCGAGTGGCATGAAGAACACTAAAACATGGAGCTGTTGCAGCTGGATTTGACAGATCTGATTTATAAGTAGTTGTTTGATTTTATCATTAAAACTATCTTCCTCTATCTTTCCACACCCTGTCCGAATAGCGTCCAAACAATTCACTTTAAACGGAGGACGCAATATTTCAGACCCCTCAATCCCTCTATTGTCTAGTGTATAAAAACATGAGCGTGAACATGAGAGTGAACACCTGTGCTAGGTGTGGGTAGCCCTGATCGTGATCACACGGCTAATCTCTGCGTTTTGATATCAGGCCTGTGAGGTGGTTTTGCCCTCATAGACTTGGGTTTGATCTCAGTGAGCTGTACATAAGTGACCCACGACTATTACTGTTCTCACACATGCTTGAGTGCTCTGTGCTGTTTCAGTTCACTACTTCTTTCAGTTCTTTCATAATCCATGTGCAGATGTACAGAGAGTGAGACAGTTCTGAGCACATTGTATATGAAATATGCCATTACTCCTGTGCGTGACTGGCGAATGAAATGTGATTTGATGGTTTTACATTGCTGATACAGCTGCAGTCCTGTAAACTGACAATGAGGAGATCCTGCTTGGGCAGAATGGGTTAGAATTACAGTGTAGTCCTTTCTGGGAAGTAACGAAGCACATTTACTTTATACTTTGCTTGAGGGTTTCATTCATTTAAACATATTATATTGAAATATTTGTGATGTGTTTCGTGATTCAGGTGCTAATATGTTGTTTGGTGTTGTATTTTGATTATAACCATGAGAGTTAGCACTTCTCAGCCATGCTACTGTCACAGGGGGCATTGCTAGTGCAGTTACAACAGCATTTAATAGAAAAAATTAAAAACTCTCAAACACAAGTAATAAGTATTTTTAGCTCCTAAAAACAAAAGAGCAAACTAAAGCGATATTGCATTGCTTTCTTTAGGCAGAGACGAAGCAAGAACTAAATCCCACTGCACCACTATCAGCAGGTAGTCAAACAGCACACTGCTGAAGAAAACAATAGAAACCATCACAGAAATTCAAAAGGTTTCCACTACAAATACCATTACAAACCATCAGCTAACCATTAAAACCATTACCATTATCATCATTGGTCTTTAATGGTATCCACTAGACATAACATGCCACCAATAGAAGGCAACACATTACGAGTAGAGGGACCATTACAGTTTCCATTAAAACCAATACAATTCCCATTATAACCATTACAAATTCTATGAGGGTTTCTATTGTGTTTTTTCCCCCAGCAGGGCATTGTGGGTAATGTAGGAAACAGGTAATGAAAGAAGTTCAGGTTTTGATTACAAAACAAATCTCCGATGCAATTGGAGATCATATATTATTTTATAAAGATTAATGTGCAAGCATTCGGGGCTTTTACCTTTAAGACATTTTACTTTTTACTCACTACATTTCAAAAACAGGTCACTGTATAACATCTGTAATATTTTTCTAAATCATGACAGCATCAAGTAATTGATATAAACAAATATGAACTGTAATGGATGTGACAACAGTATGTGGGTGAATGATTCCTTGATGTACTCATTAATAAATGTTCAATATGATTGGGTGTTTATACACACAGCCTAGCTTGAGTTGTGTTGCATTTGACTAAAGCTCATAACTCGGAACATCCAATCTCCAACTAGGAACATAAATGAAAGAAATCAAAGAATCAAAATAGAAGAAAACTCAACCCAGGTCTCCTCAACCCCAGGTTCAGCACTTAACGTTAAAGCAACATGGCTGCTCAGACCATCAACAGTAAACATCACTTCACTACTTTAAATGAGTTTATAGTAGTATTTACTTTATATCAACCAACACGCGCATATTTGGTTAAATCTATAACACGAACCATTTTGTTTTGAGAAAGTAAATACACCATAAACCCATCATTAATGTTAGCTGGCTAGCTCGTTGCTAACAAAACACATGCTTTCATCAAAATATAGCTAAGATATATGCATTTTAATGTTTATTTAACCCTATCTCAGGCAACAGTCCATCATTTTACATGGTTTATTTGCTGACAGGATGCATTTTGCTCTTAAATGAGTGACAGGGCTGAAAGTAACATGGTTGTGTTTTTAGCATAGAATTAGCAAATACACTAAACGTGATTAACTAGCATCCGTGCTAATTGCATGAGGACATTATAGCATTCTGATGATGTGTTTAAAATATATTTGTAATATCACATAGGCACTCGCGAATTATTTAATAAAATTATGGTAATTTAAAAACTAGGATCTCTGCTATCATGTTTCATGTGGGATGAGTGATTAGAACACACAAAAAAAAAAAAAAAAGAGAGAGAGAAACGTCTGTTAGGGGAATTCTGCCATCTTGTGGACGGTTTAAAAGAAATCAAAGAATAAAAAAAAAAATAGCAGCGGCCGAATTCTAAACGTCTCCGTATTGAACGTGTAGTGCACTCTGTAGGGTACGCGCGCTGTTGTTGCGTAGCCTTTGTTGGGCAGGGAGCAGGGAGTGGTTTGGAAATCATCCAGTGACTCGTTCATCCTGCATTCCGACTCACAGGTGATCCTGTTTCGCCCTGAAAGGCACAACAATCGAGCTAACACTCAGACTTCAAATAACAAACATTTAGTTTAATAACTTACAAAATAGCCTGTTAAACGAGTGAAAGGTATAAAGGAAAGAGCAGGGCAGGTAAAAACATAGCCTACTTCCGTTTTCACCTTTTCTAAGAAAACGGAGGCAGGTCTTTCCAGTAAAGGCAGGTGTTGTGTTTTTTTTTGGTGTGTTTTTTCATCGAGTCACATTTACATAAGCTCCAGGAAGTTTAACTTATTTGTCTCGCCTACTACTGTGTGACACCACACCTTGTTCAACTGCACGGAAAACAGCTTCAGAACAGGATTTGAAAACAGTCTGAGATATTAATTCAGGGATTATTGTTCTGCCATGAGAGCAGCATGGCTTTCAAGTGTTTAACAGCTGCTTTATTTTTCATCTCCCTGTCTGAGGTGTCATGTCTACGCGTCGCGAACGGCTCCTCTCTGACCTGCAACCAAATGGTGAGTAGATCATATAGTTTAATAAAAATGTTTAGAACTTCATCATTAATTTCGAGACTAAGCTTCAAGATTTCAGGTTTAGGTCTTTTAGTTTCTGATGACCCGTTGTGTAAAACAATAATAGCAAGTGTTTTTGTTTGTTTGTCTTTCTTTTACTAAATACAAAAGACATCCTGTATTCCTGTTGCCTCATTTAATTCTTCTTCTTATTATTATTTTAAAAGTTTTTAGACGTGATCTTAACATCTCTCTTACATTCTACAGGGTTTTTCCCCCCTGTATAATCATGAGTAATAGCAAAACACCTTAAATGACACAATGTTGGCAAGTACTTAGGCAGAATAGTTTTGTGAAGTGCGTTACTCATATTCATAATGTTTATTGAGTATTAGATGACGTACAGTACAGAAAGTACACATTTAGCCCATATAATATTGTTCACTTTTCTTAAAATGATTGTTTCCTTTTCTTCTTTTCTTTAAAGGTGCCATGTGATATTAAAATAAGTGAGTGTTTTCTGTACACACACACAATTGTCTCACTATCCTTGTGAGGACCTTCCAAAAGAACCTTTTGGCTGTATTATTATTATTAGTAGTAGTAGTAGTAGTATTGATTTATTAATTTAATAATGTACAAATGTCCCCACACTTTCAAAACTGTCATATGAAATTCATTAAAAGTATTAATAATCCTATAGCACTTTTGCTTTTGAGTTCAAAATCTGAGTTTATTCCTGTTTCCCCAGATAACTGTATGTATAAAGAATGGATGAAACCGCAGCGTTTCACTCCGACCAGTCCAGCGGATCTGAAGGTTCACGTAGACGTCAGAACGGATGAGAACGGGGACTCGGTGCCTGTAATTGTGGCAGAATGGAAAGCAAGGGATGATGGTTAGTATGTGAAGTCACCACGCTATGAGACATGGGTATCCTATAATGTGTTTCCTACTGACCTATATGCACTCCTGTATTTCTTTAGCACTAAACCAAAGTTGAAGAAACATGAGTCATGTGAAAATGAGATCTGCATGTCCTATTAATTATAGACAATATCATTATAGGAAGTGAATAGATGTATATGATTATTTCTGATGATTGTTTATGATTATTGATAATATCAACATTAAAGATGTTAAGATATTTAAAAGAAAATTCAGGAAACGTATGGAAGTGTTCAGCTCACAAACTAGATCTTTTGTGTAATGAAGGGGAAAAAAGTAGGCCATGAAAGACAACAACTTTGTCTAATCGGCATATTTTTATCATTTTTAGCTGGATTTTGAAATAGAACTATTCATCTAAAGTATATGTTTCTTGCAGGGAGCATTATACATTTGACTGGAACTGAGTTTCAAGTGACAAAGCAGGGCAGTGGCGAACACTTCTGTGTCCATTACATATTTCACAATAAGATTACTACAATGAGAAATCCTTATGGTGAACAGGTGAGACATAATACAACACAAAACCACTGTTTATACCTTAACATGTTTCTCTTATTATTATTATTATTATTATTATTATTGTTATTATTAAATCTCTGATGTGGTATTTTGAATTGCAGTGGTCTTTTTCTCTGGACAAAGTGGTTGTTGATCCAGGTGAGACGTATTTGGTGTTAGTCTCCAACCTCCCCAAGCCAAACGTAGCCTACACCAATTACAACATCAACAAAACGATTGAAGTCTCTGGTAAGTTAATACAAGTAAATGTTTAACCAAGATGAAGGCTGATCATCACTTCACAGCACAGTACAGACTTTTATTCCAAGTCACATGATCATTAAAAACTAACAGTTTGAATTTGCATAATTTTGAAAGTAATTCAAATTACATATCAAATTGTGTATTTGTGATTGTCCATGAACAACACTGGACAAATCATGACAAAACTATTATTCATTCTACCACTGAAAAAGCTTTTATCGTTGTGTTTGCAAGCGCATTTTCACTTTTAGTGGGACTTTTTGCTGGGGTGTATGTTTAAGAGGAAGTTAAATTTGACAAAAACACTGACTTTTGACACTGTATGGCTCAGAGGCAGCATCACTAATACTTCTGTTTGCCACAAAAATCACTTCAGCCATAAATTTGAGGAAATTAGTTTTGACTGATGTGACTTGGCTGGAAAATGTACCGTACCAGTATGTCCATATTTTAACTACTACCAGAGAATTTACCACTACTGCCAAAAGTATTGTCATGTGCATTATTTTGCCACGTCCTCCTGAATATGCACTTGCCAAAAGTCTCACCCAAAGTCTCATATTTAGTTCAGAATGCTGTTTTAAATCTGTATCTGTTACAACAGGCTGTAAAAGTCCTGCTATGCATTTGACTCGAATCTGTATTGAAAGAGGTGAGTGGACATCTGACTTTATTTGCCTTAAGAAAACAAAAACTAACATGCATGTGTACCTTCATTATTTCTTAGCACACTGCTTAGTTACACATAATTTCCACGCATCACTGCCTACGAGTGTAATAGTCACTGATCTCCTTGTGCCACAGGAGAAAACTGGAATCCCAGCATTTCCATGGTGAAGGCAGGACCTCAGAACAGGACACTTTTTGTTACTTTTGACACTGATGAGCATTCTGAAAGTTATAAAGTCCATTTGAAGTGCAAAGAACACAAAGAAACCCAAAATCTCAGTAAGGTAAGGAATTAATTTCGACATTTCACACACTGCCATGATATCACTACATATTTTGGAATTCTTGTACTTTGGATGAGCTATGAATTAGTTATAATGCAAAAAGCAGTCAAGCGATGCACATCTTTCACTCACTGATACAAAACTATTTTTGTTTAGCATTTTCAGTGTATCTTTTCTTATGCACAGGAAAACAGGTCATCCCTAAATGTCACATTTGACCTTGAAGCTTGGCCACACACATGCTGCAGTTTCACTGTGGAGGTATTTTTGCAATAGTTTTGCAATACAACATATAAACTGTATACCTTCAATTATTATATACGATTTCATATTTTAAGTGAAGTGTTAATATACATATAATTTGTTTAAAAAAAAAAAAAAATGTAGATCCAGCCCTTCTTTACATGTGGAAATGACTGCTTACGGAAGAAGAAGAGTTTTAATATATGTCCAGGTATGAAACTTATACAATCATCCAGTTTTCTTTATTCTTATTTTTGTGTGAGTGCTAGAATAAGCAATTGAATGTTAATGGTTATGTTACTTTTTCTTAACAGACCCACCTAAGCTACCCACAGGTGCAGATGATTTGTGGAAGGTTTTTACTGGGTTGTTTGTCCTACTCTGTGGTCTTTGTGCCGTTTGTGCCATTTGTTTGCACTGCAGGAAGCAGAAGAAGGGTAAGTAATATGATATCATTTTAATTTCAAACATAGAAGTTGCTTTCAGTAATTAGCTTATTGTGAACAAAATATGCTACCTATTTATAAAAAAATTAAAAAAAATCACTGACAGACATGATTATTCAGTCAATATTATACTTTGGATTACAGGTACAGAAAATCCCCTGAATGAGCTCCCCACTTCAGATGATCTTCCAAATGCTGAGTGTTCCGTGCTGATCATCTACTCAAGAGACCACCCAAAATACACTGATATAGTGCTGAAGCTCTGTGCCTTCTTGAGGGCCAAATGCGGTACAGAGGTTTACTTGGATCTCCTGGACACGGCCTCTATTGGAGCCATGGGCCGCTTGCAATGGACGGAATTACAGAAGCGTCGTATAGAGCAATCCTCTGACAAAGTGCTGGTCCTCTGCTCACGAGGAGTGCAGGCCAAGTGGGGGGCCATGTGTGGCGAACCTCGAGTCATCTTACGTGAGGATGTTCGCTCACCAATGGGGGACATGCTGACACTTGCCCTGCAGCTCATTACACCTGACATGCAGCGGCCCGCCTCTTATGGCAAGTACTTGGTAGCATATTTTGAGGATATAAGTGACGAATATGACGTGCCCTCCATGTTTGACATGGCGGTCAAATACAAGCTAATGAAGCACTTTGAAGAGCTCTTCTTCCGGATCCTGGATCTGGAGAAATATCAGAAGGGGAAGGTGCACACAATTAAGGGTATTGGCATTGATGACTATATCAACTGCCCATCAGGGAAAGCTTTGAGGGACGCCATTGAAACCTTCCAGGCTTACCAGTTAGAGAATCCGGACTGGTTTGAAAAGGAGTGCTTAGCCAGTGAAGATGAGGTTCTGGCAGATGAGAGCAGACCTTTTCTTAATGGGAGTCCCACACCGGTTCGTAAGTGTGAGCCTGTGCTCAACATTGGACCCCCCGTATGCCAGTGTGAGGTGGAGATACACAATGTGGACCAGACCCATAGTGTATGGTCCACTGAAATACCACATCTTAACCTGGAATATGAGGAACCTTCTGTTCTAGATATCCAACCAGCACGCCAGATATATTCCCTCCATCCAGCTGTGGAAGCCCCACTTGGTATCCACAAAGCTGGGGTGTGCCATTCAGATTCAGAGAACTATCCCTGCCTTTTAGTTGAACCTGCACTACGGGAACCTTTACCATCGAGTAGGAACGAGGTATATGTGAACAGAGGGCCACTTCCAGAGGACTCCCCTGCCATTGATAAAGAGGAGGCCCTAAGGAAACTACTGGACCTCCAGGTCTCCCTGGTGTCCGTTGATATTACAGCTCCTCCACCTTCGGTGGATGATCAGTTCCAGACATCTTGGGATATGCACTCATCCGAGCCAATGGAGATTGATGAGAGTCAGGTGGAAGAGGCCTCAGGAAAGAGACAATCTAGATGGTCAGACCAAGGATATAGTTCAAGAGACTCTATGGTAAGGGAGGAGCCTCCTCCATCCTCTCTTGCTGCACTGGCTAAATTGCAGGAAGCCCTGTACCTAAACAGTCCCATCTCGTCCGGTTTCTGTACAGAGACAATGGAGAGTTGATATTAACATGATTAACATAATGCAAAGAGACTTCCTGTACACCCTACGTATAAACCATTTTTATGAAAAAGCCATTTGTCCTGGTCAGGGTGATTGGAGCATCTGTAGCCTATCCCATGAACACGGCATGAGGCAGTAATGCACCCTAATGGAATGCCAGTCCATCGCAGAGTGCCATGTACACACACATTCACAGCTATTCACAGCTTGAAAAAAAAAACACATTATCTCCTCAGGTTGTTAACAGGAAACCAATAGAAACCCATATATTGTGTGTTTTATTGTTTTCTTATGTACAACAAGTGACAATTATCTGTAACCTGTGAACTGCTGTTTGTAGTGCTTACATGAGCTTGATAATGCAAAAAAAAAAAAAAAGTCTTGTAACATTTTTAATGACACATTTTAACAGACATATGGATATCTGTCCACTGATTTCCATTTTAACAGGTATTACATTTAATATTGCGCATAACCTTTTTGGTTAAAATGGGTTTTCATCACAGGGAATCTACAAGCTGCAATTTACAATATACTGATTACTATACCATTGCATGCATTGCACTATAAACAGCTTTTCATGTAAAAACAAACACATGTACGAAGATTATTTGTTTCTCGGTTTTCTTGCAGGTAGATTTGTATAATCGGATTAATGGATCTCCATCACATGGGGCTTTAAATGTAATACTATAATAGTACTTTATTAATAACTGCAAACAAAAAGAAAAAAAAACTGCATTCTTTGGTTGTATTTGTTGTGTGCTTTTTTTGTGTGGGTGTGGAATTAATTGTAAACATATCAAACAAAATGGTTGAGCTGTCCCCTTATTCCAGATTTAAGATTTGCTAATACAATTCTGCCATTTTATTTTCCAACAAGGTGATGTCAGGATTTTATAGTGCAAAAAAAGACCCATAAAGATTCTTGTGAGAGAGACTTCTGTATAACATTGGAAGGTGTATACACAAGTATTAAGTCGGCATGAAAATTTTACATGCGTGTTATTTTTCAGACATACACATATTCAAACATGGAATACATTTGTATTATAAACATATTCACACTGCACGGTGAGGCACAAAAATCCCATTTTCGATAATGCACTTTCGGCCTGCATATTTAACTTTCCTTTAACATTCTTTCCACTCCTTCTAAGTAAGGTTCCACCACCGTTTGTGTATAGCAGCTAACACACTTCCTTGTCATTGAAATGCTTGTTATCTAAATCTAACTGAAGCTGTAGACTAACCAAACAGGTTTTTAAAGCAGTGTATTCCAGTTCTGTAGAAAGAGTTAGAAAACATGGGGTTTTCCATTTCTTTCATCAGGCCTACTTATATTTCCTGCCTCTGACCTATTATGATATATCTTGAACTGAACATTTTGAAGTATTTTGTCAGTTGTCAGCATGTTGAGGTCATGCAGAGAGGTAGCCTAGCTCTGAATGGGGATTAATGAGATACAGATACTGTGCCGAGGCCGATCTTATGTGAGTATGAGGTCTAAAGTTGGGCTACATATTTACTCACTTTGTGGTATTCACAAAGTGTTAACAAGTATGTGGTTATGACCAATGGTTTTAGCAATCATCCCAAGCCCATACTGTACACAATTAATGCAGTATTTCTTTCACAACTACCGGCAGTAGCATATCCTCCATTGACATTTTAAATAAAAAGAATATTTAATTTTCACTTGAAATATACACCAAGTGCTTAACATTTTACACCTTTTTCACAAGTGCATTTAAATACATCAACAATGTGTCTGACTGCGAGACAACGTCTACTTCACATTAGTTCAATGATATCTATTAAATGTTATATGTTTTTAGTATAGAAAATAAACCACTAATCGCATAGCACCTATTACCGACACTTTTTCACAAGTTAGCACCTGTGAGCCTAAATGTGAGGTATGCACTGACACTGCTAACAGACTTAACGTCTAAATTCATTGCTTAGATCCATTTTCAAACCATGTGATCCTATTACAGACTGTCCTGCCATGCTGCCATGGTAAATCAGAGACAGGTGCTCAGCCTACTTTTTTATTGAATACAATAAGGTTCATCCAGAGATACGACCCTGCTGAAAAATTCAGCTTGGTCTGATCAGCTAGTCAGCTGCCTAAACACAGATCAAACAGGTAGTCATCTTTGTCAGCTGCTCAGTTATTTTCCTCTTTTCTTATTACTAGACTAAATTGACCAATACAATTTTTAAGATCTTCTAAGGGCCTTACTGTTGTTTTATTTTCTTAAAAATAACCCGCCTATTAATAGAGGTAATTGAGAAACTGTTTGCTTTCTACTAGCACTTACCAGCCGGCAAAGATGCCATAGTCTACCATTTTGACCAACATGGTCTGTGTTTTGAGCATCATACTGGTTCTCCGAATGATTTAATTTCACTCTTCTGACTAAACTTTTGCAATTTTGCACGGGTTAAATACTTGCTGCCGGTTTAGGACTTTCTCTTAACTGACTCAAATTCTTAAGACAAGACACTACAGGTAGAAATGACAATTTTGGCCACAGTCATTTTTCCAGTTTTTTTGGATTAATTGTATATACAACATTCGCTTAAAATGTATTAATTATTTGTTTAATTCACTGTTTTCATCCACTCATGGCCACATTATCTGAATCTTAGCAACTTTGATGAAGGCCTTATGAACCTTATAGATCACAATGACTGCAATGGAAACACACGAAATCACATTTTTAAAACTATTTTTATCAAAAAAAATTTCTACATTCAGAACCAAAACTCTCAGTCTCTAAATGAGTGGCTTTCATTCATTTTAAGTTCATTATTATCCCTAATTAGAAGGATATTGCAGAGGAAATTCCCAAAATGCTGATTATTGTTGAATTTATGTTAGAATTTATACTGAAAATGGCAACAAAAATATATTTTTTTTTTATTAATAAATATGGTATTTTCTTGATTAAACAAACCTTTCAGTAAAAAAAAGTCTCCACAGTGAAATAAATATTTTAGTTCTAAATGTAAGGCTTTAATTAGGACGCAACATTATGCATATTTAATTATGTAATGCCTCATTTGCATACATAAATTCACATTACTGAAAAAGTGCCAATGGAAAAATACCTGTAAGAATACCTCGCAAAGATTTTTTAAAATTTATTTATTAAGATCCTATTCACCTGTAGTGTTTTGCCTATATGTTAGCCTGCAGCTAGTGATCAGGTACATACTACCCTGTCAGTAGTGTTGTGTCGGTAATAGATGCGTTTCATGCTTTTAACAGCACATGTGTGACATTCCATTATTACTATGAATAAATTCGCAATAGTTTCATTAAAGTGCCTCACAATACAAGTGCAAATCAAAAACACCACGAGTCACGCATCACTAATGACCATCGGGATCATGAACACACACCAGAGAGGGTTTACACCCAGTGAAGTCGAGGGAAGAAGAGTCGGATTTGGCTCGGTTCCAATATAGCTTCCTATTGGACTAATGATATGAAGTTAGCTTGATATTAGATGTTTCATATGTAGAATAATACATATTTTATTACTATTATTATTTCTTTACCTTTGGAATTGCAATATTGTTTGAGCTGTTTGACAAACAATGTTAAAACCAACTGTAAAGAGTGCAACTAGGTGACAGTAATGAGGCACAACTTTTGGACATAATACAATACTTATTTTATATCAGCTCTTCTTAAGCAAGAAACATTTAAATTGCAATTTTCTCAGTTCTACGCAGATTAGGTATCCGGTCACAAATCCATGCATGATTTTTTGCATTGTGCTGCTGGTGTACAGGTGTTCCTATTATATATATATATATATATATAATAGGAACACCTGTACACCAGCAGCACAATGCAAAAAATCATGCAGATACAGCTTAAGAGCTTCACTTAATGTTCATATCAAACATCAGAATTTTTATTTCAGAAAAAGCTGATCTCCTGGCACAACAGAGTTAACCCAGAATGGTGCGAAAAACAAAAAAAACTTCCGGTGAGTGGCGGGTCTGCAGGCTGAAACACCTTGTTCAGGAGAGAGATCAGAGGAGAATGACCAGACTGGTTTGAGCTGACAGGAAGTGTACTGTAACTCATATAATCACTCTTTACAAACGTGGTGAGCAGAAAAGCATCTAAGAATGCACAACACATGCATGATGTGGTCTTCTGCTGTTGTAGCTCATCCGCCTCAAGGTTCGATGTTCTGTACATGCTGAGATGCTTTTCTGCTCACCACGGTTGTAAAGAGTGATTATCTGAGTTACTGTATCCTTCCTGGCAGCTCGGACCAATCTGGCCATTTTCCTCTGAGCTCTCTTATCAACAAGGCGTTTCCACTCACAGAACTGTCACTCACTCTAGGTGTTGTTGGTTTGTTTGTTTTTTGCACTATTCTGTGTAAACTCTAGAGACTGTTGTGTATGAAAATGCTAGGAGATCAGCAGTTTCTGAAATACTCAAACCAGCCCATCTGGTACCAACACAGAGATCACACGTCTTCTTCATTCTGATGTTTGATGTGAACATTAACTGAAGATCTTGACCTGTACCTGCATGATTTTATGCATTATGCTGCTGCCACATGATTGGCTGATTGGATAACTGTATAAATGAGCAGGCGTACAGGTGTTCCAATTATTCTAGTATGTCCAAAATATCCTGTATACCCTTTACCGTTGGTTTTAGAATTGTATGCCATAGGGTTCAAAAGATATTGGAATTCAAATAAGTAAAAGGGGGGGGGGACATAAAATATGTATTACTCTCATGTGCTGAATATCAAACATCCAACATCAACCAACATCCAATATCACGTTTACGTGACATGGGTAGAGAGTAGGATCTGTCTGCAAATCTCAGAACAGTCGACATGTCTTTGAGGCAATCTATGAACTCTCGGACATGCACTGCAAGAATTAGGAGTGTTTTATGATTTCATCAATCAGATGTCCTGTAAAGCTTGTTATCCAGTTAGCTAGCATTGGCAGTGAAGACTATGCATACTACACTTGTGAATATTAGTAAATCATCTCAAAAATCCTCCCAGTGCAGTGCATGTTAGCTAGCTAGTTAGTTTACAGCACAGATTATGAACACCTATGAATAGAAGGTCCCCTTAAGAAATCCTGTCAGCTCAGTTTATGTTAGCTATTTGTTATTTGCTATAAGTCTCAGCAATTAAAGGAAAAATCCACCCTGAATGATCATATGTGATTTTCGCATATGATCACACGAGATGACGAGCCATCACACTCGTCATCTCATAGATTGCTAACTAGCCATGCTTAGTCTCTGGCGTAACCCGGCATTCTGGAATTTTGAGTCCAACGTTTGCTGCCTGTACTACTTTTATGTTGGATTTATCATTAATATGACAGTGAACGCCCCGGGAAAATGCTGAGTGAGAAGAAAAGAAGCTTTTGCTCTTTCGTTTTTAACAGCAAAACCTGACAGTTATCACTTATGTTTGAGATTGTTGAAAATGTTTGCTCTATTAAACGCCATTTTAACTGCCCTAGCACCGTCACCCTGTGACTTCAGGGTGGCAAGCAACTACTAAGTTCTCATGAGAATAAGGAAAATACGACAAGAAACAACAAATTAGCAGCAGTAAGCACAACCATTTCAATATAAACATATTTAAAGTGTTTCAGGGTGGAGTTTTCCTTGAACATGATGTAAGGTCCTGATTTAGAAATCCTGTCAGGTTAGGTTACTGGCTAACAACGTCAATGCCAGGATTCCCAGCTGTAGACTTAAAGCCACGCCCACTCACAGATACATGCCTTCTGTGACCTGCAGACAAACCCTGGTGTGTATCTAGCCTATATGACGCATCGTGTGTAATATGCCATATAGGATGCCATATAGGATGTGTAAAAGCCATTATTTCACGCCCTACGTAAACACTTATACCACATAAGGAGTAGCGGCCATTTGAGATTCTGCCTTTTTCACTGGCACGTCGATTTGTTTGGTTGTAGCACCTGTTGAGGATGTTGGTCTTGCGACGGCGTTTCGTAAGGCTGGTTATATGGTGAGTTCTTGGGAATACACTGTAAATGCGAGTTTATTTTCCGCAGCAGCAGCAGCAGCAGCAGCATCTAGGGCTGAGTGTTAACAGCCAGTGTGTTAACGTAGCCGCGTGGGCACATGTCGTTCTCCGAGACGCAGTGGGAGAACTGGGCCGGGTCTCCTCCGCGCGCCAGTCTGCGCACACTCCTCAGGCTGGCGCACTGCTCCACTAACTCCAGGCACTTGCACGCCAAGAAAAAGACGTTCTTGAACATAAAAAGTGACACGGGCATGTCGTAGAGGAACACGAGCAAGCATCTGACGGCGAGCAGAGGCGCGTCGAGCAGCACGCCGCTCAGGAACCGCGCGCACATCCAGCGGCAGCGCATCCGTGAGGCAGCGGAAAGCTCGTAGAGCCAGAGCACCGGCACGGCCAGCGCCACGAAGTACGCCGCCATCACGCCGTACTTCAGGTACGCGTTGTTGGGGATCTCGTTTTGCACAAGCAGCAAATCTACGAGCGTGAAGCTGTCCAGCACGTCCACGCACGTGCTCACGAAGCAGCTCTGCGAGTGGTAGCGCGGCGCGCCGTGCGGATCCTCCACCAGCGAGTTAATGAGGCAGAAGAGCAGCGGCGCGGCGAGCAGCGCGGTGGCCTCAAAGCCGGCTGCGCCCAGCGGCACCTCGCGCGCCACCAGCTCCAGGATGGACGTCTGCAGCACGAGCGCCACCTTCGGCGCGCACGCGATCACGTAGACAAGCCACGCGAGGTGCGCGAACGCGAACTCGCCCAGGTGACAGCCGAAGAGCGAGCTCTTTTGGCGGAAGCCGCACGCTCGCTCGCGCTTGCTCCTAGCGTTGCGGACGAAGAAGATGGCCCAGCCGGAGACCACCACAAGGTCCGTGGCTATCCATGAGCACCAGTACAGGTCGGTGAACGCTATGAGGTAGAAGTCCAGGATACCGCCCTGCAGCACGAGCAAGGCGAAACACAGCACCTTGTAGAAGAGATTCTTGGCGGAACGCGGGACGAAGGGCGGCGCAGACGGCGGGAATTCGCACCCAGAGGTCATGGCGCGAGCCGCCGCGGAGGCGCTGTCCGTGCTGCCTCGGTCCGCGTTGGCGCTGGACGCGCTCGTGCTCGTGCCCCTCGTGCACGCGCCGCTGCGGAGGAGAAGCTGGCCGTTCTCCGGTGCCGAGGACACGGGGGAGTCTGGGTAGATCGCCGCTTCGGCTCGAACACAGCTGGCCACGGAGTTCGCTTTGCGAATGTCCGCGATCATCGTATTCCTGCCCGTTCTGCTTCCTCGCCTGTTTTTCGTCTCCGGCCCTGCGCAGTGACATACGCTCAGCTCGGAATGGCGCAGAAATCCCGTTATGGAGCGCGTTGGAATGGACTGTGCGCGCGTCGATAGACGTTTTCTAGTCCTGTGCTCTACATTAGAGCGTTTTCCGTGCTCACACCAGACTCTGCTTTTCAACTAACTACCAACTCCTTTAATTTTAGGAGAAAAAAAAATTCTGTCAAATGCACAGTCCCGACCGCAGGGTTTGGGGCACACTGGTGTACAATGCTACATATGAAAATACACTTGGAGAAAAGCATTGCCCCAATCTAAAGTTGTCCCCCAGGCTATCGTTGTACACATCTACTGACCCCAGCTGTTTAAAATGGTGTTAAAATTTTATTCAATGCTATAAAAACCCTTTTTGGTTCTAATTAGAGCCTTAATTTTGAGGAGTGTGACTATTAGAGAATTGAGAAGATCCAAAAGCTGTTCAGACGATATGAAGGAAGTTATAAATGAAAGGGGATGGCAAAGTATACTACAGAATATTTATATTACATCCATAATGTAACCATTTCAAAAGCAATGTATTTTTTCCTCATCACTAGAATTATTCTAAAATACACTATTTGCTCATTTTTGATACTGAACATGATAATGAACAACTTTAAAACCCATCACATAATCTTGTTAGTCAGACTGTGTTGATTAGTTTTCTGCAACAGCAGCAATAACAGTAGTTCTGACTAATTCAAATCACACGTTTATATCAGTGTACTCAGTCTACTACATTATGATTTGAAGAACTCATTCACAGGAACTTTGCACTTTCCGGTTCTCGGTAACATCACAAGCTCTGTGTGTTATTAACTTCAAGAGAAAGAAGGAAACAGAGGCTGCCAAGGGAACAATTGTTTATAGCTGCTATAATGCAGGAATTTGTTCTGTGGATATTACAAAAAACAACTAACTAATTAATAAAAAAAATGAAAAAAAAAAAATATATATATATATATATATATATAAAAAACACGTTACAATAAATACCATAATAAGTAACTACAAATGGAAGAGAGGAAAAAAAAAAAACAAAAAAAAACTATGATGTGTCATTCATTAGTAAATGGTTAATGAGGGCGATTTACTGTGATACAAGACAAAACACTTTGGGGATGTGCTATTATGGGAACTTAATAGACAGTAACTCTGCAGCAGGTTTCATTATTCCAGAAACTCTTACCGAGAACAAACTAGGCAACAACTAAAGCATTACAATGTTATTTTGTTGTGTGTGTAATTATGACACTGCAGCCTTAAATCTGTGAATGCACATTTTTCTATACATCCAAAGACAATGGATGTACAAGAAAGTCCAACATGAAGACAAAAATAAATAAATAAACAAACAAACAAACCACAAGACAGACATCACTACTGTGATAATAAACTTTAATTTTCAAGTTATGTTGGATGGTTCTGGACCATAGAAAACAAGCACATATCAGTATAAACATATGCAATTTTAATTAAGTTCAACAAGAACCGAATAACAACTGGGTGTTTGTGGATTGGCTACTGACAGCCGAGCTTAATATGCAATACTGAAGCAAAACATAAACCTACAATTACTAGACAGTTGAAGTGATGAAACACTCAGCTTCGTATTTGAATGCATTTAAGTCTGCTTTCGGGAGTCCAATTTCACAAAGGTATCGTTACACTCAGTTCATAGGAGAGACTGTATTTGATACCACAGGTGGTTATAACCTGTACACTTCAGGTAGGTTAAAAACTGACCTGACTAGGCCAATTAGAGAGAATTGAAGGAGGAGAAGTAATGAGAGAGAGAGAGAGAGAGAGAGAGTGAGAGAAAGAGAGAACAAATGTTCAGTGACGAGTTGTTTTTATAAACATTAAGAGTGCATGTGTGCAATTGACATCAAGGAAGCTCACCACCACCACCCCAGAATCAGTGCATGAGAAGAGAATATTCCAGAAAAGCATCACAGCCACCACCAGTTACAGTAAAGTCTTATAAAGCTGTTGTATGCTCAGAGTCCCGTTTAATCAGGACTATACCTGGGTAGATAAGTCAAACCTAGAATTCAAAATAAAACCATTAAGATTTATTAGCAATATCTTTCCAATTTTTTACATTTATAACTTAGTCTTTTTGTCATTTTTAAGCTTTGTCATT
This sequence comes from Cranoglanis bouderius, assembly GCA_023630585.1. Classification (NCBI taxonomy): domain Eukaryota; kingdom Metazoa; phylum Chordata; class Actinopteri; order Siluriformes; family Cranoglanididae; genus Cranoglanis; species Cranoglanis bouderius. The sequence continues at coordinate 24,345,771 of CM042538.1, forward strand.
TTTTTTTTCTTCTGTTTTTATGTTATGTTTTTCCTTTAGTACATAATGTACACACAAACACACAGAACTGAAGAGGTTTTCTAGAAAGGCTTTAGCATGGGTGCACAGACCTGTTCTTTTTTTAAATCCGAGATTTAAATCTGAGATTATATATATATATATAATTATTATTATAATTCATTTTACTTTGAACTGAATTCATAAGTTTAATGGCCTGCTGAAAGGCACTGCCACAACACAGAGAAATATAAGGTACTGTCCATCACTCACACAGCCTAGCTTCTAGTAAGGGGAGGGGGTGAGGAGTAATCGATGGTGGCAGGAGATATTAGTGAGGGAGAGAGGGAAAGAAGGGATGGGGTGCTATAGGTAGAGCTCATAGTAATCGTCCAGCTCCTCGTGAAATAAGTCCCACTCATCTTCAGAATCGGTGACGTCATCGTCGGTTCCTGCCGCCAGAAGCATAAGGAGCATCTCGCTCAGCTCGAACGTTACCATCTCCTCATCGTCGTTGTCCAAGAAATCGTTGCTTTCCCGCTCATCGAACAGGTCCCAGAGCGGCGTGCGCCTCGAGCCCTGTGAAAAAGGGTGCCGAAACATCAGATGACATGCTTTGAGACAGCTAGATGGACTATTTTTCCCTTTATAGGCTGTTCACCATTTCATGACAGCTATTCTATTCTTATCAACAAACCTTGTGGGAGTAGAGAAGAGCAGAAAATAACAGTGCTACAGTACAGTGCTCCATGAAATCTTATGAAAGTGAATCCATACATAGTTTTACTACATAGACAGACATCAGCTATTAAAATATCCCCAGTGCACCTGCACTGTCACATCTATAAAACAGATGACTGCTTACACACTCTGTAGAGATAACAGGGGAGACTCGATGAATACATCATCCATCATTTTACATCCTCACTGATGTAAAAGCAGACAGAGACAAGACAATTAAAGAGCAACGATGGGGCTTGTGTTCAGATGCTGCCAGAAATGAGACAGATGCGGATATGGATGGAAAAGAGATAACTCATTTCCCATTGTAAGGTAATAATTCTTTAAAATTGACAGAAATATTATCCAAAAGATAGATTAGCTTGGAAATAAAGACGAAGGTGGGGCATTCGCATGCTATAGTGTGTCAGTTCAGGATAACATTAAATCAGTTAATTCCAACTAAGAGAATACAGAGATGACAGAATTATTCAGGATGCTTACAGTATTTAGCCCTTTGGTACTGGATGAACAGTACAAAGTCATATTTCACATTTGTAGGTCATCTTTACTGCATTTAAATTAAGTGCAAATTAAATAAAAAACAGAACTTGTTTTAGACAATCGGTGTGTTGGTGTCTTTTAGAGGAACTGGTTTGGATTTTTTCCTTTTTTGCCTGTGGAGTTAACTAGACTTTAAAATGCTATAACTGTACTTCTTGTTAAGATCACTGTGATTGAGACATGCAAATAAGATGCTAGTTTCAATTCAGGAAAATATCTTGTTTTCAGAGCTAAAATGTTAATAATTTTACCATCTGCAGGGTTTTCTGGGAACCCCATTAGAAGCGAAGGAGCTTTAATTATGCAAAGAACCCTTGAGGTAAACCATTTATAAGAATGTCATTTCCTCTACATTGCTCCACAGTTCTTACCCTGTTCCTTGCATTGGAGCCATTCTGCCTTCGCTGGTTTTGGGACTGAGGCTGAGGTTCCTCGAGGCGTCCATCAGGGAAGGCATGCTTGTAGAAGCAATTAGCTCCAAATGGACAAGTTCCACGACCCTCGTCAAAATATCGACAGGGCTTACTCCTGAGGATGGAGAGAAATCCAGCTTTACATCCCCAAAATAATAACAACAACAACTTTAAATGTCACGACTAATGCAAACTTTTTGGCTCTTGTGAGCTTATCAAAAATCTTGATAAACTCTGTACCCCATGCCATCCTTGTACTTCTGAATGAGATTCTGCTTTTCCTCCTTGTCCTCCACCCAGTACTCGCTTGGGATGACAAAGTTGGACGTGATTCGACACTCGGGGCAGGACCTGAAACAGGAATAGAGTCAGGAACAAATAAGCAAGTGCAGAGCAGTGGGATATCAATTATACAGCAATAAGATGCATCAGGACAAAGTGTACTCTTCATTTGCAAACATACTTTATGATCTTGCTCTCAAACTGCTTGGCACTCCTCCACTTGCGGATGCACTTGAGGCAGTAACAGTGGTTGCAGTTGGAGAGGATGCCGAAGCGACGCTCGCTGGGATTGGCCTTCTCGAACACCACCTCCATGCACACGCCACACATCATGTCCTTACTGCGCTGGATGGCGAACGAGATCTCCATGTCCTTCTCATGGGCCTCAATGCACGCCTGTCACGCACAACAGCACAACACACTCTTCAAACTGAACTGAATGGTGTTAATTAGTGACACTGCTTACAAATCATATTTATTAGCTAACCCTCCAGGCAAGTAAAAGTTCCAGTGTGCTGACCAGTCCTATGTTTAGGTTACCTGAAAACCTAACTGACTAGGCTAAAAGTGATAGCTAATGTAATGTAATACCATACTGTGAGCTTGCTTCTTAAGTGCATTAATACAGACTAAAAGTAACAAACAAGTATGTGATCAAGTGGTACATTGTGTTTGCACCACTGACAAACAAAAAAAAGTCACCAAGTCATTGGAGAATATTTGGGTTATAAACTGTGATGTTTTGTCCCAACATTACATGTAAAAGATATTATTGAAGTCTTGCCAGTGTCCTTGTTTTCTCTCACCAAGTTTAACAGCAAGGTGATTGCATGCTTTGCTAGCAGGGGTGTTAAATGACAGCTTTGCACCAAAACTTTATTTTTCATGCTTTCCACAAATAAATTCTTGATTCTGAAAAGATCATTTGTCAGACATACACATGAATAATGAATCCACCTAGTAAAAAAACATTCCACTATCAGCCAGACTGTGCCTCAGCTGATGTGTGCTTGAACCACATTACATTTAAAACCTACATAGCAAATGTCAAGTCAAAGGTTTTGTTGCTTTTTCTGGTTGGTGCCCTACTTGGTGCTGTAGGGCAAGAAGGAATTTAAAAGATCTGCTTGTCTCAGGCTCCCATGCTACTAATTTGTCCACCCCTACTAAGTCTTCTAAAAACAAAATATTCTCATTTATCTTGCACATACAACATACACAACAGGAAAATTAAAACCCGGTGGTGCTCATCACAAAAGGTATAAACATCACTGTGGATATTGTTTAAAAAGTCCCAGTCGTTTTAAAACCACACTCACTCTGATGTGCTGAGAGCGCTGAGCAGTGTCAGACGGATGGAGCGCCTGCAGGCCGCACATGTCGCACACGTCCCCGTGCAGATAGGCGCAGTTGAGGCCATAGCGGCACTCACCAACAGCTGCATATGGGCACAGCTGCTTCTTCAGCTCTTTGTTGGTTTGTTCCTTTTCATACTCGTCCTCGATGAGAGGCCCTGGACCATCCACAATCACAGGATCTGCTGCGAGTGCAGGGGAAGGAGGAGATAGTTCAGCTGAAGGGAGAAAAAAAAGAAAAGAAAAAAGAAATTAAAAATGAAAGACGGTTTCTTTTGTAACTATATGGTGCTATGGTATGATGATTTGATTCTAACAATCAGTGTTAGGGCATCCAAAAACAGTAATGGCCATTGCAACACTGCAAGTTATTTAACTGTTTAGCTCCAACAACTCAAAATTTCACTTGTCACAGACAATAATGATAATGGATCTGTTGCTTATTTTCCAATAGCAGAATGTCTCAAAAATTTTAATCTTTTCATACCACAGCAAATTGCTAACAAATCATACTTTTAAAAATGCCTTATAGTTACATGTTGTGGAACAGCCACAAAACAAGTTAGTTCCTGTTATCACTTATGTTTAAACAACTCACAAGTCCCCCACCAAAAATGGCAGATGGATAGGTTACCAAGAAACTGCAATGTTCAAAGCTTTCCATCCTGAAAACTTTCCTGAGTCTGACAACTTTGTAGTAATCACCGTACACAGTAATGGATTATAACAGACACAATGGCGCATAAGAATGTGCACATTAATATAAACCTGTGATTTCTGTTATAGAGGATTCAGACTCAAGAATTCAACAGTGCTGTAGTACAAGTGTAAAATATCACCTAATGTAATTTTGTCAATCAGTAAACAGGATTATTCAATCACAACATCTGCATCTTAAAAAAAAGGCAGCAGTTTAACTGGATACCAAAAGATCTTAACCTATTCAATCAAATCTGCTGGCAAAAGTCTAAATCACAGAAAATTTAAGTGTGAATGAGCCAAAGGAACAAACAGAACTCAAAACCATTTCAATAAGAGGCCAGTGAATACATAATGAAACCATAATAACTAGCAGTGTGTGTGTGTGTGTGTGTGTGTGAGAGAGAGAGAGAGAGAGAGAGAGAGCGAGCGAGAGAGAGAGAGAGAGACATAAATCCAGCAGCCAGGCTTCCTTAAATGAGCGGCCCATGCGGAGCAACAAATCGTGTGGTGTGTGAAAAGAAACTAGCGAGTCATACATGGGACAAGAAATGTGTGAATGCTTCAGAAACTGAAATGTTTAGGCAAATTTCAGACGTTGCTCCTGAACACAGAGTATCAGCTTTCATGGTGCAGTTGCTCAGGGCAGGAAGAAAGCTTTCAGCAACCAACAGAGCTGAGTGTGTGATGTATTAGGGTTATTAGCTTATATACACACAATGGGGAGCAAATTAGTGAAAGGAAGCAGATATAGTAAAAAGCAAGTGGAGACCTTTAGGAGAACTGCTACTACACTAAAACTTTTGGTATTCTTAGCTATTGTTCACCTTGACCTAATAAACTTTTATTAAAGCTTGTTCTGTCTCTCTCTCTCACACACACACACACAATATCTATCTAAATCTCTCTCTCATATATATATATATATATATATATATATATATATATATATATATATATATATATATATATATATATATATATATATATATATATATATATAAATAAACATTCTAATATCTGGTGGATAATACAAGGGTGAGTGAAATGAAATCAAGTGCAACATAAAATTGAATCAAATCATTTTTTTCCCCCTGTTACATGTTGGGACATGCACTGAAACAAATGAAGATGATGGAGAAAAATGATATGCTTTTGTGATAGCTATTTTCAAAACAAACAATGCTAAATAAATAAATAGATAGATAGATAGATATAAAATTAAGGTTTTCATTTGACTCAATCTTGTACAAATACTGAAAATGAACTTGGGAGAACGTGAACAGTTGTTCAATACAGTATGTGAAATGCTTTGTTATCACTCGTTGAGCTCGTACCAGAGCACAGTGGTCTGCTGCTACATTGACATAACAGTAATACTGAAAGTCTCAGAACTCCTATTCCTCATTTGAGTAGGCAAGCTAATTTTAAAACCATTACCAAGCACTATGAGTACAAGGGGAAATTATGTATGCAAAGTAAATCTCTCTGAACACATTTATAAAAAGAAAGTCCGCCAGGGTTATGAGAAGCCAAAACCACTTTTATAAGCTTACAATCTTGTCTATTCTTTGCAGTATCGTTTTGGCTGTTGCGTTTGAACGTTGTTGCAGAGCATGTTCATCTGGAGCTGCCATGTGTGTGAAACAAAGACCGAAGCCTCCACACAATGTCTCAATTTTTAATCGTCTCCAAAATTACATATTTTTCTTAGTCGAAGCCATGCGACTGTTGTCTCTGCAAGAATGATATCATTCCTCAAATTCCACTAACAGACATTATGATGTAGTAGCCAACAAATCAAACACCACCAAAAAGTATCCACTCACCCCTTCCACAGTAGGGCTGGCCTGGCACAAACTCTGCGGCATTGACCCAGTCCACTCCCCCGGAGCTGTGAGGCCTTTCTTGGTCTTTGGACGAGCCAGCTGGCTCACTGGGCATGGGCCCAGAGTCACCAGCAAGGGTGAGGGGGGCAGCGGGAAGCGGCACTGAAGGCATGGGGCCAGGGAGCTCTTCTTGCTTGGCTGGTTTGGTGTGTTCATACCTACAACAAACATTAAGGAAACATTAGGCTGTAGTTTGCATGTCATAAACCAACATGAAATACGACACAAGCCAAGCGTTTACATTAAACAATCGGGTGAACATGACTCTTATGGTACTATATGTATGTGCTGGTCATAGAATTGAGCTGAAGAAGAATAGGAAACCATTTCAAGTGTGTTCACTGCTCATTTCCACCACCATTTCTTATTGAAATGAGCTTTGTGCATTGCTAAAAAACAAATTGTTGGAAATGGGGAAGTCTAATGTGCAATTAATAAAGCTATTGCCATGGTACAACTATTTATAAAGAAAATGACTTATTCATTCATCTTCAGTAAGCACTTTAACCTGGCCAGGGTTGCGGTGGATTCAGAGCCTATGCCAGCAACACAGTGCAACATGCAAACACATTCACATCCAGTGAGATTGCCAGGGAATTAACCAGGGAGTTTCCAATCCACCTACTGGCATGTTTCTGAGAGGTGGGAGGACACAGACAGCGAGAACATGCAGAATTGCAGAACTCAGTAAAGGATCAAACCTGGGACACTGGAGCTTTGAGAAGGCAACGCTATCTGCTGGGCCACACTTAAAACATTGACTTAATTGCATGGCATACTTGTTTGCCAGCGAACACACAATTAAGGATGGGCGATATTTTATCGTTCGCGAAATACCGGTAGAATTTCTCCCCACAATAAGAATTAGTCTTCCTGCGATAATAACAATAAAGCCTTGTCAATGATGTATTTCTGTGTGCGACGGTCTGTGACCCATTCGCAGCTCACATGCAGAGCGAAAACAAGTATGGCAGAAGGCAGACAAGAAGCTGAAGAGGAGTTTATCGCTAAACTAGGAGCCTGGTGTTTGGATTTTTACTGTTTTTTTTATTCTTTTATGTAATAGAGGGTATGCATTGATGTCACTTTTCCGCCGGAACACGCCCCCCTCGGCCAGACGGAGTGGCAAAACATCCAAGCAAAATGGCTGGTTTTAATAGGGGAAGCTGCGAAAACACTAGTATAACTAACAATTATCAGCTTAAATTAAAGGCAGTTGGACTCGACACTGACCCTTACAACTTGCCCAACAACCCGTGGTCCATGGACAGACAGCACGTGACCAGAAATCGGTTTTCCCGACGTTTATATGTACCCGATTTCGACGCTGGGGAAATGCACTAAGTAAAGAAGGCATACAAAAGCCTCCACGCTTGGTCCTACTTCAAGGCAGGAATTGTTGGTGAAATTAAAGGTGACAAGAATGCCAGTAAACATTCTGGTTGTATGTGGACAGGTATGTACAAATATTTTTATTTTATTATATAATTTTATCTGGTAAACTGTATGCTAGCTAGTCCTAGTTCGTTTGTAGCCAACACTGCTACCACTTATTTATTTATTTATTTATTATTTGCTCTACAGAAACGTCAAAACCAGAGTCAAAGCCAAGCATGGAAATTGCATATTAAAAGAGAATGTTAACAGCCTCAAGCACTTCCACTTTCAGATCTTAAAACACGAACAACGTAAATGATTATCTGCAAAAATATTCAACTGCAGTTTGAAACACCAAAACCTCAGCTTGCATCGGAGTTGCTTTAGCCATGCAATCGCATACATGTATAAACTATATGCAGCTAGACCCTTCCTCACTGCATGAGCTTGACAGTTTTTCTTTCTTTAGCAGCACTTTCTAGATGTTCTGTGCTTATTATAGCACCACATGGCAGGCGGCTCAACTTCTAACACGACCAAACACGGAATACCTCCGTGTACCTCACTTACCCATAAACTCCTACATTACATCAGATATATATACAAAAATATATATACACAAATGCTTCAACACAGAAGCACAAATAAGCCTGCAGTTTGTTTTCCCCCACAGGCTGATTGAATAATGTAACTTAATCTTTTTTTCTTTTCTTTTTTTTTTTTTAACAAGTTACATAATGCAGCTCTAGCAACAACTCAGTGCACATGGAGGAGACAGACAGAGAAAGCACCAAATGAAATAAATGACGCAAGTCACAAATAGCCATATTAAACAATCAGAGTGTCTGTACTTCAATCAGGTACTTTAAAAATTTAAACTATTAATTCCTTTATATTAAATTTGAAGCTAAAAAAAAAAAAAAATTAATAAACAGAGCCAACAAGCCAACACCAAAAACTTCACACGAGATGAGGCCCAGGAAGCTGCAGAAATGGCAAACTGGATTTATTGGGTATAAAGTGCTGCAGTAGATTCTGCAATAATTTTTATCCTAAACACAAACTCTAGGTGTGAAATGCCGGTGCACTGTAACCAGTGTCTCAATACATGGATTTATATATTTTCTTTTTATTTTAAAGCTAAGGGACAGAGGCAATCTTTGGACTTGAGATTACGTTTCAGAGATATCAGAGTCTTATAAAACCGAGTTAACATCTGGCTAAGAGTGGCACTGTTTGCTCAAGGATAACACTAAAGCCTGTTTTACACTACAAGAAATTAGTTTATTTGAACACAGTTAGCTAATCATACGGTCAGGGTGGCTTGTTTGCTTTATGTTTATGTTAAGCTGGACACTTCCTCTTTTGGTGCCCCAAGAGGTCATAATGTCAGTCAGTGAATGACACATCTGGGCAGACTAAAATTCAGGAGCAAAAAGAAATCGGGTGATTTTTCACTACCCCAGATGTAACATTCTGAAGAAAACATTTCATCTTCACTGAAACGATGACTATTAGATTATATTAAAATAGATTCAGCCACATTCCAAAGTGCATGCCCTTATATTGTCTGCGAACTGTGAAAGTCATGCATGAATAATCTTCTGAACCACGTCGACTGCTTTAATGACCAAATCTGCTAAACAACAATTGCGGCATGATTTTATGTACACAAGACCCCAATGCATCTCACAGCGCTTTTCCACCAGACGGTGCATCATGTCTCAGCAAATTGCCCAGAATTCTCCATGTTAACATGCCGGTCATAAGTACCGAACGTTCTTACCGTTCTTTCCCAGGTACTTTGTGAATCAAACCAGGACAAACAGGACGAGCTTAGTGAAGATGACTGACGGGTCCTGATTAGGGCTGCAACAACTAATCGATAAAATCGATGATTAAAATAATCGACAACAAAGATCATTATTGATTAGTTGGGTCTGCGGCGTCACTGGGGATAACCCCCGTCCACAGTGACGTTAAAAAAAAAAAAAAAAAAAAAAAAAAAAAAAGGTCACAGAATCAGCTGCTGCGGGAAAGTGCACAATCCAGGTTGTGCAAGACATGAGAATATTTTATATTAAGCGCTTCAAACAAACTCGTAAGTGCATTAACGCGTCACATATTTACAGAATAAAGTTACATGTTACTGTGTTCAAATGAGTGAATGTGTGCGTTACTGCAGAACATTCAACCTCTTACCACTTTCTTTTTTAGCATTTTTAATATAGCACTTTAACTTCTGCTTTAAAGCCTGTGGACAATCAGTTTACATTTATAATAAATAAATAAATAAATGTTAATATTGTTAAAAAATTCTTTGCACAATGTACAGCATAGCCCACATAGATACATTTAATACATTTTTCATAGCCTTCAATTTGCTATGTTTGAAGGACAACATTGGGCAGAATGTGAAATAATGTTTTTTTTTTCTTCGAAGGAAAAAAAAAAAAAAAAAAAATACAGAAAATAAAAATTAATTGAAGAAATAATCTACAGATTAACCGATTATCAAAATAATCGGTAGTTGCAGCCCTGGTCCTGATTTAATGTCTCTAGCTGAAGTCATGTCTCAAATGGCACAAAAATCTTAAGTGATGTTTTTTGATGACCATTGACCATCAGTATTCATTAGTTTTAAACAACAATTTTATGCTTCAGCTTTTTCCTTATTGCCATTTAGCTTAATCTTACATTTCTTGCATGTGAAGCAAACCTGCACTTCTCATTTGGTAAACCCCACATGGACTTCCTATACACTTTCTTTGTGTCCTATATAGGGTATAACAGAATGGAGCCAAACACCCGACGACGAGACCTCATGCATAATGTGAAGACTTTTGGTATTCAGCCACAGATCCATATCGGTTTGTTTTTGACTGTTTGTCGTCTGATAAGATTTGCACTTCAACAGCTTCGTATTTTCACTGAAGATTAAAATTACGGCTGTGTTGGGTGTGTGGACAGGCTTGAAGTGAAAGCTTGATCATTTATGCACTAAAAATGAAAGCGGTGTCATACTTGTGTATGGGTGTAGACACTTCTATTACAACACATCTGTTTCCCATTCTTACTAGTTAATATCAAATGAGAGACGCCAGGTTTCGTGATAAAGCACTATTTCACCGCTTCCGTTTATTATGTCACCAAACATTAATCTCCAGAGAAACTCTTCCTGCTTGCACGAGTAGTGTTATATGATATGGATAGCCTTGAGTTTGGATTTGTTGTGGAGCAGTGTTGAGCTGCGCTGTTCAGTGCAGAACAACTATTAGAGAAGTTTGAATTTAGCAGCACAGCAGCTGGAGGAAGAAATGCTCTCACAAGCTCAATGTGACATGGGATATCACGAGGCTGGTCAACAATATGGTGGAGAAAAAAAAAGTCTGTGATAAGAAATCTACTGGATATGAAACGCTGCCAACAACGCAGGGCTTAGACAGATGTGCAAATGGGATCATCATTAATAATGCCTTTAATGCCATTTCAGAGTGAGCACTTTCTCTCAGGATAACTGATCGCGATACTGGCATCAATCATGTATCAGTCCAATACTATGCTCATTTACTTGTACAAAATGCTCAGATACCTACAGTACTGTGCAAAAGTTTTAGGCGCATGTAAAGAAATGCTGTAGAGCAAAGATGCCTTCAAAATAATGAAATTAAATGTTTCTACATTTTTAAAAAATACCGTAAAGAGCAGTAAACGGTAGTAAATGAAATAAAGTCAATCTTCGTTGTGACAAAAAAATTAAAATAGTAGTCTCCGGTACAATTTGTGCAGTTTTATAAGGAAATTAACTGGTAAGTTTTATTGAGTATCTTGCAGAACCAGCCACAGTTCCTCTGGAGACTTTCGCACTTGCTTCTTACGTAATATGCTGCTTTCTTTAATGACAAACATTTTTCTGTAACATTTAATTTTGTGCTAGAAAACTAATGTTTGGGAATCTAAAATGTTTTTTGTACTGACTTGATAATGTAGAAGTCATTAAATAAAAAAATCTATAACAAAGTTTGTACTAAAAATGACATGACTGTCTGTGACATGAGCCTAGTATACACAGTCATGCTAATACACAGACGATACCAAATGACAGATCTGGATGCATTTCACGATTAATGATGGCAATCAAATATCAAGAGGAAGTATACATAAGCAATTTCCCACAATACAATTAACCTGATAATTTGAGGACATTGTCATCTCCTCAAAACTAATCATGAGTTCAAACATTGCTGCAGAAAACACTGGCGATGCATGGAGAAAAATAAAAAAAAATAATAAAAATAAATTTTTTAAAAATTATTTTTAAAGTCTACTGACAATGCAGGGTGATATAATAACAGCAGTATATTGCTCTTGTCAAATAGCCACTACTGATCATTGACAAAGAGAGATTCTGTGACAATAAAACAAAAACCTAGTAGCTTATCAGGTACTGACAAGTAACATTTACACGTACTCGTGCTCAGTCGGGAGGGGGGAAAAAAAACAAACAAACAAACAAAAAAAAAAAAAAAACAGTTGTACAAGCATCCCTAGAAAGCTGTGGTCACATATCCATCTAGAGAAAGACAAAATGCTTTCTCGTGCAACAATACAGAGAATGTCGGCTAAGAGGAACTGATATTATGAAACGTGCAAGCTAACACCACCACTACTGGCCTAACCAACAAAACACAAGTACATGATGCATCCTCTTAGAACAAAACATTTCCCTTGAATTTTTGATGAAACGCTAGCTGATGGTGAGAGGAGTGTAAAAATAAAGGACACGGTGGTATTAAAAGCTACTGCATCGGGGCGGGTGTTGAACTGTGTGAACCCAGCAGCAGCAGTGTTGAAGAGAGGGGAGGGGAACATGAACACAGACAGAATAGATGCGTTAACACATCGGGGTTATGTAATTGTGATGCAGACTGCAGTATGCTCTGCTCTGTCTGGCCCCCAGGGTTTAAAGTAGAAGAGGAGTGGGGGGGTGAGACAGACACTGATTTAAAAAAAAAAAAAAAAAAAACGAGACAAGAGACAACATAAAAGCAGACTTCATCCATAATGAAGTAATGCATGCAAGGTTTCTATGGGCCTTTAATGAAAGCTAGAGGACTCCCTCCCACTGCATGCGCATCTCACACAGCCTGGTGGAGAAATGCCTGCCTACCTACCATGACAACAAAGCCCCGTCACATCCATCCAGACGCTGCTATCTGCACAGAGCACAAACACAAACACCAAGATCTCAAGGAGGAGGAGGAGGAGGAGGAGGAGGAGGAGCGAGCGCTTAAGTGAGAAAGAGAATGGGCTGACGTCGCGTGACGCTGTCACCGAGCAGGCCGCCGCACACAAAGGCATTCCCTTGCTGCGGCAGTTACTATGGGGATGCACTTGACCGCAGACAGATACGACGCGAAAACAACCGACGGTGTCTGGCTAGCAGCTTTATTCTCAACACTCCAGCTATCGGTTCGGTTTCAATGCGGTCATGTGACAAGAACCATTTCGTCACAAAATGAATTTCCAGCACATGTACAGGCATCAGGTATGATCTATACAGTGGACACATCTCTAGCCAAACCCTGTGTCACTGAGAATTAGTTAAACATTCATCCACTTCACCATGGTTGAGGTGCTTTTTAATGATAAACAGTCTGTGTACGATGTATCCAAGCACCACACTGTTGACAACCAAGGCCAGAAACACTAAACATTCCAAGATATAAGCTATCATCTGGACTAAACAGTCGTACAAAACAGATAACACACATGCACACGCACACAAACCCACTCTCAAGTAGCAGAGAGTTACTACCTAAAGCAGCAGCTTCATTTGGAGTAGGATATAGAGCAAGGAATCTCAGACTTCTTGCATCCAGAGACCTGTTTATCTGTAAAATAAATTCCACAAACCCTCTCAGTAGTAAGTAGTATGAGGCGAATTCAAATATTACGCTTAGAGTTTAAATGTGTACAATAATATTTTGCTATTCATTGGAACCACAGAGGGTTTTATTCCATCGACAGAACGCATCAGGCTGACATTAATAATTCAAAACGGCCTGTTAGTAAAGTTTGGATGAAACCTGCTGAAGTGACGACACAAACTGGCCAATAACTATAAAAAACAAATTGTACATATAATAACTTTGATGATAATAGGTTGTGATTTCCACCAAGACCGACCGACCGACAGACCGACCGACCGACAGACCGACCGACCGACAGACCGACCGACCGACAGACCGACCGACCGACAGACCGACCGACCGACAGACCGACCGACCGACAGACCGACCGACCGACAGACCGACCGACCCCAAAGCTATACTTCATGAACCCCACTTTGAAAGCCACTCCTAAAACGGTTTCCCAGGATCACAGACATGACACTTATCCTCAAAATACATGCTGAGAGTAAAAACTGTCTTACTGGGGAGAAAGGTATACATCTAACCTTACCAGGGAAGCAACAGGAAACTACAACACATTTGCTCCCGCTTGTTTCTGTGACTTGTGTTTGTCATTTCTACAACATAACAATATAATTCCTTATTAAAAAGTATATACTAAAACATAACAGATCTTGATCTAGCACCAACACATGATCTAAACAAGAGCTCACCTGCAACGGTCTCCAAACGCGCAGCATCCTTTCTGAAAGAACTTGCAGATCATGGCTGGCTTGCTGCTGCTTTGGTCATGCGAGTATCGACAGTTGTCTCCCTCTTTGCAAAGACCGTGCATGAAATACCTTGAAATGAAATGAAGAGATACCGTGTTTGAAAAACATGCTTTTATCACTTTGCCTCAAACTGGTTAAATACTGTGCGATTACAGTGGTCTTAGGTTTATTACTCTCGCACTGTATGAGATGACGCCAACAATGTCAGATCATACGGTGATGATGCAACGAAGAAAACCACTAAGTTCGGCTTATGTCGTCAATCAGCATGATCCTGGCTGGTTCAGAAAATGTTTAGCCATCCTGCGAGTTTCACGTAAACGTAACGCTACGTCGTTAACCTACTGGTGGCTTTCAGATGCGTGACACTGTAGGAGATTTTGATTAGGAGTTGCTGAAACTGCCAGAACCTTGTTGTTGGCTGTCAGTCACACCAAGTCAGACGAGACAGCAAAACCAGTTACACGGGTTAAATCAGTAAAAATGTCCCATTTTGCACTCTAAGACGATCGATCTCAACTCACAACTAAAGAATTATTTCATATGCGATGTCTGTCTGTGACAGCAAAAATCAAAACCCCGCGGCCTAAACCCGGCTCTTTAATATTGGAGTCCTTGTGTTGTCTTGCTGCACCATTGTGCATTTAATCTGTTATACATGTGGAACGACAAAAACTCGTACTTGATCTGAATTTTATTATGTGGACCTCTCTCATCCGCGTTGCAAATACACTTATCAGACATGTATCCGATCTATGACCACGTACGAAAGTGGTTCAGGTCTGATGTGAAAAGATCAGATTTTTGTGTGCCGAAAAAGTGTGGCATTAAGGCAGAAAAATGGGATTTTGAGTCACTCCAACATGGTAATGTGAACCTAGCTTAAGTATCTGATAAGGATAACTGGAGCACCGAGTGAGTATTGTTTTCACGTTTACATTAATCTGTTTTTAAACGACCGAATGTGTGTGAATGTGATTTCACATCTTGAACAAACCACTTCATAAATAAACTATACAGTAGTCACACTATGGTGCTGGAGCAATAAGGATAATTATGAATTATGGAGTACACTTGTGCAAGAACAACATTTATACGGTTCAATTTGATGCTTCCTGGTAACAATGAACTTAAAATAATCTGGCTTTTCTTTGTAAACATCATTGTGTCCATTGTTGTCTGTTAGCCGGTTGTCCGGCTCTAAACAATGGCGCATTGCTAAAGGCTGTAATAAACTTACCGAGGGTCAATCACACAAAAAAGAAACTGACGGCGACCACCGAACCTGTTTATAACATAATATAACCCTTTATACATGGCCGTCGCTTAAACTGATAGTGAAAGTGAATTTGGTCGAGTGTATTTCCGTCCAAAACTCGAGGAAAGTCGCTTTATTTGTCAAGTCAGACTGTGTAAGTGTTGTTTACTCTCGTTGCTCGCTATCGTGTATCTCAACAAACACGTTTAGCTAACGTTAACAGTTACTCCTCCACCGCACAAACTCGCACTCAGTGTCGTCCTTTAGCAGTCAAAAGACGACCTACCCACACACCAAAAACAAGGAGCCATTTTAAAACACCTACTGCCTCGCGTCTTCGTGAATTTTTACTAACCTGCAGGTAACGTGTTTCGTCCAGCCTCCCGTTGTTATTGCCGGAGCCGCGGTAGACGCTGCCGCCGCCGCTGCCTCCGCCATTGCTGTTTATGTTGAAAGCCAGCAGCACCCGGATCTTCCGGCGAGCCTGAGATACGCTTCGGCTATTTTCGGAAAATCGAAGCCGAATATTCACTTCTTCCGAACTCCACTAGAGGGCGAGCGAACGCTATTATACAGTATAAACCAGAGGTCAGGAACCTTTACAGCCGGCAGAGCCATAAAAGCAAGAAAAAAAGTTATTTTTTTCTTTAAAGAGCCAGAGAAAAGTGAACATATTTTTTTTTGACGTTTTTTATATATGTCAAATTATTATTATAAGTAGTAATAAAGGCCATTTCACATTTTGCGGGTTCTTGACCTTATAGCCTGCACTTCGCCTAATAGGCCTGCAGGTGGCGCTTGGACTTCATTTAATTCAATACAAGACGCAGTACGTGAGTGAGAGTAAATTGAGCACTTCCAAATATGCAAATTCGTCTGTCATTCTTACTGGAAAGAACGATACTCGTTGTTTTTTCTTTTCTTTTAGCCATTTCACCTTTGTTAAAAAAACAAAACAAAACTGAAAACAGACTGGCTATGTAGTTTTCAACCGATTTATGAATTAGACCGGGAAATTACCGCTCTGCTCCACATTGTCCAATGAAATTTGAGCTTGTTGTGCCACATCGCGATTGGTTGGTGTATACATGACAAATGGGCATCGTAATATTTAAAAATATGTAATAGGCTGTGTAGAGTTTTAACTGAATTGATACACTAGCTTTCGTGAGGCGTGATTGTTTTTATTTTTTTTTTTTTCCCTGCCATTGAGCTATAGGCAATCACTGAAAGAGCCATATATGGCTCGCGAGCCACATAGTTCCCGACCTCTTCTATAAACGGTGTAAAAATCTGACACTAAGTCATAAGTTAAAGGAAAACTCCACTCTGAAATGCATTAAATATGTTTATATAGAAATACTTGTGATGTTTTTAGCGATTCTGTTGCAAATTTGTCAGGTGGTGCAGTATTATCGTTATTCCTGTGAGCAGTTAGCAGTTGAGTGCTACACTGACGTCACAGGGGGACCTCGCTAGCACAGTCACACTGGTGTTTGTGATGCATTTGACTAGCCTGGTAAAGGTGCAAATATACTTCACATTCACCACGTGTACAGACGTGCATGCAGCTGCTACATAAGCGACATTGTTCAAATATCCGCTTATGTATCTTATGTATTGTGTATCTGGTGAATTAAAAGCAGTGCCCACTAGAGGGTACGTCAGAATCAAAACATCCCTCTCCATCTGGTTTCCAAGTCAAACTGTAACGTTTAGCAATTTCAACACACTGACGAGCTGTTTCTCTAGATAAGTACACCCCATGAAAACTGTTGGCTTTTTGACATATTTGGACAAGCAAACATTTGAAATAGTGCCTATTAATAAAGGTAATACACTCTATCAAATGACATAAAATTGACATTTTGTAGTAATTTTTACAATTTAACAACAACAACAAAAAAAACAACAAAAAAACAGATCAGTCACATGGAATAAGTAAGTACACCCCTACATTTATGACAGCTTCAAATCCATAAAATTAGAAACAGGTATTCAAGATTGGGTGCCAGCGATTAGAACCTGCTTAGGGAGTGCAGGTGGAACCTGTCTTATTTATACCCCTCTCATATCTACTGTCTGGTGTTCCCTGTGTCACTGTGGTGTGTGGTGTCATCATGCCAAGATCTAAAGAGTTCTATAATACCTTCAGAAAAAAAGGTTGTTGATGCCTATGAGTCTGGCAAGGGATTTAAATAGATCTACAAATTATTTGAAATACATCATATACAGCATATAGGCAAAGACCAGGCCTTTTGGAATAATGTGCTCTGGGCAGACAAATCAAATATAGAGTTGTTTGGCCTGTAGGGCTAAAATATGTAAAGATAATTACTTAGCCCACTGCTCTCCTATAACCAACGACGGAAATAGGTGCAGCGAAGGTTAATGCGTGTTTTAATATATGCTTTAAATATCTGACTCCATTTAATTGATTATCTGACTCCAATAGAATAATCTTCTAGTTCATGCTAGAAGTGTTAGCATTCAGTGTTCTACTAATATTTGCTCTTAAGCAACTTTGAATGAGGTTTTCATTAGAATGACATTCCTACATCAGAGACTTTTATATAACTTCTTTACTAAACCATTAATTTGTTAGCTCAGAGGTTTTATTCAACGTGCAAGCCTAGGCCTTATTTTACTTGTCAGAGGTTTTATTTGAACTTGCAAGTATTAGCCTTTATCTTTAGCTTGTCAGAGGTTGACTTTAAACGTGTCTAACGTATTTTGCTTTTAGTCTAGGAAGTTATTCACAACAAAAGTATCAAACATGGACACAAAGTGTTTAGAAGTAAGATAGCAAATACATTTAATATAAGGATACAATTGAAAAATACATAAAGTGGAGGAAGGAATGGCTTACAATCAGAGTTGTGTACCTCAGAATCAGAATGGTCCCAGCCGTAAGAGGAAAAGAGAGAGAGAGAGAGAGAGAGAGAGAGAGAGAGAGAGAGAGAGAGAGAGAGAGAGAGAGAGAGAGAGAGAAGCCAAGAGCGGAGCTAGAAGAGCAAAAAGGGGGAGCAAAAAAGGGCCGTTCTTCTCTAAGCATATCCTTATATACCCCTGAGTCTCTTTGAAGTATATAGTGACCAAGATACCAAATGGGGATGGACCAATAGGGAGCCCCATGGTGCTATGGTAGGATTAGATCACCTTCAGGCCTAGTATGTTGCCGTGGGGGTAGGAAGGTGATAAGTTCCCTGTCGCAAACCAGAGGGGGTTGTGTGTGTGTGTCTGTGTGTGTGTATGTGTGTGTGTGGGTGCAGAGAATATATATTGCAACATATATGATAACTGTTATTCCCTAGATTTCATAATATTTATGATATCACCACATCGTTCACCATGAAATATGGATACAAATGACACCAAACATGCCCTGAGGAATACTGTAATTTAACACAGTTTAGATAACCAGTTTTAGTTCACCTGGTGTCTCTGAAACACATTCCTGATCATTTTAACCTTAATCACATTACTGCCACAATTTTATAAATCTACTACAAATCCCTCCTCTGGGACGTCTGAATGCAGAGCCATTTTAACGGCCCGAGAACATGTGGCAGTCATCATAGGTTGAAGGGCAGTGATGTCTACAGGTGATCACAGAGCTGACCAGGACATGACTCCTGAAGACTCAGTTCCACCAGGCATCTTTAGCTGTGTGGAGTAACTGGTCAGGAATCTTGCTGTCTGGTTTGCACTCTGTTGCAGCTGAAGTCAGTTGCTTGGTGTGGGCTCCTGTGCCCCTCCCAGCAGGGTGTGTCTCTCCTTCCAGCAGAAAGATGAATCAGTGTCCTGTGGTTCTCTTGCCCAAGATGCATGAATGTCCCATTTTGAAGTTTCTTCTTACTTCCTTTGCGGGACGCAGGAGACCCCATATTTCGAAGAGGTCCTCAATCCTTCAGAAACTTTTCTCTGTTATTTGGACAAACACTTGGATACACTGATATACTTCCATTTGACACATATTGCAACTGTAAACTCAGACTGACAACATACACATGGCATAGTTTCATATTTCATGGAAACAACAATGTGGTGAATATATATATATATTTTTATCTTTAAGTGATTAAACCATTTGGTCCCATTTGATAACCTGATCCTTGATAAATCTAGAAAAGTATGCTCAGGATGTATAGAAGGGTGTGCGTTAATGTTACTTAAAAATAACAATATGCTCAACAGATATTGAAGATAAGTTGCTCCTGTACAAACTGAACGTATATTTCTCATAGAAGAGTTCATTTAACTCATAATATAGTTTTTAATCTTAAAAAGCCTATGCATGTAGTTCAGCAGCTATAGTGGAAGCAAACTTAAATGATGTAATATGGTAGGACTATGAATGATAAAACTCAAAATAAAATCTCACAGATGTGAAGAATAAAAGGATGTGAAATTGGTTCACAAATAAACCTGATTTTGTGCTTAACTGGTATGTAGTTATAACAGCTGTTAAACTATATAAATACATTTTCTGCGTGTTGAGTAGACTATACTGATACCCTCCTCAGGTACTGAGAAGTAGTCTAATATAATCTAGTTGAAAGTTAAAACAAACAAAAAGGTAGAGAAATAAAAAAGAAAAATTACGTTGTTACTGTGAATGACCTATTTTTTTTTTTTTTTTTTTTTTTTTTTTTGATATACAAATCTCAGTGGACCAGAGTTTCTTCTGGAAACACTGGGTGCATGAATAAACATTGAATGGGACACTAGCCCATTACAAAGGCTTCACACAAACTCTCACACATGCACACACACACACACACATTCACACCTAGGGTCAATGTAGGGTGTTTAGAACACCTACTGGCAGGCTAATTTCTATATGTATTAAGACACCTAGTTTGTGTTTCCTTATGTGTGTCTGTTTCTATGTGTGTGACTATGTGTTTTACTTAAGCGTAAGCAATAGAGCATGACAAGGCGTGCTGTTATAGAAAAGTAATCAATGGCTTTGGACAATTGAAGTTTGGGAATTCCACAGCGCTGTGAGATGAATGTAAATAAAATGCTCCAGCAAGAGGCAATATGACATTTATTTTTTATCAATTAGTGTTGCAAAATTTGGAAAAAGCCTGGTGCTAAACCAGGGAGCCATAGTAAAAATAATAATAATGCTCAAGTTGTGAACTGACTCTATTTACTATCCTGTTGCTGTATGAGAGCATTTTATATTAACTACAGAGGTGTAGCAGCTCTAAATGCTGTGGGGAGAAGCATTACAAGTTAAAATTCAACAGTCAACTCTACTCCTTTGTAGGGCTTTGTTGGTGTTATTTATGGCAGAGATAACCCACACAATGCCATTAGGGGAGATCAGAAAATGTTCAACATAGGTAACAGAGTCTTGAATAATCTAATGACTATTTCAAGATCAGATTGTAGTTTTAATCTGAAACATAAGATCACTGGCTGTGGTTAACATTTACAACTTTGGTAGGCCTAAATGCTACAATTTTACCCAAACCCAGTCTTATGCTACAATTTTAACTACTTCAGTCTAAATGTACTTCAGTACATTAACAACTGTAACAACTTTAGCTACATTAGCCTAAATGCACTATAATGCATTAACAACTATTCAACATCAGCTAAAGCCACATTAGTCTAAATGCCATGTGTTCCTATAAAAACAGTAGTGTTTGTATTTGATGTAAGAAACTGTGATTTTAACAATATAAGCTTAATTCAGATGTCAAAGAGTTTTTAAGCCAGTCTGTTACAACAGATCGTTATTTGGACATCTCAGAAATCTTTGTCAGGACAGAAGTACACAAAGCACAGAAGGTCATTAACCATGGCATCATCAAAAACAACGTTTAATATTAGAGGACAGCTAAGCCCTTTGCTAAAAGCCCTAAAATTCTTGGCACTTCATTAATTAGAGCTATAAGCTCACACAGTGTTTTTTGCACAGGCACATTTATGTGAGCTGTATGACCTGAATGTGCATTTTTGCGCCGAAGGAAATAAGGTGGTGGACGTCCGTTCCCTAAAGACCAGCACTTCTGGACTGCATGGCCAATTTTGTGGCAGAAGGAACAGAATTTCCCTTGCTTAGTATGTGACTGGGATTGCACATGTTGGTTTAAACATACTTCTGTGGCTTTAAATTCTGGCTTCTCATCTGCTATCCACTGAACTGATGCAATCTGGCGTTTGTCCTGCCTATTGCGCCTTTCTATTTCGGATGCCCAGCTAACTATCGAATTGAACGTGTTTGCAGGTGGATTTGCGCCCAAACAAAGTGCCCGTTGCACATATTGACCTGCATTGTTTTTAAGGTACTCCAGCAGAATCTGATTGTCTTTAGTTGGTTCAGCAAAGCCGGAGAACTCCCTAAAGGTTACCCAAAGGTGCTCAGCAAATTCTTCAAAAGATTCCTCTCCTTGTTTTAAGCCCATTATTCTGTCCCACTGTGCCGGAACGTCTCCTCTAAGGTCAATAAGAGCTTGTTTAAGTCTTGCTAGCACATCAGCGTTTGTTTCTCCCAGTAAAGGATTAATTATTGTGCCATTTTGTAACTCTCCTGGAATTTTGGACACTAATTCACGTGGGATAGTTGTGAGCACTATCTGCCAAACGTCTCTTAACTCTAGACTAAATGTACTGGCTTCTAACATTAAGCTACTCCAGTACGGTTCAAACGGACCCGTACAGGGAAGAGGGCCGAGTTTATTTGCATATGCTGCACATTCTTGAAAAGATAGCTGTCTGCTAATATCAAATCTCTCCCCGTTGGGGCCTGTCATTGTTTTTATCACGGCTATGTGTGATGAGTTAGATGTCTTGGCCCGTGTTGTGCTGAGATTAGGAGGTGGATGTGTGAACGTTACAGGTTGTGCGTATGCTTGGTCCGTCCCAGCTGCTCCATCTGACTGTACATTTACAGCTGGTTGCTGGTGGGCGGGGCCGTTAGCATGCACAGGGGAAAGTACAGGAACAGGACTGACTGACTCCAGGGCTAACTTGTAGCGCTTTAACTCACTATGAAGCTTAGCTATGCGTTCATTGAACCCTGTACTCTGTTTTTCCCAAATTTCCCTTTCAGATATCAACCTGTCGATTTGCAGACGCGTTTTCTCCATCTCCTCAGTGTGGTCGCGCTCGGTGCTACGCATTGTTTCTAGCGCAATGTTTCTTTCTGTTAAGGCTTTCGAGCTGTTGTGATGCAATAAATAGCCAACGGCCGATATAATTTTATTATGCTTAGCCTTATTTGAGAAAATATTTCTGGCTTTTCTGCTACTCTCCCGTTTATGTTCCGAAAAGAACCAATTTAAAACAGTAATATAGTTTGTTTTTACATCTATATCTTCAGTCAGAAGATAAACTAGAGCCTCTCTCACATCTTCAGCCCACATTCGCATGAATTCTTGCTGGATTTCGCTAGTCTTTCCCTCAGCCATTGTGTACAAAGTTAAGGTTGTTCCTCAGACTGTGCGCGTCAGAGTGCCTGCTACACTGTTGGGTTTTCCGACCCGTTCTACAAATGTTTATATATCGTGCACCTATAGCTTTCCCTGCTGCTGAAGAGTAAGATAAATTTGTCTTACCTTAGAGGGGGTCAAACCAAAGCGCAGGCACAAATACTTTCAGTGTAGTGTCGATGACTTCCTGCTAATTCAAATCTTGAAAAGGTGTTACCAAATGCACATACAGTCACAATCGGCAGGCAAATTAGTTTCTTAATGCGACTGTTTCTGATTTTTGCACGACGGATATATAATTTTTATCGTGTCGGGTACTAACTATGAACCTGCGGGTGAAACTGAATTCAGGCCGGGTTACTGAATACAGGCCGTTTAGCGCCACTTTACTATGCTGTAGACAGACCACTTAGACACGTCTGGATATTCGTATCAGACGGGTTTTACTTAAACAGATTGTTATAATGATCACTTCAGAAAAGTGTTTTTACACTTAAAAGCCATAACTGTAGGAAGGAATCCTGGCTACTGGATTATTAATATTAAATCACGTGAGACCTTCAGTTGTGTGATTTCAAATCAATTGAGGTTATCATGAAAAAGGTTTTAGTTGCGACGGTTAAGTAGTTTTATCACAATGCAAAATTATTTTCTATCACGTCGGGGTCACCAAAACTGTAGGGCTAAAATATGTAAAGATAATTACTTAGCCCACTGCTCTCCTATAACCAACGACGGAAATAGGTGCAGCGAAGGTTAATGCGTGTTTTAATATATGCTTTAAATATCTGACTCCATTTAATTGATTATCTGACTCCAATAGAATAATCTTCTAGTTCATGCTAGAAGTGTTAGCATTCAGTGTTCTACTAATATTTGCTCTTAAGCAACTTTGAATGAGGTTTTCATTAGAATGACATTCCTACATCAGAGACTTTTATATAACTTCTTTACTAAACCATTAATTTGTTAGCTCAGAGGTTTTATTCAACGTGCAAGCCTAGGCCTTATTTTACTTGTCAGAGGTTTTATTTGAACTTGCAAGTATTAGCCTTTATCTTTAGCTTGTCAGAGGTTGACTTTAAACGTGTCTAACGTATTTTGCTTTTAGTCTAGGAAGTTATTCACAACAAAAGTATCAAACATGGACACAAAGTGTTTAGAAGTAAGATAGCAAATACATTTAATATAAGGATACAATTGAAAAATACATAAAGTGGAGGAAGGAATGGCTTACAATCAGAGTTGTGTACCTCAGAATCAGAATGGTCCCAGCCGTAAGAGGAAAAGAGAGAGAGAGAGAGAGAGAGAGAGAGAGAGAGAGAGAGAGAGAGAGAGAGAGAGAGAGAGAGAGAGAGAGAGAGAAGCCAAGAGCGGAGCTAGAAGAGCAAAAAGGGGGAGCAAAAAAGGGCCGTTCTTCTCTAAGCATATCCTTATATACCCCTGAGTCTCTTTGAAGTATATAGTGACCAAGATACCAAATGGGGATGGACCAATAGGGAGCCCCATGGTGCTATGGTAGGATTAGATCACCTTCAGGCCTAGTATGTTGCCGTGGGGGTAGGAAGGTGATAAGTTCCCTGTCGCAAACCAGAGGGGGTTGTGTGTGTGTGTCTGTGTGTGTGTATGTGTGTGTGTGGGTGCAGAGAATATATATTGCAACATATATGATAACTGTTATTCCCTAGATTTCATAATATTTATGATATCACCACATCGTTCACCATGAAATATGGATACAAATGACACCAAACATGCCCTGAGGAATACTGTAATTTAACACAGTTTAGATAACCAGTTTTAGTTCACCTGGTGTCTCTGAAACACATTCCTGATCATTTTAACCTTAATCACATTACTGCCACAATTTTATAAATCTACTACAGGCCACAGTAACAGCAGACATGTTTGGCACAGACCAAAGACAGCTTTTCAGGAGAAGCACCTCATACCAACTGTGAAGCACAGTGGTGGAAATGTTATGGACTGGGGTTGCTTCGCTGCCTCAGGAATTGGACAGCTTAAATTCATTGATTCAACTATGAATTCTGCGTCATATCAAAGAGTGCTTGAAGATAATGCGAGGCCATCTGTCCAAAAGTTGAAGTTGAACCAAAAGTGGACCTTTCAACAGGATAATGATCCTTAGCACACTAGCAAATCCACCAAGGAATGGCATAAAATATGAAACGGAGGGTTATGGAATGGCCCAGTCAAAGCCTGGATTTGAGTCAGATTGAAATGTTGTGGGAGCAACATATATATATATATATATATATATATATATATATATATATATATATATATATATATATATATATATATATTGCTTTATCTGTTTCCACATATTCACATAAAATGAGCTCGCAAAAATCACATTATACACCCACATTTGTTCTTTTTGTGGATACCCCTTATAATTATAATTATAATATCATTATATAATTGTTATAAATAATATAATTATAACATATAATTTGAAACCTATTAAAAATAATAGATGTAGAACATTGTTTAATTGTTTATCATGCTCAATAACCAAAGTAGCCTGTGAACATCTTTACATAGACACAAGACACAACCGAAAAGTGGAAGAAAAACTGAAAACAAATGCCTGAGAAATTCAGAAAAAAATCCAAAACAGACAGTAGGAAACCTGACAAAACTCCTTACAGATTAAATTTAGACCACATTCTGAAATATATTGTCTTCTTAACATAAACTTTTTGAACTTTTTTGTTACTTTTGGTAATCATTTCCTAAAAGCAAACTTTGGCACACAGCTGTAGCAACACTGCTTGATGAGTAAATCCTAAAATTGCACGAAAGAAAGAAACTGAAGTCAGACAGTCTGTTTATGCTGCATGCTGTTTCAAAAGGTTATATAAAAGCTAATGTCAGTGTGCTAAAATTTAATGTCAGATAGAACCAAGTTGTACTTTGTTATACAAATTTCTTCTTTTTTTAATAGAATTCTGCTTGACTAGATTAAAAAAGGTTGATTAAGTTGGATTAAAAAGAAACATATAAAGAAAAAAATAACCCAAAACAATACAACTGGGAACTGTTCCATTTAAGAGGTCTTTCAGATCATGTGTTTAAATGCTGATTCTGCACGTCAGCATAATAATAACAGCTTCCTGAAACAGACCGTAGTAGTTCTTACTCTCGGAACAGTGTTCCACATAATTGCAGACTACTCAAAATCAAGTAGCTCATATCATTTTGTTTTCATCTGAATACACGAAAAAAAGTTGGTTCTTGGCAAATAATAAAACCTCTATTAATAAGATGTGTCAAGGACCAAGTAAGTGGGAACATCCTTATCACAGATCATTCATGTAAATCACCCAGTCCCCGACATCAGCAATGTTTGTCTGTGAATTGGGGAGAGTTTAAACCAAGCCCCTATCCCTGGGTACCAAATATGTATTACGCATGATACTGTGAATATGCACAGTAAAATCCACAGTGTTCAATTAACACCTACAGTACAGTGTTTATTCATGTCCAATTGGACACAAATGTACACTGAAAGAGTTAATTTTACACTCTAGGTGTTAAGTCAACTGTATGTGTCTATATTCTGATGTATTATAAAGAGATCATTTTTATGCATATGTATGCCAGTTCGGTTATGGCTGACAACTTTAGGTGTGCTCGTGAGAATTTTTTTTTGATTAGGATATTCATGAATTAATTTAGACAAGACAAAAATCAGATTAGGACAAAACAATATGGAAATGGTGACTTCTCTGTGCATACTGAGGTAAAGTTTGGTGTTCTGCAAGGTTCTGTTTTAGGACCACTTTATATATGCTACCTCTGGGTGAAATTATTCATAAACATGGAATTAGCTTTCACTTTTATGATTACACACAGTTGTATGTTTTAGCAAAGCCAGATGAGAGACACCAGCTTAATAAAGTTGAGGAATGTGTAAAGGATATTAGACACTGGATGCTTATTAACTTCTTTCTAATTAATTCTGACACGACAGAAGTACTTATACTAGGACCACATTCAGCTAGAAGTTCTGATTACATAGTAACTCTGGAGGGCCTTTCTGTTTTATCATGTGCAGCAGTAAAAGACCTTAGTGTGATTATTGACTCCAGTCTTTCATTTGAAGCTTGTGTAGATAATATTACTAGGATAGCCTTCGTTCATCTCAGAAATATTGCTAAGATAAGAAATATAAAGTCACTAAATGATGCAGGAAAAGTAGTTCATGCTTTTCTTACCTCTAGGTTGGATTATTGTAATGCCTTAATGTCTGGCTGTTCCGGTAGGAGCATAAACAAGCTCCATTTAGTCCAGAATGCAGCTGCAAGAGTCCTTACTAGAACCAGAAGATATGACCACATCACCCCTATCTTATCCACACTGCACTGGCTCCCAGTGAAATTTCGCACTGATTATAAAATACTACTATTGACCTATAAAGCACTGAATGGTCTTGCGGTGCAGTACCTGAGCAAATGCCAACTTTGATCAAAAGGTGCAGGCTATTTGTTGGTACCTCGAATAGTGAAGGCTACAGCAGGGGGAAGAGCTTTCTCTTACAAAGGCCCACAATTATGGAACAGCCTTCCAATTAGTGTTCGGGACTCAGACACAGTCTCAGCGTTTAAGTCTAGGCTGAAAACATATTTGTTTAGTCAAGCCTTTTGCTAATAGTTTTTTTCTTAGGTAAAGGAGCAGATCTGGAGGATTCACGGGCATAGAGTGTTTCGGTGAACTGGGATTTTTGGATGCTGTTCCCCCCCCACTCTTACATGTCCACAGGATGGTGGAGTGGCTGGCCGCTTTAAGTTCCAGGGTGCCCTCATGTCTGTGTTCCCTTCTGACTCTTCATTTTAGTTATGCTGTCATAGCTAGTCTTGCCAGAGTCCCTGCTTGCACTCTGTACACAGTGTACATTGTCTCTCTCTCTCTCTCTCTCTCTCTCTCTCTCTCTCTCTCTCTCTCTCTCTCTCTCTCTCTCTCTCTCGATCTACACATGCTTCTCCTGAGATTACAGTGATCCTGACTGCTTCTGCTCTTCTGACCTGCCTGATGCATCCTGCTGCCATACTTCTGGTTGAGTTCTCATCACTTGGAAATCACTCACTGTTGCTGAGGATGGCCCCTCATGGACAGCCTAAAGATAAATGAGAATACTGTGGATGTTATCACTTAGAAACCATGAAGATGGCTTTGGACTGCAATTGATATGAACAGTTTTGCTACGATGGCTTAGGACTACATTTGCTATGATAGCTTTACGACTGCAACTGCTACAAACCATTTTGCACTCAAGTCACCATCACTGAACAGTTGATAATTTCAATTAATGGACTTCATGTTAAAACTATAATGAATTCAGAAATATCTCTCATGCTTGTAATCCTAAGTTGCTCATAAGTTCCTGGTTACACAATTGAATTTTTTTTTTTACTATATAGTACATAGTTATAAAAGGGAAATTATTTAAATTATCGCATTATCCAGTGTCAGCCAGATGAGGATGGGTTCCCTTTTGTGTGTGGTTTCTCTCAAGATTTCTTCCTCATATTGTCTCAGGGAGTTTTTCCTTACCGCAATGTCAATTTAAAATTTATATCCGAAATGTATATATTTCTGTAAAGCTGCTTTGTGACAATGTCCATTGTTAAACGTGCTATCCATATATAATTGAATTGAATTGAATTGAATTGAATTGATGAATATGTATTATTTGCTGTTTGATAAGAGTACAATGCAGTATCATGGTTTCTGGTATATTTTTAAAGTGGATGAGATTAAATAACATTCAACATAGCAGTGACAGTGCAAGTATTTCATTATTTAGTATGGAAAAAGTATATTTTTATATATTTAAAATAGTTCAATAAAACACAGATGTATCTTTTTTTTAATTCTGATAACCTGGTGTTATTCCTATAACTATTTTCATACTGCTTATATATCTTCATGCACCTATTTGAGACACACATTTAGTATTCGTTTACACTGTACATACAGTATCTGTTTCTTTCTATTTCTTTCACTGAGTTCTAGCGATCTAGTGGTTCAGCATTTAGCATATAATAAGCCAAGTGTGTTTATTAAAACTGTATAGTCCATCTTATAATTATAAAGCACATTATTCAGTAATTCCTATAAATCATCCAGTAGTGTATATATATATATATATATATATATATATATTTATTTATTTATTTATTTATTTATTTATTTATAAATAAGATGATGATGCATTTAGAACATGATGGTAATAAGCATTAAGAATAAATTTCATTAAAGCAGGAACATGCTAAAAACAACAAAATCAGGATCAACACTAAAATATATTTTCATTTTGCTTTTAAGTTGTACGGGGCGAAAATGGCATTCTTTTTCATTTTAACAAAAAGTTTTCATTACAAATTATATTATCAGCAATAATTTGAGTGAAAAGTAGAATCTTAGAACTATTTAAGAAGAAGAAAAAGAATATTTACATGAATGTCAGAGTTTCTTATTATTTAGTACATCCCCTTTTTTGCTTTAATGACAGTGTGCACTCAAGCTGGCATGGATTCCACAAGTTTGCGTAAAACCTGATGATCCATTTTAGATCAAAACCACCAGTGTGTCGTCTGAACATGTTTCAATGGAAGGGATAAGACTCATGAAAAATCAGACTTTTTACACATAATGTGACTTGCTGTTTTGTACTTCTGTTTAGATTTCATTGGCTTTGCACTTGTACTCTGATCAGTTACAGTAATGTTGAATCAATGTTGGTCAATATCACAAATTTGCTTAAATTTAAACAGTGAATTTTCAAAATCCTAAAATGTTGTTTATTTTCAGTTTTAAATCCCAGATTTTCAACGTGGTCTCAGAGCTTTGGATCTTACTGTATATAAGTGCCAACACATTAACAGTATATTGTGTGCTTAGCTAATTTATGAGATTTTAACTTAGTTCCTTTTTTTTCTGCAATGCTGCCCATCACCACTCACAGTGAATGCCTAGAACTTCCTTTTTTGACATGTGACATCAGGAAAACGTCATTTGTTTTATAGTTATTTAAAATGGCAGTCCTATTCTCACACTCACATACTTACAATCTGTCATTGATTTTAAGCATGCTATATTTGAAAACATATTCAAATCTATAACAGAAATGTGGATGACATGAAGATGGTTGTGTGGTTATATCAGTCAGTTATGCAGGTGAGCTTCCTGATTTTTTTGTTTCTGACCACTACAAAAGAATGGCAACACCCATAATACCACACACACAAACACATTTTTTAAAATTTTCCACAAAGGAAGTTGCAAAAGTGGACATTTACCATTTATAAGGACATCTGAGGTAAAGGATTTTCAGACACAGAAGCCTAAGAAAAGAAGAAACAACCATTCTATTATGTATTGTTGTGTTTGATTTCTAGCAAAGACATTAAGGTAAATAAGCATTTTAGACTTTTATATATATATATATATATATATAGAAATGCACGCACCTTTGGTATTCCACTAATAAATACAATACAACTAAAATGTTTTGCAGGGGTGGAAAAAGTGCTTAAGTGTAAGCAAGATACTGTGTCAATATTTCACTCAATTGCTCAATTAAAATTGTACTCAAGTGAAAGTAAAATGTAGCTATATTTAAATGTATTAAAAAGTAAAAAGTAATTGCTTTTAAGTGATAAAAATAAAAGATTTTGTGTGTGTGTGTGTGTGTGTGAAAAGTAAATATTATTAATTATCTAAAACTGTTAGATGATCGTTTTCATTTTACGGAGCAACTGCATCATTTTGCCTGAAAACATCATTCGATTTCTGTACATTTGATGTAGAGACGCTGCATAGTTTGATAATGAATTAATCAGAAGTAAAATATCATGTAAAAAAATAATATTGCTAAGTAATATAGCTAGAATTTGAATGGCTTGCTTTGACGTGCCTAGACAAATTACGTTAGCTACTTGAATCGTCAAACCTGGTGTAACCTGCCAAACTTAGTTAAATATAACGTTAATGTTATGACATAAAGTTAATGTTAGACAATTAGTGAAAATTACCTCAAAATGCTTTTTCAAATTAGCTGGAGTTCATGCCTTCTAGGTTGGCAAAGGAAGCACCCAATTTTAAACAAGTCTTTGCTTACTCCAGCAGGCTGAAACATTTTACTGAGGTAGGGATGCTCATCCTCAAGCTCCACACTGCAGTGTAGTGGCATATACATATTCAAATGCACATGAATAGATATAGCTTTAACTACTTTTTGAAGCATGAGAAGGTCACAGCAGATGATGAATAGGCACAATTCTTGATTGTTTTTTTTTTTTTTGTTTTTTTTCAGCATTACTGACTGGATGCTTTAAAGTGAAATGTAAATAAAATGCACTCATTCTATTGATGTATAGTGTACAGTCATATGCTAGACGACAGAAGAAGAGACCTCTGAGTATTCTGAAGCTATATATAAAAAATAAAGGTGTAAAAAAGTTTTTATTTATTTTTCCTTAGAAATGCAATTAAAGAATATTCGATTTCAATAATACTCAAATAAAATATAAATACCCCCAAATAATACTTAAGTATAGTATTGAAGTACAATTACTCAAATATTTTCCAGCCCTGATGTTTTGACAATGACATCCACGAACCTATAAAAATGTATGTATAATAAATGTATCAAAAAATAATCTGATGCACTCTTCCCCGTTTCAATAACTTCATTAGTTTAATATACAATATCCAACAGTCCAATATTTGATTTGCTACATAAACCTTCCAAAAAAAAATGAATACAATTTAATTATGATTTCTTTGTTTTACAGCATGCCACCCACCTTCTGGACCATTGCAGTCTCATCATTGTTTTTAATGGTCAGAGCTGCAGTTCTGTTAAATGTAGACAAAAAAGTCCAGCTCTGTTCCTTTAGAAGGGACAAATCAAAGGACCTTACCAACAGCAATTTGAACAGGATACCATCAGACTTGCCAGATGACACTGAATACTTAGATGTCTCAGAAAACAACATTTCTAGTATCGTCCATGATGACCTGTACAGACTCACTCGCCTGTGTTTCCTCAAGATCACCCACTGTGGTCTTCAATTAATCTCCCCTGATGCCTTTTATAGTAACTCAGAGCTCAAGGTTCTCAACATCTCCTACAACCTACTGACCGTTATTCCGTACTTGCCTCTTCCACAACTTAGGATCTTAGACCTTTCCGGCAATGATTACGACAGCTATACGTTTCCAGCTTTTTTCAGTAACTTGACGTATCTTTCTTCCTTGGCAATAGGAAGTCCAAAAGTAACGTCAGTTAAAATGGATGATTTGGCACCACTTCGCAATACACATTTAAAACAATTCACATTTGGAGGTGGCACTGAGATGCAAAAATACGAAAATGGCTCTTTTGCCCAACTTAGATCATTGGAGGAAGTGTCTCTGAGAGTGACTTTTTGTCACAACTTTGATATTTTCAAAACCATGTTGATGGACCTTGACCAGACACATACAAAGAGAGTCAGGCTAATCAAGCTCTTTCCAGACCAGTGTACAATTTCAAGTGATCCTTTCGAGGGCCTTGAGAAACTCCATGTACTCTCCAACTTAACCATCGTGGACACCGTGATTAACAGCTCTGTCATGGTGAAACTCCTCCAAAATATTTGGAAATCATTTTTTGAGGAACTTGAGTTTTTGAACATAACATATAATGAAGATACTCCATATGGGTTTCAATTCCCCAGTCAGAACCATACACTCAGTTTACGAGCAGTTGTTTTTAACGGTGTGAACCACTATCAATATCGGTATCCTACAGTCAACATGAGCATGGACTTGATTTCTCAGCTGACTTACTTGAAGTTCTCTGGTACTGGAATGAATATTCTTCCATGCAATCTCATTTCAGCTATACCATCACTGCAAATTTTGGACCTGTCAAACAACCTTTTGGATGATACAGGATTCTGGTGGTATTTGTGCTCATTTGAGAGTGTGTTTCCAGCTTTGAGACAGCTTTCGTTAAGCAACAATCGTTTTTCTGACCTGGCATATATTTCTAAGAGGACTCATGAAATGAAGGTTTTAATGTCCCTCGACTTAAGTTTCAACTCCATTCAGATTGGGAATCCATGCTCCTGGCCCTCACACCTCACTGAACTGAATCTCAGCCATAACAACTTGGGCGACTCTGTATTTCAATACCTGTCCCATCATTTCCAAAAGATCGACCTCTCCAAAACAGGTATAAGCGTCATCTCCCAAGATGTCCTCTCACAGTTCCCCAGACTCACACACCTCATCCTGAGCTTTAACAGCATACAGCTCATCCCCTCAGATCTCCATGCACCTGCGCTGCAAACCATTTACGTTGATCAGAATGCCATCACGTCCATTGACCAGGCTGCGCTTGAGGGTCTCCCCAGCCTGCAGACTTTAAAAGCAGGTAACAATCCATTTGTCTGCGATTGTGACTCTTTTTGGTTTGTGACCATGTTGAACAAGGCTCTTCTTCCTGATTGGCCATTAGACTACACATGCAGTTCTCCACCTTTACTAGCAGGAAAGTACTTAGACACGTACAAACCGGGAAAACTTTCCTGTCTACCAGGACTCCAAGCAGCAGTGGCTCTACCAGTACTTATTGTTATTACAGCTGCTTTGGGCATCATTTTCTATGCGTGTGACGGCATCTGGTACACCAAAATGCTCTGGGTATGGATAAGAGTGAAGCGTCGGAGCACCAAACAGGCAGATAAATCGAAGAACAGCACCTTTCTTTACCATGCATTCATCTCCTACAGCCATCACGATTGCACCTGGGTGGACTCTGAACTAGTCCCGACTTTGGAGAACGCAGGCTTGTCCATCTGCTTTCACGAGCGAGACTTTGTACCTGGCCAATGGATTGTGGACAATATCATTAGTTGTGTGGAAAGCAGCTATAAAACAATCTTTATTTTGTCAAAGCACTTTGTTCAGAGTGAATGGTGCAACTATGAGCTCTTTTTCGCTCAGCACAGA
This sequence comes from Cranoglanis bouderius, assembly GCA_023630585.1. Classification (NCBI taxonomy): domain Eukaryota; kingdom Metazoa; phylum Chordata; class Actinopteri; order Siluriformes; family Cranoglanididae; genus Cranoglanis; species Cranoglanis bouderius. The sequence goes on from CM042538.1 coordinate 24,379,492, forward strand.
GCGATTAGCGTGAGGGATGACTCGTTGGTCTTCATTCTGTTGGAGCCCATTCCATCTGAGTCTCTGCCTAAAAAGTTCCTGAGGCTAAGCACCTTGCTAAGACAGAAAACCTATCTGGAGTGGCCAAAAGATGAAACCAAGAAAAAAGTGTTTTGGTCTAGTCTCAGGTCCATCTTGCAGACTGCAGACAAACGTATGGTGCTGAAAGAGATTGCTTTTGACATAACTGAAAATGCTCTTTTATTGAATGCTCAACAGTAAAGTTTCCTACAAACTGGAATTTTACTCAAGTTTACTTTTATATCAATGGTAGCTGCAGGAGAATCAAAACAGCATTTCCCCAGGTGTTTTATTCTTCTTATACCACAGAAATTTGGCAATAATTACATGTTTTAATTAATTAAACAACATATACTTTTTATTGGTTTACAGTTACATTTAATAATGGTGTGAATGTTGACAAACAAGTCATTTCCTATTATCACTTACATTATAGAAGCTATAAACAGTAGTTCCCTCACCAGCCTCCCTTTTTTTCTCTCTGTTGAATTTAATAAGACAAAACAGTATAGGATGTGTAGCAGCTTCCTATGTTACAGTGAAAGTACAGACTTTCCTGTGTCAGAAAACTTAAATTTACAGTTTTACCTCTGACTGTTATAAAGCACTGACTCTGGAGACTTCTTTCTTCCAAGATTCTAATGAAACCTGACAGAAAACTTCACCATATGAACAATTATGCACATTAATCTGTTCATGTAGGGCATCTGTCATCAAGTCTCTGTGTTAGTTGTTAGAGAAATGTTAATGTATTAGAAAGAGTACACTAATATAAATTTTGCAGGTAGAACTACTGTCAGAGTTGCTGTTATAGAAAATTCATAGAAATAGAAAATTAATCGACACTTTATAAGTAGGTTTAAGGAGGTGACCCAAAACATGAATTTTGTATGACCCAATTTTATATACTGTTTAATGGCAATAGCTGTCTGAGGACATGAATTGCCTTGCCTATACAAATATGCTCTATTTACTGTGTAAAGTTGACATACAAGTGAGTGTTTAGTTTGACTCTGTCTCCACCTACTGTTAAAGTAGTATTTGCTTCAGATTACAGTGTACAGTATGCATTGTTGTTATTTTATTTTATTGAATTTTATTTGATTTTATAGTCATATATTAGACATTTACATTTACATTACATTTATTCATTTAGCAGACGCTTTTATCCAAAGCGACTTACAAATGAGGAAATACAAGCAAAGCGATATATCAAGTGGAGAACAATACAAGTAGTGCTACCATACAAGATTTTTAATTGAGTTCTAGAGGAGCAAAGTGCACAGAGCAGAGACGTAAGAGCCAGTGTAAGTGCAGGCTTTATTTATTTATTTATTGGGCTGCTTAGCTGTTTTTTGAAGATAGTGACAGATTCTGCTGTCCAGATTGAGTTTTCCACCACTGAGGGACAGTCAGTTTGAAGGTTCTGGAAAGGTAAATCATGGCTCACTGAGTAGGCACTACCAGGCATCGATCGTTAACTGATTGAAGGAAGGAACATAAACATCAAGGAGAGTGTTGAGTTAGGGGGGTGCAGTTCCAGACAAGGTCTTGTACGTGAGCATCAAGACCTTGAATTTGATGTGGGCAGCTACAGGAAGCTAGTGGAGGGAGATGAAGAGGGGTGTGACGTGGGTTCTTTTGGGCTGGTTGAAAACAAGGCATGCTGCTGCATTCTGAATCATCTGAGGTTGTGTGATGGAGCTGGCTGGGAGGCCTGAGAGTAGTGCGCTGCAATAGTCCAGTTTTGAGATAACAAGAGCCTGGACTAGTAGCTGTGTAGCGTGTTCAGTGAGATAGGGTCTGACTTTCTTGATGTTGTACAAAATGAACCTACAGGACCGTGCAATTGTTGAAATGTGGTCTGTAAAGGCCAAGTGGTCATCGAAAGTCACCCCAAGGTTATTTTTTTACACTTCCTTACAGATGGAGACTTGTACGATGACATGGGTTTTTAATATTTATGTATATTTATGTATAATATTTATATTATAATATGCAATCACAAACACACAAAGTATACAACACAAGCACTTATCTACACTTCTATTAGCAGGTGTATGTCAACTGTAGGCAAATAGCTATACAAAGGACATGAAATTTAAACTAAAGTAAGTAAAAAATATGTCATACTGTCTGCTTACAACCAGCCAGTGAGAAACTTTACATGAGGGCCAAAACAAATTACCAGGTCAGTGTGTTTTTAACGTTCAGATAACTTTTTAAAAACTGACTAATCATTTATGAATGTGTTTTGCCTAAAAATGTACAAAACAAGTTACTCACTGTCTATGGTAAGAGTAAGGTTACATTACTACATGGTGACCATGTGTTGTTCGCGAACAAGTTGGTTCTTTGAGTCGGCCCTTTTTAATTGTATGAGTGCCGATTTGCACACATGAGCCATTTTTAAAGTGTTGTGGTTACACTTTTCGTTGTATTATTTAAGCAAAATTCTTCCATGGAAATCTTTTCAACATCTGAGATATGGGTTTGACTCAGTAGTGTTATTGTACTGGTTCTGCTCTGTGTAGTCATGTCATGTGTGGAGGTGATGATTAGGAGGTAATTAGGAGGTAGAGTAAAATTTCAGGAGACTATATCAGTCGTAGTTGGGGGGCACGGTGGCTTAGTGGTTAGCACCACTGGGGTTGTGGGTTCGAACTCCACCTCCGCCCTGACTGTGCGGAATTTGCATGTTTTCCCAGTGCTTCGGGGGTTTCCTCGGGTACTCCGGTTTCCTCGACCAGTCCAAAGACATGCACTGTAGGCTGACTGGCTTTTCCAAATTGTCCGTAGTGTGTGAATGAGACCTGTGATGGTTTGGCACCCTGCCCAGGGTGTCCCCCACCTTGTGCCCCGAGTTCCTTGGGATAGGGTCGCAGGCGAGCCTGGAGCGTTATGGAAAAGGGATGGATATCACCAGGGACGTCACTAGAGATTTACGAATGGGGGGCTAAGCCTCTTTTAGGGGGGGTCTGGGCATACTCCCCCCAAAATTTTTTAAAGCCACCAAAACATCTTTCTAGTCATGTATTTTAGAGTAACAATGGGTGTAAAAATCTATAGAAATAAGGTTATTTTTGGTCAAGGTATACCTGTGTCATAATTTGTGTTAGAGACTGATCTAATATGACTTACTTAAATTATATAAAAATAAAGAAATTAAAGTCCACTTTGTCCCCATCCATCCAACACCTACAAAAGGCAAAAATGGCTGTACTATGTAGTCAAAATACTTTTTGGATTTTATTTATTTATTTAGAGAGAGTGAGTGAGTGAGAGAGTGAGTGAGTGAGTGAGACGGCAATCAACACTACATTACTGCACATTGTCTTTATTAATGACATTAACTACGTTTACACGGGCAGTTATAATCGAGCTTGTGTTGCGCGTCACCTCTCGTAATGATCAGGGAGCATTTCCCTTTAAGTCCAGCAGGAGCGCGTGACCTCGTCACAGCCACAGCAAGTGTGTGAGTGAGCAGCCGAACTGTAACCGCGACATAATTAATAAAACCAACGTAAAATGTTTAAACAGTAAACTGTGTCGTGTGTGGATCACTCCCCCTGGTCCTATTGCCCGCCCAGGAACAGGTTTATAATGTTATGGAATCGAACCGTTGATGAACAAAATGAAATCAAAAAGAAAATATATTGGCTGATATACTGATTTGCTTGGGGGGCTAATAGGCCTAGCGACGTCCCTGCATATCATCAAAAACAGCCGAAATTTCTTTTTTTTTTTTCTGTAAGCAGAACGGTAATAAATGTTGGAATCAAATAAATTGAAATTTTGGATCGTGTTTAGACTAAATACAGCCGGAACTTATATTTTCATGTGTGTGTGTGTTTTTTTTTTTTTTAAACAGCCGAAATATATCAGTACTACACGCATATTACTACGTTACCCATAAACCATTTGAACTGACGCATGCGCAGTAGGTCGTAATTCGTTGCCCCGCACCCTTCCCCCCCCTCCCTCACTCACTCACTCACTCCTCCCATTTCACGTAAGATGGAGGTTTGAAGGTGCAGCCGCTGTACATGGTTATAGAGGCTATCAGAACGCCTTGGTGTTTTCATTTAGCTAAGAGCGCAGAAGTAATCCCCAAAAGAATCCGTGATCCCAGTGGGTTTTTTTTTAAATTCCGGAGTTCAGAAAGATTCATTAGATCACCTTTCCCAACTGCTGTGAATAAATCTTGAGAAGAACAAATTTAGACAGGGTGAGTATCCCTAAAGCTAGCTGCGTTAGCTAGCAGACTGTGCTCTGCCATGAACCGTAGACAGGAACGACAAAAGTTTTGGTGTACACTTTTCTGTAAGAGTTTGTTGTAAACCAAACTAAACGAACACCCCACTCGTTCTTGTGTGATTACCCGAGTGTGTGTGTTTTATTTTATTTTATTTTATTAGAAATAAATCTGGTGTGCTTTTCAGAGGTTATGTACTCGGTTGGGAGAGTCTCGGGCTTTACCGGAACAGTACAGGCCTCGCTGTAAAACTGCTAAAATATCGACTATACTAGTTAGCGCGCAGAGTTAGCCACTTTCTAATTTGTTTGCCGCCTCCACTCTAGTCATGTTTCTAGTTTACTCCTATTTTTATGTTTCTCTTCTTTCCTATACACGTTTCAAAATATACATATATCTCTCTCTATATATATTTCTTCTTTTTATTTGCTATGTAGACGTGTACTTAGCGGTGTTGCTGTACTATCAACAAACTAGCTAACATGCTAACTGTCAACTGCTACACCCGTCTCACTTAGCGTTAGCGAACTCGTGACTAGACGTGACCGGGTTGTTAGAGCAACACAAAATATCAGTCCTTACTGTAGTTATACGTCTTAACTCACTGTAACTGGTTAGTATGGCATTATAATTAGAGAATTATTTTGTGAATGTTCACTTCCAGTTCTTGTAATAGCTAGCTTGCTAGGCTAGCGCGCTAACCCCCCCACCCCCCAGCCATAACTGTAACGGTAGCTGCTATACTGCGCTCTTTGCTTAAGTAAAATTAGAAAGGAGATTAATATTTGATATAGCGTGTGTGTGTGTTTAATGAGTGGATTAATAGTGAATTGCCTTCGAGCTGCTGTTTTTAGCCAGCTGTCAGTGTGACGGTATTGTAACGTTATATATTGTAGCTGAGAGTCCAGACAGAAAAAGTCGTTTTATTTGAAATGAGTATTTTGAATGCGAAGTCAAGGACACTAATACAGTCATTTCTTTACAGGCCCAAGCTGTCTGTCTGCTTGCCAGGGTTTGGCTGAGGCAGTCTATCTTCTTGAACGATTTGATTTTGTCTTAATTGCGTTTCTGAGTTTGTAGTCAGAAATGCAATTAATAATGCACCTAAGTTTGTGATTTCGATTTGTTAGTTTATCATCTAAAGCTGGGTTTACACTGTCCATTCTTTTTTTTCTTTTTTAGACAGAAAGTGCACGATTTAGTGCCACTGCGAGCAAAGACAAGCCGACGACAGGGTTCTGGCCTGATTAAGATCTCAGTGTGACCGCTGTTACGCCACTCATCTAAAATCCACCAATAGGAAGATGTTCATAGAGTTACACAGAACTCACTTGACAGCTACAAATACGGTAGAGATTTAAAAGGAGAGCGGTTTGTTGAATTGTAGCAGCGGAGAGAACGTCTCCATAATGTCTCATCTCGGTTATATCACAGCAGGACAGAAAGAGACACGGCGTGGAAATGAATGGAGGGTGAATTACACCTTCCAGGTGCGTAGCTGGAAGCTAATTAGCGCGCGAAGGCTCTCTTTTATCGAGTTTATTTGCTGTTATGACCAGATGAAACTATGTATGCTTTCAGACCTGTGCTGTAGTAACTGTCTTCATCGTATAACCTGGCACGAACTCATCACTTGACATGACTTATCGCACAGTCTGTTATAGAATTCTCATTGTGATCGTCTCGTACAGTGCGACAAGTAATAATCATAAAAGACCACTGGAATCGCACGGCGTAAAAGCAGTCTTTAGTGCCACTCTGACCGCCCGTTAGCTGTGTTTGGTTGCAGTGGTGCTAAAGTTCAGTCATATGTCTGAAATATTGTATGAAAATCTTACTATATTGACACCTGTCTGAAAGCCACCAATAGGAGGACGGCAAAGTATTGCGCATAACTCACAGGATAGTTAAAGTGCGCATGAAATCAAAATAGACGTTCTGTGGCTTTTAGTATGAATATGTTAGCTTTAAGGTTATGTATAAGCTAGTGCGCTCCAAAACAATGACAAAATTCGCATTTAGAAGATATAAAATTCGAAATTTGCAGTCTCCCTCGACCACCAAAACGGATCAGCTATTTTGATGACATCATTCTGCACTTCAGCTTCTCATCAGATTTTCTGCCCAATCGAATGCTCTCTAGAATCTGAAGTGTCCCGCCCCCAACGTTATAAAAAGCACCTTGCTAAGGTTGTCATTGCTGAGCGAGAGAAATCATATCAGCAAGCATGGGGCAAGCATTGAGAAGGAAATGGCATGCATTCATTCACTTTGTTTTTTTTTTCTATTTTAGTTTTTTGTCACGTACGGCTGTGAGGTAAGCTAAATGCTTTTGGTTATTTAAAAAGGGGTGGAGCCACTTGATATGTTCTGCCTTGACTTCCTGTTTCAGTAGATAGTACGTCAACATATCGAATAACGCTGTGTGTTTCAAGGCACTTCATGGGGACTTTAAAAAAAAAAAAAAACTAATGGTAATGGACGTAACATTAACAGCATTATTACCACATGCTAATTTTGAAGAATGTTTCCGTTTAGACGAGCCCATTTTCTGCACAAGCATCATGATTTCCTCTAATCACAGTTCTACTGATGGAGGGTCTTCATTGTATAATCTGACAGAGAACACAGGTTATTGCAGGGGGGATAATCTCATACAGCGTGACGAAATAATGCTAAAACAGGATACAGTCTAAACTCTGCTAAAGTACGAGTGGAACATAGAGACTCATAAACCTGTTTGTCAGTTAGAAAAATTGAAAACTGGCAGGCGACGTTTTCTATGTACGTGCAACTCACGCAGCCATGATTTCTGCAAATTACAGTTGAACTCCGATGTTCTCATGCAAGCGACATGGCAAAAATTTCTGTGTGGACGTGTCGGATCACATACTGATTGACAGCAGCATCTCCTATAAATTTGTACTCCAGACCAAATCCATGTATTAAAAGTTATAAATGTACATACGTGAAAGAACCCTGTGCTATTAAAGCGGATATGATCAGCGAGCAGCTCTCAGATAGAGAAGTATTCTAATAACAGTAGTCCGATTTAGATTTCTTTTTATATCTTTGCACCTCGCAGATTTAATATAGTGTCTTTGGTAAAGTACACCCCCATGGTGAAAATATACATATTCATAATACAGACAGATCCAAAATTATTGGCACTCTTGGAAAAGATGGGTAAAATGTTATTAGGATGTCTTTGTGGTTGCTTAGCTTAATCTTCCTGTGAGAGTATGAGTGGAATCTAACTTTTAATGGAAATTTAATCTAGTAAAATCGAAACATTTATTTATTTATTTATTTAACAAATATTGGCGTGTTTCGTCCACGCGAAGCCAGTCAACAGCATCTTTTCGAACTGCTGCTGCATCGTGGGATGGTGTAATACACTCGTTATCCACCTCCTTCTGCATGCATGAGTTCATATATACCCATGATTAGTTAGGGTCGCTGTGATTGACAGATTTTTCTCTTTTGGACTCCCGGGCGCAATCTCCGGACAACACGGCTAACTTTTCTGTCGCGCCACTCGGTAGCCTCAAACCAGGACTTTTCATCTTCTAACATATGCAGTAATCTTTCTCATAATCTTTGAGATATAGTGCAGTAATATGATTCAACCTGTTTGGTTTTCTGTGAATTCTATAGCCAGCTAATGTATGATATATTGTAGATGCATTGGTTTACGTATTGGCCTAGTTGATGATATATTGCTAATAATCCTGTTGTTGAATATTCTTTATATAAGTAGCGCTTTTTGTCCATGTGCATAGTCTGTCCTCTGGGATGGGTTATATCTTGGTGGGGGAAAGAGGATAGATGCAAGGCATTAGAAAGGTACAGAAATGTCCTTGGCCCAATATGAACGCATGCTCTGGCAGCTCTTACTCATGGCAGAAACAACGTTACAAGTCATAAGCAAGGATCAATTCTAATGTGTGACTGTTCTCAAAGAGTGCAGGCTGTATTTTCTAGTTGTTGAAAGGAGGCCTTTGAAAACAGTTAACAGCTGACTAAGTTTTGTTATGCTTGTGTTTGTAGGCCTACTTGAGGCCTGTTATCACCTTGGTGTGTGTAGAGTTTCCGATAATGCCTTGGACGCTTACATAGAAAATGAGCCATTTGTCCTTTTTAATGGGAACGGGTCCTTTTTTGAAACACGATTTTCTACAACTCAGGCAGTACGCCTTAGCAAACGATAATACGTTTATATTTGTTTTGTTAGACCTATTAGTATAAGCTTAAAGCTTATAAGCTTAAATATTATTGGTATTGTATAGCCCCTTGTTAATGAGTCAGAGTGATGGATGAGTGTCATGAAATCTCATTTTATTTTTTCTCTTTCTCATGGTGCTCAGACAAGGTACAGTCCCACCTGAAAGTATTGGAACGGCAAGGCGACTTATTATTATTATTATTATTATTTTTTGGCGCTGAACACTGAAGTAATTAGTGTTTGAGATCAAAAGCTGAATGACATGATAGATTGCAGTTTCAGCTTTCATTTCCTGATATTTACATCTTTATATGTGTTAACCAACTTAGAACATGGCAACCAGCCCCCCCCCCCCCCTTTTTTTTTTTGGTACAGATATTGGTACAGATAGTCGAAAAGTAAATAACACGTATTTGGTTGCATATTCCTTACTTTCAATAACTGCATCAAGCCAGCATGCCACTAACATCACCAAACGGTTGCATTCTTCTTTTGTGATGCTTTTCCAGGCTTGTACCACAGCTTCTTTTGGTTTGTGGTTTGTTTTAGGGGGTTTCTCCCTTCAGTCTCCTCTACAGGAGGTGGAATACATGCTCAATTGGCTTAAGGTCTAGTGTTTGACTTGGCCAGTTTAAAACCTTCTACTTTTTTTCAACAGATAAAATCAGCAAAACTGTTGAGTTGACAGTGCGTTTTGGGTCATCGTCTTTTTGCATGATGAAATTCCCCTCGATTAGATTGGATGCATTTCTCTGTAAATTGTCAGAAAGAATGTTTCTGTAGACTCCTGAATTCATTCTGCTGCTATCATCATGAGTTCCATCATCAATAAAGATTAGTGATCCTGTTTCAGAAGCAGCCATGCAAGCCCAAGCCATGACACTACCTCCAATGTGCTCGACCCAATGAGCTTGTATGTTTTGGATCATGAGCAAATCCTTCCTTTCTCCATACTTTGGCCTTTCCGTCATTTTGGTAAGCAAGAGGTTAATCTCAGTTTCAGAACTTTTGTGGCTCATCTCTGTATTTCTTTTCAAATTCCAATCTGGCTTTCCGATTCTTACTGCTGATGAGTGGCTTTCATCTTGTGGTACGGCCTCTGTATTTCTGCTCTCAAAGTCTTCTTCGAACGGTGGATTATGATACCCTCACCCCTGCCCTGTGGAGGTTGTTGGTGATGTCACTGACTGTTGTTTTGGGGGTTTTCTTCACAGCTCTCACAGCTCACTTTTCCTTGGCTGACCTTCTTTCTTTTTCAGGCCATTCCAAAAATTCCCATAGACAGCTCTCTGGGCTTTATGTTGGTTTATCCCTTTTAACCATAGACACAGTCTCAAACCTAGAGTAGACATTCAGAGCTATTGTTTAAACAATCAATCTAGCAGGGCACACCTGGGCAGCAAGAAACACCTGTCAGCCACATTTTCCAGTATTTTTGATAATTTGAAAAATGGGTGGGTGCAAACAAAAGGTGGCATGTTCTAAGTTGTTTAACACATCTAGATGTAAATATCAGGAGCTGAAATTCTGATCCATCATCTCATTCATCTTTTGATCTAAAACCCAAATGTCTTCAGGGTATAGCAAAAACAAAATTATTGGCCGTTTCAATACATTCAGAGCGGACTGTGTATAACCTATTAGTGGAGGGTAGATAAATTATAAATTCATCAGGTGAATGAAGGCTCCCATTTGCTGTCCAGTCCCATATTTTAGTCACTAGGCTAAAAAGTGGCAGTTTACATAATATAATGACTAAGAGATTAATGCAGACTAAGGGATATGATCATGTAACACATCACACATAAAAGATAAATATTCAAGTTTTTCAGTCATCATTATTTTCTCCTGACATGTTTAACTGCTAGGTAGCTGCTAGGTTACTGCTTGTTGTGCTAGCAGGACAGTTATATGACTGCTTTGCTCTGCGTTATATTTTTCTCAGTTTTTTCACATTGCTGCAGATAAAATGATCGTCTGTCCTCCTTACATGCAATCTACAGAAAGTTCACTGTGTGTATTACAGCAGGAGGTGGGATTTGAAAGCATCCACTATAGTTACTTCATTGATGTGCTTAGTTAAAATTTTTTATTATTTTTTAAAGAGAAAATCTTTGCTTTGAAAAAAATCAATAAGGTTTTTTCCCCCCTTCTTTGTACTTTGAACCTGCTTGTCCACTGGGAAACTACGAATATAAAAAAAAAAACTTACAGCCTGTACACAAAATCCGATTGTCCAGGATACTATTTTGTCAACTGTTGCGTTGTATTGCTAGTCTTGTACACAAAATGAAAACAAAACCGAAGAACCTCAATGCTCAAAGGCGCATGATTTCAATTACTAACCAGTTTTTGCTATAACTGTATGACTTGATAGACATTTTATGGTAAAGTACAGAATCCTCTAATTTGAATAGTTCTCTCAGCCTTAGTCTTCCTAAAAGTCCACACAGCGTAATGGCAGTCAAACCAGACTGCTAACTTGCATGTTATAACAGAACTCTTTTGTTATGTATGTGTATGTATGTGGCAGTTCCTCTTTGTTTAGACATTAAGAAAAAATGAGAACTTGCAGAGACTGTGGTATTTTTTTTTTGTGTGCGCATACATTTTGTTTCCTTTCTACATTCATATTAACAGTTAGGGTTGTTTTATTTTTTGGGTTTTTGTTTTGATCACTTGTGTGTTTGCATTTGTTTGTCTGGGATTTAGGGTCTTGACAGTCTGCAGTGATCTTGGAATGAGCATATTGGAGAAAGCTGCCTTCCGGTAACATGCACAGCTAACGCCAAATCTTTATTTCAAGTCTGCTTATTCGATGGTTCGTGCCTGATCATGCACTACTAGAATTGAAATGAAATGAGACCTCTCCCTTAGCATTAGCATGCAACCAAGAAGCAAAGGCGAGAAGAAAGACCTACTCAATTTTATTACAGCAACTAAATTAGGACTCCTCCCATACTTACACCATGCTGCAGGGTTGCCTCAATTCTTCATGGCATGGCTTTCACAAGGTTTTGGAAACATTGTGTTGAGATTCTGGTTCATGTTGATGTTCACATAATTGTCAGATTGTTCAGATTTGTCAGCTGCAACGTTCATGCTGCAAATGCTCCCGTTCTATCACATCCCAAAGGTGCTCCATTGGATTCAGATCTGGTGACTGGGGAGAGGACGTTGAAGTACACTGCACTCGTTATCATGTTCGCCTTGTTTCTGGATTAGAAATTTTTTCCAATCTTCAGCTGTCTAGTTTCAGTGAGCCGGTGCTTACTGTAGCCTCAGATTTCTGTTCTTGACTGACAGGAGTGTAACCTGTTTTGATCTGCTTCTGCTGTAGCCGATTCACCTTCCTGTCAGTTTAAACAAGTCTGGCCATTCTCCTCTGACCTCTCTCATCAACAAGGCATTTCCACCAGCAGAACAACTGCTCACAGTATGCTGTTTGTTTTTCATACAATGCCACTGTCCCTGACATCACACATTTTCCCCATGGGCTAGGTGTTTAACTAGCCCAGATGAGCCTTGGGAGGCAGCAGGGTGTTGAGTAATCTGACTGCCTCAGGGAAGAAACTGTTGCGGAGTCTGCTGGTGGTGGCATGGATTCTCCCGTACCTTCTGCTAGACGGCAGGAGGGTGAAGAGTCCATGAGAGGGATCATCCACAATACTGGTGGCTTTCCGGATGCAGCGGTTGTTGTATGAGGTGTCGATGGTGGGTAGAGAGACTCTGATGATCTTTTCAGCTGTTCTCACAATTCGCTGTAGAGTCTTGCGCTTCAACCCGGGACCGATTGGCCCTTGCTGTGTGGAGGGCCGCCTTGTCGTCAGACCTGAAGGCAGTGTCTCGAGTTTTCAGCAGCGAGTGCATTTCAGCATTCATCCACGCTTTCTGGTTTGCACATGTGGTGACGGTCTTGTAGGAAGTCACATCTGTACACTTGCTGATGTAGCCAGTCACTGATGCTGTGTACTCCTCCAAGTCTGTGGTGTTGTGCAATGCAGTCCTGAGGTGCTGAGATGGCTCCCTCAGACCAGGTTCTTACCTGTTTCAGAACTGGTTTGGCACATTTCAGAAGAGGTCTGTATGCTGGGATTAGCATAACAGAGATGTGGTCCGAGCAGCTGAGGTGGGGGTGGGGTGAGGTGCAGCCTTGTAAGCACTGTGAATGGTCGTGAAAGCAAGGTCCAAAGTGTTTGTACCACGGGTTGCGAAATCATCATGCTGGTGGAATTTTGCTCTGTCTGTAAGTTACTGATCGCCCTGTAGAGTTCACTTAGCGCTTCTCATGTGTTAGTGCGAGGTGGAATGTACACCGCAACAGTGAGCACGGTGCTATACTCTCTGGACAGGTAGTATGGCCGGCACATCAGTCATGAAGTCCACCAGTGACTAACAGTAGCTTGAGACCACAACAGCAGTCCTGCACCATTCGTTGTTTGTGTAAACACACAGACCACTACCACGAGTCTTACCAGACAGTGCTGCTATCCTGTAGGTGCCATGTGCGGTTAGCCCTGCTAGCTTAATGGCTGCTTCCGGAGTCTTTGAGCCATGTTTCTGTAAGAACAAAAACACAACAGTCCTTGACCTCACGCTGGATTAGTTAGCTGTAGTCTGAGTAAGTCCAGTTTATTGTCAAGAGAGCAAACATTGCTGAGGAGAATGGATAGTAGAGGCGGGCGGCTAGGGTAAGCCTTTAGCCTAGCACGGATGCCAGCTCGCTTTCTGCGCTTCTCATGTAATAGTGTAAATATCTCAAAGTTGCACAACTGTTTGTTCTGAGAGCAGTTTTTCTCCAATGAAAGATCTCTCGTGCATGCATTCCAGATAACAGAAGAATGTGCTTCCTTTTGGTTTACACAATGCATAGGCTTCTCGGAAACTGTATCTGTGGGAAAGTGTTTTTTCTGCCCACTTTGGATAAAAAGTCATTTCATACTGATTCTGAATGAGGAGAGTGTGAATAGAATAAGTACATGCTTTAATGGAATAATGGGACATAGGACACACAGTTAATGATTGTCATTACACATTTTGGTAATATTTATGTGTACCTGTCATTTCGTTATGATCTTTTGTGTAAATAATGCTGAGGTAAAACGTACATTCAGTATAATGGAGGCGTGAGTAGTACTTATTTAGAAGGAGGACGAAAAGAGCTGTACTGAAGAGATGAACATCATTATTCCAAAATATATTCCCCCAAATAATGTATTGATGATGGTGATTGAGAACACGTCGCTCCAAAATCTCCCATAAGTTTTCTGTTTCAATTAGTTTTAGATCTAGTGACACTGAAGGCCATAGGACATTTTACATCATTTTTATCCTCATCAAATTGTTCAGTGAGTCCTCATACCCTGTGGATGGGGTCAGAATCATTTTGAAAGAGACCACTCCGATCAGAATAGATATTTGTATCGATTTGCAATGACCCTTCCCTCTAAGGGGACTAATGGACCAAAACCTTGCCAGCCAAAATGCCTCCTACAGCATAACAGCCACCATTTTGTCTTTAATTTGTCACCCAATTGTACAAAAGTATGATGCACTCAGTTCAGTTTATGCCGAGCAGTATTGATTAATACTTATGGGTTGGAAAGGCTTTAGACTACTTTGCCTCCAAAATGATTGCCATGTTTGATTGCCACCGATTTTTTTTTTTTTTTTATGCTTTCCTGCACTGAGAAGAAAAAAAAAAAGTACGAACCGTTTTCTAACTCGTGTACAATGGAAACCTGAGGACAATTGCCAGTAAAACTTTCAATGAAGTACTCGATGAAACTTTTTAAGAGCTGATACTAGCATGGTAGTATGTTAGCGTATTACCTTGGGAAAGGCAGCAATGGCTGCGGTCAGCAGCAAGCAGGAACTGGAAGATTTACCAAAATCCTTAAGGTCTGGTGTAAGGGAGCACTTTTCCTGGTAAGTTATCATTGTGGCGGCCAGTGAGTGGTGGACTGAAACACTACACTGGCGCTAATATGGCAAATATATCCATGCATCTGCACCGAGTCGGACAGTAGAACTAGATAAAAACACAGAGAGAGAACCTTAGGCAGTCTTTCCTTGCTGATTTAACCTGGGTTAAAGAAATCACAGCGATTGGGAACATTTATTACAAAATCTTTGCACTTCTTGTGTATATATAACAAAGATTTCCTTTTGCTACTTTGTGCAAATTCTGGCAGTCAGTTATTTAAAATTTTCCTGGGCATGTGAAGGCAAATATATCCATTATCACTGTTCTCATCCCCCTTCATTATCTTACTAGTTTAGCTTGAAAAGCATAGACTCTTGTGCACACATGCTGCTGTTGACACATTACCAAGGTCAGTAAACTTTATTTCTCTCTGCTTGTTGTTTTATTGTTGACATTACAATTAAATCATGTGATTGATGACTGATGTTGGTTTTGTTTTTGACTCAGTTCTGCTTTGCCTTAAACTGAATAATGAGAGTTTGTCTGCACAAATACATGAGTGTATCTGATGCAAGTTTGTTTCTCCAGCACTTCGTAAGAGATGGTCTTAGATGCAGTGGTTCTTGGGATGTGGAATTATGGACATTTGATGGGGTAAAACCTCCCAACCCTGGGCAGTGTTACTAATTCCATCCAGGCATGTTCTGGACATGGTGCATTTGAGCCACTGACTACTCGGGACCTTGTTGGCTAGAGGAAGTGCTGATGACCATACATGTAGAGTGGCAGGGTGAGGGGAGGAGCTGTGAGCGTCCTAGCCAGCTCTGAATCTTTGCTGACCTTTTAAAGAGACCAGAGGCGCCGCCACTGGCTTCAACAGCTGGTGCGCGTTGGGCATGATATTTTTAGCTGCCTTTTCTCTGTCTTGCCTCCACTCATTTTCTTCCTCCTGCTGTCACACTACACGCGCCTTAAAGTGATAATGGCAAAGTGTATTAAGTGCAGATATTGTGGAGGAGGCAATGATGAGGAGGTCCAAATGTCATGTTGATATGACTGTAGCGAATCTAGCTCAAATGGGTGAAATATATCTATAGCTCTAATCGAAACGTGTTCTGATTAGTTATGGATATAAATCGACCATGAAAGGGAATGTTATATTAATTACTGTAGTCTAGCTTTAGAATTGAATGCGAAGCAGCTTGATCTGTTTGTCCGCCAAACTTACCAGGACAGTCTTCGTATTACTCTAAAAGGATAAATTATTCTTCTGGCCACGAAGCATGGTTTATTCTAAGTTAACAGAAATACAGCGTGTGGCGAAGAGCAACGTTAAAAGTGAACCTTGCCATGAGTAAAAACAGAGACGATCCAGCGTGATAACCATGGATTTTAATAACTACGTGAAACTACTGATATACACAACTAGGTATAAACAAATAATACATATATACAGGGTAAGTGAAAGAAACAAAAGGAAAAATGATGAAAATAACAGAATGGCAGAACACACAACAGTTTAACCTCGAGAATCAGCAATGAATTGAAATTCACCTTCAACAGGGGCACTGGCTTAAAAGGACACCTCTATAGATCAATTAAAATTTATACTTGCATTAATTTTATGCCGTTCACGAGGGTCCTTGGTTCGTAGATTTAGCGAGGAGTTTGCTGAATCTTCTGCGTCGGTAGAGTCGGGGTGAACGGAGTTGGGTCTCGCCAAAGTAGAAAGAAGAAAGAAAATGGTAATTGCCGCGTGGTTTAACGAGACAAAGGAGAGTCCGGAGGAGTACCGGAAAGAGGACGCGGAAGAGAGCAAGTCCGCGAGAGAGAGAGAGAAAGGCGAAGTCAAAGTAAAGAAAAAGGAGAAAGTAAAGTAAGGAAGTAAAGTGTAGGTAAAGAGAAGGTAAAAAGAAGAGGAAAGAAGGAGAAGTAAAAAGGAAGAAGCATATATGAACGCGTGTCGTGGTCTTTTATGGACAATGCCAACGTACACGCCTCTCTGAGCTGCTGGCGAATCCAGAGAGAGATGAGAAAGTTCTGGGGGGAGAACTTTCTTGGTCTGTCCCAGAGCGGGTCGCATATCAAGGCGGGGTTTGAATTAAGTTTGGATTAGGATGAAATATGGAAAAATATAGAATGATACATCCCATCGTCCTATAGTATGTGTCATTAATTGGCATATTACGAGACAATGATTTTGGTACCAAACTTCAAGGAGATTATGATATCTTGGACAGTGAAGGATCATTAGACATGGTTACAGACAACTTAAAATTAGCTTCTCGCTCAAACTATCTAAAATCACTATAGTTAGGTTATCTAGACACACAACACATGCATATATGAATACATTATAACTATCTAGAAATATGATTATATGTTACATTCAAGAGACATTTTCACTGTGTGCGTGAGTGTGTGTATGTCCAGAAGAGGGGGCTGGTGTTCTTCTAATGTCCCACCGGTCTTTGGTCACCTCAGGGTGACCTTTAGGGAGGACCTTTTCCTTGCTAGACCTGTTGGTTCCGATGTTAATCTATGTGGTCGTAAACAGAGATTAGATCAGAGATTTACAGGCCCTTGGTCAGAGTTTTGGTTGACCCCTGCTGATGAACCTAATCGTGAAGTCTTCCAGACGTTCACACTCGTTAAGTTATGAAAGGTTTTTTTTTTTTTTATTGCAGGTGTAAGTCCTGTGTGGGTTCCAAAGAGTCTTTTGCATTCCAAAGAGCATCTGGCCGCAGGAGGCCTCTCGGGGTTACTCTCGGTCACCTGAGTGGTGAAACTTTTTTATGTTCCGTCTGGGTTAATTCAGAAATCAGTTTGGGCACCGTCATACGTTACATGACAGTGACCTGGAGTGTGTCAGACAGCCCATTTATCAGCACTTTGGCAAGGCTGTGTCAGAGTGTTCTCGCTAATGCAGGATACAGTCTGACTAAGAGAAACCTCTACACTGGCTAATTGTGCTCACCATGCTCTGCACTAATTGGTGGTTTTGTTGTCTCTTAGGAATGCAGTTTTCAGTATGTGAAATGACTGCAGTCATCAGAAGGTAATGGTGGAGCTTGGCCACGGAAGTGCGGTTAGCTAAAATAAAACCAGAAGGAAACCTTTTCACTCAATCAGCACTAGGGCTGACTACCAAAAATCTGTACCCAAAAGGCACAGACTGGAACAATTCATAATTGAGGCTTATTTGCTGCAAAGATTCAGTTTTGTGTTGTAGGTGGGAGTTCTGACAGTGCTAGGGCCACTTCTCAAGTTAATGTGTCATCTACAAGAAAGACACTATAGCAAAAAAAAAAAAAAAAAGGCATGGATTTCAGTTGTAAGGAGAGCGGAATGACAGCAGTGACCAGATTGTATATATTAAATATAATGTGCACGATACAGTAATGCTTTATGCTTTGTTTATTTTCACAATTAGAGCAAAGGATGGTTTTTGTATCGGTATCGAATTCAAGTTATCCATTTGGTATCAAATTTTCAAAGGATACCTAATCAACACTGCTTTCTCATTTTTTAGAACTTGATCAAATCCACTCCTGCTGATCAAAATGGATTTTCTATAAACCAAAGCAAACATAGACACAGGGACACAAATGGACAATTCTTATTTGGTATTTTCTTAGTACTTATTCCTGCATTAAAATAAATAAGGTTAATTAAACCAACTCAGAAACAATTAAATGTTTTTTTTTGTACATTTTCTTTTGTTTTCTTACTCATGTGTTTTACTCTCTCTCACACACATACACACACACTCCGAGGTTGTTAAATGAGACAATTAATGATGATCTGTTTACTGTGGCTTTTTGTGTGAATGTGAATGCAGCAAAAGGCCTACTATACCGAAACTTATTTTACACCTGAGAAAAACAATTATAGACTTCATGAGTAATGTCTTGCCATGCACGTTGTGTGTGCTTGTTACAAGCTTATTTAGGCTCTTTGTTTGCTTTCAGAAAAGCCCAATTAAAAAGCCATTTTAGATCAAAGCCTCATGTCATTATATCATAAGAACATTACGTTCATTGGGTCATCTCAGTAATGCTTCCTGTTGAAGTTGTAATGCTCCTCATCTTGCCTCTCTCATTTGTGTTCCTCTCCAGGGTCACGCCCAGTCTTTCCTCTGCAGTGAAACAACGCCTCTACTTGCCACATCGTGCCATAGGATGTCCCGTAGCCCTGAGGTGAAAGAGGATCCAATGGAGTGCCCTCTCTGCATGGAGCCCCTGGAGATCGATGACGTTAACTTCTTTCCCTGCACCTGCGGCTACCAAATCTGCCGTTTCTGCTGGCACCGCATCCGCACTGATGAAAACGGCCTCTGTCCTGCTTGCAGGAAGGTACTGCTGCATGTGAAGTTGGAAGTTTGAGGGCCTTAAATTTAGGACACTTGTTTGCACCACTGAGAAGATTTGCAGAAAAATGCCTTTATTAGTGGGGAGAAATGGCTAGTTATGCTGTCCAAATTAGAGGCATGTTATGT
This sequence comes from Cranoglanis bouderius, assembly GCA_023630585.1. Taxonomy (NCBI): domain Eukaryota; kingdom Metazoa; phylum Chordata; class Actinopteri; order Siluriformes; family Cranoglanididae; genus Cranoglanis; species Cranoglanis bouderius. The sequence goes on from CM042538.1 coordinate 24,398,456, forward strand.
CACTTGGAGCGTGGTGCTAAATTGCTTGTCGCAGCCATTTCTTTTCTTTTCTTTTCTTTTCTTTTCTTAACATTTTTTTTACAAGCTATAAAATATTACTGTGACACAAAAAGCACAGTAAAAAAAAAAAGCCTTAATGTTTTCTTAGCTTCAGGAACTCCATATGAGGTTTTCTGTGTAGCACAGCTTTTAGGGAAGAGCTCCACAGGGGTTGGTGGAGAAAAGCGTTTTTTGATAGCTGGTGTTCAACATCCCAGCAAGCTTTGATCGAATCATTTGCACTCTGTTGCCTCAGGCTTCCAGTGATTTCATTATTTCAGTACTCTATAGCTCTCTAGGAAAAGTTGACAGGAAAACCAAGAGTTCCAACACTCTCTGTACCACCATCCAGTGATTAGTAAATGACATTCCCAGTGTCCACACCCTAAAATCTCACTACGGAACATAAGGCTCTTAGTAGAGAATAGTATGACCACCAAGCTTTATGGGCTTCTTGCAAGTTGGTCAGGTGACGTAATTATTCTAACCTGTCAAACTGTAGTCAGATTGAATGCTGTGGGTTAAGTGAGTGTAACTGTGTGTTACCTGTGCTCTAGCCCTATCCAGAAAATCCAGCTGTATACAAACCCCTGTCTCAGGAAGAGCTGCAGAGGATAAAGAATGAGAAGAAGCAGAAGCAGAACGAGCGCAAGCAGAAAATCACAGAGAACCGCAAACACCTGGCCAGTGTGCGCGTCGTCCAGAGGAACCTAGTGTTTGTGGTGGGGCTATCTCAGAGGCTTGCTGACCCAGAGGTGATTTCTCTCTCTCTCTCTCTCTCTCTCTCTCTCTCTCTCTCTCTCTCTCTCTCTCTCTCTCACACTCTCTCTCTCACACACACACACACACACACACCATGTAATCAAACAAAATAAGCTAAACAATACATTTTTATGTAACTGTGTTGTTCAAAGAGACACAATGCATAATATAAATATAAAATTGCTTATAACAGTAACCTCAATAATCTGATCCTCTTCCACAATGCTTGTTTCACACTGGAATACTCATAAATGCTGTCTGAATTGTTGCCAATTAAAAAAAAATGAAGTTATTTTAATAAATAACCACTGTTTTAATGTTTTAATCATATTTGGACTCATTAATTAATTTTAGTTAATTTAACTGGAGCTGCTTTAGCCACTTGGCTTTGTGAAGAGATATTAAAGTTTCGATTTATGAGCAGGGTCGTGTTTGTGAAATATCTTTTAATATTTATGACCCTCGGTTGCTGGGACAATTTGGGAGAAATTTTTGCGAGAACCTTTCTGGAGATAGATTTGTAGAGATTTGTGCTATATTTCATAACGAGAACATTTTGCAGCTCCACTCAGCCTCCGCTGTCAGTCTGCTCCATGCCCACGGACCGCATCTCTCTCGCTCTCTCTCTCTCACACACTTGCTCTCTCACCATCTCCCTCTCTTCCTCTCCATATCTATAGCTCTCTCTTTTGCTCCTGCATGTTCTTTCATTCCATCTCCCGATTGCCATCACCGCTGACATCATGCACCCTGAATAGCTCCCAGCACAGAGCAAATTATGCAGAGTGAGAAGTGGAGAGGCAGAGTGCTAACATGTCTGCCTGTACGTAGACTGTCTGAATGAGATTAGGAGCGTACAGCTCCGGAAGCATTCAGACTGGAGCAATGTGTTTGTGGTGTTTATAGCTTAGCCTTAAAAGTGCATTTCTGCTAGAAACATCTTCGACTCCACTCCCTTCCTTCAGACCTCAATGCAAAGCCCATCCCTGCAAATACTGCAAAAAAACAAACAAAAAACAACCCAACCCTTACTGCCCAAGAAAGCACAGAAGAGATATAGAAACTGATGTGTTGATATGCTAATGTGCTTTGAGTGATAACAGATCCCTCCTGAAAGAACGTTTTGTAGAACAAAATATATCCCTGTACAGCTGCCAGCACATGGATTATGAAACATTCTTAGCTTTCTAAAGCCACACCAATATTTATTCTGGTTTTCCCATATTTACAGTTGGAATCAAAATTATTCATCCCTCATTGCAGATCAGGTTTATTGTCAAAATTTACAGACTTTCAGCTGTTTGCGATGAACATATCAAGCAAAAGCAACTGAGATAGCTCAACACAAAGAATGCTTCAAGTGGTTTCCCCAAATTCAACCGAAAATGCGACTTATAATGACTTCTCCAGATTCAAAATTATTCAACCCGCTGAATAGAATCGCTCACAACAGCACACACATGCAAAACAGGCGTTGTCTCAAGCACACCAGATGCAACTAATCAAGGGCTTCATTGGTTGCACCAGGTGTGTTTGAGCTGGAACACATGAAATACCTGAACTGGCTAGGAGGTGAACTATTTCTATTGCCTTTGTTTGATATGTTCATTGCAAACAGCTGAAAGTCTGTAAATTTTGACAATAAACCTGATTTGCAATGGGGGTTGAATAATTTTGATTGCAACTGTAACAGCCCATCTCATTTTAAACTACTTTTCCTGTTCTGTCATTCTCTTTTTCATTGATAAAACTGGATGTTTTTTAAATTCACAGCTATTTCTATATGCTCTCCAGCTCTCTCACATTAGCCTAGTTCTGTCTTCTCGTTCTAGTATATTAGCACTTACTGAGCCCTGTATGTGCAAAATGACAGATGCTATTGGTTGACACATTCAGCCCTTGAGTACAACTCATGTTTGTGCAAAGGCTTAAAGGTAGAATGTGTATTTTCACCTCCTAACTCAGAGTTGGGAACATTGTGCTGTTTTTTTTTTTTCTTTGTAAGTTTTTTTCTTTTTTCTTTTTTTTAACATTTCATTTTTTTTGCTTTTTCAAATCTGATGAATTTTACCTAATTACTGGTTTGTTCGTTTTTTAGTTTTACTTGTTGTCATCTTCAGTTTTTCTTCACATTCCCTGATGTTTGGTAGAGGACTTGATTAAGAAGGGAGCAGCCTCGAGTGAACAAAAGCCACAAAGAAACATCCAGGCTCTAGTCTTGGTTTAAGCGTGACTGCAATCTCAAAAGCATCTCTGTCAGACTAAATCCCTCAAACACTGATAGATTCTATTTTATTAATTTTAATTTACACACGTAAAAGGATACAATCCGTCTTCCTTATCACACAATGACTAGGATGTGCTTCCTACGAGACTCATGAAGCCAGCAACCGCATCATTTCCAACTGTTGTTATGTCACAGCTGAACACTCACAGAAGTGCTAATAGCTTCCATATAAATGAGTTCACAGACGCCTACAATTGGTTAGCATCACCGATTGATGGGACAGAGCAGCACCATCCCTCAAACCCAGAGCACAGCCAGGTTTTCTCTCTTGATCTCCTGGCACAGATGTCCATGGCATCCATGTTGTCAGGATTTGAACTCGCGATTGCTGGACAATAGGGCAAACATTTTTTTTGTTGTGAAACTTGAGTCTGCTCATTTTAGCCTCCTGTTTTAGACTTGGTTTGTTTCTGCCAAATTTAGTAACCTAGCTTTATTTCTTCCACATTGCCTTTAAAGGTCTTAAAGAGGCCAGAATATTTTGGGAAGTTTGGGAAGATCCATAAAGTGGTCATCAACAACAGCACCTCATATGCTGGCTCACAGGTGATCTTTACTATTGTTTACTCTACAGCTAAATATAACTCTTACACTTTACCTTTAACTGTCACGTTACTCTTTAATTTACAACTTACAGAGAGAAAAGATCCTCAAATTTGCCTTTTACCTGAGTGCCAGTGAGCCTTATGGCTAGATTAATCTCTCATTTTATGCTATATGAGCATTTTCACAAACTGAATGACTTACTCATTTTGCCATTTAATTTTTCCATATCTCCCTCAGGGTCCTAGCGCTAGTGCCTATGTCACTTATATTCGGTCAGAAGATGCCCTTAGAGCTATACAATGTGTCAACAACGTAGTAGTAGATGGCAGAACTCTTAAGGTAACACACTAAAATTACACTAAACGGCAATCTGTGTCATTAAAGGTCTAGTTTTATTATGTTGTTCAAAGCAACTCACCTGTCGCTTACAATGCAGGCATCTTTAGGTACAACAAAGTACTGCAGTTACTTTCTAAAAAGCATGCAGTGTCCCAAACCAGACTGCATGTATCTACACGAGCTAGGTGACGAGGCAGCCAGTTTCACAAAAGAGGAGATGCAGGTAAAGTTTGTACATTTTTGAACCTCTGGATTGTTTAAAAAGAAACCTTAATCTAAAGTGGACTGTTTTGTTAATTGCAGGCAGGAAAGCATCAAGAGTACGAACAGAAACTTTTACAAGAGCTCTACAAAATGAACCCGAACTTCCTGCAGACATCCACTGGGACTGGGGAAAAGACAAAAAGCAAATCAGGCTCTGTACAGAGGTTTGGGCTAGATATTTTATCTAGATCGTGTAACTGTACAGCAAAGTACTCCGTGTTACCAGAGAATATACAGAGATTGTGTGTTTATCATTCACTAATATTTTCCATTTAAGCTGTACTGTTTTTGGTAAAACAAGTGTTTTCCCCCTATTATTTGTTATTTATAACTTATAAGTTAGTTGCAGCTTTTAGTTTTTCCTACTCTTTCATTTCCTTCCTAACATCCCTGTTCTCATGCCTTTTCTCTCTGTTTTGTTTCATAGTTCCAATAATATCAATAAAGATGCATGGCCATCGTTACAGCCCATGGGAAAGACGTCCAATGGGCTTCCAGAACTCCGCAAGAGCCCGCCCCTGGATGGAGGCTCAGACTGTGAGCACTTGACTCCTGACGGGCCGGACTCTGAGCTTGGCCTCGGCCCTCTCCCAACCCTCTCGCCTTTCTCTTCAAACTGTGAACCTGCCAGGTACAAAAATCGCAACCACATAACAGAAATGCAATCAATATGATCACAAAAACGTTTTATTCAAATTTTGCAATGACTGCACGAATGTGTGCAGTCTCAAGTGTTTATTTTTTTCTGCAGTCTGATATTTGAATCGAAAATAACTATTTTTTTGCAAAAAAAAAAATCATTTAGAGTTCTTCAGTGGGCTATGTTCATATTTACTCAGATATCAGTGAAAGAGCACTGCTTGCATATCCTAGACAATTTTTATGAATTTTAAATTTCGTGCAACCGCTTGGCAAGCTTAAAATAGCTTTGGTCAAAATGGTCAATTAATAGAGTAATCTGTCCACATATAAAAACAAAATTCAATCTCATGGACAACACAATAGATAAAACTGGGATGTTGTCTAGATGTATGCATGATACTTGTACCCTGTTGCTTTAGGCAGTGAGATTAGGTAAGGCACTTTTTAGATGTTACACCAAATTGTATTTTTATAAGTCGTCTTTATTTATGACTGTTATAAATATTTCAGTCACTACTCGAACTGTCCAAGAATAATTATCTCTTTCTTTAGTCCCAGTGAAAAACCAACAGAAGCCATCAGTATAGGAAACGGAGAGATACCACAGGTAATTTTTAGGTCAAAAGTACCCAATTTTTTTGTTTTGGTAATGTTTAACAGTATTATTGATTTCATGTATCTAGAATTTCCAGTGTATGACACCTTTTTTAACAAAACTCATTTCCTTCCTGTGTGATTTCCGTCAGTTTTGTCACGCACTCTTATTCTCCACCCAGATTCCCTGCAGTGACTCGCCGTCGCCCCCTCCAGGTCTGGCCAAGCCGTGTATGGTGGTGCCTGCCAACGTAGTGGGTTTAACAGTGCGGTCACCCTTCGATGGGGCAGGCACTGAGTCGCAGTCACTATTCTCTGACAACAGCAACTTCAGACATCCGAACCCCATCCCCAGTAGCAGCAGTGTTTCTGGTTTCCCTAGCTCCACACAGAGCAATACAGACTGGCCCACCGCTCCTGAACCACAGAGCCTGTTTACATCAGGTTAGCATGACACTCACATTCAAATCTCATTTGTTTTCTCCTTACAAATCCAGAGTGTGTATCACATATGTTATGCCTGTGGCCACTTGCAACACAAATAGATGTTGGTAGAAATGTATTTTTCCAATAAAAAACACATGTTCTTGGTAATTTGCTAATAGATTATTAGAACACAAAAGTTTTAATCTCATTTTTCTACTGAAGTACTTTAGCTAATAAAGTATTGCTAAGAATTATGGTAGTGCCTGTAACAGAATATTCATGTTCAGTCAGTCTTCTGATGCTATCATGGGCACAGGCTCACAGAAACTGGACAGTTGAAGACCTGGAAAAGGTCTTGGGGGGGGGGGGGGAAAGACCAGGTGATTTTCTTCTAATTTTCAATTGCCCAGTTTTGGGGAGCCTATGTCCATGATAGCCTCAGATTCCTGTTCTTGGCTGACAGGAGTGTAAACTGATGTGGTCTTCTGCTGTAGCCCATTCACCTTTAGGTTTGATGTGTTGTACGTTCTGAGATATTCATTCTACATAGTAGTTTTTAAATTACAGTTTGTTTGCTTGTTTGCTTAAACTGCATTCTTCTTAAATAATTAGCACTCCAAAATAATGCTCTAAGAAAAAAATATCTGGCTTCTGACTGTCTCATGTTTTGTAATCAAGCATTTAGCCTGACTGTGTTAAAAAAAAAAATGACACACAGATGTATACAGTGGGTAGAGAAAAGAATCACCCCCCTTTAAAATAATCGCATTTTGTTGCTTTTCAGCCTGAAATGAAAACGGTCACAGTTTTTGTTTTATCCAGCTGTATTTACTCAGTGCAACTTATAACATCCAAGTGAAAGATATAACACCAACATGTCGGAAAAAAATAAAAAAAACAGAATCACTGAGTTGGAAAAAGGATCACCCCCCTCCAAAAAATGACTTGTAAACTCAATCAGGTGTATCTAATCACCTTCTCAATGGCACACAAAGCCATTTGAATTGGGGGTGTTTCTCTGCAGCAGGGACTGGAGCACTTGTCAGGATAGACGGAAAATGGATGGGGCAAAATACCATCAAATTCTTGAGGAATTCTTGGCAGCTGCCCTCTGCCAGAAAGTTGTCAATGGGAAGAAGGTTTACCTTCCAACATGACAATGACCCAAAGCACACGGCAAAACTGACCACACAGTGGTTGAAGGAGAAAATGGTGAATGTCCTTGCATGGCCTAGTCAGAGCCCAGACTTAAACCCCATTGAAAATCTGTGGAATGACTTGAAGACTGCAGTCCACAAACGGTCACCATCAAATTTAACTGAACTTGAGCAGTTCTGCAAAGAAGAGTGGGCAAATATTGTAAAGGCTGTAATTAAAAAATTAAGGCAAATTAAATCAAGGGGATGATCCTTTTTCCAACTCGGTGATTGTTTTTTAAAAAAATTTCTGACATGTTGGTGTTGTATCTTTCACTTGGATGTTATAAGATGCACTGAGTAAATACAGCTGGATAAAACAAAAACTGTGTCCGTCTTCATTTCAGGCTGAAAAGCAACAAAATGTGATTTATTTTAAAGGGGGGTGATTCTTTTCTATACCCACTGTACAGGCATCCCTGTCAATCATTTAACACACAGCACTCAGTGGGCAGGATATGAAAATATGCTAGAGAAAGTGCACTACATCTGTGTATGCGCACTGTGGCTGTGTCTGACTGCCTGTCTGATTTAGTTAGCTAGCGTGTACAGTAGCAGTGACTGTACAAGAAAATTAGTTGATTATTAAAGTTATATGAGGTTGGCTATGTTGCCATAATGAGGACAAAAAGCTTCATGTTCAATAAAAAAATTATTCAAGTATGTATGTACAATAACAAGTATGTTTTTTGGTACATCAAAATTTGCTGTATTAATAGGTTTACTTGACATTGAATTTAAAATGGGCACACTCCCAAGTTGGTAATGCAGATTGCAGGGAAATTAATAAGTATATTTCATAGAAGGTGCTTTTAACAGCAGGGGTTAGGTTAGAAAAGCCTAAAATACTGTAGTGCCTAGTCTATAAATCGATATTTGTATGGGCTGAAAGATTGCCAAAATGTACTTTAAGTAAATGTATGTTGTTTTTCTTTGGCAGATACCATACCAGTCTCATCCTCCACAGACTGGCAAGCAGCCTTCGGCTTTGGCTCTTCCGCCAAGCAGCAGGAGGACGACCTCGGCTTTGACCCGTTCGACATCACGAGCAAGGCGCTGGCTGACCTCATCGAGAAGGAGCTTTCAGTTCAGGACAAAACTTTGTCACCCATGAGCCATGTGACCCCAGCGCCAGGTTTCCCTCCTCATATCCCCAGCTCGCTACACAGTGCCAAGGGCCCCATGCTGCCTCCTGCCTCGTCCACACACCTCCCTCTGAACTGTGGGCTGGCCCCCCGAGCCTTCTCCCACCATCTCCAACACCCCCAGCTCTCCCAGCGCCCTGGCTACAACTCATTCAGCTTGCCCGGACACGCACAGACGCTGGCATCTCGCCACAGCTGGCTGGCCATGACAGCACGTGCCAACCTGCCACACCTGAACCACACCACACAACACAACAGCAGCTTCTTGGACTTGAGTTTGCCACCCCAACAACAGCAGCAGCATAGTACAGGTCTAGGAGGAATCCCCATTACAGGTGAGTTTAGAGGGCCGACACAGGTTTTTGGGGTGTACTGTTTCCAGCGTGCTCAAATTAAGCAGCTTAATGTGCAAATAAAGATTAATATAGGGCTATCTCTGCTTAAAGTAAGGTAGGCTAAGAAAGAATAAACCATAGTTTTCAAAGCAAGCACTAATCCACAAGGAGGCACTGTAATGCTGTGATGATAACAGTTTAGAATAAGCCTTTAGATGCAAACTACATATACCTATCAAGAATATTCAGGTACATGTAAGTGACGTCCATGGGACCGTTCCTCATAATTTTAAGGATTTGATCCAGAAATAATAAGGCATGCACTGATTACAGATTTATGTCTTTATATAAGAAGGTTCTGGGTTTTTTTTTTTTATCTACTCTGTGTAAATAATTATGAAGACAAAAGACAGCTGTTCTGGTTTAGCAACTCTCCCATGGAACACTTATAAACATCATTATGCTCATTTCTGCATTATGCTTGTGTGGTGCAACAACTTTTGAATAATTACCTGCAAGATAGATTTTTTTCCTAGACAGTACGTATGTGTATTGTGGTGCTTTAACTTATACCCAACACTGAATTAGATGTGCACAGGTTTGAAATTATTACTAAAGGATTTGCTGATAATATTTAATAATAATAATAATAATAATAGTTATTATTATTATTATAATATATGTATTATATATGTGTGTAATTAAAGAGAGTAGGCACATTTACTACAAAAGCAATGTTTCTACTGCATTCTCATAGGCAGCTTGTACATTTATACATTTCTATGGCACTCTGCAGACCTTTGTTTCATTTCAGACAAGGTCATTGGCAAGTGCCTGGGAGATTGATTCATTGTGGGGTTGACACTGAATCCGCTAAGTCTGCCTTGATTATATTTGCACCAAGTTGACATCTGAGCCCTGCTCATTCCTGTCAAAAAGGATGATTAATTAGTAAAATACAACAATTATAAAGACATCAAGTCATCATATCAGGCAATAGGGCTGCCATGCGTCTGCAAATTAGCCAGATAGCGGTATCCCAGTTAGCTTTCAGTGATTCACTTAATCTGACTCTTCCACCCTGCAGTCATACAAGCTCATGTATGTTGGTTATATGTCCATTTTTGTTTGTCACTGATCATGGCCATTTTCATATCCAGTAATACTTATGAACACTCACTGGCGACTTTAACAACAAAAAGGCCCGGTGATGTTTTTCAAATCATCAGCAGTCCAGTTTCAGTGAGCCTGTGCCCACTGTAGCTTCAGATTCCTGTTCTTGACTGATGAGAGAGGAACTCGATGTGACCTTCTGTTGTTGCAGCCCAATTACCGCAAGATTTGATGTGTATTCTGAGATGCTTTTCTGCTCACCACCGCTGTAAACACTGGTTATTTGAGTTACCTTACTGTCAGCTCGAATCAGTCTGACCATTCTCCTTTGACCTCTCTCATCAACAAGGCGTTTCTGCCCGCAGAACTGCCAATCACTGGATGTTTTTTGTTTTTCGCAACATTCTGAGTAAACTCTTGTGTGTGTGTGTGAGACTGTTGTGTGTGAAAATCCCAGGAGAGCAGCAGTTTCTCAAATACTCAACCCAACCCGTCTGGCACCAACAACCATGCCACAGACAAAATCACTGTGATCACATTTTTGTTTGAGATCACTTTCAGTCAGTGCACAGAGTGCGTGTGGTCAAGCAGTGTGGCGAAAAGATCATCCTATTATTCCGTCTTGTATTAATTTACAAAAAACTGAAATCGGCTCTTAGACAGGAGGCGGCTCCCATCGTTCACTGAAAGGAGCCGACTCACAGAGCTGACTCGTTCGTGAATGACCCATCACTATTTTCCACTACAGAACTGTACTATTATAATTCCGAGGTAAGTTTGCTGACTAACGTAACCTTAGGTAACTAGTTGCTACAGTAACGTTTACTTGCCAAATCAAGTTACTGTGTCGGTTAGTAAGTACAGTGAGGGGAAAAAAGTATTTGATCCCCCGCTGATTTTGTACGTTTGCCCACTGACAAAGAAATTATCAGTCTATAATTTTAATGGTAGGTGTATTTTAACAGTGAGAGACAGAATAACACCAAAAAAATCCAGAAAAACGCATTTCAAAAAAGTTATAAATTGATTTGCATTTTAATGAGGGAAATAAGTATTTGACCCCTTCGACTTAGTACTTGGTGGCAAAACCTTTGTTGGCAATCACAGAGGTCAGACGTTTCTTGTAGTTGGCCACCAGGTTTGCACACATCTCAGGAGGGATTTTGTCCCACTCCTCTTTGCAGATCCCCTACAAGTCATTAAGGTCTCGAGGCTGACATTTGGCAACTCGAACCTTCAGCTCCCTCCACAGATTTTCTATGGGATTACGGTCTGGAGACTGGCTAGGCCACTCCAGGACCTTAATGTGCTTCTTCTTGAGCCACTCCTTTGTTGCCTTGGCTGTGTGTTTTGGGTGACTGTCATGCTGGAATACCCATTCACGACCCATTTTCAATGCCCTGGCTGAGGGAAGGAGGTTCTCACCCAAGATTTGACGGTACATGGCCCCGTCCATCGTCCCTTTGATGTGGTGCAGTTGTCCTGTCCCCTTAGCAGAAAAACATCCCCAAAGCATAATGTTCCCACCTCCATGTTTGACGGTGGGGATGGTGTTCTTGTGGTCATAGGCAGTTTTCCTCCTCCTCCAAACATGGCGAGTTGAACTGATGCCAAAGAGCTCGATTTTGGTCTCATCTGACCACAACACTTTCACCCAGTTCTCCAGGTTCACGCCTGCACGTGCTTTTTTGAGCAGGGGGACCTTTGCGGGCGCTGCAGGATTTCAGTCCTTCACGGCGTAGTGTGTTACCAATTGTATTCTTGGTGACTATGGTCCCAGCTGCCTTGAGATCATTAACAAGATCCTCCCATGTAGTTCTGGGCTGATTCCTCACCGTTCTCATGATCATTGAAACTCCACGAGGTGAGATCTTGCATGGAGCCCCAGACCGAGGGAGACTGACAGTTTCTTCCATTTGCGAATAATCGCACCAACTGTTGTTACCTTCTCACCAAGCTGCTTGGCGATGGTCTTGCAGCCCATTCCAGCCTTGTGTAGGTCTGCAGTCTTGTCCCTGACATCCTTGGACAGCTCTTTGGTCTTGGCCATGGTGGAGAGTTTGGAATCTGATTGATTGATTGCTTCTGTGGACAGGTGTTTTTTTACAGGTAACAAACTGAGATTAGGAGCACTCCCTTTAAGAGAGTGCTCCTAATCTCAGCTCGTTACCTGTGTAAAAGACACCTGGGAGCCAGAAATCTTGTTGATTGATAGGGGATCAAATACTTATTTCACTCATTAAAATGCAAATCAATTTATAACTTTTTTGAAATGTGTTTTTCTGGATTTTTTTGTTGTTATTCTGTCTCTCACTGCTAAAATACACCTACCATTAAAATTATAGACTGATCATTTCTTTGTCAGTGGGCAAACGTACAAAATCAGCAGGGGATCAAATACTTTTTTCCCCCCACTGTAAGTCAAGTGTGTCGTGATACATTTTTTTCCTAACATTACCCCATCAAACTTTTCCCAACCTTGGTAAGCTTGTTAGGACGTGAGCTAACATCAGTCAGTTCAGAATGAATCGGAATACTTTTGCCGAGTTTAAGACTAACTCCCACTGCATCCGTATTTCTGTCTGATTTTAACATCTGTCGTTATCGAAAGTTACAAGGGAAATAAAAACACGCACGTTATGAAACAAGACCCGCTGTGTTTTAATGAGTGATTGTGTTGACCATGGTTACATGTTAACATGATCAGTGTTGTTTGCTAATGCATTCAATTTAGAAAACATTGTACAATTCAGAAAACATAGTGAAGCATTTTTTCTTCAGTTTTATGTTTCAGAGTCGCGAAACAACAATTAGGTTTTTAATATTTGCGTATGAGCTTCACCTTGGTCATATATCGTGTAATTAGCTGCCGCTACAGGTATCGTATAGGCCAGAGGACGTCTCTAGTATTTTCCGATCAGCGAGTGCGCTGGAGTCTTTGCTTTAAACCAAAACACCGGCTCTGGCCGATTATTTAAAGTTGATGGATGCATTTGGGATCAGCCTTAACTAACTTTTATAATGATGTCTTTCCCCCTTATTTTCTTGTCAGAGTGTACCAGAATGCTTCGTTTACATGTTAAAATCACAAAAATTTTCTTCTGGGGGAGGATGACCCCAGACCCCGCTACAGGGATTTAATTCGTAAACATGGCCCCTTTTTCACCTCTTGTAAGTTTGGAGGTCTGATATTAATTCAATAAAAAAATCTAAGTAATTAAATTGATCATACAATGTGCCAATTAATAAATAATAATGAGTTGAAATTGGAGCATAAATAATTAACTGTGGCTCAAATATTTATTTCTTTATTCATTTAATAATTTAGTTATTTCAGCTATGCTACATGTGACCTGAAAAAATCCTTGAAATTTTAAGCCGATAGATACACAGTATTTTTCTGAAGCCAGAACCTGCTTGCGTCATACCTTTTGTGAGAATTTTCTTCTCTCCAGATCCTCTGTATCCCCAGACCACTTGGAAAGCAATTCCATATGCACTTTATTGACTTTGTTCTCCTAAGCAGTGCTTGCCTTTCCTTTCACCGTAGCTCCCAGGTATCTTGCATTAAACATGCCAAGACTGCTCACAGTAGATTCAAGATGAAATAGGCTTCTGATGTTCAGAGCTCTAAAAAGAAGCAAATTAAACCTGGTACTTTCTTTTGCTCATTCAGAAAACCTTGTAAAATGACTAAAAAATAGAATATAATTAGTAATTTAAAAAAAAAAGAGACAAAAACCCTGATTTTAGCTATTTGAGGAATTTAACAGGTATTAAAAAAAGAAAAAAAAAAGAAAAGAAAATCGTGTATGTATAATAATGGTGAATAATAATGAACAAGAAACTAAGCAAGACTGCATTACATCACCATCATTACATTGAAGAATGGTGTGCTATATTTAGAGCTTATTATATACCTTCTCAATGCTACCATTTCATTAATAATGACATGCCTTTCCTGAGCCAGCAATAAAGACAAACATCACAGTTTAGTTGTGCTTGAGAAGAATTGTAGTGTAGCCTAAGCACAGCAGCCTTTATTTCTGATTGTAATACAGCTGCTGCTTCTACTGTTTGGAAAAACAATTTATATTGTGTTCTGTTACGGTTCTAAAAGCATTTCATCTTGCTTAGGCACATGTAAAGGTCACATAGTTGGTAACAGTAATAGTTTGAGTTGCAGGTCCTGACAATGAAACAAATGTGTATATCGACAGTGCTCCTCGAGGCACGGAAAATCAAATTACACATCCAGTGAAGCTAGTAGCGATTCAGTTCATTGTCGGTACAAGCTAAATTGTAGAAATCAGGGATATGCAATGTTTTACAGCGAAGTGGACGCTTATGTTGGCAAGTGGATTATTCAGGAAAGTGGTGTTATTGGAAGAAACCTGCAGGACACACTGCTCAATTTCCACAGATGCACTTTGCTGAATTTGATATTAGAATGTATTATCAGCTCTGTCTGTCCATGTATCACCACATACCTAATAGAAACAGGTGGCTGTGTTATTGCTCCATTTAGCAACTAGCTTTTGAATTTGAATCAGCTTCTAAGTGGTAATACTGAATTTATCCTTTTTTTGTGTGTGTGTGTCTCTTTCTATTCTGACACTGTTACTGCCACAGCTTGACTCCCAATTATAGTTTTGCTTGGAAGTGATGGTTCTAAGAGTCTGATTAATTCAGTTAAATTTCATTAGTGTTTTTAGCAAAAGATACTGTCACAAAGCAGCTTTACAGAAACCAGGATGTAGATTTAGATTACCAATGAGCAAGCCAGAGGAGAAAATCTTGAGAGGAACCAGATTCAAAAGGGAACCTATCGTCCTGCATCGAAACGTCAGAATGAGATTATAAATCATTACACTTCTACCACTATACTCTAACTATAAAGTCAAACGGCACTAAGTGTTTTGAAAGAATAGAATGAGCACAGTCTTTAAGGTTACAGCAGCACTATGTACTTGTGGTATTCAATTGAAACATCCACTGAAGCAAGGGTGAGTCTTGGGCACAAACTGTGTATGGGAAGGGCAAATCTTTAGGGCTCTATCTTTTGGTCATTTTATTGTAATAGTGAATTTCTTTCTTTTTTTATGTACATGAATATGTATTCATTTTCCTTAAGAATATACCACTCAGCCCCTTATCACTGTCCTTTGTTTACCCCTTTCCTCTTTTGCTCTCTGTCCATGCAGAAAACAGCAATTCAGTAGAGAGCATAAATGTCAAAGAGTGGCAAGATGGCCTTCGAGCTCTTTTACCCAACATCAACATTAATTTTGGTGGCCTGCCGAACTCCTCATCTTCGTCATCTTCATCCTCGTCCTCCTCATCATCCTCGTCTGGTGTGAACCACACAGGGGGCATGACACACAGCCTGAGCTGGGACGGCACGGCCAGCTGGATGGACCCAGCAATCATCACAGGTACGCTACCAAGTCCTCAGTTTATTTATTTCTCTCCTGAGTCTCACAATAGTGAATGCACAAAAGTGCTTCAGTGTCATTATGTAGACCAGTGTAGCTTCAGTCCCACCAATTTAGAAGTGACATTTAATTCACAGTTTAATCTGACACGTCCTTGAGGGCTTTCGAATGATTAATTGAACTCTCTTTTGCATTATCTTCTGCATTAGCATAATTGAAATGGGGGAAAAAAAGGTTGTACGGACATATTCGGTTATTTTTTAATAGTGGCAAGTGCTGAGTCATGACAGGGCTTTGAAGAAATCACAGTTAACTATTTTTCATCAAAGCCATTTCAGACAAAAAGCCAATATCATTGTGGCTGTATCTATATGAGGGAGGATTCAAAAAAAAAAGGGAGCTGGTAATATATATATATATATATATATATATATATATATATATATATATATATATATATATATATATATATATATATATATATATATATATATATATATATATATATATATATATATATATATTACTGTGCACAAGTTTTACGCACCCTATTCTTTAGTACAAACATTGTTATAGATTTTGTATTTTATGACTTCTACATTATCAAGTCGGTACAAAAAAAAAAACATTTTAGATTGCCAACCATTAGTTTTCTAGCACAAAGTTAAATATTACAGAAAAATGTTTGTATGTCACAAGGTCTTGTCTGATCTTTTTAGCCTTTTTAACCATGCAATGGCTACATAATTCTTTTCTTGTAGGGAAACAAATAATGCATGGAAGCCTTTAACTGTTTTCTTTAATAGTTCTGTAATGTAAAATGTGAGGTGTAAATGCGTCTTGTAGGTCTTACAGACAGGGACATGTCCCAGATCATTATTGAAGTTGGACGCAATAAGAAATAATGCCAACCTGAACCTTCAGCACTGCTGAAATGTATTTAATCCCATGTCACCTTACTGAGGCTCAGCTTAATTTGTAAAACATAAGGTACGGTGAGGTAAGTGAAACGTGTTCCAGGAAGTGGACAGAGAGGGAAAGATCCCGGATCATGCAGCCACAGCAGTGCTCCAGACTCTTCACATAATACAGTAGTGTTGAATGCTGTCATAGACCTAAGGTCAGTAGCATAAATATGATGGCTGATGTACAATAAGGGATTGTAACGATTTAATTTTAGTGATGCTGTGGGAAGGCTGGAGGACTCAACTGGACATTTCCTGTGTGTTAAGCTTTACAATGTGTGCTCAACCACACAAACATTTTGCTCAGAACAATGGGTCTAGCAAAAGTGTACATTATGCCCTTTAAACAGCATAATATGAATATAACAATATGAATATGCTATCAATGAAAAAATACTTTTTTGGTCCTGATTATGCAAATTACTCCAGAACACAGTCTCCTCCCATTTGCTCTGCTTGTCTGTGCTAGTTCGATATCCTTTAGAAATCTAAAAATGCTAATACGGCACAGGGTGAATTTTGTGAACAGTGAGCCAAAATGTTACAGAAACAGAAATTACACCACCTTTTGCTTTTAAAGCCCATATGGAAACCATCAGATAATGCAAAATCCCACCTTCTGACCTTAAGCCCTTGATCAACCAGTATATATTTGACAAATGGCCAGCGGAATGGGAAAAATGTCAAAATAACAAATTATTTGAAATAATCCCTGTAGTAGGAAAAATATGCACTTACCCTTTTAAAACTAGACATGATCAAGTGGCGTACACAAGGTGCCGTGTAGGTCACACCAGACCGACCTGTGGATATTTATTGAAAGGCGAAGAACCACCAAAATGCCAATATTGCAGCACTCCGTTGACCATAAAACGTATTTTTTCATCTGCCTTTATTCAGCATATCCATGATGTGTGATCACATGTGCCTGATAATGTGAGTATGCTACCATTACTAGTTAACAAATGGTCATCATGGAAATGAGCTGATTGTATATTTGAAAGGGGGGTGGCACATAAAGTATGATTGTTCATTAAAATTATTTTATTTATTTTATTTTTATTACTAGAAGAAAAGCTGCAGAGCTGCCTGATCCATGTAAATAAGTTCTGGCTCGCAGGCACATCAAATCTGAAAGGTACAGGATCCTGTTGCAGCACAAATTAAGTACCAGGGCCAACCTTGTGGCTCTCCACATCACAAACGTCATTTGAATCGCAGCCATCTTCTGCAGTTGTTTATTTGATTTTATCTAAGCTGCCTTCCTTAAGAGAGAATTATAATCTGTGAAGAGGCAGTGATTTAAGCACATTTGTGCTGCTTGCTTTTATAAAGAGGATGATCAGCATGGAAGGCACGTCTGTTGTCTGAGTGTTGGTGGGTGCTGCTGGGCATCATCTATCATCCAGAAGAGGTTTAAAATTAATGATTCACAGCCAAACCTCTGAGTGTGCAATGTTTCAACTTCTTTACACTGAACAGAAAACTATAACGTATCATCCTGTTTCCTGGGTAATTAATCCTTTAGTGGCTACTCCGTATATCTAAGTGCTTTAATGGTGGCCTGCATTCTGAGTAGATTAAAAAATGTATAGACACCAAAGATAGATCTGACTTCTTTTGCTGTTCATTTCTGTTCTATAGGTGTCCCAGCATCCTCAGCCAACGGCTTGGACTCTCTTCAGGACGACAGTCCTCCACATTGGCTCAAATCCCTGCAGACCCTGACAGAGATGGACGTACCCTCCGGCTCCACAGTACCCCCTCAGCCCTCACACAGTACACCCTTTAGTGCCCAGATGTCTCTCCATAGAGCCAGCTGGGCACCCTACCTGCCCCCAGGCACTGCCAGTGTTCCCAGCCAGTTCCACTCGCCCCCACCAGGCTTCCAGACAGCGTTCAGAGCCTCGGCTCAGCCCCCCACAGACCTGCTGCAGAGTGCCGGACTGGACCGCCACTAGGGACTGGGACACAAACACCCCCTTCCTTTACTCCGAGAAAACCCAACACACACAGCAAGATGAATAAATATGAAAATACAAACCTGTTAAAGTAATTGAGATTATGTATTCTTTTTTCCCCTTCCACTTCTTGGCCTTTTGAGCTCATTTTAATTCTTGGTTTCACATTTTCCTTGGTTTAGTATTTGATTCATGTTGCCCATGTGCTCTTATCCCAGCATAAGCAAGGAAGTTCTTGAACAAAGTATTGTTAATGAGAGAGTCGAGTAAGGAATTTGGTGGTGATGCCACTCATGTCTATGTGGAAATCATGAAAGTGAATGTATTAGAGTACTAGAAAATATTCCATTGAAACAATCGTGTGTGTTGTGCAAATCTGCCTTTAAATCGGTACCAAATAAGTACCTGTTCTCGGTCTCTGTGCACAACCAAGAGGCCTATGACCTCTTAAAGCTGTGACATTCAAAGAAATGAAGCAAAGACCTGACAAATCTGGATTTAAATTTGTTTTCCCCCTTTGCATTCTTTACTTTCAACTTCGCTGAATGATCAAAGGCGAGTAATGGAGAAATTTCAGTGCTTTTTTTTCCATTGAATGTTGAGCCTTTAACTCTGTTCTTTTCTTCAGGTTGTAGTAAAGAGGCCTTTTAGAAGTTAACTCTGAGCCTGGTTACAGCTTGCACATCATGCCTTAAAAAAAAATCAACCGGGACGTGTCCTCAATCACACTCCCTTTTCCCTACATGTGGTCATTCAGGTGCTTGTTCATGACCCTCTTACCAGCTGGTACCAGGATGGGCAAAAGGCTTTCCAGCTGCAACACTGGACGTAACCTCTGTATCAGAGGGCAGTGCTTTGCAAAGAGAAAAGGCGTAAACCTCCATTTTAAACAACAAGCAAGCTGTAAGACACCTTTAAACAAAGGGCAGGTGTAGTGGATGGAGCACCACCGTGTGGTGATTTTCATAGCTACCATTACTTGAATAGGACATCATGATTTCCGTGTGCATTTTTCAGAATATATATACTCCCCCTTGAAGCAACACGTTGAAAGGTTCGGGGAGATGTCGCTGGATGTGTTTTATGCAAACTCTGACAGGGAGGTCGTTTCGAGACAAATGACACAAACAAAATCATGATGCATCTCCATTCATCACTGAGAAAAGCACTTAAGTGTGTTCCTTGCACTGATGGGTGTCGGACAGAAGAAAAGTTATTAGGGGTACAAGCCGTGTTTCGGTGATGTACTGCAAAAGAAAATTCAGTTGATAATTTGACTCACTCTGAAGACGATTTTAAGATTGTCAGAAAAGATAACAAGAAAGTGATTGTGTTTGTTTTTCTCACCGTTAACAGATAATTTAGCCATGTTGCTGTTGAAAGCTGGGATAGCAGCACTGGTAGGCAACAGAGTCTTCCAAAACCCCACCCCACCCCCATCCCCCCCCTCAACACAGTGCTTCACCACGGGTCATAAAAATGCACTCTTCTACTACTTCATCCTTTATTTTTCTTTTAATGGTCTTAATTCTGTATCACTTGTAGGTTCTTGCCAACTGTTCAGTATTCAGCAGTATTCAAGAGCAGTGATTAAATAAATTCTTAAGATAAAACCAATACAATTTAACCATGGAGTTTACTCAATGCTATAAAGATTAAGAAAGATTAAAACAAAGAGTCAAAGGAATTGTATCTCTGCAGGTCTGAAAAAAAAGACAACAATCTTTAATAAAAGATTAAATATGAAGCGGATGTTGAAACTTTTTCCCTTGCAGCCACAGAATAAAACGTACTTCACAAGTTTAAAGGAAACATTAAAAATCTTTATATTGAAATATTTGTGACTTGTTTAGTGATTCTGATGCTGATTTGTTGGTTGGTACCGTATTTTCATTGTTGTTGTAGACAACATTCTGCGTTAGACTAAAATTTGTAACTTGTAATTTCCAACCTCCGTCTAAGAAGAACCAAAGGAGGTTGAAAATGATGTCATTCCGGATTTAGACTTCCCACTTCTGAGTTGCATTGAACTCAGCGTTACGGGTTGCGTGCTATGCCAATGTCACAGGAGGACATTGGCAGCACAGTTACAATGGAGTTTAATAGGCGAAAAATATTCAGTGATCTCAAACAATTCGTCAGGGAAGGTGGGGGCAACACAAGCGCCACACCAAGAGTTCTATCAAGGATCGTTGCTTTCACACAGGAATAGAGAATGAGAGTCGATCTTGGCTGGAAGCTCCAGTTCCCCAGTGAGATCACCAACACAAGTCTCTGCCCTGATATAGTGATGTGGTCCAGTGGTGCCAAGACCATGCTACGCACCAAGCTAACTGTCCTATGGGAGGAAGGAATAGAAGCTGCCTTTGAGAGGAAGAGGCTGAAGTACTTAGATCTTGTCACTGAGTTTAAGGAGGCTGGCTGGAGAACCGTCATCTACCCAGTAGAAGTTGGCTGTCGTGGCTTTGTTGGAACATCAACTGCTCACCTCCTGAGAGATATGGGAGTAACTGGAGCAAACCAGTGGAAGGTCTTGAACGACCTGGCTGAAGAGGCAGAGAAAAGCAGCTTTTGGCTCTGGGTGAGGAGAAAGAAGTGTTGGGGTAGTAACATCTAACCCAAGGTCTAGTTGCAGGGGGTGGCACTTACAATGGAATTTAATAGGAGAAAAATATTCAGTGATCTCAAACACAATCTGTAGCAGTCCAAATGCATGTATTTGGCACATTTTGTCAGGCTGCAAGATTGTGCTCTCCCAAGGGTGCTACAGGTGATGACACGATCAAGTCCTGACCAGGCCGAGGTGCTAGAGGAGCGTAAGCAAAGGTTGTCCTCCACCAGTGTGTCAGCACATCCAATTTGTCAGAGAAGGTGAGGTCCCTGCCACTGCTCCGCCACTGGGAGACATTCAAGCGGCACTAAATGCATTGTCAGTGCCAGTGGGGCTTGCTACAGCCTTAGTCACTGGGGAGGTCTGTATGGTTTTGGTTGCCTTTGGCATTTTGGCAAGGTTGAAGGAAGAGTGGTAATCCTGTGGGCACCGGAGGAGGTGCGACAGGCAGTAATGCCATAGCAGGTCAATGTCTAATGGTGTAATTAACTACTAGCCATTGGCACCATTATCAGCAGGTAGTCAAACAGCAATGTGGGTAATGTAGAAAACCAAAGTGGAAATGTTGATGAAAAGAGTTAACACTAAAAACTGAAAGTCAGAATTTAAATGATGAGTTGGCTTAGAAATAATAGTAGCTTACGTGCAATCAGATATTCAGTTGTGAATGTTTTAATATCTACATGTCGCATTAGGAGATTCTGAAAAGATGCACAGACCAAGAGCAAATGCTAGGCTTTGAATATATCAAGGTCAATAAATTAGGCCAAGATTGGCATCGTCACTGATAAAAATGAAGTGAATTCTAAATTAAATAAAAAAATTATGAAAAGTATGGTTGTACCCAGAGGGCATTACAGTTTAATAGGAGACATTTCAGTGATGAAGATGAATTATGAATTTTCATACACTGTTTTTAACAATGAATTGTTAGTAAATTCATTGGTAAAATTAGTTCAGTAACCACTTGATCCTGGTCAGGGTCATGGTGGCTCCAGAGCCTATCCTGTATTCACACCTCACATGGATGGGCCACCAGTTCATTACAGGGCACCATGTACCCACACCTAGCAGCAATTAATCATACCAGCAGTGGGAGGAAACCGGAGAACCCGGAGGAAACCGGAGAACCCAGAGGAAACCCACATGGGGTTTGGGAAAACATGCAAAACACTGAATTCAGGATCAAACTAGGTACCTTGGAGATGTGTGCCCAATGTTCATTATTGTGCCATATAAACACATTGGTGCTACTTTGCCATAATCAACCCTGTAATCTACATCCTTTTTTCATGTAACAATTTTTTTTAAAGCTGGAAAACACTAAATCTTTCAGCTTTCAGTCTGGCTGAAATCTAGGTGGTCCATTAAATTCTAGTAAAAATGTCTTTTAAATGACTTTGTGTTCACCGAGTTAATAAACAGTATCAGTCAAACGTTTCGACACAGTTTACTGAATGTTTTTTGCTGCCTTCTAGACATTTTGAGTCGGTTCTTTGTGTGCATAGTTTTAATGTTTTCGCTATTATACTTGTGTTGAAATCTGTATGTGCACTTAACTGGTACTCTACATAAACTCAAATGACCATTCACTATTTGTATGAACTAAAAACCTTTGACAATTTACTAAAGTTTTCAAATTAATTAAAATACTCACAGCAAATTGGTCATTTGTACAGGTGCATCTCAATATTCAATCCACTGCTGTTCCATTTTATTTGTATACCACTGAAAATAGTAGGTTTAGATCTCTAATGAGCAAACTGGCAGCAAGGAAAAACTCCGAGATGACGTGAGGAGGAAACCTTGTGTGGAACCAGAACCAAAAAGGAATTATCCTCTTCTGAGTGACACAGGTTAGTGGGATTATAAATCGTTACATTATACATGTGTAGAAGAGTAAAGACAAACAAGTAGTGCTCTAAATGACACTTCATTGCTCTGTGCTTACTTTTTTTCAACAGTGCATAAAATTGAATTAATAAAGCATATATCTGTTAATCCATTTGTGGTGATAATGTTTTGCTTACTGAAAATGTTTACTGCCAACTAAACTTGAAAAACAACTAACCACAGAGCTATAAAGTTCATTTTAAACCCTGGGTTTCTATGGGTTTCAAGTCAGGGGACTGGGATGGCCATGGCAGGACCTTGATTTTGTGGTCAGTAAACCATTTTTGTGTTGATTTTGATAAGTTTTGGATCACTGTCCTACTGGAAGATCCAACCAAAAGTTTAAGCTTTCTGGCAGAGGCAGTCAGGTTTTCATTTAATATCTGTTGATATTTGATAGAGTCCATGATGCCATGTATCCTAACAGAATGTCCAGGTCCTGTGGCAGAAAAACAGCCCCAAAACATTAAAGAGCCACCACCATATTTAACAGTGGGCATAAGGTACTTTTCCATATGACTACCTCTCTGTGTGCACCAAAACCAGCTCTGGTGTTTATTGCCAAAAAGCTCTATTATGGTTTCATCTGACCATAGAACCTGATCCCATTTGAAGTTCCAGTAGTGTCTGGCAAACTGAAGACGCTTGAGTTTGTTTTTGGATGAGAGTAGAGGCTTTTTTCTTGAAGCCCTTCCAAACAACTTGTGGTGATGGATTGTAGTTTTGGAGACTTTCTGACCCCAAGATGCAACTAACTTCTGCAGTTCTCCAGCTGTGATCCCTGGAGATTTTTTGGCCACTCGAACCATCCTCTTCACAGTGCATTGAGACAATATAGACACACATCCAATTCCAGGTTGATTCAAAACATTTCCAGTTGACTTATTCATTGCCCTGATGGTGGAAATGGGCATTTTCAATGCTTGTGCTATTTTCTTATAGCCACTTCCCATTTTGTGAAGCTCAGCAACCTTTTGCCGTACATCACAGCTATATGCCTTGGTCTTGCCTGTTGTTATGAATGACTAAGGGAATTTGGCCTGTGTGTTACCTATTATTTATACCCCTGTGAAACAGGAAGTCATGGTTGAACAATTTCCTGTTCCTAGTCACCCAGGTGTACTAAAAAAAAAAAAAAGTAAAATATTAATGGGAATATACGTCAAATATATTTTTCTCATATGAATTCATAGGGGTGCCAATAATTGTTGCACACCTATATTTAACAAAGATGTATTTTTTATTTATTTTTTTGGATTTTGCAATTGTCTGATATCCATGAGAACAGAGTATTTTTGTGAATTTATTTTTAAACAAAATATCAAATCGTTAAACAATAAAGACAATTTTCACAGCCTTCTTTGCTCATATTTACCAAGGGTGCCGATATTAGTGGAGGACACTGTATATATGAGGTGTATGAGTGACAGTAGCAGAAAACATCAAATTCTTTTTTGCTAACATACAGTCATGTTAATGTTTTGTGATTTTTTTTTTTTTTTTTTTTTTTGGTCATCTTTATTTTTTCTCTGTCCAACAGGGAAAAAATGCTACCTCTGATTCCAGATCAAGTAAGCCATCAAGACAAAATATGAATAAGAACCAATATGCATTTTATAGTATCTCTTTTTAGTTTCCCACAGGATTAGTTCCAAAATCTGTTTTTCCCCCACTGTTGGTTTCCTATATGGCTTTATGAGCAGGGCTTGTTGATATTTTGATTATCAGTAACGTTGGAAAAGCATTCCAGAAGGTGAATATGTCAAATATGAAATGTTGTAGCAGCTGTTTGAAAAGTGATGGGACATGGTAAAGTGACAGCAATCCAACATAATGCAGCCATCATACATGGCTCTGTCAGCTAATTTCTAAGCTAGTACCAGATCATGCAAGTAAAACTATGTAGTTAGTTACCTATATACAGTGTTCTGGCACAAGGCAACTTTTGAACTTGTTAAAAAAGTTTCTAACAACATTGAAAGCTAACACTGGTTAACGTAAAGAGTTAATACTAGCTAATGAGCTAGTACTAGTTAATATATAAAAAGCTGCTACATTAGCTTACATATAGAGAGCTAATATGAGCTAAGACAGAGAGCGAATACAGGCTAACGTGTAAAGAGATAATGCTACATGTTACAATGTTAGTTATACGCAGTGTATATAATTAAAAACGTAGTAGGAGGAAGAGTCAGACCAAAACGCTTTTCGTCCATGACTAAACCACTCCATCCTGAGTTCAAGTGGGACAAGACGGAACGTTTCACTTTTTCGTGTGTGTACATTTTTCATACCTTTGTTAAGTGTTTGGTCATTTTCCTGCAGTGCTTAGTGAGTCACGCTAAACATTTGCATTTCAGAGAACTCCCTGATATATTCCTTAAGTAAAGATGGAGATTACACACACTACCAAAAACTCAAACACAAACAAGTCCAACCCAGTTGATCTGAGGCAGAGCAGGTTGACCATCACTTTTTTAACACTTTTTAATCAGTGAAATCATGGCTTTATCATGTTTGACCCTGTGCTTTGTGCCTTCTTCTGTCTAAAACTGCTACAGACTGTGCTTATTTGAAAGTGTGCATTCATAACTGCATCAGGACCAAAGACTAGCATGGGTGATAAAAATGGAGCAGAGAAGAGAATCACGCATGAGTTCAAACCTCTGCACCAAAGCACTTTAAATACTCTCACTGCCACTGCCAGAGAACTAGCACAATTTGAATGAGGAGGCAGCACTTCCTGTATGTCAAGAGTGCATTAGTTGCTCATGCTGAGGTTTCAGTCCCAGCCACTAGCTCTCATCTAGCGGAAGTTACTGGAGTGTTGGACTCGGGTGCTATAAAGAGGAAACTGTGCCACAATTCAATATAATTAATATCCTGAAGTGTGAAATGCAGTGAAATGCAGGGTTATTTTCCCTAGTCATACAAGGAAATCTAACTTTTTATTGTTTTGTCCCTTTATTAACTCTGGTTTATTAACTCTTTATTAAATCTGGTTTATTTTACCAGAAACCAAAAAATGAAATATCTGCCTGTTTTAGGGGTGCCCGCGTTCAGCATTGAATTTATTTGTGATTTCACACTCCACAGTAGAGGTTAGTAGACACTCAGGCTTTAAGAATTTGCAGTTTTTCATAAGTATTTCTTTTCTTTTCTTTTTTTTTTTTACCTAGCCTACTAGGTTTAAATGTTATATTTTATTGTGGCAGTTGTATACAGTGTTTACTAGCAAAAAAGCTTTAGTTTTTCTGTCTGTTTTATGTCTGTACCAATGTTATTGTGGAGAGGTGTGAATTGTTTGCCCAGCAGGGGGCTCTCACCCCTCCACTTTCTGTCACCCTGCTCACCAGCAGCTAAGCACAGAGTCACCATACTCTACACACAGAAACCCAACAGTGTCCTGATTAATCTTATAACAGACTTGCAGCGATAAAATAATTCATTTGTTTATACTGATTGAAAATACCCGATAAGTCGGTTTCCTTTCCGCCAGCAAAATGGAACTCCAGTCTACTGCGAGAAAGGGTTAAAAATGCAGAGGCATGGACTCCACAAGACCTCTGAAGGTGTGCTGTGGTATCTGGCACCAAGACATTAGCAGCAGATCCATTAAGTCCTGTAAGTTGCAAGGTGGGGCCTCCATGGATCGGACTTGTTTGTCCGGCACATAGCACAGATCGGATTGAAGTTTGGGGAATTTGGAGGCCAATTCAATGCCTTGAACTCTTTGTCATGTTCCTCAAACCATTCCTGAACAATTTTTGCAGGGTGCATTATCCTGCTGAAAGAGGCCCCGGCCATTACAGAATACTGTTATCATGAAGGGGTGCACTTGGTCTGCAACAATGTTTAGGTAGTTGGTACATGTCAAAGGTAACATCCACATGAATGCCAGGACCCAAGGTTTCCCAGCAGAACATTGCCCAGAGCATCAAACTGCCTCTGCCGGCTTGCCTTCTTCCCATAGTGCATCTTGGTGCCATCTCTTCCCCAGGAAAGCGATGCACACGCACCCAGCTGTCCACATGATGTAAAAGAATACGTGATTCATCAGACCAGGCCACCTTCTTCCATTGCTCCATGATCCAGTTCTGATGTTCACATTGTAGGTGCTTTCAGTGGTGGACAGGGGTCAGCATGGGCAGTTTGGCCAGTCTGTGGCTAAACAGCAAGCTGCAACACCTTTCGATCATAGACATCAACTTTTTCAGCATTTTGTGCTACAGTAGCTCTTCTGTGTGATCGGACCAGACGGGCTAGCCTTCACTCCCCATACGCATCAGTGACCCTTGGGTACCCATGACCTTGTCGCAAGTTCACTGATTGTCCTGCCTTGGATCACTTTTGGTAAGTACTAACTACTGTGGAACACCCCACAAGACCTGCCGTTTTGGAGATGCTCTGACCCAGTCATCTAGCCATCACAATTTGGCCCTTGTCAAAGTTGCTCAGATCCTTACGCTTGCCCACTTTTCCTGCTTCCAGCACATTGAGAACTGACTGTTCACTTACTGCCTAATATATCCCACCCCTTGACAGGTGCCACTGTAATGAGATAATCAATGTTATTCACTTCACCTGTCAGTGGTTTTTAATGTCATGGGTGATCAGTGTATACTATGTATGATAAATTGGATGGAAAGCACACTTAGATTTTAAATATATCTGATACGCATACTGTTAATATAGTATCTTTTGTTTTTCTGCATGTGCATGTTCAGCATTTTTTTAAAGAACTAACAGCAAAACCTAAAGGGCATCACTTATGTCTGGGATCGCAATTTTTTTTTTCTCCTATTAAATACCATTATAACTGCACTAGAAATGTCCCATTATGACATTAGCATGGCACAGAACCTCTAATGTCTCACAGGAATAATGAAAATCTAACACTAGCAGCAAATTAGCACCAGAATCACTAAGCACACCACAAATATTTCAGTAATTTGGTTCAGGGCGGAGTTTTTTGTTTACCAGCTCAAAGGAGATCAATATCCTGCCAAATTTGTAACTACAGAGCTCTCAAGTCCATTTACCTGTAAAGTGACTCAGAGTAAAAGAAAATGTGGCAGGAAGTTTGAATTTTATGACACATCCTTCTTCTTTGCTGGATTTATTAACAGGTTGAAAGCAACTGTAGAGATCACATAATATATTTAGGAAGAAAACGAATTACTGACACTCATATAGACTCAGAGTTTTTCCATCAGTGCACGCTGATCAAATCATTGCCAAAATCTGATTTCTTTTGTTAGTTGTCAGCTTATTTGTATTAACAGTCCAGTCAGAGTCCTCTGTAGCACTTGGTGGTGTGGTAGACTGGTTCATAATGGAGCACAGACACCAGGCCAAGAAGACATGCACTCCTTCACTTACAAGATTACAGGATGATGAAGCACAACTCCTGCCTCTGTGAGAGACATTTGTAGTGCCTACTGAATCTTAGAGTCCATTAAGTCCATAAGTCCATTACTCTCAATAAATCTGTAATACATTTGGTGGATATTGCACCTACGATAAAAAAAAACAAATGTTGCAAACGGACAAAAACCACTGAATAATAAATATTTCTCGACTCGCTTTATTCCTATTCCTGGTTTAGATTTTTTCAAATTTTGAATATTTAACATTGCCAGTGTATTTTAGCTCCTTGTTGATGATAACTCATAGCTGTATATCTAAAAAATAAAAATAAGTAGTAAATAAAAGAAAAAATTGATAAGGTTTCAAGTTAAAACTATAATTTAAATATTTTGATATGATTTTTTTTATTTTTATTTAATGAAAAACATATATACAAGCATAGTAAACAATACTAATAAATAAATAATTAATACACATACAGATATGTGGAAATGAATGTTTATAAAACAAAACCTATAGGCAACTCCAGAATTATTGGCACCCTTTATGAAAATGAGCAAAAATGAATAACATTAATATTTTGAGCATAAACATATAGAGATGTTTGTACACATTCTTCTTTTCTCTGCAAAACACAAATAAAAATTATGTGTACCCCACAATTAATAGCTTTCCCAGTGTTTCTTCCTGTGATGTTTAATAAGATTGGAGACACTTGTACAGGGATCTTTTAATACATTTAGAATATTTGAAGCACTTTTAGATTTAGATTTATGCATCTTATTGAGTTAAGACCTTGGGTTTTCTGTGGAGCTCAGGGATGTACAGCCGTGGCCAAAAGTTTTGAGAATGACACAAATATTATTTTTTACAAAGTCTGCTGCCTCAGTTTTTATGATGGCAATTTGCATATACTCCAGAATGTTATGAAGAGTGATCAGATGAATTGCAATTAATTTCAAAGTCCCTCTTTGCCATGAAAATGAACTTAATTCCAAAAAAACATGTCCACTGCATTTCAGCCCTTCCACAAAAGGACCAGCTGACATCATGTCAGTGATTCTCTCGTTAACACAGGT
The DNA here is from genome assembly GCA_023630585.1 of Cranoglanis bouderius. Taxonomy (NCBI): domain Eukaryota; kingdom Metazoa; phylum Chordata; class Actinopteri; order Siluriformes; family Cranoglanididae; genus Cranoglanis; species Cranoglanis bouderius. The sequence continues at coordinate 24,427,458 of CM042538.1, forward strand.
GAGAGTGTTAATGAGGACAAGGCTGGAGATCACTCTGTCATGCTGATTGAGTTAGAATAACAGACTGGAAGCTTTAAAAGGAGGGTGGTGCTTGAAATTATTGTTCTTCCTCTGTTAACTATGGTTACCTGCAAGGAAACACGTGCAGCCATCATTGCTTTGCACAAAAAGGGATTCACAGGCAAGGATATTGCTGCTAGTAAGATTGCACCTAAATCAACCATTTATCAGATCATCAAGACCTTCAAGGAGAGAGGTTCAACTGTTGTGAAGAAGGCTTCAGGGCGCCCAAGAAAGTCCAGCAAGCGCCAGGACCGTCTCCTAAAGTTGATTCAGCTGCAGGATCGGGGCACCACCAGTGCAGAGCTTGCTCAGGAATGGCAGCAGGCAGGTGTGAGTGTGTCTGCACGCACAGTAAGGCAAAGACTTTTGGAGGATGGCCTGGTGTCAAGAAGGGCAGCAAAGAAGCCAGTTCTCTCCAGGAAAAACATCAGGGACAGACTGCTATTCTGCAAAAAGTACAGGGTTTGGACTGCTGACGACTGGGGTAATGTCATTTTCTCTGATGAATCCCCTTTCCGATTGTTTGGGGCATCTGGAAAAAAGCTTGTCCGGAGAAGAAAAGGTGAGCGCTACCATCAGTCCTGTGTCATGCCAACAGTAAAGCTTCCTGAGACCACTCATGTGTGGGGTTGCTTCTCAGCCAAGGGAGTGGGCTCACTCACAATTTTGCCTAAGAACACAGCCATGAATAAAGAATGGTACAAAAACATCCTCAGAGAGCAACTTCTCCCAACCATTCAAGAACAGTTTGGTGATGAACAATGCCTTTTCCAGCATGATGGGGCACCTTGCCACAAGGCAAAAGTGATAACGAAGTGGATCGGGGAACAAAACATCGACATTTTGGGTCCATGGCCAGGAAACTCCCCAGACCTTAATCCCATTGAGAATTTGTGGTCAATCCTCAAGAGGCGGGTGGACAAACAAAAACCCACAAATCTGACAAACTCCAAGCATTGATTATGCAAGAATGGGCTGCCATCAGTCAGGATTTGGCCCAGAAGTTGATTGACAGCATGCCAGGGCGAATTGTAGAGGTCTTGAAAAAGAAGGGTCAACACTGCAAATATTGACTCTTTGCATAAACTTCATGTAATTGTCAATAAAAGCCATTGACACTTATGAAATGCTTGTGATTATACTTCAGTAACAGTTAGTAACATCTGACAAAAAGATCTAAAAACACTGAAGCAGTAGACTTTGTGAAAATTAATATTTGTGTCATTCTCAAAACCTTTGGCCACGGCTGTAGATGGTCTTTACAAAACATTAATTCTATGTCCCTGCAGCCATTTTTGTGTTGATTTGGATGTTTGTATGTGATCATTACCTTGTTGAAAGTTTATCTATGGTTAATTCCTAACCTCCTGGCAGAGGCAACCAGGTATTGGCCTATTTTGTGAAGCAATCAATCTTCACAAAAACCCTGAACCAGCATCCATCATCATTATATTACCATCAAACATTACAGTGGGTCTGTGGGATTTTGAGTCCAAAAGTGATTCCACTTTTTTCACCCAACATGCCGGTGGTGTGCATGGCCAAAAAGCCACAACACTCAGCGCTTCATGCTGATTATCCCTCTCCTCTATCTTCATTGGTACCTCACCAATTGAGGGGCATCTGTCTATAACGCAGGATGCAGTCTTTATTTAACCTAATATTTAACCTATTATTTTTATCATTCAGTCCACTCTATGTTTCATTGTGTTCTTAATTCAGATGAAGAAGGTTTAGGCCTGACTTTTAAGGAATTAGGAATCAGGAATCACTTTATTTGCCATATTTGTCTAACAGCTGTATGGTAACTGCACCGGGGGCACGGTGGCTTAGTGGTTAGCATGTTTGCCTTCCAGGGTTGGGGGTTCAAATCCCATGTCTGCCCTGTGTGAGCAGAGTTTGCATGTTCTCTCCGTGCTTTGGGGGTGTCCTCCGGGTACCCTGGCTTACTCCCCCTGTCCAAAGACGTGCTAGTTGATTGGCATTTCCATATTGTCTGTAGTGTGTGATTGTGAATTGTGATTGTGTCCCGAGTTCCCTGGAGTAGGCTCCAGGCTCCCCTGTGACCCTGTATAGGATAAACAGTATGGAAGATGGATGGTAACTGCACTGTGCAATTAATTCTATGTGCAGTCTCCAATGACATTACTTACTAATTTAAGGCTTCGTAGTCCAAAGTACACCAACGAGTGACTGAAGTATGAGGATTTTTTAGTTATTCATACTTGCACTGGCGAGCTGTCAATAGTATTAACTTAATGGCATGTTTCAAAGCCAAGGAAGCATGTCTGAGTGAAAGAAATAGGTAATGAAATGCAGGGCAATTGCTCAGGGTTGGAAGATGGTCCTCCGTCACCTTGGCACTCTGAACCACAAATCAAGAGCTGTCTCTTCATAATCAAGAGCGGCTATTCACAGTCATGCCCTTCTTCTAAAAGCTTTCATGAAGAATTCATTAGCCTAAGGTTGTTTTTTTTTTTTCCTCATCTCTTTAAATGAGTGTTTTAGTTACTTTATTCTACTTTGCCACTGAACCAGTTTTCAAGATATCTTATTCTCCATCCCTCTTCTCTCATTACGGCACCATGTGATGATAAATGCTACAGTAATCACTATGTCAAAATAGTATTTTAATGATATACACACACTACACACTACTTTGAAATTTAAAGCTGCTGAATGTACGCTTTTGGAAGAAATCTCTGGTAGAAAAATGCTTTTCCATGTGACATACAGAAGGACATTTAACAACATGTGGATTCATATTACGGCTGCCAGTGCAATGACAATTCAAGGCTGTATTCCAAAACACATACTGCTCACTAAGTAGTCTGCCTAAACAGTCAGAACACAATTCTGAGAATATAAATAATCTTCTGCTGTTGTGGTATTACATATGCATTATGAGAATAAAATAACTTTATTGTGCCCATCAGTGTGACTGACTCAGTTACTGAGTATTGATATCATTATCTCTTAAGCTAAAGCAACATTGCGACTGGATAATCATATGAATTCCACAATGAGGATAACCATAATTCATTATCTTCCCACCAAATTAGAGAACAAATCATTACCTTACCTGTTCAGCTAGAATAAAACTAGAACTCCATCATGCCTGAATTGACTATATTGACTCTCTCACAGTCTCGCTCTGTTTCTCTATTCCGATTGGCTGCCTGACACTTGAAGTTGGACTTCTTTTATGCCTGTAGTTGGGGCGACATGATGTGTGACTTATATGAACTGGCATATAATATATGCGATATTTTATAAAATATGTAATATAATATAATAATATATTGTAATATATATACAAAATGTCACATCCTGACACAGTGCTGTGAATTTGTATTACAGGATTGTCAGGGCGACTCACAGCAGCTCAGAAAGATCATATTATATTTTTTCTCTCGACTTAACAAAACAAAATCCTATGCAAGCTTTAAGGCAGATTATTTTCATTGTGGTGGTGTCTTAATTTGACATTATTTAGTTTAAAAATAAATTATATACTGTTTAGTGCAGTGTAGTCTATCTATCTATCTATCTATCTATCTATCTATCTATCTAGTTTTTTCCATTTTATTTTTAAAAAATAGACATAATATTTAGTTCTTAAACTAAATTTGGGGTGCCTGTGCCCACTGTAGTATCAGATTCTTGTTCTTGGCTGACAGGAGTGGAACCTAATGTGGTTTTCTGCTACTGTAGCCCATCCATTTCAGGATTGTGCATTCTGAGATGCTCTTCTGCTCACCACATTTGTAAAGAGTGATTATTTGAGTTTCCATAGCCTTCCCGTCAGCTAACCAGTCTGGCCATTCTCCTTTGTCGTCTCTCATCTAAATATATTTAGATATATTATTATATTCATATAATAACAACAACAACAATAAGGAGTATGATACTGGGTATGATTTCTAGTTTGATATGAACTTCATGTATTTTTAGCTTTTTTTTTTTTTTTTTTTCCTGTGACAACTCTCCAATATTTTATTTGATGAAGGTCATATATGCCAATATGTGGAACTAATTAAGACTCCTTTACTTGCACTGCTTATCCAAATAGAAAAATATAAATGAATAAACATCGACTGAATGTTAAGCTAATTTATAACTTCTCTCAGTATTTTTACTTTGATTTCTTACACAGTGTATGAGAAATCAGTTTCCAAGAGTTGCCATTGTGCACTTTCCAGTGTGTAAAGGGAATAGTCCATACAAATAAACACACCAATGACATTTTATTTTATGGTTTTACATTCCACAGTTTTAACATTTCCAGGATTTTTTTTTTTTTTACTTAATTTTTTGTACATTTTTTTTTTGGATTTATGCAACAGACACATTACTGATGAAAAAGATTCGATAAGTCCTTAGATTTTAATTGTCTCATAAAAATGAAAGTTGCAGTTTCTGTTTTCCTGCTACTATTTTACAACATATGGAGGAAAAATATATTCCCACTCACTCAAAACATTATACCCAAACATCCAAATGCTTGTTCTTTAAACAAAAAGACACAATACGCACATTTGGCTGCTTTCATGTAAACACAGACATTAGTTGGATGGAGTGAAAAATTATTTTCCAATGTTGGATAGATGAAAACAGCTTGGATCTGAATGTCGCATAAATGCTGAATGTACCATATTTCTCTTTTTAATAAAATAGTTGCTCCAGTATAGCAGAATCAGGAATATTACAATCTGGGATATATGTACTGACTATGACTAACTTTGGGTTGTTGAGATAATGAGTAAAAATTGCCTACCATCTTGGCCTGATCAGTGCTAAGTTTGTGAAATGTCTACTTTTAATTAACTCATTAATTCATCTGAACCCTATGTCAATAGGTTGATGATGTAATGTTTGTTTCCTAGCTATGGAAAAGCAGATGTAGTGGTGCTGGCCTGCAGCCTCCGGATAAGAAATGATGGGAAAGAGTTCATCTGCTTTTCACCAGTGAGGAATGGATGCGACCCCGTTTATATCAATGCCTGGTTGCGTAATCCTCGCAGACTGAAATAGCCTAAATATTTTTCCTTTTAAGTGTGTCCAGGAACACCATCTTATATAAGACCAGATGGGCTTATACAATTTTCCTTTGAGATCAGATGTCCATATACATCTTTGAGAATATAGTAATCAGGGACACGGTTTTCCATCTGGGTTCTATAGGTTGGGCTAATGTAATTTCCTAGCTAACTGCGTTATAATCTTGCATCCAAACTTCCTTACACTCCAGATCAGAGAGTGCAGATGAACGAAGACCCAAGCTGTTCTATCATATTTTGTTTACCCACATTAGCAGACCTGCCAACCTTTATGCATTTTGTGTAGATATTTTCACATCGAAGTACACTAGAACAAGAAATTACTCAAAAATATGCCAAAAGATTAGTCTTTTTCCCCTCATATGAATCTGGAATGATTGGTAGGTGTTTTGGACTCTCTGATATTAACTGACACCTCCTGGAAGCCTCTCCCCCTTTCCCCCATGTCACATTAGTAATGTTTTGGCCGACTTGATTTTCCTGCTTGAAAGATGTACTGATGCTGTGCCCTTGCTTTCTGTCCAGCTAAACAGAGAATATTTTGAGTTTATTAATGTGAAATAAAAGCTATCTATTTATGCTTGGCTTAGCTAACATATAGATAACAACAGTTAACTACATATATTTATTGGGGACGCACCAACGTTTCAGGCACCAAAAACTTTCTGCTGACAAAATGGTCACTTTTAATTTCTAAAGCTAAAAACTGAAATCAGTTTTAATGAGCCTCAAACTGAAGATCCTGTCAACACACTTAGTACTATTTGATTTTATAGTCAATATTGGAAGAGATATGTTGGAAGAGTAATGACTCATAAACACACAATCCAGTGTCACTCAAAAGATGATGGGCTCCTTAGTTCCTCTCAAGGTTTCTTCTTCATATCAACATCCTTGCCTCTGGCTTGCTCATTTTGAATTCTAAATCTTAATCTACTGTATATTCAGATTTTGGTAAAGCTGCAGTGTGACAATGGCCATAGTTTAAAGGGTTATATGGTATACATCTTTAACCAAAATAACAACAACAAAATGTCAAATCTACCACTTTACAAATATTTCTAATAGTAGTCTTAATATTTCAGTAATCTTTCAGTGAGACTACACATTATTAATTTTCAGGGTTGGCAGGTCTGCATTACTCCTATACTTATTACTTATATACCTATACTTATAGAGAACATCTAGAGGTCCAGCATTTCAGACTGATTGTAGACATGAGAGACTACACAAACAGTGACCCAGCCTTCCACAATATAATTAGGCCAGGCTGAGATTGAGGACACCTTCTCTGAGATGGGAGTGAGCTTTTTAGATACACTTCACGGTACTCTCAGGACATTAATAATTGATATCGAGGAAAATGAAATTGAATGCAAAGCAAAGGGATGAGTGTGAGCATCACGGCTTGATCTGGGATTGGAAGGGCCCAACAGTGTTCAGGCTTTATAGGTCGTATTAAGCTTGTGCTTTATTTAATGGCTGCTCTCATCCTATATTCTGAAGCTCTTTTGACAAAGGTGCCAGGATTTCTCTGTCACTAATGTCTCTTGTCAAGCATGCAAACACCGTGTCCTTTTACCGGAAGCTAGCTTTAAACGAGGGCTTCATCCTATCAAATGGAATAAGTGCGATCTCACAGATAGCTACTGTGATGCTGGGTCATCTTTGTCTCTAGGAAAACTGTGCTTTCTTCTTTTCAAACAAGATATGGCATCTTTCCTTTTGAATTCTTTTTTTATGTTTATCAATGAACTAACCCATTGCGTTGAAAGTTTCTGGCATTTTCTTTTTTTTTTTATCTGACACTGTTGTTTCCCCCCTCCATTTCTCTACAGAAACTAAACACCCACCCTCCCACACAGACATTTATCGATAAGAGCGAAATGGAGGACAGATACACACATATACACTCACACCTATTCATGGTACATGTCAATTAAAGAAAAAAATCAAGCAGACAAAAAACATGAGTACCATGTTAAAAACGTTTACATGATCCTGTTGGAGGATGGAAGAAATGAAACTCTCCCAAATCTCTCCTCATGGTAATGATTTGTTCTGGAATATTCTTTACAATATGCAATATAGCAGTAGAGAGATACTGCCACCAGAAGATGTGTCCCGTTCCTCTTCTTACAGTCTCTTCCTTTTTTCTTACAGTACTGATTTCTTGTCTGCAGACTAAAGGGCTTGTGGTTGTGTCCAGTATCCAATGCTGCTCCATTTCACTATAACTATATTGGTCTATTTGTATCACAGAATCCATTGCTCCAAATATTTCTATTGTCATTTGCATTGTTACCCTCCTTAGATATAGATTGGCACTGTCTCCAGTTCAGTAGCTCTTCAAACACAAAACACGTATACTATATTGGGATTTTTTTTTTCAACCCCAAAGCACCAATTTAGCAATAAAGAGACAACTAAGAACAGCTAGAAACTCTTACACACCTTTCAAGGTTTCATGCTGCTGTATTTTCACATACTGATGTACAAGTCTCCATTAGTCGCCGTTTCATGCTGCCTTTCCCAGTGTTCTCAATGGGAAAGAGATATAATCCTGAAAGTAAAGTGTTCCTGTGTGGTAACTCCATTTCTGTATCTCAGTAACATACTGGCTTTCATTTATTATTATTTTTTTGTCATGGAACAATCAGGATACTTATTTGCAAAGTCACACGAAAATGGCGTCTGATTGGTGAGATCAGAAATGACTCTGGAACAAACATATGGTTTTGATAATCAGTCGTCTTATTGTTTATATGTTTTTCACTCAGCACGCGGCTGCATGGTGACTTTGTAGGAAGCCTCCGCTTAACACACTGTGCCGTTTTCTTGCCGGGATTTGGGGCAGGTGGAGCGTGGGATCGGCTGAACAGAAGGAGCCAGCGTGCAGAAGAAGCCGGCGATAAGCGACAGGCCCAGGCCACCCCAGGCACAGAACATGGACCAGCCGTAACCATGGCTGATGTCGTCTGGGAGACCGTACAGGTAGCGCGGATAGCGGGAAAGCTCAAAATTAATTCCCGCTACGCAGGTGCACAGCGAGATGATGCAGAAGGTACCTGAAAAAACAAAAAGAGCAAAAAGTGTTGACTACAGTCCCTTCAAAACTACTGGAAAGGCAAGGCCAATCCATTTGTTTGTACTATACCCCAAAGACATTTTGGCTTGAGGTCAAAAGATGGATATGAGATGAGAGTTTAGGATTTCATTTTATTTCCTGGTATTTACAGCTAAAAGTGTTAAACAACATAAAATATAGAACCTTTTTTTTGCTTTGTGTTTTTTATCAGACCACCCAATTTTTAGGTGAGCAAAAGTGTAGGAACAGCAGTCTTGAATAAACTAAAGTAAATAACACTTAATATTTGTTTGCATTCTTTTCTGCATTGGTTTCCATTCTTTTACTGCAACCTCTTTCAGTTGTTGTTTGTTTTGAGGGGTTTTCTCTCTTCAGTCTCCTCTACAGGAGGTGGAATGCTGCTCAATTGGGTTAAGGTCTGGTGATTGACTTGGCCAGTCTAAAACCTTCCACTTTTCCCCCCGATAAAGTGTTTTGGATAATTGTCTTGCTGCATGTACCTCCCGACCCATTTGGTGTCTGTTGCTCAGTACACCAGTGGTTTCTTTCTTTTTCAGGACATTCCAAATTGTTGTATTGGCTATGCCCAGTGTTTATGCAATGCCTCTGATTGATTTTCGCTCTTTTTTCAGCTTTTCTCCCATAGACAGCTCTCTGATCTTCATGTTGGTTTATCCCTTTTAACAACTATTGCAGTCTTCTCAGGTGAAACTGAAGGCTAAAACCAAGAGGAGACATTAAGAGCTATTAATTCTTTAAACAATCAATCTAACAGGACACACCTGGGTAACAAGAAATACCTGTTAGTCACAAATTGGGTGGTCTGATGCAAAATGTGCTATGTTCTATGTCACCTACATATAAATACCAGGACATAAAAGCTAAAATTCTAAACTCTCTTCTCATATTCATCTTTTTGATCTCAAACCCAAATGTCTTCAGTCTACAGCAAAAACAAAATTAATTGGCCTTGCCTTTCCAATAGTTTCAGAGGGGTTTGTAAATTAAAATGCATGCCATTCACAATGCAAAGCTCTTTGGAAAGTGCACTGAAATCACATACGTTTTAATTTCTTTCATTTGAATGACTCAGGACACCAAAATGTGACACAGCATGACTGGAAATGACTCAAAATGAATTCATGGTTTCAATAATCAAAATAGTCTCGTTAATTATATGATACTTGCTCTTTATATGTATAAATCACTCTAACTCCTTCCTGGGAACACATTTTGTGTATGCTGTGACCAAGCGAGCGCTCAGCCCCCTGTAATCTGACCCTCAGTGCAACCTTCTGTTTTTATGACTTAGCATCTTAATTGGCTTTTTAATTGCCTCCTTATTATTCAAGAGTGGGCCACTACATTAATGCCACCCATTTTAATTGCATCTTCGCTTTGCTCCCCACAGCTCTGGAGCTGCACGTTGCATACAGAAGAAGCAGTGTGACGTGAGGGGAGGCCACCGTGTTTACCAAAATCTACAATCAACATCAACATTAAAACCCTCGGCATACTTCCTGGTGGGGAGATGTCTGGCTGGCTGTGCCAAACAATATGATGTAACAGGGTGAAAAAAAAATTCCTGAAGACTTTGATATGCCAGGTATGTTAGATTGAACTGATTGAACTGCACAAAAACAACTACACCTGGAGCAATGTAGACAGCAATTGGTCAGTGAAAATTAAGTGGGAAGATTAAACATTTTTAATGATGGAAAGCTAGCAGGTATTCTTTACATAATTTGTGTTGATGTAAATATGTAACCATTTTTTAAAAAATCTATCAACTATATTTTATATAGGCAGTGTAATTCCCTGTGACCATCATCGCAACTTGCCAATCACTGAAAGGTCACTGTGTGCACTTTTACCTAATGAGGTCCACATGGAAGAAGGCCTTTAAAAAGTCCTTAAGCATGGATGAAGAAAATAGTCACATTTACAGTAAGTAATTTTCCTGTGCAGCTGTGCACTCTATAATGTCATGAGGGACAAGAAAATTAAACAAAATTCAAACCATCTAAGTTCAAAATACACACATACTGGATAAGCTGCTGATTTTAATTATATGACAGACAAAACAACTGTCTTATCTTCAGTCTTTGCCACAAAATGGGTCCTACTATCAACACTCTGTGTCCTTCAATCAGAACATAAGAAAATAAGTGTTGAAAGTTTCTTTTATACCTCAAGGACACCTGAACCACAGAGTATCAGTGTTTCAGTGTCTAAATTACTAACACTATAACTCACTGCAGTACACTACTGCTGTACAAAAGTGTTAGACATGCTTCAATGCTCTGAACTTAAAAGAAGGTGATTTTTTTATGAAATTTACTGTGCCATACGCCTACACCTGTCACCGGTCTCTAATCTGTAATTAAGCCTCTTCAATGGGCAACAAGCGAAAAAGGGTCAGAGGAAGTGTAAGTGCTTTTAACAACTTTACTTAGGTGAGACTTTTTACAGTGTTTTGTGCACAAAGGTTGTATTTTAATATGTTGAGATTTCTGGCACTAGAAATGACTGTCCTTGAAAAAAAAATGTTTCTGTACATTTTATACATAACACTGTCTCATACAGTATATACAGTAACTCATCACAGATACCCTCTGTCAACTTCTGATGCACATTGTGATAGTGCTTGAGTGTGTGTGTGTGTGTGTGTGTGTGTGTGTGTGTGTGTGTGTGTGTGTGTGTGTGTGTGTGTGTGTGTGTTTGTGTTATTTGACTCACCGCCCATGAGGAAGAGCAGACCCGCCACATACTGCATTAGGCCTCGGTCCCAGCAGCAGCCGAGCATGCCAATGATCCAGCCGAAAAGGATGATGGCCACGGCCATGCCCATGAAACCTGCCGTCATCCTGCGCAGGTCTGTATGAACACACACACACATATAACACCAGGTCAGGTCCACTGCAATTCATAGCTCAGAACACTGAAGTAAGGATGAGAGTCTGAAAAAAATTGCATGTGCTGCATTACTGCTGATACAATAATACAGTATTTTATTCTCAGTGTTTACTTATTTATTTTTTTAATCTTATTATGTTTATTTATGGAACAGTTCTCATTCATACTACCTTCATCCTGGTTTGAACACAATCATGTATGCTAATCATTTAGCCTTAAAGCACTACACTTTGAAACCAAGAATGCCTCAATCAAAATACTAATCTGTAAACACATATAAAAATGAAAGCAGCAATTACATCTAAACTTGTCTTGTTTAGCTCAAAGAATATTACTTTACTTTTCAGCAGGATGAATTCCACTGTGTGTGTGAATTTATACTATATACAGTGGGTATAGAAAAGAATCACCCCCCCTTTAAAATAAATACATTTTGTTGCTTTTCAGCCTGAAATGAAGACAGACACAGTTTTTGTTTTATCCAGCTATATTTACTCAGTGCAACTTATAACATCCAGGTGAAAGATATAACACCAACATGTCAGAAAAAAAATAATAAAAAAACAGAATCACTGAGTTGGAAAAAGGATCACCCCCATTTTGCTGAACCACCTTTTGCTTTAATTACCGCCTTTCTTTTTTAATTACAGTCTGTTGGGATATGTCTCTATTAACTTTGCACATCTAGACTTTGCAATATTTGCCCACTCTTCTTTGCAGAACTGCTCAAGTTCAGTTAAATTTGATGGTGACTGTTTGTGGACTGCAGTCTTCAAGTCATTCCACAGATTTTCAATGGGGTTTAAGTCTGGACTCTGACTAGGCCATGCAAGGACATTCACCTTTTTCTCCTTCAACCACTGAGTGGTCAGTTTTGCTGTGTGCTTTGGGACATTGTCATGTTAGAAGGTAAACCTTCTTCCCATTGACAACTTTCTGGCAGAGGGCAGCAGATTTTCCTCAAGAATTTGATGGTATTTTGCCCCATCCATTTTCATTCTATCCTGACAAGTGCTCCAGTCCCTGCTGCAGAGAAACACCCCCATAACAGGATATTACCAGCTGGCTCTTTCATCCAGTTTGGAGCGACGTCCTGATCCAGGGAGGGTCTGTATTGTACCAAATACCTTCCATTCTTAATAATAGACTTCACTGTGCTTCTAGGCATTGATAAAGCCTTTGAATTTGAATCATCTGACCTGTGCCTGTCCACGACTTTATCCTGGAGATCTTTTGACAGTGCCTTGCCACCCATAGTTGATTGTTTGCTTCCGGTGCACTACCAAGGACTGAAAAATGCTCCAGGAAAGCTCTTTTCATGCTGAGCTAATCAAAATGACCACAGTTGAAAGTCAAATGGCTTTGTGTGCCATTGAGAAGGTAATTAGCTACACCTGATTGAGTTTACAAGTAATTTTTATGAGGGGGGTTGATTCTTTTTTTTTTTTTCTTTCTTTTCTTCTGACATGTTGGTGTTATATATTTCACTTGGATGTTATAAGTTGAACTGAGTAAATACAGCTGGATAAAACAAAAACTGTGTCCGTCTTCATTTCGGGCGGAAAAGCAACAAAATGTGATTATTTTAAAGGGGGGGTGATTCTTTTCTATACCCATTGTGTGTGTGTATGTATGTGTGTGTATATATCTATATCTATCTATCTATCTATCTATCTATATCTATATCTATATCTATCTATCTATATATATATATATATATATATATATATATATATATATATATATATATATACACACACACACACACACACACACACAATAGCCAGAAGGCTATTGGAAAAATGTTTTGTGGATGGATGAGACCAAGATAGAACTTTTTGAAAAACACTGCATTCCAGCATAAGAACCTTATCCCATCTGTGGAACATGGAGGTGGTAGTATCATGGTTTGGGCCTGTTTTACTGCATGTGGGCCAGGACGGCTTGCCATCATTGATGGAACAATGAATTCTGAATTATACCAGTGAATTCTAAAGGAAAATATCATGACATCTGTCCGTGAACTGAAAGTGGGGCATGCAGCAAGACAATGACCCTAAGCACACAAGTCATTCTACCAAAGAATGATTAAAGAAGAATAAAGTTAATGTTTTGGATGGGACAAGTCAAAGTCCTGAACTTAATCCAATAGAAATGTTGTGGGAGGACCTGAAGCAAGCGGTTCATGTGAGGAAAACCCACCAACATCCCAGAGTTGAAGCTGTTCTGTACTGAGGAATGAGCTAAAATTCCTCCAAGCTGATGTCCAGGACTGATCAACAGTTACTGGAAAGTTTAATTGCAGTTGTTGCTGCACAAGGGAGTCACACCAGATGCTGAAAGCAAAGGTTCACATACAGTTGCAATCAAAATTATTCAACCATTGCAAATCAGGTTTATTGTCAAAATTTACAGACTTTCAACTGTTTGCAATGAACAAATAAAACAAATGCAATTGAAATAGTTCAACACAATGAATGCTTCAAGTGGTTTCCCCAAATTCAACTGAAAATGCAACTTATAATGACTTCTCCAGTCTCAAAATTATTCAACCCCTTGAACAGAATCCCTCACAACAGCACAAATATGCAAAACAGGTGTTGTCTCAAGCACACTTGATGCAACTAATCAAGGGCTTCATTAGTTGCACAAGGTGTGCTTGAGCTGGAACACATGAAATACTGAACTGGCTGGAGGCAGAAAATACATGAAATACCTGGACGGGGCAGAAAAAGGAAGCTATCAACAGCTGCAACCAGATTTCTGAGAAGGCAGGTTGTGAAAAACCCTCGAGTGACTGCAAAAGACCTGCAGCAAGATTTTGTAGCAACAGGCACTGAGGTTTCAGTGAGCACAGTATGGCGCGTTCTAAACACAGAAGGTTTCCATGCCAGAACTCCAAGAAGTACAACACTTCTGACCCAAAAGCACATGAAAAGTCGGCTCAAAATCAATAAATAAGCCACAGAAGTTTTGGGATTCTGTTCTGTGGAGCGATGAAACAAATCTGTAACTTTTCGGCACGATGGATCAGCGGTATGTCTGGAGAAAGAAGACAGAAGAATGAACACTCTGTCCACAGTCAAGCATGGTGGTGGCTCGGTGATGCTCTGGGGTTGCTTTGTATCCTCTGGCACTGGAAACCTGCAGCGTGTGGAAGGCAAGATGGATTAATTGAAGTATCAGGAAATCCTAGGAGAAAACGTCATGCCATCTGTGAGTAAGCTGAAGCTTGGGCATCATTGGACCTTCCAACAGGACAGTGATCCCAAGCATACCTCAAATTCCACCAAGGCTTGGTTGCAGAAGTCCTGGAAGACTCTACAGGGCCATCACAGTCCTGTACTTTTGCCACTCACAGATATGTAATATTGGATCATTTTCCTCAATAAATAAATGACCAAGTATAATATTTTTGTCTCATTTGTTTAATTGGGTTCTCTTTGTCTACTTTTAGGACTTGTGTGAAAATCTGATGATGGTTTAGGTCATATTTATGCAGAAATATAAAACATTCTAAAGGGTTCACAAACTGTCAAGCACCGCTGTATATGTGTGTGTTTGTGTGTGTATGTGTGTGGTAGAGAAGAATAAAAGCACATGCTGTGTATTTATTAGGGTCAACTCTGTAAGCTCGAGGCCAGGTCACACAGCTTTAGCGTCTGTGTGCTGTTTCTAATCTCACAGTTGAGTTCTCTCAGTGTGCTTCTCTCAGTATGAGTGGCCCAAAAGCCCTGAGACAGCAGCCGGATGTGAAAAGGTTACACGGTTCTCCTCTGAGAGAAGGACTGGAGATAGTGGATGAAAGCAAGCTGGAGACAGAAAACCATATTTGAACTTCCTTAGCAAGACGCCTGTGTTTTCAGATTACAGTTTTACACAAGTGTCACTGCAGAGATGCGATTCTTATTTAACTATGACACACTGATCAAAACAGACTGCTCTTATTTTAGTTTATGTCATACTTGCACGCACACGTACACGCACACATGCAGAGCTGCTCATTGCTTAAATCATTGCATACAAAAATACTATTTGCAAAAAGCATTGTGTTTCTAGAAAAGAAAAACATATTGTGTAGACAACGTCTTCGAGGGTTGCGTGAAAACCAAACTACCTTCGTGAACTTACATGTTTGCATACTTTCTGCGGTTTTGTAATGGCCATTGTGTACAAGTGCCCCTCGACCGCAGGTGGTGCTGTTAAAATTTCATGCCAATTTCCACGAGTAAAGGAAGAAGACTGCCGTGGTTCAAAGTCATCTATCTTGGAATGACTGGGCTCACAGGCTTTGTCTGTAGCATGTTAGCATGTTTTTCATTCATTCATTTTTTGTGCTCAAGCCACCTGAGCTGCTCCACCTTTGCTTTGGGTGAATAAGGTACTATAATTTGTCAGAAATGTTAAGTATAGCATGGTGAAGAGAATAATTATGATGTAATACAGTTTCACACTGCTTTATAAATAAATTCTTACATTAAACAGTTGTGAAATGTACTACTTCAGTCAAGGCAACTGGTAGATGCTGTGTATACGTTATGACCAAGAAGGTCAGATGTGTTCACTTTGTACATTGTACACCCTAGATAGGCATATGCAATTTATACTGTATACTCAGTCACAGAAAAATGTGGTGGAAAAAGGAAAGCTGTAACATAGTAAAAAGTACATCTCTGTCTACACATATGTACTTGAGTAAGGTTAAAAGGATAAACAACATTAATATTACTCTTACAAGTACGATTTATTTAAAAAAAAAAGAAGCCACCACTGCTTGACGTGTTTGATTCAAAACTTGGGACTGAGCTAGTGGTCTTGTTTAAAACAGAAGTACCGCATACATTCTCACTCTGCTGTTTTGCACTCATCATTCGGTCCTACTCTAAATGACAGAGTATCACCTATATGGAGCTGTACCATGATGCCTGACAGTTTGTGAGCCCTTTAGAATTTTCTATATATTCTGCATAAATATTAACAATCTCTCTGACTGTGGATTGGTGGAGTCCAAACTCTTTAGAGATGGTTTTGTAATTTTTTCCAGCCTGATGAGCATCAGGTCCTCAGAAATCTCCTTTGTTCGTGCCATGATACACTTCCACAAACATGTGTTGTGAAGATCAGACTTTGATCGATCCCTGTTCTTTAAATAAAACGGGGCGCTCACTCACACCTGATTGTCCTCCTGATTGAAAACACCTGACTCTAATTTCACCTTCAAATTAATTGCTAATCCGAGAGGTTCACACACTTTTGCCACTCACAGATATGTAATATTGGATCATTTTCCTCAATAAATAAATGACCAATTACAATATTTTTGTCTCATTTGTTTAATTGGGTTCTCTGTCTCCTTTTAGGACTTGAAAATCTGATGGTGTTTTAGGTCATATTTATGCAGAAATATAGAAAATTCTAAAGGGTTCGCAAACTTGCAAGCACCAATGTACATTCCAGTAAGTCTTAATGGTAGGACAGTAATTAAAAAAAAAAAAAATTATTGTATTTTTTTTTACAGATTTAACATAATTTTAATGTAACTGGAAAATGTGTTGGAAAATTTGTTGGGGCCAGAGAAACCTCACTTGGTCTGCCAATTGATACATAAATCCCAGATTTATGTATCATGTATTTTTGCCAGTTTGTAGAAACAGAAATAGCTAAACTTGTTTACATTTCCATGATATCACTGTTGCTCCATCACCTCCTAAATCCCAATTTAACCACTGGTATTATAACTCTTTTCTAAACATGTTGTGGATTTTCTGGGCTAGAGCCTCAAATAAAAGGGCTAGCAATAGCTTTCAGATAATCCCTATATATTAATAAAGACACACAAGAAGCAAGGAATCCAGAGTTTTCCAACTATAATGTTTTAAAACAGTATTCAGGGTGGATGTGATTAAAAATTCTTTCTTGGGGTCTACCAAGTGGCACAACAGAAAAACATTTTCTCTCCTCTCAATTGTAATTTTGTAACCCGACGATGCCACAGCCATTCATGGTCGGGAGCCAAGGGAGCAAAATTAGCCGTGATCTCTGGGTGGGAGGGATGGCTTTGTCTTCCTGCCCTCTCAATCAGATCAACACTTGCCAATTGTGGGTGTCTGTGAGCTCATGTATGTGAAAGAGGGCAGATATCGTGCATTACTTGGAGTGTGGTATGCTGTCCTGTGATGAAGGATGAGCAGCAGTTCGAAAAGTTGATTGGCTTCATGTGTCTCAGAGGAAGCATGTCTTAGTCTTCACCTTCCCTAGTTAGTAGCTTTCATGTGATAGGGGTGAGTTAGGTAGTGGGTGGCAATTGGCAGGTGACCAAATTGGAGAGGAAAATTGGGAGAAATCCAAAAAAAAAAGAAAAAAAATCCCAAACAATAAGTGCACTTCAGTTGTTCTGTTGCACGTGGTGTTTCATTGACAGCCCCTGCTGCTTACGGCACCTAACCTTAGTGAAGAAATATTTCTCATGTGAAAGTAAAAAGAGCCTTGTGTGATTGGTTTGTTTACATGAAGTGTTGCATTAGGTCCTGCCAATTTTGACCTGTTAGGGGAGATTTAATGGTGTTCTCTCAGTGGGCACAGCTACAGCCAGTACTCGCTGAGAAATTACCTATCAGCCCAGAACACACAGAGAAAGGCGAGCCTCTGTCGAGGTTAGAGGGACGTTACAGACATATTTTAATGTATGGTGCATTGGAAAGTTCTGGAACCAAAGCACAGTCAGTAAGAATATTAGATGTGAGTCAAACAGCTTTTAGCCAATCTTCTCCTCCACTTGATATATATCTCTGTGTTGCTAAAATCAGCAGGCACCTGTCTGTCCGTGCGTCTTTTATTTTTCTTAGCTTTTGTGAAAGGGTGAATTTGAGCGTTGACAATAGGTGCTCTCCAGCGCATCAATGTGCTGTGCTGCTCTCTTGTGCATGAAAGCAGAGGTGTGTAATTATGTATGTGGAAAGATCCGGCAATTAGGTCTCGTCTGAATATAGAATGAGTGACAGTGAGGATGAGCTGTCATTACGTGATGCAGGAGCTTGTTTGATCACAGTTGTGATGTCCTTGACGTGGTACTTCGCATGAAAGTTAAAGCTTTATGGAAAATAGTCCAACCAAAAAAAAAAAGTAAACTTTTATTACAAAACAAATCTTGTATGCCACTGAACACTGCATGATAATTATAAAGGTTAATATGCAAATAGTTTGTGTGGATTTTTCCTGTAATCTATGCTAGCAACAGCCCCACAAAAAAGACTGATTAGTTCAGCTCTGGCAAGACTACAGTGACATACCATGCTCAAGTTACTTTGTTGCTTTGTATTCACATTTATCTATCATTTTGACACGTATTAACTCTTTCTGTTGGGTTGTTTTTACTAGTTGTTTCTTTTCATTGGTTTAACATTGCAGTAGTTTACCAGCACACCTAACTGCACACCTAACTGGGAGATCTTTGATTGGACAGGAATTTGGCAGACGGTGCTTCATTGGACACAGGCACTCATAGAGGTTGTTGTACCTCTGTAGGTTATGCAAATGTACAGGGTGTCCCAAAAATCTCCATACACAGGGGAAATTAACACTTTTTAGCAAAATGTCTTCCAAAATTTTTCGTCTATCCATCCATCCATCCATCCATCCATTTTCCGTACCGCTTATTTTACACAGGATCACAGGGGAGCCTGGAGCCTATCCCAGGGCACAAGGTGGGAGACACCCTGGATGGGGTGCCAAATCATCACAGGGCACAATTGCATATGTATTCACACACCCATTCACACACTACAGACAATTTGTAAATGTCAATCAGCCTACAACATATGTCTTCAGACTGGGGGAGGAAACTGGAGTACACGGAGGAAACCCCGAAGCACGGGGAGAACATGCAAACTCCGTACATACATTACACACGACACTGTTGCCAAACTTATTAACAAATTCAAAAAGACTGGAAGTGTTGCGGACCAACCGTGAAGTGGACGTCCACGAACATCCACTGACGAAGACACAACCAACGTGGTGCTGGCAAACATAGTCCCCTACTGTATGGAGACTTTTGGGACACCTGGTATTTTAATGTTAAAAAAAAATAACTACAATAATTATAAATGAATGATTAGAAATATGCCAATATTTGTAAATTGCTTATAAGTTTAGGTTTTTTTTTGTTTTTTTTTTAATCATTTTTGCCCAAATGTACATTCAGCCCCACTGCAGTTTCCAGCAGTTAGACTATCAGCAGTGCAGGTATATTTCACCTGTTAGATGCAAAAAGTTATGACAACTGTAACAAATCACATTGTGTGAAAATCGGTCATGCATTCATCTTCAGTAACCACTTTATCCTGGTCAGGGTTGCGGTGGATCCGAAGCCTGTCCCAAGAACACTGGATGTGAAGTGATAATACAGTACACACTGGATGAGATGCCAGTCCATACATACACATTCACACGCTCATTCACACCTAGGGGCTATTTAGTTTAGAATTGAACAATTAACATAAAGTAAGTTACAGCTGATTTGATGAAGGTAGAGCTACATCTGGTGTTATGAGTGAGTCTCATGAGAGAGACCTTCTTTAATGTGGCTGGAAAGTTGACAGCGACAGTGGCTAATGCAGCATCTACAGTAGGTTTGTAATATCACTGGATTCACCTCACACAGAGGCCAAAGTAATAAGTCTCTTTTATATCGAGAACACGGAGGGGGTATGAATAATTAGAGCTTCACTTCTGATGGTAAATCTGCATTTCACTTTTCTGGAAGAGGGAAAAACAATCTCTTTGGAAAAGCAAGCGCTAGCAACTATGGCTAGATCTCTGGATCAACCAGCAGCTATAACAGGGGCTAAAATAAGAAATACAATATAAAATATGACAGTACAGATAACGTGTGATCTTTTGTTTCGTGGCCTTTTCTCATGGCAGGAAGATCATTAAACGGTTATACGCATCCACAGAGATGTTTCTGTTGCCATAAGACAATTCAGACAGCAGTGTATGTGTGGTTTTGCATATACTGTATGTAGGTGGGTTTACACACAATAGAGTTAAAGTGGGGAAAAAAATTACCATCCTCTTTTCATTTTCCCCCCACATTTCCAACATGTACAGCATTAGCCTGTCATTGGGGATCTTTTTATAGCAATGCAATATACTATTGGGAGAAAATTGGGCTGCACAATGATATTTTGAGAACACCATTCAGACTGCTTCGGTAATATTATTGAGTTTTTTCTGACGCAGCTTGACAGTTCTGCCTAGTTTTCCTGCATTAGACCAGTAACTTTTAGCTCCATGTGGATAACAACCATGTTCCTTTATTTACAAATCAACTTTTGACAGGCTGAAAGCTGTTACTTGGTCCTATCTGGCTCGTTAGCCTGCATTGTTCAAGCTTGTGCCACTGTTTTCTTTTAATTATATGCTCTCAAAGTTGCCTCTGTAAATGAAAGGCTCTTGGAGAAAATGAAAATTTCAGATGTTTGAATAAAATGGCTTAGCCTATATTTTTTACACACAATAGATGCATAATGGCATGCATATCTGTTCACATTTCCTGCAGTAGCTGATTGGAGACCTTTCTATAGTACTTATTCTCAACCCCAGAATTATTGGCACCCCTTCAACAGAATGGAAGAACATACAGTATTTGTAACATCCAGCTCTGGAACTTTTTTTTATTTATTTTTTATTATTATTATTGTTATTATTATTATTATTATTATTATTATTATTATTATTATTATTATTTACCTTGCTCTTTGTATGAATAAAACTTTGCATAAGGATCCCTAGAACCTGTCTGAGAGCCCTCGATCACAATATTCCCAAAAAATCAAAAGGATTCAAATTTCCAACTTATAAACTAATAAAAGTAATAATAGAAACTACTCGTCTTTCCTCTAATAAAATCTAAATTGTTGAACTTTTTCCTTTAAATAATAGTATTTTCTTTTAAAAACAAAAAGTCATCCTTGAAACAATTTCCTTTGCACAACTATGTCTATCTTCTCTTTGTCACTCCGTCATCCAACACCATGGGGAAAAGAGCTTTTATCACAAAATGACAGCTGACATACATGACAGAGGTAATGGATATACACTGATCAGGTGTGGGATATATTAGGCAGTAAGTGAACAGTCAGTTCTTGAAGTTGATGTGTTGTAAGCAGGAAAAATGGGCAAGCAGGATAATGCACCCTGTCTCACTGCAAAAATTGTTCAGAAATGGTTTGAGGAACATGACAAAGTGTTCAAGGTGTTGACTCGGCCTCCAAATTCCCCAGATCTCAATTCGATCGAGCATCTGTGGGATGTGCTGGACAAACAAGTCAGATCCATGAAGGCCCTACCTCACAACTTACAGGACTTAAAGGATCTGCTGCTAACGTCTTGGTGCCAGATACCACAGCACACCTTCAGAGGTCATGTGGGGTCCATGCCTTGACGGGTATTAGGCAATATTAGGCAGGTAGTTTTAATGTTATGGCTGATTGGTGTAAACAACTATCATTCTCTCCAGAGGAGACTTCACCAATTAGTAAATTGTACGGGTGCCAATAATTTTGAAATCAGTGTTTTACAGACAATTATTAAGAAGCCTAAGGAAACATATTATGTTAGAAAATACTCATAAAAGAATCACTTTTTATTTTTGCTATTTATTTAACACTTTCATGTTTGCCCATTTTTGTAAAGTGTAAAACACATCGAGTCCTTTTGTAGTGAGATGATTTGTAATGAATTGACATGTTCAAGGGTTGCGCTTAGCATAGCCTTGCTCCTTGCTCTCCTTGTGTTGAGAACTGTTGACCATCTTTACGGTTGTTTGTGTTTCTCTTTGCTCCGGTTGTCAGCTCCGTCTCCACTGGCTGGGAGGATAATAGAGATTAATTTCATTACCACATGTCAAGCGCCGCTAGTGAGAGAACAGTCACAGCCCCGAATCAAATTACACCCAGCAGGGGAGAAGGTAGAGAAGGGAGCAGTGATCCTCATGCTGCTTTTGCTGATGGAGCATTGGAACTGTGTGACAGTTTAAAAGTGAAAGGCCATGACGTCGCCCTGAGTTAGGTCTTCTTACAAATTGACAAAGCAGGGTAGAACAGGTATTGCACATCCCAGAAACCTTCTTTAAGGCAAGACAGCAGTTGGGACTTTCAGTCCTGAGGGACATATCACTCAGACAGTACAGTGTGGTAGTATTCATTAGGGAGGAGACAGAGTTAACATTAGATCTGACAGTTGGCTGAGAAATGTGGCTGTCAATAAAAAGCTTGAATCTGCTTCCTCTTAAGGTTTCTTCCTCAAGTTTTTCCTTACAACTGTCACCTCTGACTTGCTCATTAGTTTATGTAGATCTGGATTTCTGTAGAGCTGTATTCAGAGTTGGTGACTTACATCGATAGTAAGTTATGCCAATATTTACACAGGAAAGGTTGTGTGCCAACCCATCGCAGGGCACAATTGCACACACATTCACACACTACGAACAATTTGGAAATGCAAATCAGCCTACAACGCATTTGGACTGCAAGCAGGGCGGAGGCGGGATTTAAATCCCCAACCCTAGAGGTGCGAGGCAAACATGCTAACCATTAAGCCACCATGCCCCCTGCATGAGACATTGCAAAAATGAAAAAATAAAAAAAGGAATACAATGATATATGAATGAGAAAATGGCAAGCACTGCAAAACATCATCTCATGAATGAAAAGCTTGGTGACAAAGCCACTGATTGGAGTGCTAGCTGGTGTTTTTGACAGTTGCTATGGTGACATTCTGTCCATCACCAGCATAAGGATGGTGTTCAGAAGTGACAGGCTTACTCCTGAGGCTGGTGACTGGTGTGTGCGTTGTCAGATACTGAGGTTAACAGTACAGCTGAGTGGAGTCTTGTCATGCTTTTGTCTCACAGTCAGATTGCAGGGAAGGCAATTAGCCGGCTACACAAATATTTCCGCCACCCATTTAATTAGTCTAAATTGTGATGATTGCAGCTGTGGAGTGCAGTGATTGCATTTGCTGCTAAGTGCCATGAGTTATTGTTCACTCTTGTGGATCAGGATACAGCTTTTTCTAAAGTGACAATACCCTTGCTAGGGAAGAGGTAGCAGTATAACCACACTGATGATTGCCGATTCCATACCATTCCTGTGTATCACATACCAATTTCAGAAAACAAAATAGCAACATTCTTTATGAGAGACCCAATGGACTGGAAGCACAGACATATGAGCTGCTTTGTGCATCAGGCTTTGATGAATATTACAAACCCCAAAGGGCATACTGATCTGCCACAGAAGACCTGCGAAACAATCCATATCATTCTAATCCATATCTGTTTTTCACTTACAGTACCTCATCATATTCATCATCAATGTTCAAGTTCAAGTTCATTGCAAGACACCTATTCATATTTCATACTTTTTTAAAAATCTTTTCACTGCAACAAAACCTTGGAATTATAAAGGTATATCTTTATAACATACAATAAAATATTGCTTAAAAGTACAAAAAGTATACATTTGAAAAGTTTTAGCTTCATTGAGCTTAGTCTGGGTAAAAAAAAAAAATCACAAAAGTGTCAAGTAGAACCTTATAATGTCCAAGGTCTTGATAAGACTGCTTAATGAAATGATCAAAATCCCACTGTCCAGTATTCCCCAGAACAGGATAGGTTGGAAACTCTCAAGGTTTCTTCTTTATCCTCTCTCAGAGAGTTTTTCCTTGGCACTGTCACCTCTGGCTTGCTCATTAGGGACTTAAATCTACAGTCATATTTCTGTAAAGCTGCTTTGGGATAATGTCTACTGCAAGAAGTGCTACACAAATAACATTGGAATTAATTGAATATTTTGGAGAATATAAAGATGTTCAAATAGACATATGAACCACGCCATTAAATGACTAAAAAAATATCTGCTATGGCTGTTTCTAGATATTTTCGATACTCCTGCCCTCTATACACTATTCCATCACCTTCATTCTCTACATAATAGAGGAGAAATTGGATGGGGCGGATTAATAGCCATTTTTAATCAAGTGTCATGGTTGAGCAGTTTAATGGAGTCGTGCATGGCTGGGTAAGTGCTGATAGGAATGGTATGAGTGGGGAAAGGTGTTAGTGCTGAGAGTCTATCACTCAAACTGGGCTGCAGCCTCTACACATTACATCATCAGCGTGTCAATTTGAATGACCTGGCAGCCAAATTTTTAGAAAAAGCAATCCACCTTTTTCACTCGGTCAAGACAGTGGATGTATTATTTCAGGAAGTGCTTTTAGCTTATATTCTGCAAATTAGTATTAAAACTTTGCAAACAACTAGCCAGTTTTTTACTTTACTTTCCAATCTGGCCAGACATACAACAATAAATATAGTCCCATTGCCCTGTTTCCGTCTTATCTGGATGAGCCTCCCTGACAAATTTCTTGGCAGTGGACTGGCACTCAGCAGTGTCAAGTCACTGACTGAAACACGGCAATGGCTGCCAGAAGTTAATCACGTCATCTGCCATTCATCTGCCATCACGACAAGCACCATGGCAGGGGATAGATCGACCGAGGTGGTCACTATTGGCCGTGACAGCTGCGTGACTTTGTTTATTCTGATCTCTTAGACTGGGTCTCGGAGTGATGTAGGAGGCCACCCGGAGTAAAACTCTCGCAATGTGAGAACGATTTTCTGTCGCTGTGCTTTAAGGCAAGGCCATCGTGATCAACGCCAATCACTCTGTCATTCTCCAATAGTACCGGGCAGTTGAGGTTGCTGCAGTGGCATCCTGACACGTGTGGGATTACGGGAGCTGAGAGTTTATGTGCTGCTGTCAGCTAGCTTGGTGCTTGAGTGCTCACGCACAGCAGTGGATTTGCATAGTGAGAGGCGGGCTAAGCTGAGAGAGATTTAGAGGGAGTGTGATGGAAAGCAAAGAAGAAAAAGCTGAGAAAAATCAGGAGAAGAGAAGAGAGCATGCTAATAACTGCATGGAATCTGCCAATAAGCAAGTGGAGGCTTAAGAAGGAATAAGCCTAAACACATGGCAATGCATCAAGGGTCATGGTACCCACAGAGAAACAATGGACAGTTTCAAATCTGCATAATGCTTTCTTTTCTCTGTGTGAAGGAACCAAGACTCCGACACCTAAAAGTTGAGGTGACTTTCCTTGGGAAATAGTGTGTTTAAAGGATACAAAAAAAGTGGATTTATTATAAAGTTTAGAAGAAGCATTTTCTATCACTGACTCAGTAACTGACTGATTGTTGAAAAGCTTATAGACATGAATCATTTGGTGGAGCTAAAACATGGATGAGCAATTCATCAATAAACTTAAAGGAGGATCTTTCCCCCCAAACTTACTCTGATAAATATTTTACCCCACCCAAAACTACGTGATACCTCTTTGATTCCTAGATCCTTTCTCTTTCAGCCCATGATACTGAAAATCGATTGAAGTCCACCATAGTTAAGGATGCACCAATCCTTAAAATGTCATCAGAGAAATCAAGAAGAAAGGAGCTCAGAGGCTTTTAGAGCGAGGATGCACAGGTTTTTTCTTGTATATGTATGTCTTGCTTCAAAGTCAGGTGATGAGCGTGATAAGTGCATGTTGTACACATACAACAATGTTTTATATTAATTAAGAATAATTTAGCGTGCTCTTGAGTCCTATTGTCCTTGCTTGATTTGTACCCTTTCTCCAGAGCTAATAAGGAAAGGAAAGAGGAGCAATTAAAGAAATGAGAAGCACCCTATATGCTATTTGGCATGTTGGCGCTGTCTTTAAAGATGAACTACTTTTCCCAGAATCCTCCACCAAATATCGAACTACCGAAAACTGATGTCACATGACGTTACTTCACACTTGTTCCCCGAACATTACCAAGCTTGTATTATTGAATGTACTCTATTCTGATTTTAACACTATTGCTTACTCTAGCCTGTTTTGTTGATCACCCTATCAGTGGTAAGTTAATTTACCTTATACTAGGGCTATCAGAATATGAATTCAAATTTGAAAACGTTTTTAAATGTGGTGGAACCTCACATTTAAATGTCCAGCAGACACTGGAGACACAAGGTGTGTTGCATGCAGAAAAAAAAATGTTTTTTTTTCATATTGTCAAGCCCTATCTATTCCAGAAATTGTGTGTCTGTATAAAAATCTCATTTCCTTAATCTGAACAAAAATGTGTACAAACATCCTTGCCAGATGACACTCTCCGCCCATCCTAAATGAATATTGACTTTGCTCCATCAGCATGGCCTTCGCATACAAAGATAAATCAAGTTGTCTCTCTAAATTGATCAGGTTAGAAACAAACTTCTAAAGGAATACCTTCACTATAGATTTTCTGCACAGATAACACTTCAACACAAAGTGAATCACCTAAGACACAAAAATGCAAGACTACAATTCCAGACTGTGGACTTGACTTGGACTAATTGTAGGCTGCTCATCAGCAACTTGATGTAAACTCATCAGCAACTTGATGTAAACTCATCAGCAACTTGATGTAAACTCATAAATAAGGCAGGAAAAATGTAACTAGATACCAGTGACAAGAAAACATCACTGTATGATAAAATTGTGATATTTCCTTTTTGTTTTTTTAAGTTGCCTAAGATGCTACTGCTGATGTTTGCATATTCTTTGACTATAAAATTGTAGGCTTATTTATATTTAAATACACTGTAATATTAAATATACAGTACAGCAGCACAGTAATCAGTTAAACTAAACAGAGTACTCAGTTTTAAATTTCACTATTTTGATGTAACCTTATATACTGTAACTGTAGCTGAATATGACAGAATCAGAACCACCATCAAAGCCAGCAATCTGTTTATTTTTCTAAGTGAATTAATCAACTTCTGATCAGCAATTTACATATTAGTGCATTACTAGCTGCTACAGATATGCGAATGACTTTTTGGTCTGCCGGCAAAAACTAGGCTTGGTTAGTCTTGTCTTGTGCAAGGAGTTATGATGTAAACTGATGATGAGCTCTCAGGAGAAAGAAAAGTTCCTTTAATACCCCACTGCAGACAAAAATAGTTCCTAAAAAGGCTGAGACTTTTAAACTTCACCACATCAGTTCAGTCTGACAGTGTGAACAAGTCTCTAAATGATGCTTGAGCACTGCCAAGATGCATCACTACCATGTAGCAGTAATGTTAGTGCCATTCCCAGAACAGCAGATTTCTGTCATTAAGGTTTATGGCAGTGCGCGAACACACCCACGCTGTGTAACTGAAGTAACAGAGCAGTGGAGTCTCAGTCCTACAGTGTATTTGGTTGTGGTATTGAAGACTGACTCAACAGACAGGCCCTGTGGCT
Organism: Cranoglanis bouderius; assembly: GCA_023630585.1. Classification (NCBI taxonomy): domain Eukaryota; kingdom Metazoa; phylum Chordata; class Actinopteri; order Siluriformes; family Cranoglanididae; genus Cranoglanis; species Cranoglanis bouderius. Next base: position 24,454,924 of record CM042538.1, read on the forward strand.
GCTTCAGGGCAAGCTGATGAAAGAGAGACACTTTGGAAGAGTGACACAGTGGCTCTTTTACAGCCCATCCCACATCCTTCACAGTTTAGCGTGGGCCTTGGCCTTTGTGTCTGCACACTGGCCGCCTGGTTAAAAGCATTGAGTGTTGGTTTTTTGCTGTCCATCTGTCAGGTGGCTCATCTCTTTACTAGGGTCCTTTCAGAACAGCTTAGTATACACACCTGCAACATGCGAATGAGGTTTATTGATAATGCATGACGGATAAATTGCTGCTTTAAATTGTCTCAATATCTCAATGTGACATACAGTATATAAGGATATTTTTAAAAATGCCACAGCTTCTTACTGAGCACTCGTTTCACACTCAAAGGAGTGTATATGAACGTCTGCTGCCTGATGTGATGCCAGTGCCTGATCGTGACACACTTCTGCTGCTGTGGCTCCTCTCGCCTTTGATTCTTCCTGATGCTCTACTTCTGCACTTGTGACTCATTTTCTGCTGCTATGGATGGTACTACATGGATACCCACAAGATCTGCACTTCCAAAAACAGTTTACGCCCAAGACTAATCCATGCTTCAGCAACTAATGTCACCTGGATACTGTAGACTTGTACATAGAAGCTGCTGCTATAATCATAAAACTGTCTTGTGCTCAACCCAGGAAGCTAATTTACAATATTCTCATCATTTCATCACACATGATAGAAGAGTAATGATTTATCTCTGTGTCACTATCCGACAGAAAAGAATGGGTTCCCTTTTGAGTCTGGGTCCTTTCCAGGTTTGTTCCTCATGTTTTCCTTACCTCTGGCTTGCTCATTTAGCAATCTAAATCTGCTTTGTGACAATATCTATTGCTAAAAGCGCTATACAAATAAAATGATATGAACTGAATCGAAGCCTCCAGGTTCTTGCCAGAGCCCTGCCACAGTCAATACATTTGATTAAACGGAGCTCCCACTTTCAGGAGGCTTCCCTCGCCATATTCAATTACAGTTTCCTTCCTCTTCCATTAATCCAGCTCAGCCTGCCTTTGAAGAGCTCTTCCACTCTCCTTTCTACAGATATCAGGTTTCAAATGACCAGCCATGCCTGCTGCCAACTCGGGGGAAAGTAATTATGTCCTGTACTTGTCCTTGTTTCCTAACTTAAGTTTTGACATGTCTTAAGTTCAGATACAGACAGATAAACAGTGCTAGCCATTTGAACACAAAGTGCCTTGTGGTGTGCTGATAAATGCACAGTGAAGATCCCATCGCAGCTTTTGACAAAATGAATCATCGCATTCTGCACTTGTACCTTGCCTCTATCACTATCTCCAGCATGGCTCATTTTTACTGTACACCTTATCTTTATCATAGCTTCCACATTGGTAAACATAAATCTTCTTCTGCCCTTGTCACACAAGGTGCCCCTTCGGTCCCCTTCTTTTTGCCATATATATATTCCCTTTGACGAGATCATTTGACAACATAGGCTAAGCTTCCTCTGTTATTCAGATGACCCTGGGCACTATCTAATTAGTACATCTCACAGAAAAAATTGAAAGTTTGCTTGGGAAAACTATGCTGAGAAAACTTCTGAAATTTCATGTGACATCGCTGTTAAACCCTCTGTAAATGTTTGCATTCTTGATATAATTTTTAATAACACACTTTCTTTGGAACCCCATATCAGGACACGTACCAATATCTGCAACATTGGCCCACTTTGACCCTTTCAGAAGGTTCTGAAACCCTGGTTCACTTTTATAAACCAGCACCTACTGTAATTGCTTCTATATTGGCATGGTAAAGCCCTAAATAAACTCCAACACACTGGTGTAAAGTCCAGAGGGTAGATCATGCACTGAATCCCAGTGTAGCCTGCTGTTCCTTATTCTGTGTAGAAGGCTCTTTGCAGTTTGCAGTGTGGTGTTGTTGCTCAATAGCCATAATCACATGCTGTAGACTCTGCAAGGCACTGGCTTCTTTGGGTCTCATGTATGTTACTGAGTTTGAATCCAGCAGCAACTGAGAGAAAATGTCCAGCACTTTCTGAAAAAATCGACCGCTTTGTGTGGCCATATTTTCTGGTGCACACATGATTAGAGCCACTGGCTAACTGAGCCAAAGCAATGCTTCACTTGCTGGCCTGAACATTTCCCAGGATCCCAACCCTAGTCCTGGACATGTTAGTGTTTTTTTCTGCTCTAACACACCCACTTCAACTACAGTACTATGTGTACTACAAGGGATACTCCAGGATCAGGGTTGGGAACCTGTTCAAGACACATGATTCAAGATTTTAATTGTCACATACACAATTATACACAGTATATAACTTGCAGTGAAATGAAAACCTGGCCTACTTATGCCTAAATGCATCGGTTATTTAATGGTAGTTTACTCATGAGGTAAAATATGGGAGTGAGGGGAATGAAGACGGACTTGCTATTTGCTGACTCCATGCCTCATACATTCTCATTCATTCTCTCTCTCTCTCTCTCTCTCTCTCTCTCTCTCTCTCTCTCTCTCTCTAATCCACCTGAAGCCAAGCAGTCGCTCTGAGAAGATAAAGAAATTGCTCCTAGCAACAAAGCAAAGCCAAAGAAACACTGAAAGCGCTTACGCTTACACAACCTTCAATACAGCAAAAACAGTCTGTTTTTTTTTTTCTCCAAAAGACTGAACATCTTTTAAAAAGTGTGAATGATGAATACGTTAACATAATTGAGCATGGTTTAAGTGTCTATTAAAGTTCATTACAACAACAACAACAAAGTTATTTTAGAAATGATCATCCTCAACACCACACAACTGTAACTGAAATTCTATAATTGCCTCTATTACTCTTTCATTAGCAATAAACAAATCATGAGTGCTAATAAACATTATAATTATAAAATAAAATAAAAATAACTGCAATATAGAGCACATAAAAATGTGGGAAGAATTTTATATTTTTCAGACTCTGGTCACCTATAATGTTTTATTTAATGGCCTTGGTTTTGTGGTTATTCTGACAAAGCTAGCAGCTTTGGACTGTTTCTGCTCCAGCCACAGTAACATTTGTTCTCTTCCTCATGTCATATTATATATTATCTTGTCTCTCATGCTAGACATCTTAGATAGACTACTATCAGCTAAAGGCAGATTAATACTGAATTGAGTGCACTGTTTTACACTTGTAGGCTAACTGCTATGCCAGTGCTACAGTTAGCAAGCTAATTCTAACAGCACTAGCATAAAAACACTCAAAAAAAACATCTGGGTGATGCCAAGGTTGGTGTGGTGTTGTTTATTTATTTATTTGTTTATTAACAAAGTTTATTTCCTGACAATTATGCTCTTAAATTAGTGGCAGGGCTAAAAGTATCAGGGTTGGGTTTTTTTTTTTTAGCACTAGTTATTAGCAAATACACAAACTAAGGTTGTTAGGTTTTCCCGCTCTCGCTACGCTACAAATGGAGCGTAGCCTGCATTCCAGCGCCATTCACAAAGACTCACGTTTTGTTTACCTCGGCCATGTGCTTTTGTTAGTGTTCACGTCATGTCTCCGCCTCCTGTGTTTCCCCATGTGCTTCTGTTTTTGTTCATGTCATGTCTCCGCCTCCTTATTTCCTATTGATTCATGTTCTTTTCATTGCTCATTGGTTTCAGGTGTCTTTGATTTTGTGTATGATTTGTATGTGTTTAAAAACCCCAGTTTGTGTCCGCTTCAACGCGGAGTATTATTCTTTTGTCCGTAGTCTCGTATCCTTGGTTCCCAGACCACTTCCTCGGTTCGAGTGTTTTTTTCCCTGTCTTTTGGATTACTGTTTTTTCTTCGAATTCAGTATTTGTGGATTACTACCTTTTTTGGATTACAACCTGGATTATTATTTGTCTTTTTGTTGCGGATTCCTGTGTTTTTTGTTAATAAACCCTGTTGCATTATCTGACGTCTCCCCAGCGCATGCATCCTGACTCCCTCGTCCTTCCACACACCTGGTGTTGTAACAAAGGTTAACTAGCAGCCATGCTAACACTGTTTTTTTAACTTATTAATTTACTTTCAGTCTATAATTTGTGTAAATGGGTTGTACTTTCAAAGTGACCTCGTCAGTCAATACCACAATATCGCTGAAAATAAAGAGAGAGAAAAAAGAACGAGGGAAAGTTATTTTATTCTTAAAATGATCTTCAAGAAATGTCTGATGTTGAACTTCCTGTTGAACATGTGACTTGTGGAACATTCCAAATATTTCATAGGGATGAATGGGCTCAGGTAAAAGGGTTAAGTGATTGTGAACTAAGATGTAAATTTTTCCTAATCTATAGAAATGGAAGTGTCAAGCATGAGATGTTAAACAGATTCACACAGTAGTGCAAAAGAATACAATTTTGAAAGTATTTTATTGATCATATTTCAATGTAAAGTTAGCTATAGTGCTGTAAAGGTTTTATTAATGCTTTATGTTATTTATCTGAAATATGCCCACACTGTAGGTATTTATACTTGTATTTTAAATATGTCCAGATGAACATATCAGGGCCTTTCACAAAATGGCAGTGCTATTCACTGCTAAAGCAGAGAGACACTCTGGGGTACATTCAGAGGGCAGAAGCAAGCTCCACTTGTCACATGTCACAACAGTGAGAACAGACATTAGCACCAGCAATTTATCACCAGCTGAGCTGGTGTGAACGCTGTACTGCTCGCAGCTATTCTGCAGTTCTCTCTTCTGTAACGCATCAACCCTGCTGCTTTATCCTTCCAGCAACAGACATATTTACTGAGACAATTTTAAAGCTTTCTGTTGTAGTTAAGGTTACTAACTGGGACAGGAATACTAATTCGGCATATGAGGTCACTTTCACTGGAGGATCGCAGTATATATGATGCTCAGCACAATCAGGTTAGGAAGTGTAGACATAAAAAGAGCCTGAAGGAAAAAGTTGGGGAAAGTTTTACCCCTAAAAGGTTCAGCACAACAGTTAATAGTGTATCAGCGTAAAAGAAAACAAACTATGGTGTGTTTCACAGTGTGTCTGCGTTCTCTGAAGCGAGGGAGAGAATTAGAGATGACCTTGGGTGAAACAGACCGTCCTTCGGCCACATGTACTGAGGAGATAAGGATGTATTGCTGATGCTCACCTCTTCTTCAAACAATGGCCACGAGCACTGACAGTGTGAGTCACAGATGCACAGACCATTTACATCATGGAGAGGGAGGAGGATGATGAATCTGCAAGGATTTTCACAGCGCAGTTGCTCGTACAGACCCTGAAGGTTCTCACTGAATGACTTTGTTCAGTCTCTCGCTAGGAAGCCGGCTCTTATCTTAGACTCCCTGCTGTGGTTCTGTGCCTTTGACAGTTTCTATCAGAACATGCCCTAATGTTTATGTTCCTTGTCATTTTTGGTTATCATTTTGTGTGCGAGTTTTTTGCACTTCTAGAATTTATCTATGTGAAGATACTCTGGAAGCCAATGGCTGAAAGCAAAAACTGCAAAGCCCTCAGTGTCAGAAAACATAAGGTTACAGCTTTTAACTATACTTTTACACATCTTTTAAAAAAAAAAAAAATATATGTATATATATATATTGTTTCTGTTTCTTTGGTTTGTTCAAATCAGGAGACTTCCCTTTAAGAGAAGCCTTTAAGGTAATTCTATACAGTGAACTTCTAATCTGTTCTAGGGATTATCTCCAGACTAAACATAAGTAAAACTAATCTGTTTTATATTCCAGCTATTTTATATTGTGTAAAAGTTGTTAAAGTTAGTTTGGTTTAGCTGTAGAGTTTAACTGCTGTGGCTCAGGTGGTAGAGCATGTTGTCCACTAATCGTAGGGTTGGCGGTTTGATTTCTGGCCCACTTTCTCGTAACGAGTAGGGGTATCGCCCCGGTGTCCTGGCGAAATTGCCCCATTGGCCCTTGTCTATCATGGCGCCTAATAATCTCCATCCCTGAATTGGCTACATCACTCTCCTCTCCTTTCCACCAATAGCTGGTGTGTGGTGGGCGTTCTGGTGCACTATGGCTGCCGTCGTATCATCCAGGTGGATTCTACACACTGGTGGTGGTTGAGGAGATTTCCCCCCATACTATGTAAAGCGCTTTGAGTGTCTAGAAAAGTGCTATATAAATGTAACAAATTATTATTATTAATTATTATTAATTACATGACTCCATGTGCCGAAGTGTCCTTGGGCAAGACACTGAACCCCAAGTTGCTACTGATGGCAGGTAAGTGCCTTGCATGGTTTTGTGCACCGCGAAGGTTAAAAGGCACTCTATAAGTGCAGACCATTTAGCATAACATGAGTCGCAGTTTAAATCCAGTATGCACTGTAATGGCAATGCTGTATAGTCAAGATTTTGCTTAGATAATATTCTTGTATAATTGATAGATTAATAAGCAGAACAAAACCAAATGTCTGGCCAGAGCTAAACCATTTTTTAGGCATGTCATTTATCATATTTATCATAGGCTGGTCCTTTAATCCTGACATATAGATAACATGTTGATAGCCAGCTCCCCAGAGGTGCTGTACCTGCTCTATACTCAATGAGATGAGCATACATCCTGGTTTTGGGTCCAGGTCATCTCATTATTTTGTTCCATTATGTGTCTGAAATGATCAGATGAAAATCCTACACAGCTTTATCAGCAAAAATCAAGGGCAAACAACCATTTACCTCAATCTCAAGTCTAATATAAAGGCTTATATTTAGAGGTCTAAATCAAGCAGCCATTAACTCTAATCCAAAAATGGTATCCTATGCACTATAATAGCAAAGCAATGATCGTGGTATAATATCCAGAGCAAAGGGCCAATGGTATCTGTTTTGACACAAATGGTCAGTTCTGGAGTGTTGATCCTACTGATATGCTCAAAGGCCACATAAGCCATGTGGATGGAAACACGCTTACACAGACACCTGACCTTTACACATCTACTGCCGTCCACCATGGTTCACAATCTTCTCACAGCGGGATTCAGAACAGACGAAGACACCATGGCTTGTGTGGATCTTTGTGTTTTATCTCCTCCAATGTGAGTGTACGTAGAGCAAATCAAGCTGTTTTCTTCACCAAGGCATAACAAGCTGTAGCTCTGTTTTAATTGGTCCTTGTTGAAAAAGCATTTTTTTGCTTGTGGTTGAGAACAAAAGGTAAACAAACAATTTAATGGAAGTCAATATGGTGCATTTGGGTCCTCTCTCCTCTTCAACTATTTGTTTAAGACACTTGAGATGTTACATTCTGGTCTTATGCTTAACAGGAATTTGTTTTTGGTAATCGCTATGCCTTCAGAAAAGGTGTTTATATAATCAATCTGCTGATGCAGAATTATGCCTGCACATGCTTAGCTCCACTATCTACAATGATCTGAGGAGAGTTTGGTGACCCTTCAGTGTAAATTATGAGCACTTCATGAGCTTTGAGAGAAAGTGGATATTTGAATAAGTTATAGTATGGTTGGTCCACCTTTATCTTGAGTTACATACAGTAACCTGTGAGCTGCTATTTCTTGGGCTGAACTTTAATGTTATTATATTTACTTTATGACTCCATATTAGTGTCTGTTGCTAGTCCTTTACTTGCAGCTCCTATTAAGTGGTAAAATATAAATTCCACAAAGGTGCAGTGCTCTGTATGACCTTTACTGTCCGCGTCAGAGAAAACAAACATTAAATTCTACACGTTAAGCTACAGAGCCTTGGTATTTCCTAGATAAAATCTATATCATTATAAGGGTGAATTGGGCTACTTGATTAGCAGAATTATGACAGAACCTACTCTTTAAAGTACTGATTACATTCTTACTATTATTTATAACTACTGTATTGAACTTAATATTGAATAAATTAAGTGGTCATGGCTTGCAAACAGTTTAAAGAGACATAGAGGAGGGAAGGGAAAGGAAGGGAGGGAGGGAGGGAGGGAGGGACGGATGGACGGAAGGAAGGAAGGAAGGGAGGGAGGGAGGGAGGGAAGGAATGAAGGGAGGGACAGAAGGAAGGTAGGAAGGAAGGAAAAAAGGAAGGAACCCACCCAATACAGGAAGAAATAAAGGAAATAATAAAGTGAGAAAGGAAAAAGGGAAAGAGAGGAGAAGATAAGGAATAAGAAGTAGTGAGTGAGATATGTGGGGACCTACACTGTGTGCCTATGCTCTGTGTGTGTGTTTAGAAAAAGCTGCTGATTGGATGGCTCTACATCAAAAAATGGCAGTTGGAATTCAAAATCATGAGCATTTTGTATTACAAACAGGAAGTGCTTCAAAATATAAACTTAAATCTTTGATCTCAGCAGGCAGCATGATAGAAAAACATGACTCAATGACTTCTGGCTTCTGAAAGTCACGTCTGTTTGCTTTGCTCCGCTTTATAAGCACAAACTCCATTTCCCAGAATCCTCATCTCAGCAACAAAAATACAAATCAGTCACATGATCATCACATCACACCAGCCCTCCCTTCAATGAGTCAACAATCAACTGTTCTCAATCAGCAGCAAGCTTTAAATACAAACCACAAACATTAGTTTAATGCCAAGTCTCGCTCCTAGTGTATTACATGTTTGATTGTGTCCATGCTATTATGATTTAGACTCTTGCTTCTTTAGTTTGTTGAGTTTAGCCTAGTTTAGTCTGTCTGTTGACCACCAAAACCATTTGGACCCTTTGGATTTGTTTGCTAATAGAACCTGCATCCAAAATCTTCTCTAAGCCTAAGACCAAATACCGCCTGAGCTGCTAGGACACATCTTCTTTATGAATCAGAACTAGGTCTATGCTTTTCTCAGTTACCTCTCTTACCCCGATCACAAATTGTGGTGACTTCTTTCCTGTTCACTAAGCCTCTTAGTGCCTGAGGGGCCATGACGGAAACTTGTAGCATGTTTTTAGTATTTTATATGCAAAGGATTTTTGGAATCCATGCTGGCAGGGTCTTATAACGTCACTGTTTTCTGAGAGAACATTCTCTGTACAGTTGATTGGAAATACCCTCCTGGTCCTCTCTTTGAGTGGACATCATGTATCACCAAGCTATAGTGACTACAGTTGTTTATGTGGAAAGAACACAGATTTTGAACAATGAGTTCCTTCTTATTAATATTCATAAAGCGTATGTATGCCTTGATTACACAGAGTGCCTCTCGCTGTGTAGGTTTCCAAATTTTAATCAGCATTAATGTCAGATTAAGTGTAGTCTTGAGGTGGCTTCTCAGTGTACAAGTTAAACCAATGTCAGTAAACAGAAGAATATTACAGAACAGTATGATTTTGCGGTGTGAAATTCTATGTGGCAGCTGGGCAACGTGCCGTAAAACTACTTTCTCCTCTTTAAAGTCCAAATTAGTTTGGGATTTGGCCAACAGTGGGCAGGCTCTGCTATGTGACTAACTAGATTACTGCTGCACTTTTGGGAAGAGGAAGGAAGCAGCTCTGAAAATGGTGGCAGTGCAGCAGGAGAAAATGTTTGGTTCCACTATTAGTTGATAATAGCCCCACAAGGGAATCCATTCTGAGTGCTCTATATGTTATTTATTTATTGATTTATAATATAAAATGAGTGGACACATCAGTAGCCCAGGCACTCAGGGCAAGCTGATTTTGTGTCTGGGCTATTAGTTTTTTTTTATTCGTAATATCTCATTGGACAAGTAGGTTCAACGACCCAAAAAGAAAAATACAACCTACTACATCCTACTTGCAAAAAGAAGTTTTCTTTTAGTATTTAAGGTTCACTGTGCTTTGGCAAACCTCAATGCTATAACTACTGTATAGCAGAAGTTTCCATATACCTCCCTGCTGCACTACACACATGCGGGCATGATCGGGCTGATGGAATGATTTATAAATATGCTAGTCATTTCTTGGCAGCCATCATCATGATCTCATTCTTAGTGCTGTATGTTAATGTATGCATGGCATGCATTTGTGTCAATTATGTTCTTGGATTTATGACAATATATGTACAAATATAATACAAGACCATTTTAGGACACATAGGGAAACTCTCCCTGTGTCCCAATTGGCATACTTATACTATGTACTAAAAGTATGTACGCTTTTTGTGAAGAAAAAGTACATACTTTCAAGTGTGTATTAAAAGAGCATGCAAGTACTGGGACACACTAACACATCGTGTAACGGAAGAGAACACTGCCACCATAAACAAATTCCTCATTGCATTTCAGCTTTGCCTCATTCATTATTTCTTATATAATTTACACTATATAATTAATTGATCATTCCCTTGATTTATTTTTCCACATTTACACCTCTCTAAAATGCATCCTTGAATTCAGCGAAGTAAATATCGCAAAACTCCTCCTCCCTCGCACAAGGAGTTGTGGGCAATATTAGCTGAAAAAGTGTCCACGGATCCACATTTCGAAAATCTACCGGAAACAGTAGACTATCCGGGTAACTTTGCGATACTCATTTCAACATACTACGATTTGGGACTCGAATACTATTTAGTATGGATAGTATGCCAATTGGGATGCAGGGCATGTGTCTTAATACTATATGTCATTCATTTTTTGCCACACAGATCTGGCAACCCTGGTGACCGCACATTCATCAGGAACATATGCATCAATTTCCCTACATCTAACAATGAATTGACTTGAAACATGTTTACAAATTTTCAAAGGTTACACAAGACTCAACCACCCACATGAAAATGGAATAGTTTGACTATATATTTTTTATACAACATAGCTCATTCTGTACAGATGTCATATTTTGCAGTGTGCCCACTCATGTACATCTGGTCCTTAGACTAATAGCATCTCATGGTGCTGTGTACAGTAGCAGTACTGTTTGTATATCTTCAGAGCAGCACCACTGTTTGGATGCTGAGCTAACACATGGCACACATACAACCTTCATCTAGAATTCAGGCAGTTTTTAGCAGCAGCATACATGCCCACACAAATACACAACAAAAATGTCCAGCCCTGTCTGTCCCCGGGAGATTACATCTGTTGCTCTCTGAGCAGACAACAGGATGATGTTACTGCTGGCATGTAGCAAAATAGCCAAATCTCAAATACAACCCCAATTCCAAAAAAGTTGTGATGCTGTATAAAATATAAATAAAAACAGAATGCAGTGATTTGCAAATCTCATAAACCCATATGTTATTCACAATAGAACATAGAAAACATATCAAATGTATAAACGTAATAAATGTAATTTTGAATTTGATGGCCGAAACACGTCTCAAAAAAGTTGGGATGGGGGCAACAAAAGGCTGAAAGTGTTACTAAAAAGAAACAGCTGGAGGAACATTTTGCAACTAATTAGGTTAATTGGCAACAGGTCAGTTGCCAATATCAATACCTCAGGTGGCACTGCATTAAAAACAGGCATGATTCTGTAATGCAAATCACTGCATGGGCTCAGAAACACCTTCAGAACTCATTGTCTATGAACACAGTTCGCCGTGCCATCCACAAATGCTCGTTAAAGCTCTATCATGCAAAGAAGAAGCCATATGTGAACATGATCCAGAAACGCCGCCGTCTTCTCTGGGCCAAAGAGAATTTAAATCCATTTAAAATGGACTGAGGCAAAGTGGAAAACTGTTCTGTGGTCAGATGAATTGAAGTTTGACATTCTTTTTGGAAACCATGGACGCAGCGTCCTCTGGTCTAAATAGGAGAAGGACCATCTGGCTTTTTATCAGCGCTCAGTTCAAAAGCCTGCATCTCTGATGGTATGGGGGTGCCTAAGTGCCTATGGAATGGGCAGCTTGCACATCTGGAAAGGCACCATCAATGCTGAAAGGTATATACAGGTTTTAGAGCAACACATGCTTCCATCCAAATGACGTCTTTTGCAGGGAAGGCCTTTCATATTTCAGCAAGACAATGCTAAACCACATACTGCATCTATTACAACAGCATGGCTTCATAGTAGAAGAGTCCGGGTGCTGAACTTGCCTGCCTGCAATCCAGACCTTTTACCAGCTGAAAACATTTGGCGCATCATGAAATGAAAAATACGACAAAGAAGACCCAGGACTGTTGAGCAGATAGAATCCTGTATCAGACACGAATGGGACAACATTCCTCTCCCAAAACTCCAGCAACTGGTCTGCTCAGTTCCCAGATGTATATGGACTGTTGTTAAAAGAAGAAGGGATGCTATACATTGGTACTTTTTTGAGACGTGTTGCTGCCATCAAATTCAAAATTACCTTATTTTTTTCCTTAAAATGGTACATTTCCTCAGTTTAAACATTTGATATGTTTTCTATGTTCTACTGTGAATAAAATATGGATTTATGACATTTTCAAATCATTGCATTCTGTTTTTATTTACATTTTACACAGTGTCCCAGCTTTTTTGGAACTGGGGTTGTACATTAATGCATTCCACTAGCTCTAAAACATGGAGCTCTACCCCACTTCCCCATGTAAAACTAATCCAGTCCAAATAGGGCTATAGAGACTTTCCTTGCTTTTAAATCCTAGGAAACACCTAGGAAGACACATCATCAGATTCACTTTACAGCCTAAATTAAATCATCACTGCAATGGCTTCAGGCAGGGATAAGTGGGATCTGTCTGATCACGTGGCCTGGTTCCAGATCATCTGGTGAGAGATCAATTATAATAGAGTTATCCTCAACATTATGTCTGTGTGATTGCATGTATGCTTTCATCTGCTTTCAGTCCCTGCCAAGCTGGATGAGTTATTAATAGTTACTAATAACCAACATATGCATTTAGCTATGTATAGGGAATGTTTTAGAGGACACATTTTCAGAAGAAGATGACCTGGAGTTTCCAAGGCCCTGATCTCTAAAGAGCTTTGTACTGACTGGATGCTAGAGCAAGTGAGTCACTGTCATAGATGTAGCCTGAGGTGGAACTGTAGCTGAGTTCATCCTTGTCCACCCAAGACAGTCTAAGTGAAGGAGGGAATACACAGAGAAGATGTTTTTGTAAAGAAAAAAGCCTAAGTGCTGTAGAAAAGAGATTATCCATATGGACAAATATAGCACTGCAGCCAGCGGATTAACAAAACCATTCTTTTCAAAATGTCTCACAGTGCTACCATACTTATTCAGTGAGGCGTCCAACCTTCTTGCAAATGAATACTTTCTGTTATGTTTTGCCAGCACATTTTCAATCCCCAATATTATTTAGTTTATTTGTACAATTAGTGTTTCTATTAAACAAGGACAATTTTGCTGAGATGATGTCTTGTCAATGTATTTCTCAAGATCAGACTGTTAAAGCTTCAGCATAAAATCTGTATGGAACACTTGCAAGGGCAAAGTAGGACATGGTGAGTGATTATGCATAGCTCTGATACGGTTCCAACAACATAATGAAGACTGCAAAGCTGTCTCTGGGCTAGGCTCGGCATTGATTATGTCTACAGAACCATGTCCCTGAAAACATATATCAGAAATGTCTCGCTGATTGTTTGTTGATGTCGTCCATAAAGAATTGGTCATGTCTACACCTGGCACAACACATCAGCACAAAGTTCCAGTTTACTATTTGAATTATATTATTCAATCTTAAGACATATTACACCACGGCACTGTTGAATTCTCATTGTTGATTCTGATTGGTTAGAATCGCTTCAGAGAGGAGCTCCAGTTGCATTAATTAATGCACTAATCACATTAAGTAAAGCCCCAGATAAACTGATTAAAACACTGATTGTTGATGTGGTGAAGTTTTATGCAAAGAGATGTTTATTTGGCATTTTTGGAAGACGTCTTCAGCAGCACTGCTTTGTAACAGTCAGAGGTAAATTGGTTTCTTTACATTTTTAGACACAGGAAAGTCTTTAGGACAGAGCACTTTGTGCTTTTCGGATACTCGGTAACATGGCAAGCTGCATTTTTGTCTTACACAAAAAAGAAAAAGAGAGGCTAGTGAGGGAACAACAATTTATAGCTGCTATAATGTAAATGATAGCACTAACAAACTTGTTTAGCAAACAATTCACAAAATTAAATGTAACTACAAAGAAGGATGAGTGTATTGTAATTGTAATCAATAGCAAACTGCTGTAGTATAAGAGGAATAAAACACTTTGGGATGTGTTAATATCGCAAAATAATTGACATTGTGGTGGTAACAGATCATACCACCATGTTGTTCATTATCTTTCTACAACAGCAACATCCTGCCATGTTTTATTCATATAAAATATTATATTATATATCATATAAAATATTTATTCATATAAATTATTCAGTAACTACTATTAATCATTCAGTAACTATAGTGAAGCTAATTGGAAAGATGTGCAGTTACAAGAGTAATGAATACAAGTATGGACCCACTGATAGATCCCACGAGTTTAATGGGTTAAAAGAAACTGACCCCTAAGAAAAACATTTTGCTAAGAAAAAATTCCTGGAGTCTGAATTTTATAGATTTACTATATTATTCATTGTGACCTGTTGTCTTTAAAAGCCCAATTAAAGATTCTTTGTAGAGGTATATTTGGAGGAAAGCCTACCATCAGATAAATAATTATCCTGGCTCTATACAAGCGCATCTTAAGTCCAATCCATTGATTTTTTGTAATTGGCTGCATTGATCTTAGAGCTGCTTAATTTTAAGGTAGGGCATGTAGCTCGAGGAGTGCACTTACTCTTCACTGAAAAAATTAGTGGATGAGTCATTAGGACGTTTGTCATTAAGCTGCCCCCACTCAAGAGCTTAATGAACTCAGAAAGCCACGGGCCACAGTCGAGCAATTCAGCTAATCCACAAGAGTCTCTGTGGATGTGACAGCCAATGGCGACAAAGCCTCTGTCCTCAATGCTGTGGGAATGAAGGTGATCAAATCTGGCACACAATTAACACTCTCCCTTGCTGCTATGCAATTCTCCTGAAAGTCCATAAGAAATACCCTTGCTCCTGTGAAATCCCTTATTTACAAATCACCACTTACATGAGCTCTCAATGTTATTACCGACTTCGCAAGGTGCACAGATATGTCTTAACACCACTCCACATTAGTTCTTATGAGGTACTTGAGGGTATGTTCATTTTTAAAGACTACAGGCTACATTATGTTTCAATCACAAGAGGTGCTCATTACTCTTAAGTAATAAGCAGTAGGCCCGAATTGCTAACCTTGGCAGTCTAGCAATGTAAAAAGCTTGGCTTGTAGTATGTCCTTGCTTTTTTTCTGTCATGCTTCCTACCACTGGTCTTCATGGTGACTTCCTGGCTTAAATCAATCTGAAGATACACTAGAGCAGGGGTCGGAACCTTTTTTTCACTAAAAAGCCATTTTATCATTTTTGGTTAATGTATTTTTTTTAAAGAGCCATTGCAAAAACATCTCTCAGTGTGTACATTTGTATGTATGTAGACTCATCCAGTGCAACAGAAAAAAAATCTGCTGAAGTTATATCCGTGCTGTTTTCCCATCAGCATCTCACGTGCATCATGTCATGCACTGTTCGGGCTGACAGGGGCACATCTTTTATTTTCTGAATGATTTTCTCCTTGTTCAGGAAATCTTCAGACAGTTCACTTGGCATACTCAACATGTGTGACTTTACATATCCTCCGTCAGTAAACGGTTTTTCTTGTCTTACAATCTCCAATGAGCCAGCAAAGCTGGCAGCATGCATGCTTCCAATTGCCCCTGTCCACGCTTGCAGCTGCTGCTGTCCGGCTTGCAGTTTACGTTGGAGCTTCGTGCACGCCTTCCTTCAGCTTTCGCCGGGTACTTTGCTGCAAAAGCTAAATGTCTTTTAACAGTTGATTTTTTTAAACGAGGCAATACATTCTGTGCAAATCAGACACAGCAGAACACCAGCGCTTTCAATAAAAGCATATATTTCAGTCCATCCACTTTGAAATTTTCGATGTTCCTCTTTCTTTTCACCATCTCCACAAACTAGCTAGGTACAGCTGCAATCAAAATTATTCAACCTCCATTGCAAATCAGGTTTATTGTCAAAATTTACAGACTTTCAGCTGTTTGCAATGAGCAAATCAAACAAAAGCAATTGAAATAGCTCAATGAATGAATGCTTCAAGTGGTTTCCCCAAATTCAACTGAAAATGCAACTTATAATGACTTCTCCAGTCTCAAAATTATTCAACCCCTTCGTGGCAAGCATCTTTAGTACTTAGTAGAGCACCGTTTATCTGTTATGACCTGCTGCAAACGAGATGCATAGCCAGACACCAGTTTCTGGCAGCGTTCCTGAGGAATCTTAGTCCATTTCACATGACCCCTTCTTCAAATCCCACCAGAGATTTTCTATGGGGTTCAAGTCAGGTGACTGTGATGGCCCTGTAGAGTCTTCCAGGACTTCTTCTGCAACTAAGCCTTGCTGGAATTTGAGGTATGCTTGGGATCATTGACCTGTTGGAAGGTCCAGTGACGCCCAAGCTTCAGCTTCCTCACAGACAGCATGACGTTTTCTCCTAGGATTTCCTGATACTTCAATGAATCCATCTTGCCTTCCACACGCTGAAGGTTTCTAGTGCCAGAAGATGCAAAGCAACCCCAGAGCATCATAGAGCCACCACAATGCTTGACTGTGGACAGAGTGTACTTTTCAGCGTATGCTTCATTCTTCTTCCTCCAGACATACCGCTGATCCATCGTGCTGAAAAGTTCCACAGAACAGAATCCCAAAACTTCTGTGGCTTATTTATATGATTTTCAGCATATTGGAGCCGACTTTTCTTGTGCTTTTGTGTCAGAAGTGGTGTACGTCTTGGAGTTCTGGCATGGAAAGCTTCTGCGTTCCATACGCGCCTTACTGTGCTCACTGCAACCTCAGTGCCTATTGCCACCAAGTCTTGCTGCAGGTCTTTTGCAGTCACTTGAGGGTTTTTCACAACCTGCCTTCTCAGAAATCTGGTTGCAGCCGTTGATAGCATCCTTCTATATAGCTGTTGATAGCTTTCCCCGTCCAGGTAGTGTAACCACTGTTCCCTTAACTTTGAACTTGCGAACTATGCTTCCAACGGTGTCTCTAGGAACATTCAGTGCCTTCACTATCTTTTTGTATCCTGTTCTTTGTTTGTGAAGGGCGATGATCTCTTCTCTTAACTTTTTGGACCATTCTTTTGACCTAGCCATATTTCTAACATGCAGTCAGATGTGACACTCAACAAACCCTTAGCCAGTTCAGGTATTTCATGTGTTCCAGCTCAAGCACACCTGGTGCAACTAATGAAGCCCTTGATTAGTTGCATCAGGGGTGCTTGAGACAACTCCTGTTTTGCATATCTGTGCTGTTGTGAAGGATTCTATTCAGGGGGTTGAATAATTTTGAGACTGGAGAAGTCATTATAAGTTGCATTTTCAGTTGATTTTTGGGAAACCACTTGAAGCATTCTTTGTGTTGAACTATTTCAATTGCTTTTGTTTGATTTGTTCATTGCAAACAGCTGAAAGTCTGTACATTTTGACAATAAACCTTATTTGCAATGGGGGTTGAATAATTTTGATTGCAACTGTAGCTGCTTGAATCTGAGCATGAGAGGTTACCATAGAAATGTAAGTGGTTTTCCGTTGATTGGTCTCGTGACACGTGCGCACAGCACTGTATACGCGCACTGGCTGGAACAACTTGAGATATATTATTGTAAGCTGACTTTTCATTAACTTTAGTAGGCTGTACAACTTAGGAATTGTAATTTACGTTGCATCTTCTGCAGGAAACTGACCTCTAGTGATGTGTCTAAGCTTTTAACGATGATATGTTGGTGAAGGGTGAGACACATGGCGAGCCACAAGATTTTTGTCAAAGAGCCACATGTGGCTCGCGGGCCATAGGTTCCCAACCACTGCACTAGAGCGCAACAGAGTTTAGAGTTGGTGAGTCAGCACACACTCGAGAGGTGACTGAATAAAAATGGGCCAGTGCTTAAGCCCTCAGGCATGCTGCAAATACATGCCCTTATGATACATCTCAGAGATGCTGAAGGATTCCAAAAACATAAGTTATAAACTAGTGGTGATATAGTTTGAAATTGTCATTATATCAAAACTAAAAATATCAATATCTTGGTATTAACTGTCCATGTAACATTGTGCATGTTCTTGTAACACTGGGCACAAAGTGGGAAAATTCACCCTGGATGGAACACCAGTTCATCACAGAGCACCATGCTCATTTTTGGATCCTGGCACTGTGAGGCCTATAGGAGGCTGGTGTTGATCTTCAGACACTGATTTTTTACTGTGTGTGTAAAGAATCTTTAGATAAGGTTTTTACCAAGAGAATCATAGCTTCAGATAAGTTTCACCAGCTCAAATCTACAGACTGAAAAGACCTAGTATAAGTTGGTGAAAAGGAGGAGGGGAGGGAAGAGATAATAAAAGGAGTGAGGCCTAATGCCGAGTCTGTCTGGAAGTGCTATCACCTCTGAACTTGTGTTCTGATACAGTGACACACAAGAAATGAAAAACACAGAATCTTCAGAAACAGCCTAGGAATAACCATGCATGATATGAACAAAATATAATATAAATTGTACAAAAGTTTCTTTTAAGAGATTAATTAATTATTTAAGAGATCTTAAATAAACCTATACCATAAACATGTTTGATAAAAGGTAGGTGCAGAACCTAAGTCATCTCTTAGAGTTGGAAAGTCAGAGATAAACATAAACAAAAATGAATTTAACCTTAACCAGTAGTCATAGAACAGAGCAAATAATCAAAAGCATAATTATTTAAGCAAATATTTCTTTCAAGGTTGTTCATGAGGTCAGCATAAATCAAAAAGAAAACTAAATTCAGAAGTTAACATACTATTTGTCATAAAAAGTCTGTTCTTATACAGCTGAGCCTTGGTGATGAGTCTCCAAGGTCACCAGTCGCTAAAATGAAAAAGGATTCTGGCTAAACTGAAATACCCCACATGTATGTGTGTAATGACGCTTATTGATTCAAGACAATTAGCCTTGTCTGGCTGTCAGTTTGGACTTTTTTCCCTTCCTCTTGATAATTAGGCATGATTTGAGATGATGTAACTTCACTTGGATAGAAAGTTGGGGGGGAAAAAAAATCTGAGAAAGTATTACTTGAGTTAAATTATGAAAGCAAAATGAGCAAACGTTTTACAAGTATTTAAAAAGTAAATGAAGTTAAACTAACTCAAATTTAAACATACATTTTCATGCAACATACAGTACACTAGAACTGGTATTTCCAAAAACATTCACACAATTTAGTTAAGTAAGAAAATCTGAATCAGTGATTTATTTTTTCTTCACTTAGATTTTATACATAATATGCCATGCATTATCTTACCATAGAAGAGTCCAATGAAATGTATGATAATTCTGCTTCAAATGTAGTTTAAGAAACATCTTCAAATGTGTATATGATAAGTAAAGAGCAAATACTCATAAATAATAATTCAGTAGTGGAGCTCTTGTACTACATTACTCTCAGATTTGTGTATCATTTGACAATATACAGTTTGAAGGTTTTGTCCTCAACTACCATTGTGTATATTAAGTGTAGATGAGTATGATTAGCCCACAGATTGTTCATCCATTTTCAGCAGCAGCAGCTGAATATGGATGAACATTCAGCAACTGATGTTTAGGAATCGAATTGAAATGATTAGTATCTGTGCACTCAGCATATAAAACTTTGGTATGTTATTGTCTTTCCGAAAATATTTTTTTTGCCAAGATTGCTTCATGGCTGCATAATGATGAAAAACCATTTTATAGACAATATTACCATTTTTTCAGCAAAAAGATGATCTACCAGACTGATAACTATTGCAAATGAGGAATATAAATTATAGTGTTACACCACAGATCTGATAAATACTTTGATTCTGATTGGTCAGAAGATGCTGATTAATTTTTAATTAATTGTTAATTAAACAGCAGCTCTGACAGTATTTCCAGCTACAAGGTTTACATCAATGTACTATTTCTAATACGTTATCATTTCTGTATTAACGACCCATTAACAGGCACTTGTGTGATGGAGCACTCTACTTGCATGGATTAAAAAGCATGTGTGTAACTGTTGATATGGTTTTCTTGTTGAAGAGCCATTTATTTAGCACTTTTTGGAAGGAGTCTCAAGTGTCAGCACTTTGTAACAGTCAGAGGTCAAGCTATAAGTTTTCTGCTGTAGGAAAGTCTTCAGGACAGAGGACTTTGTGCTTTGTGGTATCTTGGTAATGTGACAAACTGCAATTTCCCCCCCTGTCTTATTAGATAATGGTTAGGGAACTCTTTGCAGCTGTTATAATGTAACTGACAACATAACTTATTCTGCAGATGTTCCACTATTTTTAAATGTTAAACTATAAATGGATTTTAAAAAATGACATGTCATTTTTAATTAATAAAAAAATTGTCATCCTTGGGAAATTGCTTGTGGTGTAAGAGAAATACAGGATGTGCTAAAAAAACAAAATCAACTTTGTGTATATTTTCCTATAACAGCACACCCTGTCATGCTTTATTCCTTACTTATTACACTGAAGAATAAATCCACAGACATTAAAGAATTTACCTATTTACTTTGTTTGGATTACGTTTTGTATTTTGGGCATCTTTGCACCTCACAGTCACATGTGCTATAACTAGACTTCCAGCATAATAACAGAAGCCTCAAGTGTTCAGTTACAAAAGGAAACTCCATATACTGGCAATCAATACAGCATTTTCACTAATGGCTCAAGGCTCTCCACCTAAACCCAGTTAGTAACACTGGCATTTGTCGATCTCAGACTGTGTGCTAATGCATATAATCAACTTTTTCTTCATCTTTTTAGAGGTTGAGAAACAAGAGTCGAAGAGCTTGGAGGCAGGAAATCGCAAGATTCCCGTCCTGATTGTCATGACTCAGCCTTCTGAAAGGTTGTGGATATTGCACAGAAGACAGAACATGACGATCTTGTGGCTGTTTCTTGGAAATATCGCACCAAATCATTTTTCATCACCTCTCCCTTCTCTCATTCTCCCTATCCTGCAGCTGCAATGATGTTAGGCCCAGATGTCTTTTGAGACCACTTTCTATTTTCATTACTTACTAATGCAAAATGCTTGTGGAAAAGGCTTGTCTAAGGGAAATGAAATCAAGTCGAAGCAGGGAACTACAGCTGAAATGTGGCACAGTACAAATGAATAGTTTTAGGGAGGATGAATTTGCACTTCTGCACTGATATTTTAGATGCAGAGTGATACTACTACTATATCAAGATCCGCTTCAGCGTTGAATAAATAGCTTTATCGTACCTTAACAGTAGCTGATTATACCAGTGACAGTTAATTACTCTCAACATGCTATTTCCTCTGAGTATCACAATCTGGGGTAAAAAGACTAAATTACAGCCTGGAATGTTGTCATTACAGATGGGCGTACTCAATTACAGTGCTGAGTAATCAGCTAGTAATAGGGCACGAAGACAACAGCAGTGGAAGTGTCTGCGGCTTTTTGTGGAAGATTCAAATTTTTATGGAAGATACAAGTGCACTCTCAAGTTTATATTCAGTTATACCACAGTGTAGTCTATCAAATCTGATTGGTCAGAAAGTTTGGTTAATTTTTTTTATAACAGCAGCTCTGACAGTAGTTCTGGCTGTAAGGCAAATTACAGTTTTGAATTAATGTGTTCATTCTAATATGTTATCATTTCTATAGTAATGTTGAAAATAGATTTTTTTTCAACAGCATGAAGCATGAATGGTTGATATGAAAATGAAAGAATTTTCATGCCAAGTTAAGAATTTTTGGCATCTGGGTAACATTGCTTCATAGCTCCAGGGTCCCTGGTTCCATCCTGAGACCAGGTTACTGTGTATAGAGTTGTCCCCCAGGTTCTCCAGCTATTTCGCAATTCCCAAAGTCATGCTGGTAGGTACATTAGCGACTCTAACTAACTTGCCCCTAGGTGTTACATAGTACAAATATGTGTGTAAATGCGAATATGTGTGTATGATACCCTGAGATGGACTGGCATCCCATCCAGGGTATATTCCTTCTTCTCACCGAGTGTTCCTGGCATAAGCAGGTACACACCCTGGGGTATTTGGAGGAAACACAAATGGGCATGGGAAAAACATGCAAAACTCTGCAAAGACAGTGACTAGAGCACATGATTGATTCCTGGACCCTGGATCTATAAGGCAGCAACACTACTTTCTGTGCTGGTGATAATCCTAAAGAAGTTTATAGATAACTGCTCAATGACACATAAAGGTCTATACGGTTGTCAGTCATCCAGTTCAATAAACTTTCCTGAGGAGTAATCAATGTGAATAATAGTGGATAGAGGTTTTTACCAGAGGCCAAAAAATGGAATTTCCATCGTTTTGTGGTGCCCATTTTCAGCATTGAATTTATTTGTGATGTCACACTCTGCAGTAGTGAAAATAGAACTTTTTCAACAGCATGAAGTTGGTTAAAACGTCTTACCCAGTAACACACTATGCCAAAATTGAAAGAAATTCCAGAAATGATGCGGAAGAAGGTGATTGAAATACATCAGTCTGGGAATGGTTACAAAGCTATTTCAAAGGCTCTGGGACTCCAAAGAACCACAGTGTGAGCCATTATCTCCAAATGGAAAAACTAGGCACAGTCATGAACCTTCCCAGAAGTAGCCGACCTTCCAAAATTCATCCAAGAGCACAGCAACTACTCATCCAGGAAGTCACAAAAGAGCCAAGCACAACATCAAAGGACTTACAGGCCTCTATTGCATCAATAAATATCACTGTTCATGACTCCATTATCAGAAAGACACTGGGCAAAAATGGCATCCATGGAAGACTGGCGAGGTGAAAACCACTGCTAACCCAGAAGAACATTAAGGCTTGTCTGAATTTTGCCAAAACACACCTTGATGATCCTCAAACGTTTTGGGAGAATGTTCTGTGGATTGATGAGTCGACAGTGGAACTGTTTGGAAGATAGGGGTCCCGTTACATCTGGCGTAAACCAAATACCGAATTCCACAAAAAGAACATCATACCTACGGTCAAGCATGGTGGTGGGGGTGTGATGGTGCGGGGATGCTTTTCTGCTTCAGGGCCTGAGCAACTTGCAATAATTGAGGAAAAAAATGAATTCTGCTCTCTACCAGAAAATCCTAAAGGAGAATGTCTGGTCTTCAGTCTGTAAGTTGAAGAGGTGTAAGTCCACCTGTGAATAGCTCAAAAAAAGCTAAATTAAAGTTTTGGAGTGGCCTAGTCAAAGTCCTGACTTGATCCAATTGAGATGCTGTGGCAGGACCTTAAATGGGCAGTTCATGCTCGAAAACCCTCCAGTGTGGCTGAACTAAAGCATTTCTGCAAAGAAGAGTGGGCCAAAATTCCACCACAGTGCTGTTAAAGACTCATGTCCAGTTATCTGAAGCATTTGGTTGCAGTTATTGCTGCTAAAGGTGGTACAAGATTTTAAGTTTAAGGGGGCAATTAGTTTTTCACATTGGTGATAGGTGTTGGATCACTTTTTTTTTTTTTGCTTCAATAAAAAAAATAATAATAAAAACTGTATTGTGTGTTTACTCAGGTTACCTTTATTTTATGTTGTATTTCATTTGAAAATCTAAAACTATTTAGTATGAGATATACACAAAAACAGAAGAAATCAGGATGGGGCAAATACTTTTTCATAGCACTGTATGTTAAGGCACTGGGAAAGCAAAACTTTTCTTTTTCACTGACTGGTCATGAAGAATTTACTCATTACTCATTTGTATGAGGCAGCAGATAAACAATGCAGGAAACAAAAAATAATCCTGTTTGGGCTCGGTTATATACCTGGGATTTTACTAACCCATAAAAGAAAAAGGATTTTTTTCTAAAATGCAATAAAAACAAAAATCTGTGATTCGTCAGGTCTCTTGAAACATTAATTAACTGACAAAAGTACAAAGAAAAGATATTCAGTGTTTTTACTGACCAACTTAATTGCATTTTGTAAATATAAAATCGTATTCACTTTTTAATCATTTGAAAACGATTGTCCTTGGTTGCTATTGCCTGATTCTCCTCTTCATTATGCGCCATAGGAGACAGATCCGGACTGCTTCAGACCTTTTGTTTATAACAGTCTGGTTGGTCTTTTTCATCTTTGACACGGAGAACTCGACATCCGCTTTTCAAGAAAACAATCTGAAACGTGGACTCATCTGACCACAGCACGTTTCCACTGCCTTTCAGTCCATCTGAGATAATCTCGGGCCCAGAGAACTCGTCAGCGTTTCTGCATAAAGTTGATGTGTGGCTTCCTCCTTGTATAATAGTGTTTCAGGTTGCATTTCTGAATGTAGTGGCGGACTGTGTTAAGTGACAATGGTTTTCCGTAGTACTACTGAGCCCATGTGGTTGTATTTATCACAGTAGCATGATGATTTCTCAGGCAGTGCCGTCTGAGGGCTCGAAGGTAACGCACATTCAACAGTGGTTTCTTGCCTTGTCCTTTACGCAATGAGATTTCTCCGGATTCCCTGAATCTTTTCACATTATGCACTGTAGATCGTCAAAGACCTAAATTCTAAACATTGAGCAATGTTCTTTTTGAACTGAGTGACAATTCTCTCACAAAGTTTGGCACAAAGTGGTGAGCCACGACCCATCCTTGCTTGCAAAGATTGAGCTTTAGGTGGATGCTCCTTTTATGCCCAATCCTGATACCCTCCCCTGTTACCAAATAACCTGATCCGCCAAAATGGTGTTACTTGAATATTCTATAAACTTTTCAGTCTTATTTTGCCTCTGTCCCAACTTTTTTTGAGTGTGTTGAAGGCATCAAATTCTAAATTTGTTCATATTTACAAAATGCAATTAAGTTGGTCAGTGAAAACATTGAATATCTTTTCTTTGTACTTTTGTCAGTTAATTAAAGCTTCAAGAGACTTGACAAATCACAGATTTTTGTTTTTATTGCATTGTAGAAAAAATCCCAACTTTTATGGAAATAGGGTTAGTATTTCTAGTTCATACGATCTCTTACATAGACATTTTTAAATGTATGCTGCATCAGCCCTTAAATATAATAAGCTCTCAAACCTCAACCTTTAGAATCAAGAAGCGATTTCCTCTACTCAGACTTCTCTGGCATGATGCACACAGACGTCTAGTTTTCACAGACACCACATACTGAAATTGTTACACACTTAGTGGTACATTGAATACAGTTTCCTTCATGTACCTCTGCTAAACAAGCCACAAAAAATGCTCTGTGGCTCACTGTCATCTGAAGATCCTTCTGTAAACAGTTTATATGTTCATTATTACTGTACTGCTGTGTGTTTGTTTAGGCCTGTATGGCCCATTCCTCTAACCCCCAAATCAGTTATAGCTATAGCTATGTGACTTTACTCTTGCTCACATCTGTAAATCTTTTTAGTAGGTGAAACTCATTAAATAACTAAAATAAACTGATCCTTCTTGCTTCTCTGTGGGTGCATTCATTTAACTTGGCACCTAATTTAAGAGCTGTAGATAAATTTTGTATAACCAGAAGTCTAATATGCCCTGTTTATAACCCACACTGGGGCACACAGTAGCAGGAAACTTGCTAATAGTATAAAATCTTTTTTTGTATAACCCCGGTAGGCAGTAAGGGGAATAAAGACACTGGAGGCAGGCTTCAGTTTTTTTATTTATTTACATTTTCTTAAGTGGTTTTCAGTGCTTCTATTGATCTACTGAATCAAATGTTAACCAAAACATAAAAATAAAAACAAAAAGCACACAAAATGTTCAGAAGTCACTATCAGCTTTTCTATGGCATTGGCCCTCTTTTGTGGGTCAAAAGCTCCACACTGCAACACAAACAGTCTATAAATATTTGTAATTATTAATCACCCACAGATGTAACCACTCACTTATTACCCGCTCATTCTCTGTTACACCTCCTCCCATTCACAGCCAGGACATGACAAAGCCCTCATGGCCAAATTGGTAATGCAGCAAATGCATTTTTAAGTCAGCATCTGGTAAACTTTAGGTCATTTTCACACTTTTTTTCAGACACAGGGCCTGATTGGTATGTTTGGTGAAGGGTGAAAGGTGTTTTCAAGCCTGGGAGCATTCCAGAGAACTGATCCCTGGTCCTCTTGAAAACTGTGGTCTGGAGTTCACTTTGAGTGAACTGTGATTCCGTCCGCATCAGATGTGGAAGCTATCCGCTGTCAATGCTGCACGCTGAGTAAGATGATTGGTTCAACTTGTCTCATTACTTCCAGTTACAAGTTTCATTATTACAGAGAAAGGGTTGTTATTATCAGCAGAGGAGATGGAATTGCCTTATTTATATAGAAAACCAGACTTTCAAAGGACTGGAGCACTTTAATTAGCTCACCTTTGTGGTGCAGATGCTTGCATTGAGAACATTTTATATGAAACTGGCTCATCGTTTGCATGAATTCCTGCACCCAAAAAGCGCTGTTCTTCACTACTTGAGTGTTAACACTAAAGGAAAACAAGAAAAAGCAGCAAACCTAGTGCCTGCCTGAGTGCACAAAAGTGATGTATCGAATTGTGCAGTCGATCCATAGTCGGGAAGGAATTCTATATGAACATAAACTGTGGTCTCCACAAAATGAGCAAAGAATTGGACTCCAATATGGATTCAAGTAGGAAAAAGACATACGTTTTAAGAGACCGGGCACTCATGCAAATATTCTCACTCTTATTTCTGGAGTAAGATGTGAGAATTCTAAATTAATGTAGTAATGACCTCCATCAGTTGTCTCTGGCATATACTGCAAAATGGGATTTTAGGCTTTAGAATGGTAAATCCATTCGAATTCACAAATCTAGAAATCCTAATTGACCAGTATTCAAGTTGACAGCTGACATTGTACTGTTCTTGTGATCAGGATGCTGAGATGTGAGGAATTTAACTTCCAGGGGAATAATTAGTGTAGACTGACAGCTTTAAACATTATGCCTAGTTATTCAACGTTATATTATTGACAGCTTGTTTTGTGCACTTCATTTGATTTAGGAAATTCCCTAAGAAGCAGTAATTAGGCCTCTCCCCTCAGAGACCAAGAGAAAAAGAGAAAAATAAAATCCCCAGCGTTAATTGGGTTCCAATGAATTTACTGTACACTAGCTCTGTGCAAACAAAAGATGTAGGCATGTGCATGCATAAAGATAGAGTGTATTCTAACCTTTTGCTTTTATATTTGGCTGTAATAGAAAAAGTGGCTTTATTTGCGACTTTATCAGCACCAAACCTGCTTCTAGTAGTTTGACAGACAGCTACAAATGTGTTCTGTGTACATGTTGCAGGCTTTGAAGTTTGGCTGATGCCACTTGAGAGTCTGTAGAAATGTATTGTGGAAATAGTTCAAATAAGCCATTGGGCAATTTCACGCTCTTCATGAAAGTTGAGTTTAAGCCTGTCATCCAAATAAGAACAAGAACAGTTCAGAAGTGACCAGACACTGTGTAAGACAATGCCACATATTCTGGCCGAGGGTTCTGAGCGCCTTTTTTGTAAAACGATTGTATATGCTCTAATACTGCTCTGTCAATCATGAGCTCTCTCTCTCTCTCTCTCTTTCTCTTTCTCTCTTTCTCTCTCTCTCTCTTCTCTTCCTCCTCGATTTTTAACTTAGAGTGATTCTCAACCATGTGTCTTTTTTTACCAAGACTTTTTGAACCTCTAACCCTCTGGGCCATCGATTTTGCACTCAGCAGTGTGTCACTCTCCAAAAAAGTGGTTGCTTTTGTTTATTTGGGCTTTATTTTTTCCATTCAGGTTCTGCCGTCACATGACAGCTCATCTATCATGGCAGTATCGTCTGTTTGGATGAAGAACGGCATGTCAGCATTGCTGGTAATAAGGACATTAAACAGCTCAGCTTGATGCTAGCTTTACTCTGAGACTGACCTTCCATTCTGAGGGTCGAAGTATACACATTGTAGATGATTGAACAATCCGATCACTCTCTTAGTCTTCATAGGTTTTGTGATAGGAACCAGGGGTCAATATATGACCAGTGAAGAAATAATAATATCTGCTACATGTGCCAGGAGTGACTCTACACATGTCTCTCTCTCTCTCTCTCATATATATATATATATATATATATATATATATATATATATATATATATATATATATATATATATATATATATATATATATATATATATATATATATATATATACACATATATATATGAGAGAGGGAGAGAGCTGCGTTTTTGATTACCATACATACATTTTAACATTAAATGTTTGTTAAAAGGATGTGCCGAGCCTGATCCACATCCATTGAATCAGTGAGTTCTTGTAATCATGATTCAGTCATCTGTCATTCAGTGGATCAGTGTTTAAATGGGCAAATCTTTCAGTCACATATGAGATCAAATCCTCTTGCGTTCAGTGAATCAGTGTATGAGTCATGACCTAGACTCATACCTCTCACAAACAGAGGATCAGATGAATCAGTGAGTTCAATGAGTCCTGTTTGGGCCTATTCAGTCAGAACAGAAGATTTCAAGTAGTAGTCTGTACTAGGTTGGGTGTGAAAAGATTTTTTTTTCTAAACATGGACATACACATATTATTAAATAACACAAAATTGCAACAATATGCTATTTTTACATTACTCAAGCTCTATTTTCTGCCTTAGACCGCTACATGATGAGGTTCCACATTTGGGCTAAAAATGCAACTGAACAAATTGGACTCAAATAACTCAAGTCACTAAAAAGACAGACATTTGAATGCATTTTCATGACTGAATGTGCATGAAAAGCTTAAGGGTAGGGTTAGGGATTATAGCATTTGAAATTGAACATAATCCAACATTGCATCTGTTTGTTCAAATTCAAGGATTTCCCATGAGATCAGGTTGGAATTTTGAAATGTTCATCAGAGAAGCAAAAAAGTCTATGGTCATGCTATAATTACAGTACAGAGTGAAATAAATTCAGAAAAAAAAAAAATTAGTATTTCAATATATACAAACCTAAATTATCTACCATTAATTCAGTTCACTTACTCAGCTGCGATAAGGCTAAGAGGTCCCTGTGGGTCTTCCCTTCCAATTAATTTTAGGCAGACGGTAAGAAGTTTAAAAGGTTGGTATGGAACTGAAAATCTCTATGGTTTGCTATACACAGTACATTCACTATCTTATGTCCAGACACAATGAGTTCTTACACAAGTGGTTTATTGATTTACCAATTGTTGAAACATAGTCTTTCCAATTTCATCTGGCATGGTTGCTGCATTTACACCACAAATTTTCACCAGGCCTGATGCTCCTGCTCTGGTTAATTCTTTGCGCTGCAATTCTTTGACTGTATGTATTTTGGACTGTATGTATTTGGGTTTGAGATTGAACGATGAATATGAGAAGAGAGTTTAGAATTTCAGCTTTTATTTCCTGGTATTTATATGTAAATGTGTTAAACAACATAGAACATAGCACATTTTGTATCAGACCACCCAGTTTGTAGGCGAGCAAAAATAAGTGACTGACAGGTGTTATTTGTTACCCAGGTGTGTCCTATTAGATTGACTGTTTAATCAATAAATAGCTCTGAACATCTACTCCTTGTTTTAGCCTTCAGTTTCACCTGTGAAGACTGCATTTGTTGTTAAAAAAGGATAAGCCAACATGAAGATCAGAGAGCTGTCTATGGGAGAAAAGCAAGCCATTTTGAAGCTGAGAAAAGAGGGAAAATCAATCAGAGGCATTGCACAAACATTGGGCATAGCCAATACAACAATTTGGAATGTTCTGAAATAGAAAGAAACCACTGGTGTACTGAGACAACAGACACAGAATGGGTCTGCCTGACTTTGAATACCTGTAACTTTCCATAACCTTTCCACTTTTGGACTTCAGTTCAGTTTTTGGACTTCAGTCACCAGTTCTGAATATGGCTTAATTATGGCCATACTCAAGATATTAAAAAAATAAAATAAAATTTAAAAAAAGCAGATTCTGTAGGAAGTAGGAAACAATCAAAAGAGAGCTTAAACTGATCTAAGGTTTAGTAGTATCCCATTAGCTTATCTAATTCCCAAACTAATATGTGCTGTTTAGATTTATTTTAATGCCATATGATTAGATTTTAATGATAGATTTTACCTCAATATTTTAGTGGTAGAAATAACTGGCTCACAACTTGAGTGTTTGGGGTTGGTTACTTACATGTATGAAAACTTATAATACATCAATTTCTGTTCATTCATGTTTAGTATGCACAACTGCATTAAATGTTTTTATTTATTATAGATATATGATTTTATTCAGTTGGATTTAATTAGTAGTTGGGTGAGGTGGCCTATTTATATTGAAGTTGGGTGAAATAAATAGTGCACCTCCACAAAACTGGGTTATAAAAAATGGGACAGACCAGTGGTTTGACATTACCACAATTCTGGATCAACATGGATTTAAAATACTAATTTTGAATTTCATAACCCTTGTTCTGCTGATTTATTCACTCTGGCACTGTTCAATTCTGAGTTGCACTTGGCTGTTTTGTCTTGGTACAGCTTTGATCTGAGGGGAGAATTTTTTTTATTTTTTTAATTTTATTTATTTATTTTTAATAATCCCTATTCCCTGCACAAGTACTGAGGCAACCAAAATCTATACTGTATGGAACGGCCCTGAACATGATACACTCATTCAATCAGACTCTGCCAAGCAAAAAAATAAGAATGAGGTGAGAAAATCATGCCAATTCGCCAACTGTGGTGTCCTTCTCATGCTACATGGTGTTGTTAACTCTATGTCTATCAGACTGCAGTGTTTTACTTGGGGGTGACCCCTAGCTCCACTTAGCTAAAAATTATGCAATCTGCTGGCGTAAGCAAAGACTTGTATAAAACTGCCTCCCTAGAAGGCAGAAACTCCATTTAATTATAATAATAATGTTAAGGTAAGTTTTGCACAATTTTCTACATTAACTGGCTACATTTAACTAAGCAAGCCTGTTTTCTTTGCTAATATCAGGTTAGACTAGCATCAATTCCAGTAGCAGCAAGTCAAATTTTAGCTTATTTGGTAATGGTAAATATTGGTTATTTAAATGATATTTCACTTCTGATTGATTAATTAGCAGACTGTGGTGTTAGTCATACATATGATCGGCAAATTTACAGAGATTGAAGGATGTTTTGAGACAAAACAGCATAGCTCCCTTAAAACAAAAATAATCTTCTAACAGTTAAAAACATTTACTTTTTCCTTTTAATACTTGAGTAATACTTGAGTATTAAAAGTAGCTTTATTTATTTATTTGTTTGTTTGTTTATTTTTACTTTTACCTGAGTACACTTTTGGCTGAATACCTTCACTTCTTTAATTAGTCATTTTTTAAAAACACATTATCTATTCTTTCACTTAAGTATAATTTCTCAGTACTTTTACAGCCATACCACTCGAAAAATAGTGAAGTGAGTATAAAATGTTTTTTGATAGTGGGGATAGTATGCCTCTTATGCCCTCATTCACTCAATACACAATACAGAAAGCATAAACCAGCTTAAGATAGTTAGAGAAAGAGCTGCTAGAGGCTCTGAGGTTAAAGGAGTGTTGTCTGTCCTGTCTCCAGATAGAGGCTGATCTTTGCGGCTCACTGGAGTGTAACTGTCTGACAGTTTGAGGTCATGCGTTATTCTGCCCTGTCCACTGTCTCCATTAGTCCTGCCACCAGGTTGCTCCCAACCACATGCTTACTCTATAAGAGGATCTCTGACATACCAGTTGACTGGCTTCTCCAGGAAGACTTAAATCTACTTTTACTCTTTTAAATGATGACCCAAAGTGGGGCTACAAATCCTGACTGCTAAGCAGTATAGCGATATTTTATTCAGAGGAGAACCTGGGTCCTGTTCTTTATATATATATATTTATTTACTAAAATATACAGTAAACACAAGATACTAAATTGTAATACAGACACTCAGTTTACTTTTTTGTGCTTTTTCATGTACATTTTGATTAGTTTATGATCTTGTCTACAGAAAATGGATTATTAAAATGGAAATTTAATGGATACGCTGATCAAGCAGGTTAAGTAGGCAGTATTCATAAGTCTCTGCTTTGGACAGAGATAATATCTGAGATCTCTTTGATATATCTGCCCTTTCCAGTTAAAACAGAAGTCAAAAAATGATCTCAGACACCTCGGCTATCCTAATCAATGTCACATGTGTAGTCCATGGACCAAATTAACCTGATCACAGCTATATCTACTACACTATACAGTATATATAGCATAAATCTTTCCTATCTATAGCTGTCATTTAATTGCTGATGTCTATTTGCAGTTCTGGAGATGATTTATGACACTTAAAATAGGCTTTGTTGCTGTTTTAATCCACCGAAACTTTTCATAGCTGTATGAACTTTTGCTGAGGGAAAAAAAATGGGTTAGTAAGCCATATTTGGGACTTGAGACTTGTGTCCTATTTAGAAGGAACAACAAATGGCTGTTTCTTGGTTGGGTTGGATCTACTGGGAACTCACTACCAGACTATATTCAACTAGACAGTGGTTCTCTCAGCTCCTTACCTATTTTTTTTGGATGTTAAGTAATTGAGTACTTCCACAAGCACAGCAGAGATGACATCATTTAATGGATAAACTGAGAATTAGTGGTTGTACATTAGTTTCAGTTCTTTTCTTTAGCCCCGTTTCACCTAATACCATAGCCTTCATTGAAGAACAAAACAGTTTGTACAAGGTTTAAATATTTAGGAAGTGCAATCAGCCAGAGTGCTTGTGTTGGGTTTCAACAATTCTTTAAAAAAAAGCTATAAATGATATAGCTTTATAGCTAGCCATAATCATAAAAACATTCATTACTTTTCCTCCAAGGTTTCTCATGAACATTTTCAGGCTTTAGAATTACATATTACATTCGACTGTAAAATTATTGAATACTCACGCAAGGAGTGCCACTCATCCTGTCGGATGGTCTTGGTGATGTTGTAGGACAGATTCTTGGGTATCGTGGCTGAGGAGTAGTGGTACTTGATATAGGAGCATCGTGCAATAGAACCTAGAACCAAACAGAGAGGCACTTTTAAGACCACATGAGAGTCAACCACATTGGACAAATTATATTCAGTTTAAATAAGAGAGTCACCATCGGGTATATTCCTACAATACAACAATATCATTCATTTCTAGGGCTATAGAGTGATAGGAAAAAAATATTTTCTGTCTCCTTGTGTAAAGCCAGTGGTTGTAAACTAAAAAATATTAATTACATTGTAAGTGTAAGCCATTTATAGCATCCGTTTTGAAAAGTGCTTCTTCTGCTATGGCTTTGGGTTTCATCATACTCGGCTGTATTCAGAGTTTAGTGATGTGTTATGCGTAGTGAGGAGTTAATACCAAAATTGTGCACGTTGGTATTCAGACCTCAGATGTAACCATGAACTATTCAGGCCCCTGTGTGAGAAGTGTGGGGTGGAGTTTGGTCACTTTACAGTCCACAAAAACGTTTGTTTTTTTTTGTTGTTTTTTTCAGAGGACATTAGATTAGATGAAATCAGTGACATTGTTTATCTTGATTTTTATGTATGGAGCAGATTATTAATTAAATTAAAGTGAGTTGTAAGCATAGCAGATGAGAGCTTGGTCACTTTATATTTCAAACTGTGAGCACATTTTCTTTGCAGGAGAGCACACCCAGTTAACAAAACTATTGCCACTATTTTATTCATTCAACTCAGAATAGTGAATACAATTTCATGACCTTGTTTTAGCATCTTATGGTTTCATTAATTTGGGGGGAATGAGTAACTGTTGGCACGCAATAAAAAAGCAAAATAAAAGGATGTGCAGGATCAAGTGCTATTTTATAAGCTGCCGAATAATGGACGTGGAAGCCATATTGTTACATTAAACCAAATTCATATGATAACTGCAGTTAGGACTATTCATACAGCAATACAGTGTATTGGAAATATATTGTACTAGACTAGTTTATTTCACTGATTCTTCTCATTCATATGTCATCATATTTAGTCATTTTTGTATATATTTTTAATTGACTCGCTTTTATGTAACATTATATTGATGTAACATTTGGACTTAGTCACCAAATGTAGCCCACTGTGTTTTGCCAAAATCTGAACTGAAAAGAGCCTTTTCTTTCTTTCTTTCTTTCTTTCTTTCCTCTAATTTTCTCATCACACGGCTGATTCTTAGAGCCTGTACCTCAAGATGCAGCCTCAGATTTGTAAGCGTCTGTAATGTCAATCATGTAACTGTCTGTGATTTAGAGAGAAAGATATCGTTTCAAGGCTGAAGTGATTTCACTTTAAAGCAGCACCTTTGAGACGTCGTCTGCTTGTATAGATCTGCAACTGCATACCCTGTGCTCAGCAACACACACACACACACCCCACATAGTGTTTTTTCTTTGTGAGGACTTTCCAGTGTCATAACAATTACTCTAGCTACTTTTATTTTATGCAGTGCTACACTTCTAACATTAACAGTAACCAAAAGGAAATATTGTGGCTGATTTACTGTTGTTGTTTTTTTAATAAAAGCCATTAAAGCACTGTGTTTTGTATTTCTGGTGAGGAACAGATGATTGTGAGGACATTTGACACTATCCTGTCATTGTGATGAAATTCAGTCCTTTTTGTTCTGCACAAAGTGTACACACACACACACATACAGTACACACACACACATACGTCTTACTATCCTTGTGAGGACTTTTCATTGACATATTCATTAATGCAGCTAATCAGTGCTGCATTAATAGCTTCACTTACAGTGCCCTCCACTAATACTGGCACCCATGGTAAATATGAACAAAGAAAGCTGTGAAAAATTGTCTTTTTGTTTAACCTTTTGATCTTTTGTTTAAAAAAATCACAAAAATACTCTGCTCTCATGGATATCAAACAATTGCAAACAAAACACAAGTCGATCAAAAAAAAATGTTTATACATATATATATATATATATATATATATATATATATATATATATATATATATATATATATATATATATATATATACACACACACAATATTGATATATATTGCCAAGAGAACAGGTCTGAGTCTTCTCCTATAATGCCTGATGAGGTTGGAGAATACATGGCAAGGGATCTGAGACCATTTCTCCAGATCTTTCGAATTTCGAGGTCCACGCTGGTGGACTCTCCTCTTCAGTTCACCCCACAGGTTTTCTATGGGTTTCAAGTCAGGGGACTGGTATGGCCATGGCAGGACCTTGATTTTGTGGTCAGTAAACCATTTTTATGTTGATTTTGATGTAAGTTTTGGATCATTGTCCTGCTGGAAGACCCAACCACGGCCCATTTTGAGCAAGGCCCTTAACCCTCAACTGCTCCCCGGGCGCCGCAGCAAAAAATGGCTGCCCACTGCTCCGGGTATGTTCACGGTTTGTAGTGTGTGTGTTCATTACTCACAACTCCTAGTGTGTGTGCACTAACTTGGATGGGTTAAATGCAGAGGACAAATTCCATGTATGGGTTACCATACATTGGCCTTCACATGTCACTTTCACTTTCATTTTAAGCTTTCTGGCAGAGGCAGTCAGATTTTCATTTAATATCTGTTGATAGATTGAGATTGAGAGTCCATGATGCCATGTATCCTAACAAAATGTCCAGGTCCTGTGGCAGAAAAACAGCCCCAAAACATTAAAGAGTCACCACCATATTTAACCGTGGGCATGAGGTACTTTTCCATATGGCTACCTCTCTGTCTGTGCCAAAACCACCTCTGGTGTTTATTGCCAAAAAGCCCTGTTTTGGTTTCATCTGACCATAGAACCCGATCCCATTTGAAGTTCCAGTAGTGTCTGGCAAACTGTAGATGCTTGAGTTTGTTTTTGGATGAGAGTAGAGGCTTTTTTCTTGAAACCCTTCCAAACAACTTGTGGTGATGTAGGTGACTTCGGATTGTAGTTTTGGAGACTTTCTGATCCGAAGACACAACTAACTTCTGCAATTCTCCAGCTGTGATCCTTGGAGATTTTTTGGCCCCTCAAACCATCCTCTTCACAGAGTGTTGAGACAATATAGACACGCGTCCAATTCCAGGTTGATTCATAACATTTCCAGTTGACTGGAACTTCTTAATTATTGCCTTGATGGTGGAAATGGGCATTTTCAATGCTTGTGCTATTTTCTTATAGCCACTTCCCATTTTGTGACGCTCAACAACCTTTTGCCGCACATCACAGCTATATTCCTTGGTCTTACCTATTGTTATGAATGCCTAAGGGAATTCGGCCTATGTGTTACCTCATATTTATACCCCTGTGAAACAGGAAGTCATGGTTGAACGGTTTCCTGTTCCTAGTCACCCAGGTGTACTAAAAAAAAGTAAAATATCAATGGGAATATACTTTATCTCTAAAATATATTTTTCTCATATGAATTCATAGGGGTGCCAATAATTGTGGCACATATATTTAACAATTATATATTTTTTTGGATAAACCTGTGTTGTGTTTGCAATTGACTGATATCCATGAGAGCAGAGTATTTTTGTGAATTTTTTTTTAACAGTTTTTTTTAAAGTTTAAAAAACAATAGACAATTTTTCACAGCCTTCTTTTGACCATTTTTACCCATGGTGCCAATATTAGTGCAGGGCACTGTAGATCTTAAACAAAACTTAACCTCGGAGACTAATAGGAAATGTTTTGGCTCTAAAAGCTACAAAGTTTTCCTCATGGTGACCAGCTAAACGTCCCCACAACTGTCAGATATTCCTATCCTTGTTGGGAAATTTGGTCTCCACCAAGATACACATAGATACATGCACACATTCACACACGCACACTAAAGAGAACATGGACAGACATAATTATAGTCTACGGAAACCTCACTAGTGCATGTGCCAGGAGTCATTTGCTTCTAAGATATCATTGTCTGTTAATTATAACACTCGATTGGACACAAGCACTTCCTTCCACCCTGAAAAGCGGATTACAGTCCACATATTTTGGCCTGTGTTTCATGCCTGTCTTCCAGAAAACAGCACTTAAGAGTATGAGGAACAGTGCCAAAATGATTAATTACTAATTAATGTGCTGCTTTGAAAATGGATATCGCATAGCAACAAAAACTCTATTGCCATTTTTCATATTATGGGTCTTTAGAGGAAAAAAATATTTTGAAACTGATAAAATGTTACTGTGCTATATGAACAGGGGACACATTTATAATCTGTGTGGTTTGCCATTTTTCAATTCCATGTGCTAATAACTCCATCATGACTGCTGCTGGAGATACACTAATGGGAGCTCTGCAACATCTCATGTTACATGTGGTGTGTAAGACAGCTCTTTTCTCTTTAAAATATCACCCCATTCACCACCTGTCCTTGTGGAGCAAAGCTGATCCAGAGTGTAAACCATTCCTACTCCTCACTATATGGATTCCCTGAAGTCTGAGCTGAGCTGGAGAAGAGCCAGAGAAATCTCAGTTAGGACAGGAGAAGCTGAACAACCTCGAAGGCAGATCATCAGGGATAGGTCAGGACTGCTGACTGAGTTTGTTTTGGATACTTACAAGTGTTTATGTCCTTGTTCCTTCATTAGAGGGTTATTAAAGCCCAATTAGGGAAGATTAGATAAATGTCTGTTGTTCTGGGAGAACCTATTGGATGTGCAAAAAAAAAAAACAGACAAAAAAGACTTTATACTACAGAGCTGCTGAATTCTCAAATTTGAAAACCAGCCCAAAAGACCCATGTCACACCCCTCTCCCCTAATCATCTCCCTCCATTGGCTTCCTGTAGCTGCCAGCATCAAATTCAAGTCCTTGATGCTCACGTGAAAAGACCTTGTCTGGAACAGCACCCCCCTACCTCAACACTCTCCTTGATGTTTATGTTCCCTCACGCAACCGCAATCAGTTAATGACCGATGCCTGGTAGTGCCTACTCAGTGAGGCATGAGGTACCTTTCCAGAACCTTCAAACTGACTGTCCCCCAGTGGTAGCTCAGTGGTTAAGACATTGGGCTACTGATCGGAAGGTTGTGAGTTCAAATCCCAGCACCGCCAAGCTGCCACTGTTGGGCCCTTGAGCATGGCCCTTAACCCTCAACTGCTCAGATGTATAAATGAAATAAGTGTAAGTCACTCTGGATAAGGGTGTCTGCCAAATGCCATAAATGTAAACTTTCAATCTCAATCTGACAACAGTATCCGTCACTATCTTCCCCATAACTTGTACCTTTCTCCCCCCCTTAAAAATATAATAAATAAAGTCTACACTGGCTCTTAAATCTCTACTCTGTGCACTTTGCTCCTCTAGATCTCAATTAAAAATGCTTGTATGTTAGCACTACTTGTATTGTTCTCTGCATGATATATCGCTTTGCTTGTATTTCCTCAGAGTCGCTTTGGATAAAAGCATCTGCTAAATCAATGAATGTAAATTGATCATATTGAGATTTGTAAAAACAATATGACCACCAAATGTCAATCAAGTTTAAGGAGGTGGAGCCTAATTTACTCAAACAGCTATAACTAATGATTACTTGCATGGATTCATGCAAAAGTTGAAAAAATATATACAGGGCAAATTTCTGAGGTCATATGCAAAGTTTGGGGTGTGGTCATACATAAGGTTGGGGCTGCTGGAATACCCATCCATGACCCATTTTCAATGCCCTGGCTGAGGGAAGGAGGTTCTCACCCAAGATTTGACGGTACATGGCCCTGTCCATCGTCCCTTTGATGCTGTGCAGTTGTCCTGTCCCCTTTGCAGAAAAACACCCCCAAAGCGTAATGTTTCCACATCCATGTTTGACGGTGGGGATGGTGTAATGACTTGGGGTCATAGGCAGCGTTCCTCCTCCTCCAAACATGGTGAGTTGAGTTGATGCCAAAGAGCTCGATTTTGGTTTCATCTGACCACAACACTTTCACCCAGTTCTCCTCTGAACCATTCACATGTTCATTGGCAAACTTCAGATGGGCCTGTACATGTGCTTTCTTGAGCAGGGGGACTTTGCGGGCGCTGCAGGATTTCAGTCCTTCACGGCGTAGTGTGTTACCAATTGTTTTCTTGGTGACTATGGTCCCAGCTGCCTTGAGATCATTAACAAGATCCTCCCATGTAGTTCTGGGCTGAGTCCTCACTGTTCTCATGATCATTGAAACTCCATGAGGTGAGATCTTGCATGGAGCCCCAGACCGAGGGAGACTGACAGTTATTTTGTGTTTCTTCCATTTGCGAATAATTGCACCAACTGTTGTCACCTTCTCACCAAGCTGCTTGGCGATGGTCTTGTAGCCCATTCCAGCCTTGTGTAGGTCTACAATCTTGTCCCTGACATCCTTGGACAGCTCTTTGGTCTTGGCCATGGTGGAGAGTTTGGAATCTGATTGATTGATTGCTTCTGTGGACAGGTGACAGGTAACAAACTGGGATTAGGAGCACTCCCTTTAAGAGAGTGCTCCTAACCTCAGCTCGTTACCTGTGTAAAAGACACCTGGGAGCCAGAAATCTTGCTTATTGATAGGGGATCAAATACTTATTTCCCTCATTAAAATGCAAATCAATTTATAACTTTTTTGAAATGTGTTTTTCTGGATTTTTTTTGTTGTTATTCTGTCTCTCACTGTTAAAATACACCTACCATTAAAATTATAGACTGATCATTTCTTTGTCAGTGGGCAAACGAACAAAATCAGCAGGGGATCAAATACTTTTTTCCCTCACTGTTTGTGCTAATCTGTAAGTGTTTTTTTTTTTTTTTCATGACGACCTGATTACTTGGAAAACATGGCTGCCGTCGGGCAATCAGATTTCAGCAGACTTTTGACAGTGTTAACATTGAGATATGGTCATGAAACTTGAATGGTAGTTTCTGGTATGACCCCACTACTATCTGATGCAATCCCATTGAATTGGCCATTCATGTTTGTGCACACATGCATATCTCTTGGAAAATAAAGTGTACAGTGAACTTTATTTTAGGATAATTTCTTTGCACAAACTCTAAAAATTGCCTTTGGGACCATTTGGTTCCACCCACTTAAATTTTGATAATTTGCATAATATGCTAAACTTACATTGTATACTAGTCCTAGGATTTTCATCTTCACAAATGTTGTGTAAAACTAAGTTGTTCATCAATAACTGTTTTTAAAAAATTGTAATTGTTAACAAATTGCTTTGGTATAAGAGAAATAAAACATTTTGTTATTGGAAAATTATCAACTTCAGGATTGTAACAGTAACACCATGTGTCATGTCATCACACATGTGATGAAGTGACAGTAAAATATTTATATTTATATAAATGGGAAAATTTTTCAAATAATCATGGTTCTGGCAGCAATTTAGAATCTTTCCTATGTGGACACAGCTCTCAAATGTTTTTATTTATTTATTTATTTATTTATATCATAATCCTAACATAATCTTTGCACTCAGTACTTTGTTTGGATGAGTCCGTGAATGAGAAGTCACTACACAAGTCCATGTGGGTGTGCAGCTGAAACCGGACCAACTCGCATCTCTTGTTTCCACGTAGCTTTTTTTCCAGCAGTTTGTTTGTGTTTAGAGGTTTTTAACAAAATGGTGTCACATTTCTGTACAGCCATGACAATCCAACAACATTGTTTTGTACTTGTTTTGGTTCCTATTCACATTGGTCCACAGAAAAGATCTGGCAAATTAGCAGGAGCTCATACTGCAATCCTTAATGGATGAGGCTTTAAAAAAAAAAAAATCTTTCTTTTCATGGTTGGATGTGATCCATGCTTATTTCTTATCACAAAATAATATTTTCAGCTACATTCTGCAGGATTTATAATTTTTCACACTGATTTAGCATTTTTCACAACTAATGGGATCGCTCAACCAAGTAAGAAAATAATGTGGCATGCTTCCTCAGTATTGGATTCTGAAATATACCTCAAAGACACAATTGGTGAATTAATTATCCTTGAAATTTGGGTGTATACCTTGCCTTGGGTGCTTTGTATGGTGACTTTTTATTTGCTACTCCATTTTTAATAACAGCTCATATATTATGTTGGCTCATTGTGGATGGGAACAGTTTAGAGGCACAAAATGGACAGGATCACGTTGCACGGTGCCTCAGCAAGTGCATATCAATGAGTATACAGTTACAAAACCCATTGGCTGATTTTTTTTTATTTTGCTTGTGATCGATTACTACTCACATTACAAGACTGATTCAATGCGTGATAGTCATATTATAAGCTCTAAGCTCCTCCCTTAAAGGGAAACATATGGGTCTTTGTTTGAACACTAAATCTATATTAATGCTTTTATGTCACATAACATGTAGTGTCATTCGTGTAATGTGATTTTTTTCAAACATAACTGTTTTTATGTACATGTTCTCCATAAAATCTGAACCCTTTCATTGGTACATTGGATCATTTTAATTTTAAAAAAAAAATTGTAATTAACCCAATTGAGCCAGCTCAACTATTTGGTAATGGCTCATAATTAAAAATTTAGTTTCCTCTTAGTGGGAATATTATATAATATGTGGGTTATAAATATTTGGGTTATATACAGTAAGAGGTAAGTATCCTAGTGCAAATTATATTTAAAAGTAACGTTTAATCAAAAAGAAACTGCTGTTATATTGCACAAAAAAAGTTTTAAAAAATCATAAATAAATAATTTTTTATTAAATAAATGTATATATTTTTAAATTATATAAATTTATAAAATATATAAATATAAATGTAATATAACAATTAATTTATAGAATTTAAATATAAAAAATAAAAAAGATATACATTTACAAAATTTATAAATATAAATTAAATGTATAATAAAATAAATATACAGGGTGTCCCAAAAGTCTCTATACACAGGGGAAACTAACACTTTTTAGCAAAATGTAACTATTTAAAAAACTTCCTCTACATGATTGACATTTTTTTCTAAACACACACAGAGTCGTGTCTCCCAACTTTGGCTCCCAGTTTCCTGTTAAAGACCATCACAACCTTGCGACAGCTTCCCGATCCAGTCATGAGAATGAATTCAATACATTCTTCTTCTGTCAAAGGCATTCTTAAAGGCTATCTGAAAGATATATATATATATATATATATATATATATATATATATATATATATATATATATATATATATATATATATATATATATATATATCAAAAGT
This sequence comes from Cranoglanis bouderius, assembly GCA_023630585.1. NCBI lineage: Eukaryota > Metazoa > Chordata > Actinopteri > Siluriformes > Cranoglanididae > Cranoglanis > Cranoglanis bouderius. The sequence goes on from CM042538.1 coordinate 24,497,037, forward strand.
TTTCATACTTAGTTTATATATATATATATATATATATATATATATATATATATATATATATATATATATATATATATATATATATATATATATATACAGGTGCATCTCAATAAATTAGAATGCCGTGGAAAAGTTCATTTATTTCAGTAATTCAACTCAAATTGTGAAACTCGTGTATTAAATAAATTCAGTGCACACAGACTGAAGAGGTTTAAGTCTTTGGTTCTTTTAATTGTGATGATTTTGGCTCACGTTTAACAAAAACCCACCAATTCACTATCTCAACAAATTAGAATACTTCATAAGACCAATAAAAAAAACATTTTTAGTGAATTGTTGCCCTTCTGGAAAGTATGTTCATTTACTGTACATGTACTCAATACTTGGTAGGGGCTCCTTTTGCTTTAATTGCTGCCTCAATTCGGCGTGGCATGGAGGTGATCAGTTTGTGGCACTGCTGAGGTGGTATGGAAGCCCAGATTTCTTTGACAGTGGCCTTCAGCTCATCTGCATTTTTTGGTCTCTTGTTTCTCATTTTCCTCTTGACAATACCCCATAGATTCTCTATGGGGTTCAGGTCTGGTGAGTTTGCTGGCCAGTCAAACACAGCAACACCATGGTCATTTAACCAACTTTTGGTGCTTTTGGCAGTGTGGGCAGGTGCCAAATCCTGCTGAAAAATGAAATCAGCATCTTCAAAAAGCTGGTCAGCAGAAGGAAGCATGAAGTGCTCCAAAATTTCTTGGTAAACGGGTGCAGTGACTTTGGTTTTCAAAAAACACAATGGACCAACACCAGCAGATGACATTGCACCCCAAATCATCACAGACTGTGGAAACTGAACACTGAACTTCAAGCAACTTGGGCTATGAGCTTCTCCACCCTTCCTCCAGACTCTAGGACCTTGGTTTCCAAATGAAATACAAAACTTGCTCTCATCTGAAAAGAGGATTTTGGACCACTGGGCAACAGTCCAGTTCTTCTTCTCGTTAGCCCAGGTAAGACGCCTCTGACGTTGTCTGTGGTTCAGGAGTGGCTTAACAAGAGGAATACGACAACTGTAGCCAAATTCCTTGGCACGTCTGTGTGTGGTGGCTCTTGATGCCTTGACCCCAGCCCCAGTCCATTCCTTGTGAAGTTCACTCAAATTCTTGAATCGATTTTGCTTGACAATCCTCATAAGGCTGCGGTTCTCTCGGTTGGTTGTGCATCTTTTTCTTCCACACTTTTTCCTTCCACTCAACTTTCTGTTAACATGCTTGGATACAGCACTCTGTGAACAGCCAGCTTCTTTGGCAATGAATGTTTGTGGCTTACCTAGTGAACCAAGCTGAGAGACCTTTTTGAAGCCTCAGGAAACCTTTGCAAGTGTTTTGAGTTGATTAGCTGATTGGCATGTCACCATATTCTAATTTGTTGAGATAGTGAATTGGTGGGTTTTTGTTAAACGTGAGCCAAAATCATCACAATTAAAAGAACCAAAGACTTAAATTACTTCAGTCTGTGGCATTGAATTTATTTAATACACGAGTTTCACAATTTGAGTTGAATTACTGAAATAAACGAACTTTTCCATGACATTCTAATTTATTGAGATGCACCTGTATATATATATAAAAACTAAGTATGAAAACTTTTGGGATACCCTGTATAAATATAAATATATAAATTTGTAGCATTGTGTTTGCTCAAAGATTTTTACATATAACCTTCATAAATTTCCCACTAAGAAAAAAAAAATCTATTTTTGTTTTTTGCATTTCGGAGAGCAAATTCCATTTAAACGTTTAATTAAAAAAAAAAAAAGAAACTGTTGTTATTATTGCACAACAAAATTAAAAGAATAAATTTTTCCACTGTTGTTTTTTCCTATGCGAGAACATTAAAGGGAATTGTACAAAGATATAATAAATCTTATAACAATTTAAATTTAAAAGTCAGGTTTCGTCAAAATATCAGGTTAGGAAGCTTCAGTAAATCCACAAATGAAACTCACATCAGTATCTCTAACAAGTATTATAATTGCAGTCTTTCAGGTGTTGCATACGTCTTCAACCTCAAAGAAATCATCTTTGGAATATAAACACAGTAAAACACAAACAGTACATGTTGGTCTATGTGATGTAATGAAAACCTGAATATCTAATATATCCTGCAGAAAATATCTAAATGCATGTGTCAAAACACTGATTCCCTGAGAGCCACTTCTAAACTTTTCTTTAAAATCAGCTTAGGCCAGCACCACAAGTCTTTGCATTTAAATATTTATAAAAGAACCTTATAAACATTATAAACCTTATAACCTCGTCACATTGAAACTGTCCCACTGAAAAATAAACACAGTTATCAAGAGAGGTTTTTTCTCCTCCTCAAATATTTATAGGCACAGCTAATTGCGCATTCATTGCCAAAGGCTCATTGTCAAAGGCACTGGAGGTTAGAGTGACAAAAAATGTGTGTTTTATTCAACGTGCCTCATATTGTTTACTAAAGGGGATTAATGAGAACTGTGGACTTGTCTTGAATGGTAATGAGCTGACATTTTAGTTGAACATGAGTTAGCCATATAAACATCGCCACTTTTTTGCTTCATTTTCAACATTTGGAAAAAAAAGAGAGAAATTTTTAACTCCCAACACAATGGTTTAATAAAGTCATGCAGGATAAAAACGCAACATAAGCATCTGTGGACAATCAATTTCTATGTTCTATTTACGCACTGACAGAATAGAGCGGATTTGAAGCCTCAGGATGGCAAACCAGAGGAAAAGGAAACTTTTATCTGTAGCTGTTTTACATACAGTGCCTTGCATAAGTATTCACCCCTTAAATTTTTCCACATTTGTTACAATCTGGAAGTGATATAGACTTAATTGGGATGTTATGTTATGAATCTACACAAAATATTCCATAATATTGAAGTTCTGGGGTACTATATAGTACTATTATAAATAGAAGCTATCAAAACAAGTCATGGTGTGGTGGAGCACCCTGTGGAGCACCATTAAACCATTATGTAAAAAACTAAATAAATAAATAAAAAGTCAGAGAAACAACAAAGAGGCCAAGGTGGAAAAGATAAGGGGGGTAAATACTGTATGTAAGGAGAGTGTTAAGTGTTTAAAACAGGATTGATTTTGGTCAACTGTACTTGCTGGTTTTACAATAAGTACATGTTGTACATTATTAGAAGCAAAGATCAACTGTAAATAACATCAGTAACATTAACATCAACCTTAGCTTTGGCTTAGGTTATGCTTAATAAACCCAACCTTCCAGTGCAACAAGGATTCATTTTATGATAATTCACATAAACTTGTATCGTCTGTTCTACACTGTTTTAATAAGACTATATTGTTACATATTTAAGGTAAAAATATATTGTGTAGGAACAACATTACATTTTAAATCATGAAATATCTTGCATTTTAGATTTTAGAGACAACATTCGAAAAATTGAACTAAAAGGAAAAAAAACAAAAAGCATATATCACCATGTGATCTTTACATGTTTAAAGTGATTGCCATTTATTATTTCTTTTTTATGTTTTAACCTGAGACATTACTTAATTAAAAACAACCAGATAGAGTCTTAATAAAAATAAATAAATAGAATTGAAACACAGAATAATAAGTTTCTGTGTTTGGCCAGTGTTCAGAAATGTACTTTCTAAATATCTCAGAATTTGAAATAGTAAATTTGAAGGCAAAACTATTCCAGATATTATAACATCTTCACCCAGACAGAACTTTTTAATACTAAGGTCACAGAGTCTGACTGCTCTGCATAAACTGCTTTAAAAAAAAACACAAATGGCGCTTGAATTTTTCATCAAATCCATCGGAGTGTCGCCTGAACCCTTCAGTAGAAGAGATGAAGAGGCATGAGGAAAATCTGACCTTTTGTACAAAGCAGTTAACATGGTCAATATTACAAATTGCTTACATTTAAATAGGGACCTAGAAATACTGCAGAATTTCTTTGTTGTACTTTCTTTGTTTTAAATATTTAAAAATTCTAAAATTCTGTTTATTTCCAATTTTAAATAAAAACAAATCTCAGATTTTCAATGTGGTCTTAGACTTTAGTTTAGACTCTTTCTGTAGTTAAGGTTTTTCACTGCACTATTGCTGTTGTTTCCAACTGAGTGCTCTGTGCACACACAGTACTGAAGGCTGCATTCATTTCAGTGATGTAGTGTATTTGCTATGCAGAGCTACAGTGGTGGAAGCAGAGCTAATTGGAGGCAGCAGTTGGTATGATGCTTTCCACATCTCTCACAATCAATCATAAAGCTCTTGCTCAGCTTGCTACAGGAGCATTGACTGTATAACTGGTTTATTCACAGCAATGTTCACTTTAAAACATTACTTATAGTCTGTTTCTGCTCTAGATATCCTGCTCTAGATGGTTAGGCTGCTAGCGAATTAGGAGATGAATAGAAAACGTTAGAAACCCTCATTCATAAAAAAAAAATTCCTGCAGGCTAGTTGCAGAAGGATGTGTTGTAATGTACTATGTTATATTGTATAGTGTACTGACATACTATTTAGTAAAGTAGCATAGAGCCAAAGTAACTGTGACTCAGAGGATATACAGGTCTTCTGCAGTTATCATGTTCTCCTCAGTATTACAGAAGAGTCATAAAAAATAAAAAACCTTGTAAGGACAAAATCTCTAGCTTTACACTATTTTTGTTTTATTTAAGGTTTATTTATTTTGTGTTTGTTTTTAATTAATTCTAAAATCCTATGCACTTCAGACTTAAGACTATATTGAAAATGTTTTTTTCCCCCAGTGGGTGGCATAGTGGCACAGTGGGTAGCAGTGCCACTTCACAGCTGCAGAGTCCTCGGTTTGATCCCCAGCTTGCATTACTGTATGTGGAATTTCAAATGTTCTCCCCAGAGTTGGAGACTCAGCAAACATGTGGGAAAGGTTCTCTGGTCTGATGTCACCAAACTGTAGCTTGTTTTGGCAATTTGTTTGGTGGAAACCCAATAATACTTATCACCCTGACAACACAATCTCCAAAGTGAAACATGGTGGTGGTAGCATCATGTTATTGGAGGGGGGATGCTTTTCATCAGCAGGAACTGGGAAACAGGTTGAGGGCAAGGTGGATGAAGCCAAATACAGGGCAATCCTAGAAGAAAACCTGCTCCAGTCTGCAAGAGACTTGAGCTTGGGGTGGTGGTTCAACTTCCAACAGGACAACAACCCTAAGCATGCTGCAAAGCTACACTGGAGTGGTTCAAAACCAAGAACCTGAATGCATTAGAGTGGCTCAGTAAAAGCGCAAACCTCAGTATCAGCAAAACTGAAAATTGCTGTTCACCAACAGTCTCCATCCAATCTGACAGATCCTGAGTAATTTTGCCAAAAAAATGAGCAAACATTTCAGGATCCAAATATGAAAAGCTGATAAAGACAGATCTCAGAAGTAGTAGTAGTAATATACTTGGTTCTAATATGCCTAATGAACTACAAAAATTCCTGGCTAATCATCTGAGAACTACAGTATATTACTATATATTATTGTAATTCCACATGCTTGCACCTCAACCTCCAGCCTTTCTGGTAAGTGAACGAGCAACACAGGAGCCCCATAATGACTGCCATAAGAATGTCATAAGACTGCAATAACTAATCAAGGTTATTATACGGTACACCTCCACCATCTCAGCTTCAGCCTAATATAACTGACCGACTGTACTTAACACATGCCCCATGGCCTAATTGGGAACGTGCTTCATGGTGGTGGGAGTAGGTTTAATGAAGATGATAAAGACAGAAGAAGACTTCTCGAGTGCATGAGTCAAGTTTGTGCTTAGAGCCACTTTATTCTGTCACCAGTGTCCATATGGGCATTGTAGATCACTGTCACTGCCTACAGTACAGAACAAGCTGTAACTGCTGAAGCCTTGAGGATGATGTGGTTGATGAATTGGCAGCTTTGTTTGAGGTATTGCTGGCTTTCTAAAGCATACTTCTGATTTGTGCATGTCTGGATCTATAAAGTGGCCTTTACTGTTTTCTTTAGAAATGTAATGTGCATAACTAATGATTCAAAAAAAGCAAAAATATAAACAGTATATTATAATTTTCAGATTAATATTTCATACTGTGATGAGACCATCATATTATATAATAGGGCCCCTTATTCCTCATATTAAAAGATCCTGTTGTGCTTCTTTCTTTTTTTGGAACAACGTTTTTGTATTTTTACTCACATTTCACCAAAATGGTGCCTAGCATTAGCAATACTCCTCCAGCATTGAGTGAGGGCAGACTGAAAAGCTCCCTCTCCCCTTGTTTATTCCTGAGTCCTCCACATCTCGGGCAGAGGCGAGATCACGTAGCTGGCAGATGGATGTTACGATGCAGTGCATGCTGTGCTCTCATTATTTGGTGACCTAGTTCGCCCCCAAGCCCTAGCTCAGGATTAATGGAGTAAGACGCACTAGTTCATTGCATGGGGAAGGATGTCACAACACTCCTGGACGCCCTGTCCCAGCTGGTGTGTCTTGTCTGTCTAGATTATTACAACATACTGTAACACAAGCCAGAGAAATCACCACCAACACTTTAGTAGGTCAGTGAGGGAAATGTGAGATTTGGGGAATAAAAAGAAGTAGCTTGAACATTTTTTGCTATCCTACACTCTTATAAAAATAGGTTCCATCTAGTGCTTTCTTTTCACAAAAATGGTCCAAATAAAACCCATGTAGGGATCTAGAACCATTATCGATCCAAAGAACCCTTGAGGAACCACTCTTCTGGACAGTATTAATCATTGCATTGTACAAAGCATTGCTAGCAAAGCAGTATTTGTTTTTGGAACAGTGAGACCAGAAATGTTCATGCATGTTATTGTATGTAAAGCATACTAGACAAAAAAAATGGTTTGGCTTGGTCAAAGTGAATATTTCTAAGCCAAATAATGAACAAACATTCCATGTGTTCCTGATTTGAAAAGCTCATTTGTCATCTGTACACAAATTAATCTGAATAGTAGAAACCATTCTTCTATCAGCCAGATCGCATCTTGGCTGATGTGTGCAGTGCAGAAGGTGGTGGGATTTGGAAGCATGCGCTATAGTTACAATTTCAAGGTGTGTCACACCACCATGAAGTACTTTCATTTGAAACATACATAACAAATGACAATTTTTGTTTTATGAAAGTCAACAAGGAGGAGGGTTATCAGGTTTTGTTTGTTTGTTTGTTTGTTTTTCAGTTGTTCAACCGTCTTGTCCTTCTTGTCCAAAGTATGTCAAAAGTACAGTGCTGTGAAAAAGTATTTGCTGATTTATTCTGTTTGTGTATATCTCATACTAAATTGTTTCAGAAATTAAAACAAAATCTAAGATAAATCAAAGGCAACTTGAGTAAACACAAAATACTGTTTTTAAATCATAATGTTATTTACGGAAGCAAAAAAGTTATCCAATATCAACTGGGCCTGTGTGAAAATGTATTTGCCTCTATAGTTACTAATTCCCCAAATCTATGAAACTGCATTCACAATGGGGTTCAGCTGGACTAGACGCAACCAGGCCTGATTACCGCAAACCCTGTTCAATCAAATCAACACTTAAATAGAACTTTTTCAACAGCATGAAGTTGGTTAAAAGGTCTTACCCAGTAACACACTATGCCTAAGTTGAAAGAAATTCCAGAAATGATGAGGAAGAAGGTGATTGAAATACATCAGTATGGGAAGGGTTACAAAGCTATTTCAAAGGCTCTGGGACTCCAAAGAACCACAGTGAGAGCTATAATCTCCAAATGGAAAAACCCAGCACAGTAGTGAACTGACCTTCCAAAATCCCTCCCAGAGCACAGCAACTACTCATCCAGGAAGTCACAAAAGAGCCAAGGACAATATCGAAGGAACTACAGGCCTCTCTTGCATCAATAAACGTCACTGTTCATGACTCCACTATCAGAAAGACACTGGGCAAAAATGGCATCCATGGAAGAGTGGCGAGGTGAAAACCACTGCTAACCCAGAGGAACATTAAGGCTCGTCTGAATTTTGCCAAAACACACTTTGATGATCTTCAAACCTTTTGGGAGAATGTTCTGTGGATTGACGAGTCGAAAGTGGAACTGTTTGGAAGACAGGGGTCCAGTTACATCTGGCGTAAACCAAACACAGAATTCCACAAAAAGAATATCATACCTATTTTCTGCTTCAGGGCCTGGGCAACTTGCAATAATTGAGGGAAACGAATTCTGCTCTCTACCAGAAAATCCTAAAGGAGAATGTCCAATCTTCAGTCTGTAAGTTGAAACTCTAGCGCAACTGGATTATGCAGCAAGACAATGATCCAAAGCATAGGAGTAAGTCCTAGTCTTAGAAGTAAGTGAAAGACTGATCTCCAGTTATCGGATGAGTTTGGTTGCAGTTGTTGCTGCTAATATAGGCACAACCAGATTTTAAGTTTAAGGGGGCAATTAGTTTTTCACATTGGTGATAGGTGTTGGATAATTTATTTTGCTTCAATAAAAAAATTAATAAATACAAACTGTATTGTGTTTACTCAGGTTGCCTTTGTTTTATGTTGTATTTCGTTTGAAGATCTAAAACTTTTTAATATGAAATACAGTATATACAAAAACAGAAGAAATCAGGATGGGGCAAATACTTTTTCACAGCACTGTATGTGGACACCTGACCATCACACCCATATGTCGGCCTTCCGCAAACTGTTGCCACAAAGTTTGAAGCACACAATTGTCTAGGATGTCTTTGTATGCTGCAGTATCAAGAATTCCCCTTTACTGGAACTAAGGGGCCAAAACCTTTTCCAAGCATGATAATGCCCCAGTGCACAAAGTGAGGTCAATAAAGACCTCTAAGAATTGGTAAGGTTGGAGTGGAAGAACTCGAATGTCCTGCACAGAGCCCTGACCTCAACTCCACTGAACACCTTTGGGTTGAATTGGAAGGCAAACTACACACCAGGCCTTAAAAAAAACAAAAACACAAATAGCCTTTTTTAAATCCTTTATAGCCCTTAATATGTTCCTTTGACCATCACTGTGACACCATCAACATCAACATTTCAACATCCTTAGACACTGTGTTTGTTAAACTGGCTCCTTATCCGAGATATGCTCCAAAATTTTGGGGGGTGAAATATATTTATGGTTTCTTTAAGTTGAGGTGTTAAAATATGCAGATGGAGAAAAAAAAACCCAATTTCGTCCATAAACTGAATTTTTGTCATTTTTGGCTGTTTGGCAGAAATTAGCCACAGCAACCTTTGATGGGTTTTCACAGGCTGAAACATGATTATAATGAACCAGACTCCACTGTAGCTAAAAATAAATAAATAAAATTTAAAAATGCTTTCAGAATTATGTGCATAAGCCTATTCCTGTAGGGGTAGAATTTTTGGTGAGACCAACCAGACCAACGAGATATATTTATGTCTGGGGATTAAGGCTTCTCTAAGCCTTAATCATAAAGTGGCATTCACATCAACCTTTCAACACAACTCAAAAATGTACCATTAACATACATTTTAAAAATGATGCCATGAAGGAACCTGAACCTTCTGCTTGTAACTTACTTTCCTACTTCTAGTCCAAATAACTCTAGATTACTACTAGGAAAGACAAATGTCTCTTCATATTTACATACAGGTATATATAAATAGTGATGTCTTGAATCCCACCACCCTAATAAAGAACCCCTTTAAGAATGTAACAGAGCCCCAGCAATGATGATAACTGCATCAGTAAGCGTGTGATCTGTATCTTCCTGCGGATGTGCTCCAGCTTCAGGGTTTTTTTTTTTCTCAAGGAGGCAATTTAAAAAGGACATCAATTAATAAGAAGACTTTCCACTCTTCAGAATCAGTGGGTGGGCATTAAGCTTCGTCTGCCATCTTCAGTGCTCAGAATAATGACTCACTGTGATATAGTTTCATAATTGAGTTTCATAATTGTACTCCAATTTATCTTTATTTTTTCAATTAAGGTCAGTTCAAATTAAAATACAACATTTCAGATATTTAAGTTGTTAGGAGTCATGCCCAAGTCACTCAGTTATTGCATATTGAGAAAGAGGGAAGTTCTAATAGTCACATTATCATTATCTCTAGTGAGCTACAAAAAGCCATCATTATTAGTGGCAATTCTAGAGAACCAACAATAGATTAAAGTCAACCTAAATTAACTATGTAAGGAAGAAAACACAAGGGGATGTGCTGTTATAGGAAATAAGCAACAACGGGGTGGTGTGATGCCCCCTCCATGTGAAGCAGAGTATCTCTTACCACCACAGATTTTGCTGATGCTAAAAATTTTTTACTTATTAAAGAATGACAAGTCCTACATTTTCTCCGTTTATAGTTACAAGTAATGCTGTGGAAAATCAGTGAAACAAGTTCCTGTTATCACTTATTATAACAGCGATAAACAGACGTTCCCTCACCAGCCTCTCTTTGGTTCTCATGTTAATCGCGTCATGAAAAACCGCAACGCACGCAGTCCTCTGTCCTAAATACTTTCCCATGTCAGAAAACCTAAACTTGTAGTATTATCTCTGATTGTTACAAAACACTGACACTGGAGACTCCTACAAATGCTGAATAAGCATCTCCTTACAGAAAAATTAAACAATAATGCATCATACAAATCCATGTGCAAGTTGTTACTACAGAAATGATAACGGATTAGAATGAGCACATTGATATAAACCTGTGATTTGCCTTGCAGCCAGAACTACTGACAGGGGTGCTGTTATAGAAAATTTTGTTTTTCTATAAATTTGTTCTTAGTATTTTAGCAGTGACTAAAAAAAGAAACGTGTGGGGGGAAAAAATTCATAACATTTTAAAATCTCATGTTGAGTCAAAGCCCAAAGGCCATAGATTATGGTATCCTTTATTGAATGTCAAATATAATACGTCCTTATTTCACATCCCTCACATCCCCTGCTTCTTCTGAGAACAGCAGAATCAATGGCAAACATATTTGCCGAATCAGGCACCCTTTCTCACTTTAAAGCCGTATCACTTAGTGATGACTTGTTGCATCGCTTGTCACTTACCATAACATAATCTTTATATCCAACAAGGTGTGATTACACAATTAATTTACAGCAATCATAATTATTGTATGTGTACATGACATTAGATTTGGATGTTCTGTCCAAAAGTCTCCATATGACCTTGTGTTAAAGAATAATAATAATGATTCATTATGAATTTGAGGAAAACATCCTCAGGACCCGGAAGGACCCAGAAGCCTGGACTTAATCAAATATTTTTCTTTTGGTCAATCACAATATTTTTCTGAGGTCATGAGGTCAACAAAAAAAAAAACCTGTAAAGGTTTGTTTTTCAAAAAACTAGACAAACATAGAATCTATTTATACACAGCTATTTAGCAAAACACTTGTTAATGTCGATGTGGTTGTCATACAATATCATGTGGAGAATTCGACCAGCTAGTGTCACCATCACCACACTTAATGACACCTATCACCTAGGGGTGATTCTTATTTCTAAGCATTATTTAAGTCAATTTCCTTTCTGACAGTGATACATTTTACAACATCTACTTAACAAAACACTGGCTATCCTGCACTCCCTCATTACCACTTCCCCTGTCATATATTTTTAGCCTCCTCAAATTAAGGCACCATGGCACATCTAATAAGATAGCTTGGTTGTATGAAAACAACTTTAACCATAGTTAATAGCCAGACAGCAATGGACTGGACAGCCAGGCTAGAAGAAAACATGTTCCTACCCACTCTGTAAAAGTATATTCTAGAGAGGGAGTCAATTTATGTCAACAGCTGAAAAGCTCAAATGTGCTAAAATGATAGACATGACATCGATGATCATTAAAAACTACAAATAAGTAACATTGATTGAAATGCAAAACATGTATCGATCAGGATAAGACTAGGACTCAAATGTCAATAATGTGCATCCACAGCAATGCATTAATGTATGTATAATGTATAAATGTACCAACCTTTCATAATTAAGGATTGAAACATCATTGAAACAACACCTAATGACAGGGTGGTGTGATGTGGCGCAACTTGAATCAGAGTTACTGTTACCACCCCGAAGTTGATTATTTTGCTATAATAATGCTTTAGTCCTCTTTTACGACAGCAATTTACCAATGCTACCAATTCATTATTAATTAAAGAGTGACAAGTTGTATTTTTTTCTTCCATTTATGGTTACATTTCATGCTGCTGAACATCAGCAAAACAAGTTAGTTCCTGTTATCACTTACGGTATAGCAGCTCTAAACAGTCATATCTTGACCAATCTCTTTTTTCCTCTCTCATGATGATAAATAGTGTCAAGATGCAGCATGTCATGTTACTGAAAAAACAATGAGCCCGCTGTACTGGACTTTCAAATGTTGGAAAATTTATAGTTATACCTCTGACTGTTATAAAATGCTGACACTAGAGACTCCTTCCAAAAAAAAAAAAAATCATCAAGTCACCATATCAATAATTTTTTAATCCATTCATGTAAAACTCACCAGGGAAAAAGGTGTTACTATAGAACCACTAATGTATTAGGATGAGTGCATTAATATAAATTTGTGATTTGCTTTGCAGACAGCACTTCAGTCAGAGCTGCTGTTATAGAAAATTAATCAAAACCAATCAAAATCAAGAATTCAACAGCACTGTGGTGTAAATGAAAAATAATAGATCTAGACATTTCAATCAACAAAATGATATTAAATATTTAACAGCCCATGTACAGAAAGTGAAACTAGACATCATAGGAGGCTCTGATATAAAATAATAAATATGTAATAAACAGAGAACCGAACCAGGGAACTAATTCAGCATGATTGTGGTAACTCTTTACATTAAGGTTCCCTTAATATAAACCAAGAACATCAGGATTAATAAACCATAGGTAATGTTAACAAAGTGTATTAACTGACATTTCTTTAAATTATGGCAAATGCAGATAATTTCCTGACACTCTTCAGGTGTAAATATTAAAATTAGCTTCAGCCTAAGTTCAGAATTTCTGAGGTGACAACCGTAAACATGTTCATTAAGGTGTTATTCATGTTATTATTATTCATAATTGTACTCACAGATGGTGCAAACATTGGTTCATGCAGATGCTTATTATTTGGCTTACTTGCTTTATTATTAAAATAAACATCAGTTAATACACGCGTTAGTTACTTTGTTATGGTACATTAATGATGTTCATGGTATGTTCATATTAACTAATGTTAAATAATGTCAGTTAAGGAAACCTTAATGTAAAGCTTTAGCATTATCATCATTGCACGTTAGTGTTGCTGAAGTTTCATACCCAAGGCACATGCGTATACCTTGTAGCCTGGATGTTTTCCCTAAATTTCCATGAGCTGACATTTTACAGCATAGTACTGCAAATATAAAAATTTATATTTTAATGTTTACCGTTTTAACCTTTTAATCCTCTTCTAAATAATTGTGGTACCTGAATTTAATGTGAATTCAGATACAGCCCCATTGTAATAATATTATATTATATATATATATATATGCATACATACATACATACATACATACATATATATATATATATATATATATATATATATATATATATATATATATATATATATTACAAGCATGAATTCATGTACAGGTTTTGGTGAATCTGATTTTATCCTCTATCTATAATTGCTTAAGATTAATGATTTAATGTTTAATGATAATGGTGTTAAATCAAATACAAAGAAAGGAGCAGAAAGAAATGTCATCATTACTTTCTACAATAGAGATGTGGTCTATAAATGCTGAGCTTGCTATCATTATCATCAGATGATAATGACCCTGTTCTACATGGCTCAGCAATCATATTATCAGCCATATTATCCATATCATTGGTGCTTAAGTGGACATTTAAAGGTTTTGACATTCAACGATATTCTAAAAAATATATGACATTAGAAACTTTCATCCCTGCAAGCAGAGTCTTTTTTTTTTGTAAAAAGGGACAAATTTATTTCAGTTTCTGTCTCTATGCAGAGATTTCTATCCTGATGGTGTGTCAGATGCAAAATCAAAATGTCGGTTGATTCCAAGACTTGGTTCAGTCTTCAGAGTGTTGGTATTTAATAGACTGGTTTCTGTGGTACAGACTGATGCCACGGCTGTCAGCTTTTTCTGATATGGTGCTTTAGCATTTCAGCTGAAACTCCCTGAAAAATCCCTGAGATGATTGTCCGTATATCATTTCACTGGGAACAGGCTCATATCTGTAGCTAAGCAGATAAAGAAGGATCACAGGAAGTGAAAACTAAATGCGCTTTCATCTCAGCAGGTTGTAATATCCTCAAAAACTGCAGGACCAACTTCCCATGCAGCCCAAATGAAATGAGCATTCCCAAGGAGACTGGTTTTCCTGCCTTTAGGCAGAAGCAACCTTTTCTATGACCAGCCTATAGGTTTGTCAGGTATGAATGTCCTGGATGAAAAAAAAAAAAAAGATTCAACCACCATACATGTATTAATTGTATTCAATCCTACAGTCCTACTCAGGGATCAGCCACAAGTTAGTATTAACTGTTTAGTTAAATGTATTTATTTACTGTACATATTACTGTTCAGAAGACTTCTGCATCTGTCAAACATTTGTAAAGTGAAGATTATACAAAGCCATTGAAGTGATATTTCTTTTCTTTTTTTTTTAATAACGTGTGGCTATGAATTAATATATTAAGGCCATGGTTTAAGTTTCTTGAAATCTGTTTTGTGGGAATGACATACTTCACCTGTTCCAACTATTGTATTTTCAAATGAGAGAGACAGAGAAATCCATTGAATTAGACCACTGTGGCCACAGGAACTTAAGCATGGTGATAATATTACTTCAATGTTCAAAGATAAAGACATACTGGAGTCACTGGCGTTGTGACATGGATATATCATTAACCCACATAACCTTAAGATAATTATTCAACTTAATAAGCATTTTCACTCCTGTTCCTGCCAAATAATTAACTAGAGGCCATGTGCTATGTATGATGTTCCTGCAACATATTAAGTCTTAGGCTCTTAGGCTTAAGTTACACAGGTCATGGCTAGAATTTCGGTATCTCGTGACCCCAACATTTTAATTTGTGGCTATGATATATTTAATTTGTGGTCTTGATATGTTAACTCATGGCCTCAATATATTTATTTGCAGTCATGCCATAGCCTACTAAAAAAATACGCACCATGTCACCTGAGAGGCTCTGTATGCTTTCAAAAATTCAGAAAAGTTTCTGAATAACAGTAAAACACTAACAAGTCAATATTTGGGGTAACCATACTTTTTAACTTTAAAATTGCATTAATTCTTTTAGGGAAGTTAGCTGGTTGTTTATTTCAAGCATCTTGGAGAGTTCTTTAGCAGAGCTTGGCTGCCACATTGTCGACACCAAGAAATGGCGTCGAATCTTGAATATTAAATATGCAAGATATTGAACATTTACTTTTTTATTTCCATTTATTTCAAATTTCTAAAACATTCTGTTTATTTCCAATGTTTTTTTTTTTTTTTTTAAATCTCAGATTTTCAATGTGGTCTCAGACTTTTGGACCTCACTGTACACCCACTCCCCATTTAAAATATACTATATATACACACTATATACAGTATTTGTGAAGCCTTGCTCTGTGTCAAGTTCTGTGACATTACTGATCCTTTCCTCTGTGTGTTATTCTTGTATGGTTGTTGATTCTGTTTCAGTTTGTACTACTGTTTTTTAAATTTGCTAAGTTCATGTTCATTTGCACGGTTCCCTGTGCAGCACAAAATGGCATCCGTCCAAACCTGTAGGTATGTTTCATGTGTGTTTGCATGGTCTTTCTCTGACAATTCAGTAGGTGGATTGGCTAGTTGTGAATGAGTGTGTGCACAGTGCCCCAACATCCCATCCATGATGTATCCCACCTTGCCCCCAGTGTTCCTGGGATGAATTAATGAATTTCTCCTTTGCTCTCCTTTGCTTGTTCTATAGTTATGGACTGTTAATGTTGTTGGTTGTTTCTGTACTTGGATTTACCTGTCTACAAATCATTACATTGGGTTTCAACACGGTTAATGTTGGTAAGCATTTCTTCTTTTTTTTTAACTAAAGATTTGAAAATCTAAAATTTGCTTCACTTGTTTTTCTTTCTATATCTAAGACAAATAATTGTTTAGAAGAAAATGCATGGTACGTTGGACTTTTTTCACTGTACTATATACATATATAAACATAATTTAAAGTCTATTTTGATACCGCTCAGCCATAACCTCAACACAAGATGATCAGATGATCAACTGCTTCACAAATGACACATGAATCAGTTTGCTACTGTAGCTGCGCATCAAAGATGCCTTATGCTGTTCTACCTTTACCAACATTGTAGGAGTAAAGCTAGTGTTATTTATGCATACTGGAAGTCTTCCAGCTCCCACTGAGAAGAAGAGATGATGAATGAGATGGACCTATTCCATCTTGCACTGATATAGAAGTCATGAAGGAATTAAAGATACAGACAGATGGTGTATGTGAGAAGAAATTCTGAATGCTGAAACCTGGAAGCGCCGCTTGTACTTCAATCCTATATTACAAATGATTTTCAGAAAATCCTACTACTTTATTCTAAAAAGGGGCATGTTCAAGAAAAGAAAATGTAACATAATGTTGATATATCAGTACATGGCAAGTTACAGGTGTGTCACTTAGCTGTATAAAAAAAAATCAAGCTTGGTCGTAAGCCTGAGGCTTCCCTTCCCTTGCGTGACTTAAAATCACTCCTCTGTTTCATGGGTAATTCTGCAGAAATTGCTGCTGTGCTGAATCTCTCAGCAGTCTCTGTTCCACTCCAGGCCTTAGAGTTGGTAAAGATTTATGACTTACACTGAAAGTAAGAGAGTTGCACAAATTCAACTGATTACTCACCATTAAAGAGAGAAGAGAGGAAGCTACAGGCAAAATGCTAATGTCACAAATCATGCTTTTGATGTTACATCTCCAACGGATTTCTATTTCAAATGATACTTCACGTAAGAAATGAGGAAAGCATTGACTGTTAAATTCCCTGAAGGCTCATTGAGAGCTACAGCTACAGGTTCCATCTGTTTCATTAATTAGGATTCCTACGTTGTTAAGGAGACAAGCTCATTAATGAAATCAGGTGGTATTGAGTCGTGTCGAAACAAATATGTCTAAAGACACTGCGCCACTTGATAGATCATGCTGTCTTCTTTTGTGTTGGAGAACCAGCATGCAGAAGAATTGGTCTGAGAAGATGATAATGGTTCAGTGCTCTGTGTTGCCTGCCTTATGGTCAATGCAGAATGTTAATCATTTCATGAAATAAATCCACTACTGGATGCTGATCCTGTCCCAATCAATACTGATCCCATTGATTTTCACTACACTTCATAATAATCTGCAACATTATTTCAGAACCTTTGGCAACCATCTATGCCAAAAAACAAAAATCAATCACATGAACTATTCAAACAGGATAAGATTTCCAGACACCAGTCAGGTCCATAAGTATTTGGACAGTGACCATTTTCATAATTTGGCCTCTGTACACCACCACAATGGATTTGAAATGAAGCAATCGAGATGTGATTGAAGTGTAAACCTTCAGCTTTAATTCAAGGGGTTTAACAAAAATAACCATTTAGGAATTACAGCCATTTTTTACAGAGTTCCTTCATTTTCACAGGCATCACAATCATAAATATTAGGACTATTTTTAATACTTGAATGCGAATCCTTTGCAGTCAATGACTGCCTGAAGTCTGGAACCCATTGACAGCAACAAATGCTGAGTTTCCTCCCTTGAGATGCTTTGCCAGGCCTTTACTACAGCCGCCTTGCTGCTTGTTTGTAGGTCTTTCTGCCTTCAGTTTTGTCTTCAGTAAGTGAAAAAACATGCTCAATTGGGTTGAGGTCATCGGATATTTAAGAACATTTAGTTTCTTTGTCTTAAGAAGCCCTTGGGCTGCTTTTGCTGTATGTTTTGGGTCATTATCCATCTGTTCTGTGAAGTGCTGTCCTATCAGTTTTGCAGCATTTGACTGAATCTGAGCAGACAGTATATTAGCAGTCACATCATCATTAAACATCAGTGACCCAGTTCCACTGGCAGACATACATGCCCAAGCCATAACACTTCCTCCACCATATTTGACAGATGATATGGTATACTTTGGAACATGAGCCCTTCCTTTCCTTTTCCATACTCTTCTCTTCCCATCATTCTGCTTCAAGTTAATCTTGCATCAGGACTGGTCAGGCTTTTTAAAATAGTTTTTGTTTTTTAGCTTTCTTTTAAAGTCTAATCTGGCTTTTCTGTTCTTGAGTGTTACCAGTGGTTTGGATCTTGAGGTAAACCATCTGTATTTACATTCATAAAGGTGTGTCTTGATTGTAGACTTTGACAATGATATGCCGACCTCCTCCTCCTGTACCTCCTGTTCTTGACTTGGCTAGATGTTGTGAAAGGTTTTTTCTTCAACAAGGAAAGAATTCTGCGATCATCCACTTTAGATGTCTTCCATGGTCTTACAGGTCTTTTGGTGTTGCTGAGTTCGCCAGTGCATTCCTTCTTTTTAAGAATGTACCAAATCTTTCTGAAAGGTCTGTTTTGTTTTTTCAGCCTAACGAGGCCTCCTTCACTTGCATCGACACTTCTTTGGACCGCATATTGAGTGTTCACATGAATAGCAACCAAAAGCTAATTCAACATTTGGAATCAACTCCAGACCTTTTATCTCCTTAATATGTCATGAAACAACGAGGAAACAGGCCACAACTGGCCATGAAACTGCCTATCAGTCGATTGTCCACTTACCTTTGAGCCTGTGAAAATGGAGGGAAAATTTTTGTTAAACCCCTTGAATTAAAGCTGAAAGTTCAATCCACACTTCAATCACATCTTGATTGCTTCATTTCAAATTCACTGTGGTGGTGTACAGAGGCCAAATTACGAAAATTGTGTCACTGTCCAGGTACTTATGGACCTGACTTTATGTCTTTTAAGTAACGTTGCCGGACGTCTGAAGTAATTATGATTGATAAGTGATCTGTGCATAAATCACAGAGAAAGGAGTGTCTTCATGAAGCCCATCACACTAAAAACTGCATGCGTACTACATACACCTCATTTTAATACAAACTGTTTGTTTTGTCCTTTATTAAAAGGGCTTGCTGTAGTGTGCATGGCTGCTCAAGTTGTGCTTGAGCATTAATAGGTCACATAACCATAATATGTCAGTAGGCTTTACATGTGCTAGGGATTAAATATCTTACCTAAACCCCCCAGAATCATCATTTCTCTGAACAGTTCTTTTAAAGGTCATCTATATTTTATTGTTCTACATTTTAAACTAGGCCCATACTTGGGTATACTACATACTACAGAGTTTGCACAGAATGGTGTGAAAAACAAAAACACCCAATGAGTGACACCAAACTTTCAATACCATTTTTACATTTATTTAAAATAAAATCCACAAACTGAGTGTTACAAATATAAACTTCAGATTAAAATTTTACATTAACACGCGGCCTTGTTACTAATAGATCACTCCCATTATAATAAGCGACAGAATTTATGCTTCAAGCGTGCAAATACAGCATATAATGACAATAAACTTGTATTAAACTAAACCTTTTAAGCAACTCGCTCCAGTTTCCCCAACCCCTTGCACAAAGCAGAGCATTTTAGATATAAACATAAGTTTGTACTCATGCATCACTGCCAAGCTTCCATGTTACAGTACACAGGCTCAGCTATGTAAAGTTTGCAGGTTACAGTGTCCTTTGTGGCATTTAATATAAAATGCTCCCATGCCTTATAGGATCTGGAGGTCGCACACTTTTTTCCGCTGTCACTTGACGATTACGCCGACGTCTGATGGTGACTGAGGTCATGTTGGGCGTAAAAGGTAACGCTGACATAAACAGTAAAATGAAGAAACTAATTTTTGTTGACTCTGGGTAAAGCTAGCAGCGTCGCATTACGTGCGTATGATGTCATGTGCCATCGACTGGGAAACGGCTTATTCTTCCAGTTAGTAAAAAGACCCGCTAGTGTTCCATTTGAAATGATACTACCCTTCTAAAATTCATACACTAGACGGTAGAGTGCATAGAGCATAGTGTAAGTGCACAGTACTTCATTTGGGGGACAACTTTGGTCTGTACTCTCCGATGCGTTTTCGGAACAGAAGTAACACAATGAGTAAATGTGCCCCGTGCTGTGCGCAGACCAAGTAATCGATAATGAGATTCGTTAACAATGATTTTCATAATCGATTATTCTTGATTTTATCGATTAGTTGCTGCAGCTCCAGTGAGCAGAAAAGCATCTAAGAACAGGCGGATGAGCTACAACAGAATGAGCAAAAGACTACATCAGGTTCCTGTCAGCCACGAACAAGAATCTGAGACTATTTCACAAAAAACAGTACATATAAAGTATAAAAAGACCAGGCGATGTTTTTCATCAGTGAAGGTAAAATATGGCATAATCTTTCCAGTCCATAAATGTTACTGACATGATGGATTCATACTCCGGTAATAATTACCCCATCTAACCTTGTAGAACTAAACCTGTCTTAACAGGACTTAATATCCATCGAGTTTGTGAAAGTTGCTCAGTTTGCTCTTCAGCACCTTCAGTGCTTCAGATGACATCATTCTCTGATGGCCTGTTATGAAGTGGGTCAAATTGTTGGTGTGACTCACACATGAGTGGTTGCAGAAATTTGGAGAGGCAGTGGCATGAAGTCAAGTTCTGTCAGAATGTGTTGTCATGACATACCGTGTTTGCCTCTTGGCTGTGCAATCAGGGCCATGTCCTCCTGCATGCACACTAATGTATTCCAAACAATATGGGCCATCTTTCACAGCCTAACACACACACAAACACACACACACACACACACACACACACACACACACACACACACACACACACACAAACACACACACACACACACACACACCACAACATCCGTGTTCTCTCAGGCAGAAATACTATCGACACTCAGACACTACTGCAGGGCTGTAAGATGGATGGGGGATGGACGGACGTGAGAGGCATGTTGTTTTTCTTTCCTGTAGGTTTTGTCTCACAAGAAGGCAGTGATGCAAAAGGTATCCAATCATATCCAAGGTACAAGTCTCAAGTAGAATGTTTTGTTTTACAAAAGTTTTGTATGTAATTTAGTATTAAAATTCATGTTATAAACAATGGAGATGCAAAATTACAGCTTTACCACATATATAAGGCTACAGTGATGCAGGGTATAATCTTGCAGCATGAGATGGTCATTACCATGGTAACCTTAACTAACCTACTTCAGGGGGATTGTTGCTAATACTTATGCATAGATTTGAGGGCGTATGGTGTGACTCATGTTTGGAGAGGAGTTAATCAAATCTAGAATACATACATATCCTAATGTGTTCATGTTTGATTGCTTTTGGTTGTTACATTTGGCTGAAATCATTTTTTTTAAATATACGATTTTAGATCAAATTCATGGTTACCTATAGTTTCTGTCATATCATTTGAAAATTTAGTGAACTAAATGTTACAGTTGACACATTTACAGTGTCTTAAATAAGTATTCACCCCCCCTTGAACCTTCCCGCCTTGTGATCTTAATATTATATGGTTCTATGTCACATTCATTCTTAACCCAGGCAGAACCTTGTTTGGAAAAGTCCAAGGGATGAATACTTTATCGTGGAGTAATAGTGTTCTTTATACTATTCCCAAAATATTCCATATTTACAAAACCACAAGGAGGCCATTGCAGGAACCTTGTATTCAACAATCGCCTCAGACTATACCCACCACTCTACAGCCACAGAGAGGCAACTATCTATTCCAAATCTTATCCTCGAGTGCACTTAATACAGTCCTGCATCCAATGTGGCAAGTGATTTCACACTCACACACACACTTCTACACCGACTCCAACTGAGACTTGTCAACCCACAGAGAGAGTCCTAATTGACTGATTAGCTTGCAAATGTTTTGCAGCACTAGACCCGGGACAAGACACTCAATCAAACGCCATGTTGGATCGTAGAGGCAGGAGGGTGCCTGAGTTTGGGCTTATATCTCAGGGAGGATCTGTCTATTATGCTTTTCATTTACACACATGAAACTGTTGTAGATCCCTGTGATAGTCCTCCAACTCATGCTCTGGTGAGAAGTACTCTCAGATCATTCCCTACCTTAATACATATGTGAGCTGATCCATCATTTTGATGGCTTGTTTTTTTGTTTTTTTTTTCAACACAAAAAGTGCAGGTGATGATTCTAGGGCTGGTGGCTAATGTTGAACCTCTCGCATTTTCACAGCAAAAGAGACGGTTCTAAGCAGGCAAAACTGATTCTAAATCAAAACGCTGATGGTTTTGAGTCAAGAACTGACGTCAAGGGCTTGGGGTGGCAACACAAGTTAATTACATGGCTGCCTTTATAATAATGCATGAACAGTGTGGATAGTATTCAAGACATAAGGCAACATCAACCTTTTTTAGCCAAACATAAGGGTACACATGCAAATCTGACACGAGTAACGTGATGATCCCACAGTTAATCGGCAGCCAGAGTTGTTCACTCGGTTTGTTTTCATATAAAGACCATTTTTCCCTCAAACTCAAAAGTCACATTATTCCACCTTTGAGTTCTTTGAATTTCACAGTAATATTGACATGAAAACTGAAATTTAATTTGATCAATAAGACCCCAATACAGGCCAAAATCTAGCTTTCAGCATAAAATAAGTGGTGGCTCAGTGGTTAAAGCTTTGGGCTAGTGATCTGAAGCCTACCAGTTCAAATCCAAGGACTGTCAATTTGTCACAGTCGGGTCCTTGAGCAAGACACTTCACCCACATCTGCTCAGTTGTATCCTGTCTTAACTCTAAGTCGTTTCGGATAAAAACGGCAGCCAAATGAATCAATGCAAATGTGAAATCTGGTTTCTATACAAATAGGCCATTTTGTTACATGAAAGCTGGAGCTGTTTGAGAATCTTTTCCATTTTATTTTCAAAAGAAATTTTCCGGTGCCTGCAGGATCCCCAAGGCAATAATTCCTCTGAGTTTTCTCCTAATATATCTGTGTCTTGTGTCTTGCAATCACTGTTCAGGCAATTGAGCTGGATGTTCAAATGGCATGAGAAGAATTTTGCCTTCCTCAGATGTCTCTTTCTGATGTTGTTCTTGCTGGATCTTAATGGCATGCCATGCTTTGCTGAAACACACCTCATCATTATGTAAGAGATGTCAGGTTACCATCTGCAGTGATGTTTCTCTAAAAATTATAGTGAATCCCATCTCGCCTTTAAGGGAAGGAATAACTCCACCGAAGCATGTGTAGCGACCTTAAAATGGCTGCTAATAAAACATATAAACAGGAATAAAACACAATGAAGCATGCCGTTATATGAATTATAGGAAAATAATCAGCAACAGGATGGTGTGAATGACCGTTACCACCCTAAAGTCTCATTTTCTTATGACACAAGCCTAAGTGTTTTATTCTTATTATATCAAAATAATGTACCAACAATATGTTTTATTCAATTATGGTTAGGTTTGATGTTGTGGAACATCTGAGAAACAAGCTAATTCCTGTTATTAATGAACAATATTTCCTTTGCTTTTTTTTATAAAGTTAATAGAAAGCAACTTAATAAGGAAAAAAAAAATACAGCTTCTTCCTGAGAAACTCCTCTGTCCTCAAAACTTTTCCATGGTGGAAACCTTAACGGTAACAACTGTTACAAAGACCTGACACTGGAGACTCCTTCCACAAAAAGCTTCGCCATATCAACAATTATGGTACATGTAGACCATACAAGTCCCTGTGAATTTGCCGTTACCATAGAAACAGCATATTAAAACAAACGTTTTGCCTTGCAGCCGGCACTACTGTCAGAACTGTGCATTTAAAAAAAAATCAACACCTGACCAATCAGGATCAAGAATTCAGCAACATTATGGTATAAAAGTCAATAAATTGCATGTCAAGTGAAACCCCAACTGTTCAGCAGCAGTTAATACAGGCATTGATAATGGCATCAAATTATTTGTAGGCTTTATTTGTAAGCTTATTACTCTGGGTGACATCAGAGGAGTTTATTACCTCTGGCAGGACCACTTATAGTTGATAAGCCTGGAAGTTATGTATTAACACTTCAGTCAATGAAACTGATATATCCATAATGCTAGTGGGCTTCACTGTCCATTCTGCAATTTAAGGAAAACAGACTAGAAAAATTGCCGGCTTTGAATATTGCATGGCCAGGGGGTTGAAGCAAGCAGTAGAGCCATGCATTAATTTAACTCTTTCAGACTGGCGCGTACCTTGTCTGCATGAGTGAATTATACCTTTATCATTCTACACATGTAGCAAAGTTCATTTCAGGACCAGCTAAAACTAACACTGGTGGAACGTCAAAATGTTCTTTACCACTCACACAGTAGTTACTGGCTCACATGAGATTCCCTGGAAGGAGAACTCAATTACAACACTTTAACATGCAACACTTTACCATGCACACGCAGTTTACTTTAACCTGTCATGATGCAGGTACAAATGCAAGTGCAGGTATTCAATGCTTTATTAAGAATGGCAGACAAAACAAATCCAAGGCAACGTCGAGATTCAGGCAAGGGTCAAACAACGTGAGCTAGGGCAGGAAAGAGCAAGACAAGAAAACCAGAACAAGATCAACACCAGACAATCAATAAACAACAGCTTAGCATAGACCGGTACAAAAACACAAATATCCCTACTATCCTACTATACAGTAAGCAAAAGCAGTATGCCAAAGGAGTAGTATGTCTGAATACTCAGTATTCATAAAAGAGTTGGCGAGAAATACCTGGATGACCTACTGCATCCGCTGAGATTCTGTAGTATGGAAGCAATGCACACTGCGGTATCCCATAATGCAACCGGACTGGCGCGGAAGAGCTGTCAGAGCTAAAAATGGTGGAAGGCAGCGCGTCGGCTCTTTTGAGGTTGTAGGTCACATGACAATGCCAACATGGCGAATGTAGTATGTCCGGATTGTATTCATACTACACACTTATACTGATCAGTACGTATTGTACGAACGGCCAAGCAGTGGGTACCGAATTGAATGCAGTAGCTACTGTCACACTACATGATTTCCCTTATATACTATGAGTGTATGAGTCCAGGTGTGTGAGATCAGAAATCAGGTGAACGTGAATGTATGAGAGTCTGTGGTGGATGGAAGTTGAAGTCCTCGGCGGCCATGTTTGTAGGCTGCACTGTCATCTGGGAATTGTAGTTGAACACTGATCCCGGCATTGACATAACATAACCCTTATGTTTAGCCGCTGGTGAGCATGCCACATTATGCGTTCTAAGTCTGAGTCTCAGAAGTCTCTGAATTCTTTTACAATTTTTTTTGTCTGCAACAACAAAATTGGGCCAAAAATTGTACATTGTAAACCCAGCTTAAGGCAGGACCCCCTGAAGAACCTTTTAGGGTACTAAGGGGAATCTTCATCCATCCATCCATTTTCTGTACCACTTGTCCTACACATGGTCATGGGGGAGCCGCTAGGAGACCCCCGAAGCACAGGGAGGACGTGCGGGCTCCGCCCACACTGGGCGGAGGAGGGAGTCGAACGTCCAACCCCAGAAGTGGGGTTCACTAAAGGGACACTTTTTTTTCTATTATGCTAGTGAACAGAACATAGGTGTTTTTGCTTGCCTACACAAAATGAGAGAAAAATCTGTGGGAAAATGAGTGTAATGTAGCATGCTGAAGAAATTTTAAACGCTCTAGTTTGCATCAAATGTGGTGCCAATTCTTAAACATTTTCTCTCATCTCATTCCAGGACTTTGCTTAATAATGTAAGAAATCGCTCACCTAAAAAAAAAAAATGCACTGACACATGACTCGGAGCAGAGTGGTTGAGATAAGAGTAATAGGATCTGGAGGTAAGAAAAATGAATCTGTGGATTTTTTTTTTTTGTGCTGGAAAATGAAATTGCTTTGAAGAAAGAAAGAAAATCCAAAGCTATCATTCCAGATGTCACATTTATATAAAATGAATTCTCTTAGTGGTCCAGGTGATATGGAAGATTGGAAGATTTAAGGCTATTTTTCCTCCCTTGTGCTGTTCTGGCCTTTCGCTCCCCACCTGGCTCAGGTGTTGGTATTCTCTCAGCAGCCGAAATTCCCTGGCGATTACATACATGTGCTGTGACACGTTCATGTTTTGCCCCTTTGCCCCCATATTTCCTTGTTTTTGTATCTCGCCCTTTCTGGGGAAGAAAACGTGGGCCAGAATAGCAAATAGGCAATGAGGCAATTGTAAATACAGACACTGGGTAGGCGGGCACCGTGGTGGGTGCCATCTTTGACTGCAATCTGGCGAGAGACTGCTTCTTTACTTTGCATCACCTCACAGATGGGTGAGGTTACTACGAAACTGTCAGCCCATTTGTAAACCAGAACCAAAATTAGCATCTCATTAAAGAGAGCTGTGGGCGCACTAGATGTCCTTCTCTGCTGTAATGGTCAGTACGACTCCTTATGCTAATGCTACAAAGATACAGAAGCTTCTTAGATGTGTTCTTAGCTACAAGTCTGAACATGTCAGGTCTAAGAGGATAACACTCTCAAATCAAACTGGGCTTTTAAGACTGGGTCTGTTAATGAAGATCCCTTTGTGGGGCAAAGTGCATTTAGCTGGTAATTATATATGCCTGCTAGATCTATTTACATACATTTTAAAGACATATTCCCAACGCTACTGGCACCGATGGATTTGAGAAGATGCAACACTTGCGAATTCATCGCAATTCACATGATTTAAGTTGTATGAAATGTAGATATCTGACTTCTGACTGATCCCTGGTTCTTATGAAAGCAGTGTTGCCACAATAAACTGAATAATCACTTTCCACTCCTAGAGAAAATGGTTAAAGATCCATTATTTTTGTTCTGTAGGAAAACAAAATTGGTTCTTCTGTAACATCCCTCTAAAGAACCTTTTTCGGCACCTCTATTGTTAAGAATGTAGTGTCATATAGGTAAGGAATAAAAGCCTTGGGGTGTGCTGTGTGCTGAAAATAATCAACACCATTGACATTCCAATAACAGCACATCCTACAGCAATTTGCCAATGATTACACTTTTTTTATTTATTAAAGAAACCAAAGTCATCTGTTCTGAAACCTTTCTCGTAATGTAAAAGAACACTGACTTTTAGAAAGCCATAAATTACATGGTATCATACAAGTCCCAGTCAATTAGTTCATATAAACCTGTGATTTGATTTACAGCCACCACTACTGTCAAAGCTGTTATAAAACAAATTATCAACACCTTCTGTCAAATCAGATTTGAGAATTCAACAGCGCTGTGGTATAATTTTGTTTTGTTTAATTCCTTTTGCTCCTCTATGTTTATGTTGCAGTTTTAGCCTTTTGTATTCTTTAGCACTTTTAACACTCTCCTATGCTTCATGTAGCCCTTTATGCCACATTAATACACCTGCTGCTAGGAGCAGGAATTTAATCCCAGAGCCTTTGTGATGTTACATAAGACCAGTGAGACTCCCTCTACCTCACCACACCAGGCTGAGCTTAATGAAGCCTGGACCTGGAGACACTGCAATTCTTAATGATTGTAGAAGGCTTAAGATAATAATACACTTATTCATTTAAATACAAAGGCAGGAGTTCAGCTGTGGGTGGCCAGCCTGCCTGAAGTTGTTTTCTGCCTTCAGGTCAAGTGGTGATTGGATCTGGATGTCACAAAAATGGGTTGTACTTCCATCTTTGTTGTCTTGTACACTATAGCTGAACTGAATATCTGGTACCTCCCCAGCTAACAAATTAACTGTCATCCTTCAGATGAATTTTAGAAATCAGTCAGAAAAGATGAAAAATTTGATTTTGGCCAAACTGTCTGTCTGTCTGTAGCATACTTTAATAACTCAACTTCAAGGAACCATAAATATATTTCACCAAAAGGATGTGTTGGAACTGTATTTCCTTTTCAGTCTTGCCTACGCTATCTTCCTGTAGAGATCACACTGGGAAATTGCAGTGGTAGAAACAGTCAGTCTGCCTAAAAACGTCTAAAACCTTGCTAGCTCAGTGTGATTTCCTCCCACAGTGAATGTCAGGCTTTAATCAAGTTGTTGAATAGTTATGTGCCATAGTGAAATGGACATAAGCCTCATCAATTCAGTTTGTAATCACATCCCAGCTGTCAAACAATCGGTGATGCTGCACTGAAGTCAGAATGAAATCTTTGAATGCATTTCTCTCCGTTTTCAACTTTTTGGGGTAAATTAAAATGCTTGAAGTTTACTTCTGTTTGAGATACATGCAAAAGAGAAAAATTCAGTTCTGTAAAGTTTTCGGAACTATACATAGTAGTTTTCCCAGGCCACAACACATTTTGGGTCTAAAAGTTCTACAAACTTTTAGTCCCAAAAATGTTTACTCCATAAAGCTTTCTGAGATTTCTAAAAATGTTGCTGAAACAATTTTTTGTGGGAGCTTTAACATTCATTCATTGATTCATCATCAGTAAGTTCTTTATCCAGGCCTATCCCAGGATCACTTTGCTTGAGGCGGGATCCTGGGTTTAACAGTTCCATAATATTTTTTGTGTGATCTGAAAACATGGTATGTGCAACATTATAATAACAAAGCATTCTTACAGCAAGGTTGTTTTGTTTTTTTAAATATGGCAAGAAAATAATTTCTGGAATGCTAAAATTCAACCTTCGTAGATGTAGTCAAATGCTCTGACAACATTCTGTGTTAGCTGGGTGTGTATGTAACTGTGGCCTTATCTTGGTGCTTTGACCCAAGTGAATGTAGTACAGGCTGTTACTGAATTTGCATGTCCAATAGAAATCCTATATGTCCAATAGAAGGCCTTATACAAAAATAGAGAAACAGAGACATTATTATTTTCACCTATAACATCAGCATTACAGTAGGATTCAAATGGGCATCTAATACAGCGGATGAAATGTGTTCACACATTGCTCTAATAAGAGTTTTATTGTTTTAAAAAAGGATCCAGTACACATTTCAATAGCTCAATCCCTTCTAATTATGTGAATATGCTACAATACAGGTTTTCTGCTCATTTGAAATTGCCTCACATGTATGACAAACGTTTCTATAAAGTCTTATTCTGAATTTGCAAGACCTCCAAATTGTTCATACTGATTCCTGCAGTGGCAAAAGGAAATACACCAACAACACATTGCAACAGGGTTAATATGTTAGCAATGATGTATTCCAGACACACAAACCGAATAATAAATCTTGATCTTTTAACATCTGCTACAGTTTCCTTTTACATCCACATTGGCATGTACGTCTACATTTGCATGCAGTATGCACTAATTCAGAGGGCAGGTTAGTAACCTGCAGACTGATGAATGCAAACATTGAACAGCATTGCCAATTACACAGATGGCCTTCTAGCCTAGGGAACAGAAGCCTTGAAGAAATCAATGTTCTGCCACGATTGGGAGGTGTTTCAAAAATGTTCCAATCTTTCATGTCCTACCTTCACCGAGCTGCAGATAATTGTATTCCCTCCGGATCCACTTAGGCTGTGATTCTCTGACCTGTAATCGCTTTTATAACATGTCATTAGCAGATGTAATATGGGGGTTCTTGTTGAGCAGAAAAGCTGAAGTGCTGACAGATCAAATGTCATAGTACTAAAATTCTGCCTGCATTTGTTTAAACGTTGCAGGACTCTTAATGAGTGGTTGTAAATTTCGGATAGATTAGATGTGAAAATATAATCTCTGATTGCTGATAATTATGAGCTTGGCATTAGCATTTATTTGGAAATCTATTGTACAAGGAAAGCACAAAAGTTGCTGCCTGCCTACAGTCTCTGAATAAGGCTTTTTTTTTAGTGTTTCCAGAAGTGCACTTGATGGAATCAAAACAAGCAATCAAGCTTAATGAGCTGAGTGCCGGCTGGTCATTTTATAGTGCTGTAACCCAGACAGTGTTGCTCGCATCCCTGAATTACTGCAGAGTAGATAAAAATGCATGCTCTACTTCTGATTGGAGCTTCTGTACTTGTGAGTCACTTTCTGCTGTGATGGATAACCTAAAGACACGCCCCCCCAACACACACCCCAACAAAAAAAAAGTTTATACCCAAGACACACCCTTGCTTCAGTACATAATCTCATCCAATACTGTAGATTTGTGCCTAAGAGCTGCGGCTGTAATCATAAAGACTGGCCTGTGCTCATCCCAGGACTCTTATTCACAATATGCTCATACAGAACATCCTTTCAACACACTGAGTACTGTTCTACACATGTTTTTACTCTTCTACACCTGTAAAATGTAATGAGTTTTAATCCCACTATCCAGTGTCCTCCAGAAGAGGATGGGTTCCCTTTTGATTCTGGGTCCCCTCAAGGTTTCTTCTTCATATCATCTCAGGAGGTTTTTATTTCTTGCCAATGTCTTCAATATAATGGGGAAGTGGCAGCTCAGTGGTTAATGTGTTGGACTTCTGATTGGAAGGTTGTGAATTCAAATCCCAGCACCACCAATCTGCCACTGCTTTGCCCCTTACCAAGGCCCTCAAAGGGATAGTTCACCCAAAAATGAAAATTCTATCATCAATTACTCACCCTCATGTCGTTCCAAACCCATAAAACCTTCGTTCATCTTCAGAACACAAATGGAGACATTTTAATGAAACCTGGGAGAACCTCTGTCCCTCCATTTATATTCCAGTAACCAAAACTTTCAAGCTCCAAAAAGTTCATAAAGGCATCGTAAAGTAATCCATGTGACTCCAGTGGTTTAATCCTAATTTTATGTAGTGATACGAATGCTTTATGTGCTCAAAAAAATAAAATTAAGTCTTTATTCACCAAATGTCTTCACTTCCCTATAGATCTCCGACACCCGTTGACACATGAGAGAACCACAACGCATGCAAGAGCGGACAAAAAATGCAAGTCCTCCTATGCAGTCGAAATCTGCAGACATCTTTGTTACAAAGATTGTTCTATGTGATTCAGATTAGGATTACAGCATCCCTCTTCCTCTGCTGTAAACAGTGCAGCGCTTCCAGGTCTCACTGTATTGCGAGAGCAGACGATACTTTTAGGATGCCTGAATGGACTTTTTGGAGCTTAAACATATTAGTTACTTGGACTATAAATGGAGGGACAGAAATCTCCCAGGTTTCAGTAAAATGTCTTCAATTGTGCTCCAAAGATGAATGACGGTCTCATGGGTTTGGAACAACATGAGGGTGAGTAATTGGTGACAGAATTTTCATTTTTGGGTGAACTATCTCTTTAACCCTAACCTGCTCAGATGTATAAATGAGATAATTGTAAGTTGCTCTAGATAAGGGTGTCTGCCAAATGCCATAAATGCAATCTCCATTAGGAATCTAAATCTGGATTTCTATAAAGCTGCTTTATGACCATATTTATTGTTAAATGCAAAGTATAAATCCTCATGAAGTCTCAGTCTTCATCCTTGACTTTCCAGTGAATGTGAAAGTTCACATTTGAATTAAAGGATTTTGGACACTGCTTTAGGACCTGACTCTGAAAAAAAAATATTTGGAGGCAGGAAGGTATCGTCATTCGCTAATTGAACATTTGCAGAGAGTGTTGCCTTCTGACATGCCTTCAGATGGCAGCATGCATGTGTCATGTCCTACATATCCTATAATCCAGTGCCTCAGCCAGCCTGTAGACAAAATCATGGTGCAACAAACAATTCAATTGTAGCTACTAAATGTGAATCAGAGAGTCTATACATCATTACAGGAGGAACAGAGAAAAAAATCATGTCTAAAAATTTATGCCTATCCTAAAGGCAAGGAATTGGCCAATATAGAGTCCCAGAGGCTCACAGATGTGAGAAAACACCTACAAAACAGCACAAGAAGTCACGTCAGCCAGTCACTTATGTTTAAGTAATCATATTGTGTTAGTAAGTAAATGTCACTGTGCATTTATTTTATTAATTGGAATTAAAGAGGCTCATCTGATTGGATATCACAGCAGCATGTCTAGTCACACCACATGATAATGTATTCATTGTGACATGACCCCTTTTTACAATTATGCCACTTTTAGCCAGCCAATTGTCACATGGATAACTCTGCTACACATCCATGTGAAACTCTTGCATGTTGTTTTTGCACTTTCTTTATGATCATGAATGTAGTTGCGGAAGTGGATAATATGAGGCAGTATGTCATGGCTGTATGCAGGTGTGTGAGCATGTGTGATATAAGGGGAGAGAGCTGTCGCCATGGTACAGATAGCCCAGGGAAAAGGCAATTATCCAGAGTGTTTCCTGCTGATGAACTGAAGATACATCCAGACAGATTGCTATCTGCCTTACCTTCATTATCATACCAGCACAGTGAGAGTGTGAGACTGAGGACCACTTCCCTCTCATAGTACATCACTATCTCCTCCTCTCTTTTCTCTTTTCCCACTCAACTGTCTCGCTTTATCTCTCATGGACTCTCTCTTTCTCTCTCCATATACCCTTATATCCGTGTGTTCATTTCCTTTTTCTGATTAAGCCTGATTTAAAGCTTCCACAGCAAAGGTCAGAGTGGAATGGCATGAGAACAGAGAGCTATCACAAATTTGCTTTCATAGCTCCACTCTAGGACGAGACATTAATGATGGATGGAGACGGATAAATGGCTGTTGATTTATGAGAATTAATAGAGAAGGCAGAGCTTCTAAGGAGCAAAACATAGCAACACTGTCCAGTAATACTTCACTAAGACGGATGTTTTAGTGTTGTTTAGGCCTGACACAATATCTAGGAAAAGACAATAGATATTACAGCTAAAATTGGCATTACTATTCATTCATTTATTCATTCATCTTCAGTATCTGTTTTTACCTGGTCAGGATCGTGGTGGATCTGGAGCCTGTCTCAGAAACACTAGATGTGACATGGGAATACCCCCTGGATGGGATACCATTCCATGCACTCACATATATTCACACCCTCATTCGCATAGCCAGTCCACTTACTGACATGTTTCTGGGAGGTGGGAGTAGACCCGAGAACCCAGGGGAAACCCATGAGAACACAGAGAGAACATGAAAACCTCTTCAGTGTGTGTGCTCAGGATTGAACAAGGGACCCTGGAGCTGTGAGACAGCAATGCTGCGAACTGATGACAAAAAAGGGTGCATCGCGTTACATTTGCGTAAGAAAACAAAACACTGGAATAAATCAAACAAAGTGCTTGAGCAGAAGAAATAATATTTTACAACTGAAGAGGAAAAATAGCTCTGAATATCCTGTGAGCCCATCATGTCAGCTATTGACTATTTCTACCAAATATTTTTCTTGCTGATGATTCTGAGTTAATAAAAGGATCGTTAATTGGAAATGTGGTTGGTTAAGTAATGCTTTAGACTACCCATATGCATAATATAAAACATAATGCATCCAGGTTACACTTTGCCATCTCTCCAAAGTGTGACTTTGCTCAAGTCACACTTTGTGCTCAAGTACTTTAGTTTTTCCTTTTATGTTGGTTTGCTGATATGCAGTTATGTTGCTTGCATTCATAGCTTGCAGCCAATTGACCATGCACTGAAAATAAGAAGTACAATTATGGATGCGTAATGAGCTTCCATACTTTACTGACTGTCCTGCACTTGACATGGCTCTCCAGTTCACATCACAGCTGCTGGTTATATGAGTTGAGAGAGAGCAGCTTCACTCACCAATAGTGCATAAAGCCAGACTGAGTTGCACTTGTATTAGCCGATGTTCCCAACAACCAATCACTGATGACTATTGTTTCCAACAACCAATCACTGATGACTATTGTTCCCAACAACCAATCACTGATGACTGTTGTTCCCAACAACCAATCAGTGATGACTATTGTTCCCAACAACCAATTACTGATCACCATTGTTCCCAACAACCAATCACTAATCATCACTGTTCCCAACATAAAAATCACTGATGACTATTGTTCCCAACAGCCAATCACTACTGTTCCAAGCAACAATCACTGATCACCATTGTTCCCAACAACCAATCACTGATCACCGTTGTTCCCAGCAACCAATCACTGATCACCATTGTTCCCAACAACCAATCATTGACCACTATTGTTCCCAACAACCAATCACTGATCACCATTGTTCCCAACAACCAATCACTGATCACCATTGTTCCCAACAACCAATCACTGATCACTATTGTTCCCAACAACCAATCACTGATCACCATTGTTCCCAACAACCAATCACTGATCACTATTGTTCCCAACAACCAATTACTGATCACTATTATTCCCAGCAACCAATTACTGATCACTATTGTTCCCAACAACCAATTACTGATCACTATTATTTCCAACAACCAATTATTGATCACTATTTTTCCCAACAACCAATTACTGATCACTATTATTCCCAACAACCAATTACTGATCACTATTGTTCCCAACAACCAATCATTGACCATCATAATTCCATTATTCCAAATGACAAGTCACTATCACCACTGTCACAAGTGATCACTATCACATGTTATCAATGTTCCCAATCCCATCACTACTGTTGTAATGAAAGACATTTATTCCATCTGTAATCTATGTCTTCAGAAATATTCCTTCTTCATGTAACACATTTTGATATGCAAATCATGATGATTCAATATGCAAGTTAGTCTGTGATGTCATCTGGTGACTTTTTGAGCATAGTTTAGCTACTTTAGGGTCCGCAAAACTGGTTATTAAAAATCTTTGTAGACTGCATTTATACAATTCAAATTTTGTGCAAATCTGCTGTTGGTATAAAAAAAAAGGCATTATTTGGCTGCTTTTCATTTTCTGATCGGCGTGATTGGTGATTGGTTAAGGCTACAGTTAAACCTACATTATTTTTACATGTAATATTAGAGACACACTTCTGTATAGAAGTAACAATAATCGTTTCTTTAAGTATTCAAGCAGCAGGTCTGACTCATAAACGTGGTTTGAATTAAATCAGATTTTGACTCGGTGGGTGGCGTAGGATCCTGGCTAGGTTTATGAATTATATATTTTAAGTAGGAATGAGGCAGTGGTGGAAATACTTAAAGTAGATTGCAATAGGCTCTGGAACGTGTTTTTCTATTAGTGGTATTTTATTTGAGTAAGCATACAATATATCTTTCTTTGCATGCAAAATAATGGCAGTTTAGATTTTTTAAAAATAGCAACTTTATTTCCTAACAGCTAGCTAATCCTTTTTATTATGTCAGTTGTAGAGTATTAGCTTAGTATCATCAGTTTGTTCTATATTTTGGCAATACTATAACATATGGTATTCTGTGTCTAGCTTGAGTCTTCTCTCTCTCTCTCTCTCTCTCTCTCTCTCTCTCTCTCTCTCTCTCTCTCTCTCTCTCTCCTGAAAGGATGAGGCATGAGGCAATACTTCTAAAGCCACACAGAACCTTTCACTGACTTGCCGTCTACAGCATTACAGTCTTAGGAAAAAAAGTTCTGGCTTAGGTTACTTCTTCTGGGGTACAGAGAATAATAATAATGTAGCCTAAACTGCTGTACAGTAAATGTAAATAGATAAACAGTATAAATAAACTGTGTATGAGAGAGAAAAAAAGAGCATACATTTAAAGAGACACATGGAAAACAAAAGTAAACAATAAAATACAGGAATATATATATATATATATATATATATATATATATATATATATATATATATATATATATATATATATATATATATATATATATATAATAAATACAAGTGTGATTAAAATGCAAAGCTATTACACCTTCAGTTCCTTTCTGAAATTATTTATATTAATTACCTGTCAAGTTTTAATAAGTAATTTTCCAAATATTGGAACATAGCACAAGCTGGTTTATTTGTCTTTGTACCTTGAAATGTTCAATAAGCCAGCACTTGATTATATTAAAGCCTGATATTGAGTATTTCCTGTCTGAGAAAAAGGCCATACCTTTAAGAGCTTTACCAGTAAAAGAGTCCTATAATAAAATTTAAATGAAACAGACAACCAGTGCATTGATGTCAAAACAGGTGTAAGTCAGGCTGTGGTATTCTGAATGTCTTTGCTCTTTGTATTACAAACAACAGTCTAGACATGCATACATCAGCTTCTGTTCTGCTTCCTTTGATTCCTTTGCTTTGACTTGGTGAACACTGGCACAAAAAAAAAAAAAAAAAAAAAAATTACAAATAAAAAAAAGCTGTGATTCATACTGATTGCTGTGAAACCCAAAATTAGTTCTGGTGCAACCAGTTGTCACCAGAAGCCATCTAAGCAGTGGAATGGCATTGATCTGTGTGCCATTAAAGTGACCTCAATATAAATACATCTGTTCCTGGAGGACCCCAGAGTTTGAGAGAACATACCTAAATAAATAACATCATGAGATCAAGGCACTATCAAAACAAGTCTGGGACAAAGTTCTAGAAAAGTATCAATTAGGGATTGGTTATAAAATATCCTTAACCTGGAGCACCATTAAATCATGATTAAAATGGAAGGAGGAATATGGCACAACCATGACTATGCCTAGAGGAGGCCATCTACCAAAACTCACTGACTGGGCATTAGGCAGAGCAACAAAAAGATCAAGTGTAACACTCAATATGATGCTACCACCACCATGTTTCTCTGTGTGGATTTATGAAACTCCTTGAAAAGACTTTTCCAGGTTTGCTGGGTTTCCAACATGCCTTTTAGCAAACTCCAAATGGAATTTAATATGGCTCGCTACTCTTACTTAAAGACCAGCTTTGTGGAGTGTCCCGGCTATAGTGTAAACAGCTTATCCTATCTGAGCTGTGGAGCTCCTTAAGAGTTACCCTTGGTTTGTTAAGTAGTAAATCTTATTAGCTAGCCAAGTAGGAAATCTTATTGTCTAATTCAGTAGGAAACGAACCAAGTGAATACCTTGTAAAGTATGTTACACTAATGTTCATTTCTTCCTTATATCAACATGGCAGAACCAGCAGTAGAATTGTTTTATCCAACTCAGGGGTCCAGTCAGAGAAACTGGCAGAAAGACACAGGATATATTAAACAGACATTGTAATTACAATACATTGTAATTGAATTAGTCAAACAATGTTCCAGTTTTAATTCCTATATCTCCAGTACCCGTTCCTATATAATATCATATATGCTGCTGAAGCAGTGGCTCTGTGTTTGACATTTGAGAGAAAATTTATGACAGCATTACAGTACATTGCATTGCAACTCCAACTGTTCTCACCCATTCTGGATGAGCCAGTTTTCTTACCCACACATACCAGCTGGTATGCCTGTATACAGAAACCAAGAACAGCACACCATCAAATTGCCAACATCCATTAATAACACTACTACAACTAATAATAATAATAATAATAATAATAATAATAATAATAATAATAATGATGATGATGATGATGTAACGCCTTAGTACACATCTCTCAGATAGCTAGAGTATCTGTTGTGTTTTGAACTTGTGATCTCCTGGCGGCAAATAATCTAATCATTTAATATTCTATAATACAAGCAGATGTGTATAAAACTATATTATAAACAATGGTTGGTAAAAACCTCCTGTGAATGCATCTGCATTTCAGGCTTGACAGTCTTATGTTTTAAGGATTCCTACAGATAGACAAGCAGCCCAATAATCATTTAGGGTTCTATATATACTGTGTATATATATATATATATATATATATATATATATATATATATATATATATATATATATATATATATATATATATACAGGTGCATCTCAATAAATTAGAATGTCGTGGAAAAGTTCATTTATTTCAGTAATTCAACTCAAATTGTGAAACTCGTGTATTAAATAAATTCAGTGCACACAGACTGAAGTAGTTTAAGTCTTTGGTTCTTTTAATTGTGATGATTTTGGCTCACATTTAACAAAAACCCACCAATTCACTATCTCAGCAAATTAGAATATGGTGACATGCCAATCAGCTAATCAACTCAAAACACCTGCAAAGGTTTCCTGAGCCTTCAAAATGGTCTCTCAGTTTGGTTCACTAGGCTACACAATCATGGGGAAGACTGCTGATCTGACAGTTGTCCAGAAGGCAATCATTGACACCCTTCACAAGGACGGTAAGCCACAAACATTCATTGCCAAAAAAGCTGGCTGTTCACAGAGTGCTGTATCCAAGCATGTTAACAGAAAGTTGAGTGGAAGGAAAAAGTGTGGAAGAAAAAGATGCACAACCAACCGAGAGAACCGCAGCCTTATGACGATTGTCAAGCGATTTGAGTGAACTTCACAAGGAATGGACTGAGGCTGGGGTCAAGGCATCAAGAGCCACCACACACAGACGTGTCAAGGAATTTGGCTACAGTTGTCGTATTCCTCTTGTTAAGCCACTCCTGAGCCACAGACAACGTCAGATGCGTCTTACCTGGGCTAAAGAGAAGAAGAACTGGACTGTTGCCCAGTGGTCCAAAGTCCTCTTTTCAGATGAGAGCAAGTTTTGTATTTCATTTGGAAACCAAGGTCCTAGAGTCTGGAGGAAGGGTGGAGAAGCTCATAGCCCAAGTTGCTTGAAGTCCAGTGTTCAGTTTCCACAGTCTGTGATGATTTGGGGTGCAATGTCATCTGCTGGTGTTGGTCCATTGTGTTTTTTGAAAACCAAAGTCACTGCACCCGTTTACCAAGAGGAGCACTTCATGCTTCCTTCTGCTGACCAGCTTTTTGAAGATGCTGATTTCATTTTCCAGCAGGATTTGGCACCTGCCCACACTGCCAAAAGCACCAAAAGTTGGTTAAATGACCATGGTGTTGGTGTGCTTGACTGGCCAGCAAACTCACCAGACCTGAACCCCATAGAGAATCTATGGGGTATTGTCAAGAGGAAAATGAGAAACAAGAGACCAAAAAATGCAGATGAGCTGAAGGCCACTGTCAAAGAAACCTGGGCTTCCATACCACCTCAGCAGTGCCACAAACTGATCACCTCCATGCCACGCCGAATTGAGGCAGTAATTAAAGCAAAAGGAGCCCCTACCAAGTATTGAGTACATGTACAGTAAATGAACATACTTTCCAGAAGGCCAACAATTCACTAAAAATGTTTTTTTTTTATTGGTCTTATGAAGTATTCTAATTTGTTGAGATAGTGAATTGGTGGGTTTTTGTTAAATGTGAGCAAAAATCATCACAATTAAAAGAAAAAAGACTTAAACTACTTCAGTCTGTGTGCATTGAATTTATTTAATACACAAGTTTCACAATTTGAGTTGAATTATTGAAATAAATGAACTTTTCCACGACATTCTAATTTATTGAGATGCACCTGTATAAATGGGTATAGAAAAGAATCACCCCCCTCTAAAATAATCACATTTTGTTGCTCTTCAGCCTGACATGAAGATGGACATAGTTTTTGTTTTATCCAGCTGTATTTACTCAGTGCAACTTACAACATCCAAGTGAAAGATATAACACCAACACGTTGGAAAACAATATAAAAAATTTAAAAACAGAATCACTGAGTTGGAAAAAGGATCACCCCCTTGATTTAATTTGCCTTACTTTTTTAATTACAGCCTTTAGTCTATTGGGATATGTCTCTACTAACTTTGCACATCTAGACTTTGCAATATTTGCCCACTCTTCTTTGCAGAACTGCTCAAGTTCAGTTAAATTTGATGCCGACTGTTTGTGGACTACAGTCTTCAAGTCATTCCACAGATTTTCAATGGGGTTTAAGTCTGGGCTCTGACTAGGCCATACAAGGACATTCACCTTTTTCTCCTTCAACCACTATGTGGTCAGTTTTGCTGTGTGCTTTGGGTCATTGTCATGTTGGAAGGTAAATCTTCTTCCCGTTGACAACTTTCTGGCAGAGGGCAGCTGATTTTCCTCAAGAATTTGACGGTATTTTGCCCCATACATTTTCCTTCTATCCTGACAAGTGTTCCAGTCAATGCTGCAGAGAAACACCCCCATAACAGGATATTACCACCTTCATGCTTTACTGTAGGAATGGTGTTATTTCGATGGTGAGCTGTATTGGATTTCCGCCAGACATATCGTTTGGTGTTGAGACCAAATAATTCAATTTTAGTCTCATCTGACCACAACACCTTTTTCCATGTGGCCTCAGAGTCTTCAAGGTGTGTTTTGGCAAAGCTCAGTCGTGGGTGGCTTTTTTCTTGCAACCCTCCCATACAAGCCACATTTGTAGAGAATTTGTGATATTGTTGTCAGATGCACACAATGACCACTTTTTGTCATAAATTCTTGCAACTGCTACAGAGTTTCTGAAGGCTTCTTGGTAGCCTTGGTATACCAGTTTCCTCCTGGCTCTTTCATGCAGTTTGGAGTGACCTCCTGATCCAGGGAGGGTCTGTGTTGTGCCAACTACCTTCCACTTCTTAATAATAGACTTCACTGTGCTTCTAGGCATTGATAAAGCCGTTGAAATTGTTTTGGTATCCATCTCCTGACTTGTGCCTGTCCACAACTTTATCCCAGAGATCTTTTTGACAGAGCCTTGCCACCCATAGTTGATTGTTTGCTTCAGTTGCACTACAAAATGCTCCAGGAAAGCTCTTTTCATGCTGAGCTAATCAAAATGACCACAGCTGATCACAGTTGAAAGTCAAATGGCTTTGTGTGCCATTGAGAAGACTATTAGCTACACCTTATTGAGTTTACAAGTCATTTTTAGGAGGGGCGTGATCCTTTTTCCAAGTCAGTGATTCTGGTTTTGAATTTTTTAATTTTTTTTCTGACAAGTTGGTGTTACATCTTCACTTGGATATTATAAGTTGCAATGAGTCAATACAGCTGGATGAAACAGAAACTGTGTCCGTCTCCATGTCAGGCTGAAAAGCAACAACATCTGATATACCCACTGCACCTTGCTAACAACAACATATATATAAAACTGCTAGTACAAAACAAATATGACACCGAATGACAAATTGCACAGTGTTTGAAAATAGACCAAATGGAACATCATGAAAAATTTAACAATGATCCCAAGAAACAGCTAGCACAGCATTTCCTGTCTCTAATTTCTGGCGAACAGAACTAATACTTAATGGAGGATATTTTTTTTCTTTTTGACAATCTTTAGCAATACTGTGACAGCACTAGCAGATTGTATTGGTCCTCTGCATATTTCAGGGACCGTTCCAATTAAATGTCGGGAACTAGATGTCATTCAAATGGCAAAGCCATTTCAGACTCTCCTGGTGTTCACACAAGCAGGGCTTCTTAATTAAATGCACATTCATGGACGTTCAATAAGACTAATACTTATTGTGCATGTGTGTGTGTGTGTGATTGTTGCTTTTGTATCTTAACTAATGTGTATGTGGTAAGACCAATTGACAGCTTGCATCAGTGTTTCCAAAAGCAGTTTAAGCACCTCTGATATTGCAAGCATATGTAAACACCACACTCGGTGTCCAGTAAGAAACAAAGTAGTGCCAATTAATGCCTGTAAAGGTCTTTCTAATTCCAGTTAACACTTTGTCCTTTTAGGTTCCCATCAAAGTGAAGCTTCAGCCTGTCTCTGTCTTTCTCTCAACCTCTCTGTGTCTTTGGCTCTCACTTTCTTTCTTCTTTCTCTTCCCCTTTCACAAATTTTTAATGGCACATTAGTGTCAATACGGTATTATAAGCATTATTATTCATAGACACCTGCATGACTGTGAGTGATACACTTCAGTCATTTCTAACTACATATGGATGGATTAGTATTTGCAACTTACACAACGTACACATCTCACACATCCTGAATCTCAGTCTGGCTCTGTACATACCAAAGCAATGAATGCCTGCTCTGGAGAGCAGAAATAACATCTGTCAAGCCTTGTCTTCATGTTACCATGACAACAGAGGCAGAGGAATGATTACCAATTTTCTTCCGGTTCTAGATGAATGGCGTCATTCAACTTCTTGCATGGGTCTGACTTGAATCAGTCCAGTGAAGAGCAAGAAACATCTATATCCATTGGTCACTCAATTAAGCTCTACCCAACAAACAATCTGTGGACTAGACTTTGCCTCATTGAGTCCCCACTGCATTGAGGTCTAACTAATAGCTGTAAACACTATTTCTTGTTACGTGGGAGGTACCATGAAGGGCAGGGCTGTTTCTGGGTCTGTAGGAGCCCTAAGCAAAATCCAATCCAATTATTTTTGTTTGTACCTGCACATGATATTTTCTAATGAATTTAGTTGGCTCTATTTTACAATATATAAACAAGTAAGTAGCCTAATTTAAAACACTGCAACCCTAACCAGGCAGCTACTAAGGATGAATGAATGAAAGCTATAACTGCATGTTAATGAAAGTGGTCTTTGTCATGT
The DNA here is from genome assembly GCA_023630585.1 of Cranoglanis bouderius. Lineage (NCBI taxonomy): Eukaryota > Metazoa > Chordata > Actinopteri > Siluriformes > Cranoglanididae > Cranoglanis > Cranoglanis bouderius. Next base: position 24,539,508 of record CM042538.1, read on the forward strand.
GAGCTTCATATCAGACTTGCTTGTGTAGGAATGAAAGTAAATCTCCCGTTTGCACAACGTTTATGTTGCCTCACCCAGAATCCTAGTACCTTAAATATGTTTAAATGTAAAATACATTCACTTTCTCAAGATATACCCTAAAAAGGACACATATCATGAAATTTACAAGTAAGGTATAGTCTAGTACTTTTATTTCTAATACTGAAGACATTTTGTGCCCCATCACAGCCCTGCTATTATTTAATTTACCAGTCCTTCTATTTGAACCACACTTTCTCCTCACCAAATATGTTGTTTATCAAGGCGAAATTGTTGACTAGAAATCGACAAGCTAAACTACCCTACACTCCATCATATATTCTTTGGGGTAAAAAGTTTAAGCAGCTGTACTATTCCTGTGTTGGGTATAATTCTTGCTTTGTAGGCAGCCTGAAAGCTCCCCATTCAGTCGAGCAGCTGCAGAGAACGTGATTTTCATTAAACAGCCTGCTCTCATCTCTACACGGCCCTTAACAAGTGCCTCGTCTTTTTCCTACTCTGAATAGGAAGCTGATTGGTGTCATCTTCCTGTCGGCTTGGCCCTGGTGAAGTCCAGCCCTTCTGATGAACCATTGATCAAAGGAGAAGGGAAAGAGGAGTGTAGGAAGAGGATGGGGAGGGAGGAACCCACCTGGAAGAGGGAGAGGTCATACATAAGAGATCAGAGCTGGTCCAGATCCCAGCTAGGAGCTCAATCAGATCTATTGAGCCCTGTTCAAGGCTGCAGGAAGTGCAGACAGGGTGAGAGGTAAGGATGAACGTTTCTCTGTGTGTGTACACCTTCAAAAATCTGAATCTACATTAAAATGCTCTCAGCGCAAAGAAGTTATTAGGTGACTGGTCACATAACAGCAATAAGATGATAGCACTAGATGAAGGGCTTTTATTTTTGCAGCCTTGAAGCCATTTATTTTAATCAATGTTACTTTGCTATGACCTATATTAGACAGATATTTTGACTGTCAAGTTATTTCCATACGATCCCACATTTCTGCTAAATTGATGAGAATTGCTTCCCTTTTTGGTCATTTCTGATTTCTGCTCTCACACAGCATTTATCAAACTGGATACAAACAAATTTATTAGTAAATTGTGCGCAGATGCATTTTCAAAAGAAATGCATGTATAATGCTTAAAAATCCAGTTAGTTCATAAAAAAAAAAAAAAAACATTTGCATCCTATGAAAGCTCCTGAGTTTGTATAAATTTATATATATAAGGAGACTCGCTAATGTGAACCTCAATTAACTGGCTTCAAGTCATATAATTGTTACAAGTTACTGCATTTTTATTTGCATTATATTTATTTCAATTTCACATTTACAAATTTAATGAAAATTATGTGAAACCCATTTCATAATAATGAATTGAAACAAAGCAATCCAAAAGAAATCCATATATTAAGATAAATCAGATCAGCCATTCAATTAGGACAAAAGAAATGGCACCCTACAACAGGAGGAAGAGTTAGTGCGTGTTAATGCTTGCTGACGTGTGGTAGCTGAGCTGCATTAGTAGGAAGCATTTTTTCACCATTTAGTTGCCATTTTGTTGTTTTAAGCTCCGTAAGCTTTGCATTTTATGGAGTTTTGTGGCCATCACTAAATAAATTAGCTTGGTATTTTATGGATGATTGGCATTTACTAACATATGCACATGAGTACATGAGTCCTAAAAAAATGTTACAGAAACCTATGTAAGTCATGTAGGAATTTTTTATTTGGTTAGGGCTACGAAAACATTTACAAACTTTTACTAGAAGATTAATGATCCAGTGTGATGAAATGATTCACATCAGACCACAGCAAATCAACCCCTTCAATCAATCAAACAAAACTCACATGATTTCTTTCATTCCAAACTTAATTCTAATGATCAACTCTAGAAATCTTCTCTTCGCATCCATTCCTGCCCAGTCCTGTTCCAGTTCACCCCAGGTACTAAAAAGGGATGAGCTCTTTTTGCTGAGTTCTTCTTTCTGACCTCTGCTCTCTGTATCTGTTCTTGCCTTGCACATAGTTTTTTTAATCTCACTATATTATAGCTAGGTGATCTAATGGCTTGAACGCTTTACATTCTGATAACTAAAATGCTTGGTAACATGTCACAATAGAAATGCCATACATAAATACGAGAAGCACCGAAGACTGTTTCCACTTAGAAAACGTTATAATGGTCCAGTGATGGCTTTTTCAGGGTTTATTACTGTCCTAAAGTGCCAACAGGAAGGAGACATATGAAGCTAGATTTACAATGACATTTTGAAGAGCTCAGAAAGCTTTTCTGGTCTTATTTCACCTCTGTGGATACATTTGTTCTCTCTCCACCTCTTGCTATAATTGCAAAAGCAAGCTGTCTAGCTTAACAAATGCATGTCCTAGAGTTCCACAGGTACACATGTGCATTAGTGTTTACTACATTCAGTGTCCCCATTCAATCCTCATCCAATATTTGCTGTCTGAGCAACTCCCACACCTCAAGATGCAGCATTTACCATGCAAGGCTGACTTTGAGCTTTAATCTTCAGCAAGGTTCAACAGTTAGGACGGAAGAAAGAAAACTCAGAACAACTCCGGGTCATGAAACATTGATGGCCATTCACTGGCTTCTGGCCATGTGAAATAACAATATTTATCACTACTCCCCCGGCCTACACTGCTCTTTGGGAATTGGATTTACTGATAGCACTGCTTAGTTATGCAATAAGAGCTTGATGTGTGCTTGGAATAGTTTGCCAATAAGAGAAGACAAGAGTGTTTCAGCTTGTCGTTGGATGGTGTTAGCAGTGTAGCACAGGTTTCGTTTTCTTCAGATGCTCCTAAAAGATTAAGCAACATAAGTAAAGCATCCCTGCTTCCTGCTTTGTACGCAAATTGTAACAGGAGCTTTGCAGCTGGCAAGTGTGGGTGGATAGTATTGAAGGAACATGAGCCTCGAATGGATCTTTGAGAGTCGCGTTCACACACACACACACACACACTGATATTCTGCTACCATTTGCAAATAATATGCAAACACACCCAGTCATGTATGATTCCAATTCCTGTATATTTCCAGGGGCACAGTAGCTTAGTGGTTAGCATTTTTGCCTCGCACCTTCAGGGTTGGGGGTTTAATCCCCCCCTCCGCCCTGTGTGTGCGGAGTATGCATGCTCACCCCGTGCTTTGGGGGTTTCCTCCGAGTACTCCAGTTTCCTCCCCTAGTCCAAAGACATGCGTTGTAGGCTGACTGGCATTTACAAATTGTCGTTAATGTGTGAATGAGTGTGTGCAATTGTGCCCTGCAATGGGTTGGTACAAAGAAAGGATATTCAGTGTTTTCACTGACCAACTTAATTGTATTTTGTAAAATATTAACAAATTTAGAATTTGATGCCTTCAACACACTCAAAAAAAAGTTGGGACAGAGGCAAAATAAGACTGAAAAGTTTATAGAATATTCAAGTAACACCATTTTGGCGGATCAGGTTAATTGGTAACGGGAGGGTATCAGGATTGGGCATAAAAGGAGCATCCACCAAATGCTCAGTCTTTGCAAGCAAGGATGGGTCGTGGCTCACCACTTTGTGCCAAACTTCGTGAGAGAATTGTCAGTCAGGTCAAAAAGAACGCAAGATTGCAAAGAATTTAGGTCTTTCACCATCTACAGTGCATAAAATTGTGAAAAGATTCAGGGAATCCGGAGAAATCTCATTGCGTAAAGGACAAGGCCGGAAACCACTGTTGAATGTGCGTGACCTTCGAGCCCTCAGGCAACATTGCCTGAGAAATCGCCATACCGTTGTCACTTAACACTATTACGCAAGGAGGAGGCCACACATCAAGTCTATGCAGCCACGCCGCCGAGTTCTCTGGGCCCGAGCTTATCTCAGATGGACTGAAATACAGTGGAAACGTGTGCTGTGGTCAGATGAGTCCACGTTTCAGTTTGTTTTCGGGAAAAACTGACGTCGAATTCTCTGTGACAAAGATGAAAAAAACCAACCAGACTGTTATAAGCGAAAGGTGCAAAAGCCAGCATCTGTGATGGTATGGGGGTGCATCAGTGCCCACAGCATGGTTGACTTGCATATGTGTGAAGGTACCATTGACACGGAGGCGTATATTGGGATTTTAGAGAGACATATGCTGCCAACAAGGCAACGTCTTTTCACAGGAAGTCCATGGTTATTTCAGCAGGACAATGCCAGGCCTCATTCTGCACGTGCTACAACAGCGTGGCTTCGTAGACACAGAGTGCGTGTGCTTGACTGGCCTGCCAGCAGTCCAGATCTGTCTCCTATGGTGCATCATGAAGAGGAGAATCAGACTATGGCAACCAATGACTGTTGAGCACCTGAAGTCTTCTATCAAGCAAGAATGGGCAAAAATTCCACTTGCAAAACTGCAACAATTAGTGCCCTCAGTTCCCAAACGATTAAAAAGTGTAATTAAAAGGAAGAGTGATGTAACACAGCGGTAAACATGCCTCTGTCCCAAATTTTTTTTGAGTGTGTTGAAGGCATCAAATTCTAAATTTGTTTATATTTATAAAATACAATTAATTGGTCAGTGAAAACATTGAATATCTTTTATTTGTACTTTTGTCAGTTAATTGAAGTTTCAAGAGACTTGACAAATCACAGATTTTTGTTTTTATTGCATTTCAGAAAAAAATCCCAATTTTTCTGGAAATTAGTTAGTATTTGAAAGGCAGAAAGCGCTTAGCCCTGCTAGCCCATTTATAACAGCCACCCATTCTCACAAGCAATATTATTTCCACTAGAGAAGTTCCTAATGGTATTTTCCAAAGGAAATTGCTTGTACCCTGGAGAGGCAAGTAGTAAAATTCTATCTGATTAATGTCATCACCTATGTGTCATTAGGGCTACGGTGACAAACCAAAAGGCCAGAGCATCCTCTTCTCACAGTGTCGAATTTAGACACCCAATGGATAGGAATATCCCCATGGAGTTGGAGGGTAATCCTATCCTCATCTCATCTAATTACTACCCCCACCTCCTTCTCTCTGTCTCTTTCTCATTAGGTTAGAGGACAGACAATGTGGTTTAGGTAGGGGGCCAAGCGTCTCTCACTTTGGCTCTGCGACTCAGTGATTGCACTCTAAGGCCTAAACATCTTCATCATTTCCTGATGGGTTTCCTGTAGAGAGCTGAGGAACAGATGGTGGATGATGAAAAAGGATTCACTTTCCTTGAGTGATCTCTCTCTCTCTCTCCTCTTTTTTTATACTGTTTGCTTTACCTGTAATCCCCTGATGCCGCTGTCTTATGAATCGTTTCCGTTTAACTTTTTCTTCTTTTCCACCATTCTCCACCAATGTCTCCTAATCTTGAGGTTGTAAACCTAGAGCAACTGTCTAGTCCAGGGGTCATTGATTTGTGGACTGAAGTCTAGATGTGGACAAAGTATATCAGTGGATGAAACCGAGCATTTGAAACACACTGTAGAAGAAGCAATCAACGTAGGATAAAAAACAAATGTCTGAAGTTCAGTAACTTCAGTTTTCTAAACATGAACCATCACAGCTTCTGTATTAGATCGTCTATTGCAGTCAATTGTATGAGCATATGTAACTTATTTAACTGAAGGCAGCTCATCGTGAAAGGAACGATTTTTCAGATGTTCATAGATTTACATTGAGTGGTAAATTAGTGATGACATGGCTTGTTAAAAAAAATTAAACACAAAAGTCTTCAACAAAAACAGAATCTTTAAAGGTGTTTGGAGAGAGAAGTATGTGTGTATTCTCTCAGTGTCTAACTTAAAACAGTCTCATCTGGGGCTCGTGTCAGCCTATCGCAGGGCACAATAGCACACACATTCACAGACTACGGACAATCTGGAAATGCTAATCAGCCTATAATGCATGTCTTTGGACTGGGGGAGAAAACTGGAGTACGCGAAGGAACCCTCAAAGCACGGGGAGAAAATGCAAGCTCCACACACACACAGGGCGGAGGCGGGATTCAAACCCCCAACCCCAGAGGTACGAGGCAAATGTGCAAACATAATGTATAGCCATAAACTAATCTTATTTATAACCATTTAGCATCTTATTTATAGCTATTTACAGTCTTATAATAGCTGTAAGGATTAAAACAGGTAGGTTTTGCCACCACTCAGTCTTGTTAATTGCTTATCCAGACCCTTTATACATTTTATGTAGCTGGACCTTCACAAATGTTTAGTTGAACACCCCTGCTCTAGGCCATGTATTTTAATTGCCCCAGAGGCTGATTGATTGATTTATTTTAACAACAACCAAGGTTTTAACGGCTGAATAATTCTGGTTGCTGCAATATAAGTCTTATTCAAAGAAATCCTTTATTCTTTCTTAACAATTCCTTGAAATTTCATAGCAAAACCTTCCTTCCACAAGGGATGAGATCAAGAACCACAGAAGAGATTTATGAAGAGATTTTTAAGGCTGTTAGACCATGATTCTGTTTTATTTCCTAGAAACCCATGTCTTCTTCTTCAGACATTCACAGATGCCTGTTAATCTACCAATTTTAGGAATGAATAGAAAGTAATGCTTAAAGTCCTATCCTCTTACAGTGGAAAAAACAAACCTCATTTTCAAGCCCTTTCCTTTAGCACTCTCCATTTCTATTTGACCCCATTACTCTCTCTCTCTCTCTCTCTCTCTCTCTCTCTCATTCTCTCTCATTCTCCCTCATGGGAATCTCATGTGTTTGTAAGAACAAAATGAATTTCCTCTGGGAATATAAAGTGGAGGAGGGGTGACAAGTAGAGTAAAGTCAGCAGATTTCATGCAAAGATATGCTGTGTGTCGAGATAATAATGGGGAATAGAATTGAGCCATGGACCCACACACACACACACACACACACACACACACACACACACACACACACACATTTTAAATTGCCATCCATTTTCAAGAAACAATGAGAAATCTGACAGAAAGTTATCTCTCTAACACACAAATAGAAAGACAGTGAATGGTCATAACATATTGTGCTTTTTAATCAACACACACTATACTATGACCATATCTAGGATGGTTTCTGAATCACGCGTGGCCTTGTGAGAAAGAAAACAAGCCTTTGCTGATCAGACAAAACGCAGACAGCTTGTGCTGTACACAGGTTTGTAACATTCGCAACTCACAAAGACGCCTCTTCATCAAATACTGAGTTACATAACAGGGCACATACGCGCTTGTAAAAGCTTGTATGTGAATGTTGCACAGAGGCCATTTTGTGCTGTCACATGCAGATTCACCTTGGCAGAAAGAGCTGGAAGCCTTAAAGCTCCTTACAACTCCACCCTGAAACACATTAACACATGTTGACTCTGAAATATTTATGATTAGTGTTTAGTGAGTCTGATTCTAATTTTTTACTTGGTGCTGTGTTTTTGTTATTTCAACAAGAAGATAGAGGTTGTGCTGCGGTGATGTCACAGGAGGACATTCTGAAAAAATATCAAAGATCTTACACATAAGTGCTAACCATCATTTTTCTTTTCTGGAACTTTGGAACTCAAAGTTCCAGAATGCAGTGCAGCTATACAACACAGTTGCCCCGAGTTTCAATAGAGACTCTGCCAGTTATTGATCTACGAGGTTACAAATGCAGTGGTGTTGATGGCAGTATTAGCATGAAAGTTGATCTGTTTGAGCAGTGTACAGATAATGAGGTGAGACAGCAGGACAGAATAAAGGACTAAAGCTCTGCTGCATCACTCTCTTTATGTAGAGATGAAGCAAGGGCTAGTTGAATGGCATTGTGAGCCATGTAGGACACCTTAACCAATGTGAAAGTAGACAAACGTCAATTAAGAAAGAATTTAAACTAAAAAATGTATCTAATTTATTCTATTAGTTCTATTCAAAATAAATCTCGAATGCCATTAATGGTTACGTGTTCAGTATAAAGATTATTTTGCAAGTAGTTCAGGGTGGATTTTTCCTTTAACATTGGCAGTTTTAACACATTGGTCATCTCTCATCTGGAGGATATAAAGATGGTGGTCTCATCTTATCTGTTATATTTTCTCTGTTTATCATTCCAGAGTCATAAAAATATGGGTTTGGCCTTTAGCTGTTTACATAAACCATCTAAACTGAAGCTTTTCCCTTCATAAAAAAAGCCCTTACAGGAACAAATATTGTTTTTGAGTTATCTCTACATATTAGCAGAAAATATATTCTATATAATATAATTAATTTACCTAAACCCCAATGCAATGACAGTGATTCGTTTTCTGATATATTCACTGACACTTAAATTTTTCCCTTTCCTAAGGAAGGCTTTTATTCAACATAATTATTATTTATTATTCATTCATTATTATTGAATATTTTTTTTTCATTTCCTTTGGTGAGGGAAACCCAGTGGCTGAAATAAAATGTCTCAGAGAAAATTAGATTTTCTACCTTGGTCTCATCAGACCATAACACATTTTGCCACATGGTTTGGCGTGATTTAGGTGGGCTTAGATGTTTGGGTTTTGTTTGTTTTTTTCATGAGAAAGTGATTCTGTCTAGCCACCCTACCCCATATCCCAGACATGTAAAGAACTCAAGAGATTGTTGTCACATTCAGGGAGTGACAAGTACTTGTCAGATATTCCTGCAGCTCCTTTAATGTTGCAGTAGGTCTCTTGGCCTAAGTTTTATTCCTGTCTATTTTGGCTGGACGTTCTGTTCTTGGTAATGTCACTACAGTGTCCCATTTTCTCCACTTGTTGATGATGGCCTTCACGGTGTTCCATGGTACATCTAATGTTTTTTTTTTAAAATTCTTCTGTACCACTATCCTGATTGATACCTTTCCACAATGAGATCCCATCTATGCTTTGTAAGCTCTTTGCGGACAATGGCTCCAGCACTCAGATGAAAACAAGAAGATGTCAAGAAAATCCTACAGAAACAGCTGGTCTTTATTTGGGGTTAATCAGAATCACTTCACTGATGACAGATGTATGATAATTACTACTGAACATGAGTTTGAATGTGATTGGTTCATTCTGAGCGCAGTCACACTCTCCATTATAAAAGAGTGCGCACACTTGTGCAATCAGGTTGTTGTAGGTATTGTCTTTCATTCCCAAAACTTTTTTTTGTTTGTTGTTGTTGCTATATCACATTAAAAGTGTGTGTGTGTGTGGGGGGGGGGGGGGGGGATCTGACATCATTTATCATGGTTTAATTATTTATATCACAAAACCCTGCAAATTTAAATAGGGTCGTTTACACTTTAAAAAAAAAATAATTACAAACTGGGAATTAACGTTGGTTAGCAGCATAACCAGTGTTCTAGAGAGATAAGCGATATGGTCAATTACACTGTGAACCCTTTTTGTCAAACTGTTCTAAAGTGACGTGCAGTGTTTTGTCCAGGATTGTTTAGGCTGCGTTTGCATGACGCGTTTCAGCAAAAACACCAATTGAAACGCGCACATTTGGAGGGACCACATCTGGAGCTCGTCACGAGAATGGATCTAGTGGCTGATTTGTAGATTCGTCCATAATGCAGCCTTCTGAGAAAGGACAACTGATTAACAAATGATATATTGCGCCCCTGGTGATGTGTGCAAGATAAAGACAGTAAAACTTCAGTGTTTGCATGGGATTTTGCATGTAAAACTGAAACACTGACTTGCACGCGATGCTTACACAACCGACAGTTCAGCGTTCACTGATGCGCGACAACATTTCCCCCAAAAAGCAATAATAATCCCAGCCCTTGTTTTTTGCTCTCAGACACACCAAGCGCTTACCTTTTCGAATGAGGTCCTCGATGTCCTGGTCGAACCCCAGGCGGTGGCATTTGCTCCACAGGCCCATGTTGGTGGAGTTGTACTGGCGGCTGCACTCATCGGCGGCGCTCATGGCGAAAAGCTGCCGTCGGTTGCGCGTCACGAGCAGCTTGCCTTCCCAGCGGTCGAGGCGCGAGCGGCTGGCGCGCAGCGGCAGGCTGTTGTTGGGAATGTAGATGAAACCCGGATCCTTGCGGCGGCTCGAGAAGCTTCGGCACCGCTCGCGATAGCGTCTGGCGTCCGTCTCGTACCAGTGGTCGGAGCACACGGCCACGGCCAGCATCCCTAGCGCGCACAGGGACAGAGAGAGACCGGCGTAGAGCAGCAGCTTGCCGGCGGCCATACTCCTCGCAGCTTCGTCGCGCGCTCTCTCAGCCGCCTTCAGCACCACGAACAGCTTCGGTTGGCGTGCGCGCGCGAATCCTCGTGCTCAGCTGTGTGCATCACCTCGCGACACACAAGGCAACGCAATCTGACCTCGAGAAATGTCGGGACGTGATAAATATGCGTCCGTGCGCTGGAATTCGCTTATTTTGTTTATCTTGAATGGAAGAAAGGACGCCTATAACCGGACCATCCGTAAACGGGGTGGTGGGGGAGGGGACATCCGGTACCTTTGAAGGGAAAAAAATAATCAATTATAATACAACTGTAAACCATGCACGAGAACCTTCCATGCACTATTCCAACCCATAGGCGACACCAAAGCAAACAAATAATATGATGTAGCCTTACCTATATCTTATATTTTTCATTTCATTCTAAATGATGTTGCACTAAATAAAGAGGAGCATAATCGCGATGGCCAGACAGGATGCCAAAACAGAGCAAATGAATGAATGAAATGTTGATGTGTCTATCCAGTACAACCCTTCTCTGTCAGACATCGCATCCATTGAATAGTAAGAGTAAACAGGGTCCGAGCTGGGAGCAATTCATTTCTCACGTTTTGCGCGTGCAATCTATAAGGCTAAACTAGTACAGTGTTTAAAACAGTAGAAATTCATACCTGAGCAGATTTGCATTCATGAAATCTTACCCAACCGAAAGGCTATAGATTGTAAAAGTACTCCTGAGCACAGAGCAATTTCGCTGTCCACACAAAGAATCCACGGGCCTTCATTTCCTATTAATCACTCAGTAGTTTCTACTCACCGTCAGATAATAATGATGCTGAAGCTGTACAGTCCTAAATCCAGGCCATGGCGCCAAATCCTTCCTGTTCTGTGGCCAATTCTGGACGGACCATAGCCTGTATTCTTTACCTGTTGTCCAAACCCGCCTGGAGAAACTGCGAGAAATAGCAATGCCAATATTTACTTGGATGGTGCAGATTCGGTTAATGGTGCCTCAGCGTTCTCTGTGCGCGTCTCTGTCTCCAAATCCAGCGGTGATGTCATGCTGCCAGCCGGAGACGCTCATTGTTTATTAAAGCACCTTCTTAAAGGCGCAGCGCCACCTGCAGAGGCTTGAGTCAGCGATATGACGTCATGCGGGAGAACTTCCCGTTTCTGCGACTCGGAAGTGGTCGCGCGTGTCGGAAATCTCCAGATGGCATTATAATAAACAACCCCATTACCATTATTGCACTCCTGCTTGTCACTGAGTTCTAAGGGAAAGCATTTTGTAGCAGCAAAGAGTAAAAACAACTTACTTTCAGGAACCTCAAAGTTTATTTTTTAAAAACTTTAGTCATATAAGAACTAAAGTCGGTGGCGGCTCCTCCATATGTATCAGCAATGACCACTGTTTACAGTCGTGGTGAACAGAAAAGCATCTTGAACCTTCTAGGGTGCTCAGCTGTATGCATCACCTCACGACACATAATGCATAATGACTGAATTAGCTTTTTTATTTTTTTGCCTCGTTTGGAGGAAAAGACAGCTATAACCAGACCATGTAAACCGAGTGGTGGGGGAGGGGACATCCAGTATCTTTGAAGGGGGAAAAAATTATAATGCAACTGTAAACCTTGCACAAGATTCTTCCATGCACTATTCCACCCCATAGGTGACACCATGCAAACAAATAATAAAGTCAGTGGTGGCTTCTCCATATATATCAGGCGTTTAACAAAAAAAACATATTTTGTGTTGAGCCATTTAAAAAAAAATTCTGCTTGACAGATATAAACCAAAGTGTAATTGTTTTACTCGCCTTTCTAGATTCTCCATAAAGTTGTTATTGCACCTCGTGGTCACAAAGCAGAACTACAACAAGCACTAATAAAGGCCCATTGGGGGAGGAATCATGCTGCCCCATGCTTACTGTCTATGTATGTTTTCAGTGGAGGTGGAGCAGCAGACAGGACAGTTATAGACATGGTTGCCAAATTGGTCTATTTTAAAAATATTCCATGGCCACAGAGATCTTACTTTATATCAAATAACTTGAATTAAATCTACTTTTCACAAACAATTACAAAGTCTAAGTGCAGACAGTATATAGATGATGTTTAGAATCATTTGTGTTATAAGATATATTGCAAGGATTGGGAGAGGGAAAGGGAAATTATGGCGTACATAATGTCAGTATATCAGAAATGTATGTGCACCATGGTGACCTTGTTTCCCACACAAAGGCTGAGAAAAAGAATTTACTCAGAATGAACTGCTGGTTGGCATATTGGATCATGGACACCTGAACCCTTCTTGTCAACATGTTTTTTTCTTTAACATCATGGCCATTTTGTTGTTGATGTGCCATCAGTAAGCTCAAGGCCAGAGATTTCAGAGCTCAAGAAACAAATTGAATCAGAATTCAGAATGCTTGAGAAAAATTTCAGAAACATCCAGCCAGAGCTTTTTTTATTTATTATTTTTATTTTCAACGCAGCATTTCACATATCCATCAATAACACCATGAGATGATAAACATAGTTGTTTCATGCTTGGCTGGCTTCGTCCAAAGTACAGCCAGTTTACTGCAACATATGTTTTCTGGACAATGTGATATGATACAACTAAACCGATCCATTGGCCTAATGTGTCTGTTATAGAGTACTATTGTACTGTCCACAGGGTATATTGCTGAATAATTTATGAGAGTAGTGGCCATCTGTCAGATACTGAAATAGTGAGTCAGTGAACCAACGAGAGTGGATGTTTTTAGATAACATCCTTCTTTAGCCTACAAACCTGTAGCGTGTTCTCTTCATATCGTCATAATTGAAAACAATTAAATTGTGATCTTTTGTAATTGTGGAATACACTCACTGGCCACAAGAGGAACACCTGTACCCCTGCGCATTCATGCAGTTTTCCAGTCAGCCAATCATGTGGTAGCATCACAGTGCATAAAATCATGCACATGCAGGTCATTAGTTTCAGTTAATCTTCACATCAAATATCAGCATGAGGAAAAGAAATTAGCTCAGTGACAATGACTGTGGCATTTTTTCTATTTCAGAAACTGTTGATCCCCTGGTCCTTTTTTCAATCTTCAACTGTCCAGTTTCAATGATCCTGTGCCCAGTGTAGCCTCAGATTCCTGTTCTTGGCTGACACGAGTCGAACCCAACAGGGTCTTCTGCTGTTGTAGCCAGTGTGCGGCTTTTTTCAGTTTGCTCAGACTAGTTCATGTAATGCAGATGCATGCTTCAGTGAACCACTGTGCTGTATCCTAGGGTTACAGGGTTCCTAGGATTAAAACACATGAACACAGCACTTTAAATGCTATAATTAATACAATGCTGTTCAGCCTTATGTGACAAATACTGGCATGAATGCCTTAAAAAAAGTAGTATGTACTTTCTGAACTACCCCTCAACTTACTTGTCTTTTCTTGCCAGTAAACAACTGCCTTATGTCTGTTCCCTTTCTCTCACTCATGACATCACCTGTGTTAAATGAAATCTAAGTGCAAAAAAAGGCCTCGGTTATTTATATGTGAAAAGGTCACTGCATTAGGTTTGTATTTATTACCAACCTAAACTATACAAACAGACATTCATGAGTTGTGACTAAAGGGCTGTGTCTTACACAATGGTATGGTATCGAACAATGTGGGAAAGAAGAACAAAAAGAATATGTTTAAAAATGCCACCGTTTTTGTATGATACACCATCTCAGTATGTCAAAATTATATTGAAGTGAATCCTAACCATTTCACTGCTGAAAGGATGATCACGATAGAACGCGCATGCACACGTAGCTTACTGTTACTATAGTAAAGGACATGACTCCCATGCGCAAGCATAAGCGCTAGTGAAAATACACGCCGTGAGTAACGTATATGGTCTAATTTACATTTTTGTGGTCGTAAATGATTTGTTCAAATTCAGAGTTATATGCTATTTTAATGAAAAGTATTTTATCAGCTTGCTTCATTCACACTCAAGACTTAAAGTTGTAGTGATATCTAGTTGGTGAGATTGCTACTGACTTAGTGGTTCTGACAACATGGTGTCAGAAGTGGGATCCGAACCCACACCACCATTCGGAGGCAAAAAAACAAACAAACAAACAAAAAAAATGTTGTGGCTTTTGAATGAGTGGTGATACAAGATTGGACTCACACACAGAGCTGCCAGTCTGTAACTGAACTTTATTTCTCAGTTCCCAGTAACAACATCCTGGGCTAGGGGTGTGGGTAAGTCAGTAGTGATCTCACCAACTAGATATCACTACATCTCCCCTTCTCCAAAACAATGAACTTACTGAACGTTCATGTTATGGCATAATAAACATACTGTAAAAATTCTAAGACATATTACTCTAACATTAACAAGGATTACTTCCTTTCTATGAAATAATTCTGGAATCGTTATATTCTCCTATTCAGTTTTGCAAAGACCTTCACAAACGTGATCTCAAGACAACAGGTACTTAATCTTAATCATTTGACCATAAAATTTTCATTTTGATGAACTGTGCGGGAAATTTATGCTTGAGATACAACTGTATTTAGATTATAACATTTATTTTCCAAGAAAAAGTGTCTTTAAAACACTTATGGTATCTCCCATGTTATCTCCATCGCAATCGGCCGATTGAGTGCACGATTGCGTGATATTTCCCGCATTTAGCCTACTGTGCGTGCTCATGCATTAACAATAGTATGACTTTTATATGGACTTTCAGATAGCCTGAGCAATGCAAACTATTTTTCACTATTAAAACTTAGTAGAATGTGAAAATTCATCTTGTTCGTATGTCCTTCAGGGGGGATCAAGCCTTATTTAGCGGGGTCAGACCCTGCCAAACCCCCTGTAATTCGCACCCTGGTTGTAGCCCATCCACCCCAAGGTTCAAAGTGTTGTGCATTCTGAGATGCTTTTCTGCTCACCATGAATTTGAGTTAGCATAGCCTTCCTGTCAGCTTGAACCAGCCTGACCATTCTCCTGCAATCCATAACTGATGCTCTTGACCTGTATCTACATGATTTTATGCATTGCCCCACTGCCACCTGATTGGCTGATTGGATAATTGCATGAATAACCAGGGGTAGAGATGTTCCTATTAAAGTGGCCAATGTAAATTTCATGGTTCAGCCAAAAATCATCTGGAAGACAGTAATACAACTTAGAGTTGCTTACTTAAATCTAATTTCACATCTGATTTCAAATGTTAGGGCAGTCATAACTCCAGATAGCCAGTATTTTAAGCGATGTTGACATTTTCCTAATTAAAACTAATTTTCTCTAGCCTTTTACTTTTGAGGTAACTAGCATAAATTAATTGATGGATATTGAAAAAGTGAAACATTTTGTTAAAAGCATGCTGTCATTACATAATTATGTTCCAAAACAGTTTTACAAAGATGGATAACTTAAAAACAGCATTTCATGTTAGGTAGCTAATGTTAGCTTGTTTACGTAATAACACACTCGCAATATGTCAATAGACCAATTCACATAAATGTCATGGACTCTCATTGCACATACCTAACATTTGAAGCATTTAGTCCACCAAAAAGGCACTTCATTTTGACCCCAAAAGGGCAGGGGTTCAGGTGTATGTAGTATACAGTATATGCAGTGTACAAAACACAGGACGTATATAAAGTACACTATGAATCATTGGGCAGTTTGCCGTGTCGGTTTTTGCACTGTAATGAAATTCTGAGTTGACTTTTTTTTTTGCTTAAACTTCTTTCAAATGCTATTTTCACGTTAGTTAATGGTTTCCTACATTATCCACAATGCCATGTTCTCTTGTAGACTGCTAACTAGCTGAGCCGATTCCCTGCTGTAACTCAGCGCAACTGTGTCTTAGAGGTGCTTTGCTTTCTTGAACTTTGTGCTGGATTTCTCATTAGTATGATGTTGAAAATGGTGAGTGAGAAAAGAAGCTCTTTCTCTTTTGGTTTAGGAGCTAACAGCAAAACCATTATCCGTTATGTTTAAAACCATTGAACATTTTTTTCTCCTATTAAACACCACTGGTACTGTGCTTTGACGTCTGCTTGTCGTCACTAATCAGATTGCTAACATTTCAGTATAAACATATGTAATGTGTTTCAGGGTGGACTGTTCCTTAAACAAAAATCCCAGCTGTGAATAAAGACCCGCTTGCAGCGTTGATTAGCGACTAGCTGGATGTAATTAAACTCTTTTGGCTAAATGAATGCGTTGTCATGTATTTGTCCTCTCAGAGACCAAGGACTCAACTGAGCTTGACTTTAAAGCAGTGTTTATTCACTGCTTATATTCTCTCTTTGCTGTTTCACCTCAGGGAGATTTGGAGAAAAAACTTCTGCATCAGAATGACACAGTGTCCATGTGTCTGGAAAAATAAAATACATTTATTTTCTTTTTCCACCTCAGCACTTGGCAAAGCAGTCATAGATTTAATGTGGCATTATAATAATCTCTGCCCTGAGGGTCCAGATAAAAGTAGGTCTAATCGCTTTCCCTGCTCATATTTCCACACTTTAAAACTGAATTTTAACTATGCAACTGTAATTTTCTCTACGATGGTATGAATGGCATCTTGACAGCTGAATTTTAATTATTTTTCTCTTTGCAGCACTTTAGGATGCCAGACAATGTAATCTGAAAATGCAGTAGATACAACCAGAGCAATTTGTCTTACGCTGCGTGAAAATGCCTTATCTTGAACACAGGCTTTTCCTCCCCCTTTTTTTCATTTTGTTGTTCCCAGAATTGTGTTAATAGATACACTCACTGTGAGAGAAGGAAAAACGTGATGCTCATACCAATGTGGAGAGCCATCTATCAAAGATATTTATTTAATGCCAATCTTGTTCACATGAAAAGATCCCCATCTAGTGGACAAATCAATACATGGCAAGTGTGTCATGCCAGTATCAGACATACAAATATACAGTCAAGTACAAAAGCTTATATCCCTGTGGGATAAAATCCATCCATCCATCCATCCATCCATCTTCTGTACCGCTTATCCTACATAGGATCACGGCCGACCCTGGAGTCTATCCCAGGGAACTCGGGGCACAGGGCGTGGGACACCCCGGACAGGCTGCCAACCCATCACAGGGCACAATCACACACATACATTCGCACACTACGGACAATTTGGAAATGCCAATCAGTCTACCACCCATGTCTTTGGACTGGGGGAGGAAACCAGAGTACCAGGAGGAAACCCCTTAAGCAAAGGGAGAACATGCAAGCTCCACGCACACAGGGTGGAGGCGGGGATTCAAACCCCCAACCCCGGAGGTGTGAGGTAACAGTGCTAACCACCGTGCCCCCCACCGGTGGGATAAAATAATTAAGATAAAGACTTGACTTATCTAACAGCAGGACCTTTAGTATGTTAGGTTTCACAGTTGTTCCAGTAACAAAAATGTGTAAAATAGTGCATGTTTAATAATATAAGATATTAATAGAGAAAAAAGAAAATAATTGTAATTAGTCATTATATATATATATATATACAGGTGCATCTCAATAAATTAGAATATCGTGGAAAAGTTCATTTATTTCAGTAATTCAACTCAAATTGTGAAACTCGTGTATTAAATAAATTCAATGCACACAGACTGAAGTAGTTTAAGTCTTTGGTTCTTTTAATTGTGATGATTTTGGCTCACATTTAACAAAAACCCACCAATTCACTATCTCAACAAATTAGAATACTTCATAAGACCAATAAAAAAAAAAACATTTTTAGTGAATTGTTGGCCTTCTGGAAAGTATGTTCATTTACTGTACATGTACTCAATACTTGGTAGGGGCTCCTTTTGCTTTAATTGCTGCCTCAATTCAGCGTGGCATGGAGGTGATCAGTTTGTGGCACTGCTGAGGTGGTATGGAAGCCCAGGTTTCTTTGACAGTGGCCTTCAGCTCATCTGCATTTTTTGGTCTCTTGTTTCTTATTTTCCTCTTGACAATACCCCATAGATTCTCTATGGGGTTCAGGTCTGGTGAGTTTGCTGGCCAGTCAAGCACACCAACACCATAGTCATTTAACCAACTTTTGGTGCTTTTGGCAGAGTGGGCAGGTGCCAAATCCTGCTGGAAAATGAAATCAGCATCTTCAAAATGCTGGTCAGCTGAAGGAAGCATGAAGTGCTCCAAAATTTCTTGGTAAACGGGTGCAGTGACTTTGGTTTTCAAAAAACACAATGGACCAACACCAGCAGATGACATTGCACCCCAAATCATCATAGACTGTGGAAACTGAACACTGGACTTCAAGCAACTTGGGCTATGAGCTTCTCCACCCTTCCTCCAGACTCTAGGACCTTGGTTTCCAAATGAAATACAAAACTTGCTCCCATCTCAAAAGAGGATATTGGACCACTGGTCAACAGTCCAGTTCTTCTTCTCGTTAGCCCAGGTAAGATGCCTCTGACGTTGTCTGTGGTTCAGGAGTGGCTTAACAAGAGGAATACGACAACTGTAGCCAAATTCCTTGGCATGTCTGTGTGTGGTGGCTCTTGATGCCTTGACCCCAGCCTCAGTCCATTCCTTGTGAAGTTCACTCAAATTCTTGAATCGATTTTGCTTGATAATCCTCATAAGGCTGGGGTTCTCTCGGTTGGTTGTGCATCTTTTTCTTCCACAATTTTTCTTTCCACTCAACTTTCTGTTAACATGCTTGGATACAGCACTCTGTGAACAGCCAGCTTCTTTGGCAATGAATGTTTGTGGCTTACCTAGTGAACCAAACTGAGAGACCATTTTGAAGGCTCAGGAAACCTTTGCAAGTGTTTTGAGTTGATTAGCTGATTGGCATGTCACCATATTCTAATTTGTTGAGATAGTGAATTGGTGGGTTTTTGTTAAATGTGAGCCAAAATCATCACAATTAAAAGAACCAAAGACTTAAACTACTTCAGTCTGTGGCATTGAAGTTATTTAATACACGAGTTTCACAATTTGAGTTGAATTACTGAAATAAACAAACTTTTCCACGACATTCTAATTTATTGAGATGCACCTGTATATATATATATATATATATATATATATATATATATATATATATATATATATATATATATATATATATATATATATAAAAAAATCTAACAAAAGTGAGTACACCCCTCACATTTTTGTAAATATTTTATTATATCTTTTCATGGGACAACACTGAAGAAATGACACTTTGCTACAATGTAAAGTAGTGAATGTACAGCTTGTATAACAGTGTAAATTTGCAAAATTTGCTGTTCCCTCAAAATAACTCAACATACAGCCATTAATGTCTAAACTGCTGACAACAAAAGTGACTACACCCCTAAGTGAAAATGTCCAAATTGGGCCCAATTAGGTATTTTCCCTCCCCGGTGTCATATGACTCGTTAGTGTTACAAGGTCTCAGGTGTGTTAAGTTTGGTGTTATCACTCTCACACTCTCTCATACTGGTCACTGGAAGTTCAACATGGCACCTCATGGCAAAGAACTCTCTGAGGATCTGAAAAAAAGAACTGTTGCTCTACATAAAGATGGCCTAGGCTATAAGAAGATTGCCAACACCCTGAAACTGAGCTGAAGCACGGTGGACAAGACCATATAGCGGTTTAACAGGACAGGTTCCACCAAAGAAGTTGCGTGCACGTGCTCAGCATCATATCCAGAGGTTGGCTTTGCAGAATAGACGTATGAGTGCTGCCAGCATTGCTGCAGAGGTTGAAGGGGTGGGGGGTCAGCCTGTCAGTGCTCAGACCATACGCCGCACACTGCATCAAATTGGTCTGCATGGCTGTCATCCCAGAAGGAAGCCTCTTCTAAAGATGATGCACAAGAAAGCCCGCAAACAGTTTGCTGAAGACAAGCAGACTAAGGACATGGATTACTGGAACCATGTCCTGTGGTCTGATGAGACCAAGATAAACTTATCTGGTTCAGATGGTGTCAAGCATGTATGGCGGCAACCAGGTGAGGGGTACAAAGACAAGTGTGTCTTGCCTACAGTCAAGCATGGTGGTGGGAGTGTCATGGTCTGGGGCTGCATGAGTGCTGCCGGCACTGGGGAGTGTACTGTGACATGTACTGTGACACTCTGAAGCAGAGCATGATCCCCCCTCTTCGGAAACTTGGCCGCAGGGCAGTATTCCAACATGATAACGACCCCAAACACACCTCCAAGACGACCACTGCCTTGCTAAAGAAGCTGAGGGTAAAGGTGATGGACTGGCCAAGCATGTCTCCAGACCTAAACCCTATTGACCATCTGTGGGGCATCCTCAAATGGAAGGTGGAGGAGCGCAAGGTCTCGAACATCCACCAGCTCCGTGATGTCGTCATGGAGGAGTGGAAGAGGATTCCAGTGGCAACCTGTGAAGCTCTGGAGAGCTTCTGCAGAAACAGGGTTAAGGCAGTGCTGGAAAATAATGGTGGCCACACAAAATATTGATACTTTGGGCCCAATTTGGACATTTTCACTTAGGGGTGTACTCACTTTTGTTGCCAGCGGTTTAGACATTAATGGCTGTGTGTTGAGTTATTTTGAGGGGACAGCAAATTTACACTGTTATACAAGCTGTACACTCACTACTTTACATTGTAGCAAAGTGTCATTTCATCAGTGTTGTCCCATGAAAAGATATAATAAAATATTTACAAAAATGTGAGGGGTGTACTCACTTTTGAGATTATTATTTTATATATATATATATATATATATATATATATATATATATATATATATATATATATATATATATATATATATATATAATTTGTAATATTTTTTTTTCCCCTGGTCACTTTGCTTTGTACAGCAGTGGCCAAAAATTTTGAGAATGACACAAATATTAATCTTCACAAAGTCTACTGCTTCAGTGTTTTTAGATCTTTTTGTCAGATGTTACTAACTGTTACTGAAGTATAATCACAAGCATTTCATAAGTGTCAATGGCTTTTATTGACAATTACATGAAGTTTATGCAAAGAGTCAATATTTGCAGTGTTGACCCTTCTTTTTCAAGACCTCTGCAATTCGCCCTGGCATGCTGTCAATCAACTTCTGGGCCACATCCTGACTGATGGCAGCCCATTCTTGCATAATCAATGCTTGGAGTTTGTGGGTTTTTGTTTGTCCACCCACCTCTTGAGGATTGACCACAAATTCTCAATGGGATTAAGGTCTGGGGAGTTTCCTGGCCATGGACCCAAAATGTCGATGTTTTGTTCCCCGAGCCACTTCGTTATCACTTTTGCCTTGTGGCAAGGTGCCCCATCATGCTGGAAAAGGCATTGTTCGTCACCAAACTGTTCTTGGATGGTTGGGAGAAGTTGCTCTCTGAGGATGTTTTTGTACCATTCTTTATTCATGGCTGTGTTCTTAGGCAAAATTGTGAGTGAGCCCACTCCCTTGGCTGAGAAGCAACCCCACACGAGTGGTCTCAGGATGCTTTACTGTTGGCATGACACAGGACTGATGGTAGCGCTCACCTTTTCTTCTCCGGACAAGCTTTTTTCCAGATGCCCCAAACAATCGGAAAGGGGATTCATCAGAGAAAATGACATTACCCCAGTCCTCAGCAGTCCAATCCCTGTACTTTTTGCAGAATAGCAGTCTGTCCCTGATGTTTTTCCTGGAGAGAAGTGGCTTCTTTGCTGCCCTTCTTGACACCAGGCCATCCTCCAAAAGTCTTCGCCTTACTGTGCGTGCAGACGCACTCACACCTGCCTGCTGCCATTCCTGAGCAAGCTCTGCACTGGTGGTGCCCCGATCCTGCAGCTGAATCAACTTTAGGAGACGGTCCTGGTGCTTGCTAAACTTTCTTGGGCGCCCTGAAGCCTTCTTCATAACAGTTGAACCTCTCTTCTTGAAGGTCTTGATGATCTGATAAATGGTTGATTTAGGTGCAATCTTACTAGCAGCAATATCCTTGCCTGTGAATCCCTTTTTGTGCAACGCAATGATGGCTGGACATGTTTCCTTGCAGGTAACCATAGTTAACAGAGGAAGAACAATAATTTCAAGCACCACCCTCCTTTTAAAGCTTCCAGTCTGTTATTCTAACTCAATCAGCATGACAGAGTGATCTCCAGCCTTGTCCTCGTTAACACTCTCACCTGTGTTAACGAGAGAATCACTGACATGATGTCAGCTGGTCCTTTTGTGGAAGGGCTGAAATGCAGTGGACATGTTTTTTTGGGATTAAGTTCATTTTCATGGCAAAGAGGGACTTTGAAATTAATTGCAATTCATCTGATCACTCTTCATAACATTCTGGAGTATATGCAAATTGCCATCATAAAAAGTGAGGCAGTAGACTTTGTAAAAATTAATATTTGTGTCATTCTCAAAACTTTTGGCCATGGCTGTATTTCTGAATGCTGTCATGATGCAGGATATACTTACATTACATAAACTTCTTGCAATTCTCAATATGTGTAGGAAGGATGGAAGGAAGGAAGGAAGGAAGGAATGATGTAAGATATGTGTTTTAATATATATTTTATATGGTTGATAAGTTGATAGGAAAACAGCTGCTTTGTTGCCTTTTGTTATCATAAAGCCTGGATTTCTCTCTTGTGAATTTTGGAATGCTGTGAATATTGTGATATTTTAACAAATTAGCAAAGAACAAATAATATTTGTCCTCCCTGGCACCTGTGTGAGGAAAGATGATTCCACAGAGCATATAAATATTAATGGTTGGTGTGTTAATATTTGATATGTTTTGTTTTCAAGGTGGTAATAGCCATATGCTGTTTTTGGCAATAACACGGCTAACCTGTGCTTCTAAAGCGGAACCATTGTAAAGCCTGTTTCAACACGGAGTCAATATATACACGCGCACTAGCTATCTTGGCGTCGTTGCAACATATTTGAAAACTAGTCGTATTTAGCACTAATGTGAGAACTAGGACATTAATACTAATTTGCGGTTTGGTGTTCAGGAAACATACACGAAGTCGTATATATTCACCAAGAATGATCACAATATTTTATTTGATGTGTTGACGAGATGTTGGCGGAAGCAAACAGTATAGCTCGTCTTTTTATTTTACGATTTGATATCGTTAGCCCAAAGCGGCATAATTAGAAATATAATCGCAAACATTTTAAATAGGTCCTAATTATCAGCATTAGTCATGTATACGTCATGTAACATCAAAATGACACACTATTAAAAGACGTAAAGTCAAAAACGCCGAAACTGCGGAAGTGACTAGGAAGTTGCTTGTTCGCATGTTAACCAATCAGATGCCCTCACTAGCGCATGCGCAGTTTACACAATTCCCTTTCACACGCGAGATGCTTATAGCCTAGCGTTACGTTAAAGGTTAGCTATTTAGCACGTAACAAGTTTGTTTAAGCGAATGTAGTCACACAATATTATGTCTCCGTTATAAACGTTTATCATCCGTTATTTCGATTTTTATCTCGGAGTAAATTGTTCGGGGTTTCATTGAGAGGTAAGCCTTGTCTTTCCCAAGTGTCGCGTGAATGACCCTCAGACCTTGTGTTGTCAAATCTTAAGGGATAAATCCTAAACGGCTCCGGATGAGATACATAGTGCACGAGGTACAACGTAGAAGCAGTTAATTTATACCATATATAGGGCGCTTGTATAGGGAGTGAAGCGGTATTTGGAATTCACCCTATATCATGATACGATCCTTCGAAACAGTTGAATAAGTTGCCCTTTGCTAAGCTTGTGGTTAGTTTTATTGTGGTTTTATAAATTACTTTACCTCAGTTTTATTTCATGTATACTGCGCATACTATTTGTAATATTTCTTTAACATGAGATTATTTTAATTGTGAAACACTATAAAAAATAAAGTTGACTTCCCACTGCCATGTTAACCTTAAAGTGTCCCTGAATTCAAAATTGGTGTTTCAGAGCTTTTTGTGCCCTTCCTTTAGTGTTATGGGTACTAATACGACAGCATGTTACCATATGCCAAAATGTTTAGCAGTTTTGGAGATACTCTTGTGTTAATTTTACAGTTCATCACTTGATGACTCGTCCTGTACCAGTCTTGTGTTTGTCCAAGTACATGTTCTCTAGAGTCTAGACCATATATACGAATATTTCTATATACTGCCCTGAGGATATGTCTTGCACTACAATAGCAGCTCGGATGTAGCAAACAACTTGGGTCTGTTAAATGCTGTAATGTGCTACCTCAGACTGAATGAGAACATGATTCCGTATTTATACACCATCAGGGCCTCTCAGTAAGTAAAAGTAAGTAGTATAATTTTACAGCTGAACAGCCAAACGCTTACATACACCTAGGCTAAAGATATTCCCTCAGTTTTTCATCACTCCACAAATTTCCTGTTACCATACATTTCTTTTGGTAAGTCAATTAGGGCCTCTTACTTTCTTCACATCAGGGGTAATTTTAAAACATTTGTTTAGAGACAGATTTATTTCAGCATTAATTCACTATATCAGAATTCCAGTAGGTCAAAAGTTTACAGATGCAGAGTTGACTGTCTCTTTAAACAATGTGGAAGATTCCAGTAATTGACGTAATGACTTTAGAAGCTTCTGCCCGTTGTGGCTGTATAAGGCCCTACCTTTAGAGCCATCCTTTTACCTTTTTGCCTTTGATACCATGAGAAAATCCAAGCAACTCAACCAAGTCCTCTGAAAAAAAGTTGAATATACAGAAGCCCAGTTCCTCCTTAGGAGCAATTTCCAAACACCTGACGGCACCACGAGCATCTGTACGAATAATTGTATGCAAATATAAAAATCTTGGGATAATACAGAGACTGCATCATTCAGGCAGGAGGCACAAATTAACTCCCAAGGTTGAGCAAACTTTGGTCTGAAAGGGTCAACTGAACCCCAAGACAACAACAAAGGAACTGGTCAAGGAGGTGGAGGCATCAGGTACCAGGTACAAAAGTATGCAAATCCACCATTAAGAGTGTCCTACATCACCATGGCCTGAAAGGCTGTTACACAAGGAAACCCCTACTCCAAGACTGGCATAAAAACACCAGACTGAAGTTTGCAAGTGATCACTAGCCTTTGGAGAAGTGTTCACTGGTCAGATGAAACACAAATTGAACTCTTTGGCGCTATGTATGGAGGAAACAGGATGGACACTATCCGAAGCATGGGGGTGGCAGCATCATGCTGTGGGGGTGTTTTGCTGAAGAAGGAACTGGTGCACTTCAGAAAGTAGTTAGGATAATGAGGAAGGAGGATTTTCTAGAAATACTGAAGCAGAACCTCAAGACATCAGCCAAAAAGTCTTAGACTTGGTCACAACTGGGTCTTACAGCAGGGTAATGATCCTAAACATACCTCCAAAGTTGGTTTAATGGTTTAAAGATAACAAAGTGAAAGTATTGGAGTGGCCATCTCAAAACCCTGACATGGATCCCATAGAAAATTTGTAGACTGAACTGAAAAAGTGTGTCTGAGCAAAGAGGCTTACAATCCTGACTGAGTTACACCAGTTCTGTCAGTAGGACCAGGCAAACATTCCAGCAGAGTATTGTGAGAAGCTTGTGGAAGGCTACCCCAAGTGTTTGATCCAAGTTCAAGCAATTAAACTTGCCATCAAATACTAACAAAATGTATGTAAACTTTTGACCCACTGAGAATCTGATATAGTAAATAAAAGCTGAAATAAATCTGTCTCTTAACTATTATTTTGAAATGACATTTTATGGAATTGAAACCGTAATTGACATAACACAGGAAATGTATGTAACATGAAATGTGTGGAGTTTTGAATGTCTTTAGCCTAGGCGTATGGAAACCTTTGTCCTTTTGTTAACACAACATATTTTCCCTTTAGGTAGCCATGGCGAATTTGTCCAGTTATGCCGTGCGCATGGCTCGCCTCAGCGCCCGCATCTTTAGTGACGTGGTGCGGCCTACAGACTCCAAATCCATGAAGGTGGTGCAGCTGTTCAAAGAGCCTCCAATGGCTCAGAAGAAAGAGGTGTATGACTGGTACCCTCAGCACAAGATCTACTATTCCCTGACCCAGAAACTCCGATACATGGGCCTCTTCAGGTAGGTTGTGGTCTCTAAACACCCTTCGCTGGTCTATGTGACAATTGAGTTCATATGCTTGTGGTGTTTTTTTTGTCGCCTGCAGAGATGAGCACCAGGACTTTAAGGAGGAGATGCGGCGTCTTAGGAAGCTGCGTGGAAAAGGAAAGCCCAAAAAAGGAGAAGGAAAGAGAGCCATGAAGAAAAAGTAGGCAAGAAGATGCTGTATTTAAGGGTCGTTTTTTTCAGGAGTCTTGAAGAATTCCTGCATATCTCAGAGGACATTCAAGAGTTTGGGTAAAGTGACTGTCCCATTCTGCTGCTACAGAGAATGCAGATATGTGAATCCTCAGCAGGCAGTGGAGAAAGTTATCAGCTTGCATGTTACTCATTTTGTTGTGGATTAAAATATTCACTTTCATATAAGTCAGTCTTGAATGGTTCATTACATCCGTTTGCTCAGTTTCACTCACATTTATTAGAGCAATCCTGAAGTTGTGTCAGTTACAGGTTGCCAGGTTGGGTAGATTCCCTCTCAGAAATTGCCTTTTTTTGGGGTATTGTTATTAAAAGGTATGGTCTAAATATTCATTCATCTTTAGTAAGCGCTTCCTCATCAGGTCTTCAATTCAATGTTATTTATATAGCGCTTTTAGCAGTCATAGGCAGAGGCAACTGTGGCAAGGAAAAACTCTCTGACATGGCAAGAGGAAGAAACCTTCAGAGGCACCAGATTCATAAGGGAAGTGATCCTTTTCTGGGTACCACTGGATAGTGTAAATAATTCCTCTTCTATGTACTGTATACTATAGAGTGCTAATTGTGTTAACAGGAACTTGAGTATGAGCATCATTACAGTTTTAACTTTAAGTCTATGGTATCAAACTGTCTTTACTAACTGTTCAGTGATGGAGTGTAAACTGTTGTTAGCAATTGCAGTCCTTAGGCTATCCAAGGAAGACTATCTACAACCGTCTTTACGGTGTCTGTGTGGTACCATCCACAGTAAACTCATGGTGATCTTTAGGCTATGTATGTGGGGCCATCTTCAGCAACAGCGAGTGATTTTCAAGTGATGAAAGACTTGGAGCAATTTAGAGCAGCCAATCCACCTACCAACATGTTTTTGGGAGGTAGGAGGAAACTTGCACTATATGGCGTTACCTGACCATCACACTCATATGTGGGTCATCCTCAAAATGTTGCCACAAAGTTGGAAGCACACAATTGTTCAGGATGTCTTTGTATGCTGTAGAATTACAATTTCGGTTCACTGGAACGAAGAGGTTCAAACATGTTCCAGCATGACAATGCCCCTGTGCACAATGAGCTCCATGAAGACATGGTGTACCAAGGTTGGAGTGGAAGAACTTGAGTGCCCTGCACAGAGCCCTGACCTCAACCCCACTGAACAATTTTGCCTTGAATTGGAATGCTGACTGCACCCCAGGCCTCCTCATCCGACATCAGTGTTTGACCTCTTCAATGCTCTAAGCAGACTTCTCCACTGATTGTCATGGGGTGATGAGTGGTGTGATGTCTGCTGAGAAAATTACTGTTGCTTTAAGGATATCGGGTAGCACACCTGCACTCCTTCACTCCTATATGAACATGGCAATAAAACAGAAAGAATTAACACTCACTGAAATACAATACAACAAAGTAAATTTTTTCACTGAGCATTGAGAACCAAAAAAATGGAGTGGGAAAATATACATTTCGGCAAAGAGGATACATACCGTCACTGGCACAATATTGTCACCATATTATGTAGTAAGCTATAAAGTGGCATTAAATGTTAAATATTACTTTGCAGATTTATGGAAATGTTGATTGTTAAAAGCACTATACAAAAATTTTTTATTCAAAATGTATTCACTTAACACCATCTGTTACAGTCCTCCACTGTAATTAAGCAGATAATAACACCACATCACTGATCCAACCTGGTTTCTCACTCTTATTAAATAAGGAATAAAACATTTGCGCCGGGTACTAATAAGAAAATAATTAATGATGTGGTGGGTGGTGCGATGTGCCCCAGCATGAAGCAGAGTTTCTGTTTCCACCCCGAATTTTTTTTGTATTCCTCTTATACCACAGCATGATTTTTATATAGATTAAAGAACATGTCATTTTATTTTACTTCCTGTTACTTGATATAACAGCTATAAATAGTTGTTTCCTCACCAGCCTCTCTTTTAATTAATAAGACCAAAAAAGCAGCTTGTCATGTTACTGAGAACCAAGCCTTCTGTCCTGAAGAGTTTCCTGTGTCAGAATTAATTAATTAATTAAACAGTTGACACTGACACTGACACTGGAGTCTTTCCAAATATGTCAGATAAACATCTCCACACATAAAAATTCACCACATCAACAATTACCCACATTTTAAACTGTTCAATCGGTGCATCCGCTATACAAGTCCCTGTGTAAACTGTTACTGTAGAAATGATAACATATGAGCACTTTAATATAAACACAGCTGGAACTATTTTCCAAGTGAGCTCTCACTCACTCACTTTCAGTAACCAATTTATCCTGGTCAGGGTCACAGGGGATCTGGAGCCTATCCTGGGAACACTGGGCGTGAGGCGGGAACACACCCTGAATGGGACACCAGTCCATCTTAGAGCAGTATGCACACACACATTCAAACACTCATTCACAAATATTTGCAATTTACCTTATCTAACCCACCTACTGGCATTTTTATGAGAGGTGGGAGGAAACCGAAGAACCCGGAGGAAACCCACTTGGACACGGAGAGAACATGAAATTTTACACAGACAGTAACCCAAGCACATGACTGAACCAGGGACCCCCCAGCCATGAGGCAGCAGCACTACCTGCTGTAACAAGTTACGCTGTAACAGAAAATTAATCAACACTGTCTGGCCAAGAAGATTAGAGAATTCAGCAGTGTAAATAAAAATAATTGAATTAGCATTGAATATTTTTCTGTATTCATACTAAGAATGTATCTTATCGGATTCTCACATGGTTACCATTGTTCTTGGCTTGTGCAAGTGTTACTCAGTTATAAGATCAATTAAAATCTGAAGAAAAAAAATAAATAAATAAAATAAATCACATAAAGAAATTGCTGCCTGATCCACCTGTAAATCATTGTTGTTCATGCACGTCCTAGAGTATAAAGCATGAGATCCAGCTTGTCATTCTTACAGTAGGTGCGGTTTTCAACTTGTGACCTCAATACAACAGAAACAAACAAAAATTCACCTGCAATAAGACTGAAATACATGAATGTCCTGTTTTCTGAGCCTCCTTTAAGATTTATTGTAGAAGAAGGCAACACTGTGTTGGTCATGTGTTCTGAGTACAAACTTCTGAGTATGGACATTCGATCATTCATTCACCGATCTTCAGTAACCACAAAAAAATAATAAAAAGGCACTGTTCAAACATAGCTTAATCCCAACATTAATGTTCCCTTAAAGTTACAGTGGCATCCACTAATACTGGCACCCTTGGTAAATATGAGCAAAGAAGAATGTGAAAAATTGTCTTTATTGTTTAACCTTTTGATCTTTTGTTAAAAAAAAAAATCACAAAAATATTCTGCTCTCATGGATATCAAAGAATTGCAAACAAAACACAGGTTTATAAAAAAAAAAAAACTTTGTTAAATATAGGCGTGCAACAATTATTGGCACCCTTTTAGTCAATACTTTGTGCTACCTCCCTTTACCAAGATAACAGCTCTGAGTCTTCTCCTATAATTTCTATAAGGTTGGAGAATACATGGCAAGGGATCTCAGACCATTCCTCCATATAGAATCTCTCCAGATCCTCAAATTTCGAGGTCCACGCTGGTGGATTCTCCTCTTCAGTTTATCCCACAGGTTTTCTATGGTTTCAAGTCAGGGAACTGGGATGGCCATGGCAGGACCTTGCTTTTGTGGTCAGTAAACCACAAAATCATATTTTGTGTTGATATTGATGTATGTTTTGGATCATTGTCCTGCTGGAAGATCCAACCACTGAGTCCATGATGCCATGTATCCTAACAAAATGTCCAGGATCTCTGGCAGAAAAAACAGCCCCAAAACATTAAAGAGCCACCACCATATTTAACCGTGGGCATGAGGTACTTTTCCATATAGCTACCTCTCTGTGTGCACCAAAACCAGCTCTGGTGTTTATTGCCAAAAAGCTATATTTTGGTTTCATCTGACCATAGAACCTGATCCCATTTGAAGTTCCAGTAGTGTCTGGCAAACTGAAGATGCTTGAGTTTGTTTTTGGATGACATTGGAGGCTTTTTTCTTGAAACCCTTCCAAACAACTTGTGGTGATGTGCTATTTCCTTATAGCCACTTCCCATTTTGTGAAGCTCAACAACCTTTTGCTGCACATCACAGCTATATTCCTTGGTCTTACTCATTGTCATGAATGACTACGGGAATTTGGCCTATATGTTACCTCATATTTATACCCCTGGGAAACAGGAAGTCATGGTTGAACAATTTCCTGTTCCTAGTTGTGTACTAAAAAAAATGTAAAATATCAGTGGAAATATACTTCAAATATATTTTTCTCATATGAATTCATAGGGTTCAACAATAATTGCTGCACAACTATATTTAATTTTGTTTTTTGAGAAGCCTGTGTTGTGTTTGCAATTGTTTGATATCCATGAGAGCAGAGTATTTTTGTGAATTTTTTAAATAAAAGATCAAAAGGTTAAACGATAAAGTTTTTTTCACAGTCTTCTTTGCTCATGTTTACCAAGGGTGCCAATATTAATGGAGGACACTGTAGTTTGTAGCTACGAAAACATAGTGCCTAAAAGCAACCTTCACCCAATGTTCCTTTTCAGTTGTCACAGAACTATAATTAAGTATAAGAATGTTGTGCTTTAAATTTCCCAGAACATTTTGGGAACAGTGCACACCAGAAAATAACTAATGAGAAACCAAATCTAAACATATGCAAAAGTTAGATACATTCCCAACAAACACCAAACATTTCTCTAACATTAGCATTTAATCCCCCTATGGTTATTTATTTATTTATTTTTTGAGAACCATTTCATAACACTCTGGTAACATTCTGTGTTGGTTAACCAAAAATAGCACTTGGTCTGCCCTTTTGGTTTGTTTGTTTGTTTTGAAAGCATTTCACAGTGTTCTGGGGATGTTCTATTTTGGTTACCAAAAAGTAGCATCTGGTTTCTGTTTGGTTATTTATTTATTTATTTATTTATAAAAGAACTATTTCACAAAGTTCTGGGTAAATTCTGCTATGATTACCAAAAAATAGTATCTGATTCCCATTTTGTTATTTTTGGGAACCATTTCACAATGTTCTGGGTTTCTATGAATACCTCATAGAAATTGTAATGGTTTTAATGGTTTTAATGGGAATTGTATTGGTTTTAATGGAAATTGCAATGGTCCCTGTGGGTCTCTACTGGTAATGTGTTGCCTTCTATTGCTGGAATATTATGTCTAGTGGATACCATTAAGGACCAATAATGGTAATGGGTAATAGTTTTAATGGTTAGCTGATGGTCTGTAATGGTATTTGTAGTGGAAACTATTCGAATTTGTGATGGTTTCTATTGTGTTTTTTTTCCCCAACAGGGTTGTTTGGGAACCATTTCACAACATTCTAGGAACATTCTATTTTGGTTTTAAAAACAGCATCTGACTCCACTTTTTCTTTTGGTTATTTTTTGGAAACCATTTCACAATTTTTGTTTTGTTTATTTTTATTTAACCTTTATTTAACCAGGATAGCCTCTCTGAGATTAAAAAGCTCTTTCAGAGGAGTGTCCTGGCCAAGATGGACATCAGTACACAATCAATTATAATCACAAGTTGCAAACAAGAATCAACAACAAAAAAAACCACTTAAAAACAATTACACATCATTGTGTACATTCTGGGAACATTCTATTGTGGACAAAAAATAAATAAATAGCACCCGGGTCTCCTTTGGTTATTTAAAAAAAAAAAAATCACAACGTTCTGGGAATGTTATATTGTGGATTAAAAAAAATAGCACCTGGGTCTCCTTTGTTATTTATTTATTTATTTATTTTTAACAATTTCACAATGTTCTGGGAACATTCTATTGTGGACAAAATAAATAAATAAATAAATAGCACCCGGGTCTCCTTTGGTTATTATTATTATTATTTTTAAACCATTTCACAACGTTCTGGGAATGTTATATTGTGGTTAACAAAAGTAGTATCTGGCTCTTTGCTTCTTTCTTTTGGAGAGACATTTGACAGCATTGTGTGAAGGTTCTATGTTGGTTAACAAAGTCAGCAAAACCTTGTGGAAATTTTAGAACACAAAGTTCTCTTATGGTTCTATGACAAGTGACAAGGAATGATTATAAAAGGTTGCTTTTATGTACTATTTTGTTTTTGTATGTAGAAACTTGCGGGATCGTTCCTGTAGCCAGGGTTTACTCGTGCTGCCAGTTGTTTGTTTCTATCTCAAAACACTTCCTCAAACTTTAATGTAATATAACTGTTGTTGTAGGCTCATATTAAGGGGTAAAACCGGCCCGTTTTCCAGCGTCACTTGGCTTTTCTTCACACTGTCTCCCCCTCCCGTCTCGCTCTCTCCTTCGCCTCCTCTTTTTTTTTTTTTTTTTTTTTTAATACCTCTCCCCACTCGGTGTCTCGTAGTTTAAAATGGCGGCGTTGAGCAGCGCCGAGTCCCCACCGGCCGTCTTTAACGGAGAGCCGATGGCGCACGACGCGGAGCGGGAGCCGGGGCCGGGACTGGAGGCGCTGAGCGCGGGGTTCAGCTCCGTGTGCACGGCGTGTTCCGCGTCCGCCGAGGCCGAGCATCGCCACGACATTCCCGAGGAGGTACGACAGCTTTGAGGAGGGGGAGATCTGCCTGGATGGAGGAGACCTTCAGGAAACACCGGCTCTAATATGGATCGCGGGGGATGCGTTGCACGGGAGGGGGGCTAGATGATGCACTTATATACATTCACACACACTCTCTCTTACACATACACGCATACACACAAAAACGGTTTGACTAAAATGTGTTGTCGCACACGCACAGGTCATTGTGTGTGTATATAGGTGTATAAATATATATATATATATATATATATATATATATATATATATATATATATATAATGTGTGTGTGTGTGTGTGTGTATGTATGTATGTGTGTGTGTTTTTATATGTATGTGTGTGTGTTTTTATATGTAACTGGCCAGGTGCATCATTACAGACGCGGAGATGTTCTTCAGATATAGATAGCTTCTTCCATGTTTTTTCGCTGCAGTTCCCCGAGCCCGTGTTTGTTCCAGGGGCCTGGCCGTGTTTCACTCGCCTCTTTTTGCGCTTTATTTTCCTCCGTGAGCCCACTGCAGCTGTAGCTATGCTTGTTAGCATCCGTGCTAGCCCTCGAGCTACACCGAAATACATCCTATTAGTTAAACCGATATCTGATGCAGCTCTCGCCGTGTATTGTTCAAAACTGCAGCCTGTCCTGAACATGTACTCAATATTTTTGGGCCAAAATCTCAGTTCCTGATTTGTGTAGCTTCATAAAACGTCCATAAAGTGTTCCTTCTATTACAGGGACTGTTTTAAGCATGTTTATTACAGACCCTCAGTATTGAGGTAGTGCTATTTGCAGGCTATATAATAATTTGTAGCCAGTGCTGGCCTTCATTTGCCATGACGTGTGTGTGTTTGTGTGTGTTCGTGTTCACTACATCATTACAGGTGCCTATGTGCATCAGTTTTGCCATGTATCTGCTGGTACAACACTATGCTACTAGTACAGTGTTATTATTAGCATCATCAAAGGAAATGTCTGCTCTCAGACATTGTGTTTATATTGGAATGTTGGTGATGTGTTTAGCAATTCAGGTGTTAATTTGCTGGTTGCTGCTGTAATTGTTATTCTTGTGAGAAGCTCGTGGTCTTGTGTTGTGCTGATGTCACAGGGGGACATTGCTAGTGCAGTTAGATTGGTGTTTAATAGGGAAAACAAATTCAACATAAGCGATAACGGCCAGGTTTCTGTGTTAGCTCCTAAAAACAACACCGCAAGAGCTTCTTTTCTTGCTCGACATTTTCTGATGGCTTTCAAAGTCTTATTAATGAGAAATGCAATGTAGAAGTAGTGGAGACCGCAAACGTTGGACTCGGATCCAGAATGCAAAGCAGCTACGTGACGCAGCCGCACTGAGACCTACCTCGACTAGTTAGTGATGGACAAGATGCTGAAGATGACTGTGACATATAGTTAGTATTAGGATGAAAGTTGAAGGTTTGGAACCTCATCTCTTTGAGCAGAATGTACATATGATGGACCAGAGTGCTGGAATGACTAAAGCTCTGCTGCATCACTGTCTTTATGTAGTAGTGGATCAATGGCTATATCCTACAGCACCACTATCAGCAGGTAGTCAAACAGCATTGTTGGTAATGTAGGAATAGTAAAAAAAAAAAAGGTGATCTCAGAAGTGTCATTACAAAAAATAATCTTGGATGCCACTGCACTGATGATAATGTTAAATATAAAGATTAATTTTGCAAGTGATTCAGGGTGGATTTTTCTGCTAAGACAGCTCATGCCTCAAGCTGATTTGCTAAAACAAGGACTATGTGCAATATTGCATTTCTCAATGATATGTTACTTGAGTAGCAGTGTGCAATATTTTAGGATCTGTTTGAAAGGAAGTGTTTTGTTTGTTTGTGGGATCTCAACTGTCACATACCGTCTTGTCACAAAATAGTCCTGATAATCTAATTAAGTGCTTATGAAAGTACACCAGAACTTATTTAGTCTGCGCTTTTGTTGCCTATTTTTTATGGCCCAGCTCGCCTGGGTTTTGCTCGATGCTAGGCCTTTCTTATGTGTTTGAAAATATTGCAAGTGGATTTGGTCACAATTGCTTTTGCAATATTGCTCTTGCTGCTCAGCTTGTGTGGCCTGCTGTCAAAAGAAAAACTTCTTTTTATTGTCATAATAAAATATAGGTGGCCATTACAGGCAGGTTTACGAAGAAACGGGACTGCTTTTTATAGTCGTGATTTGACTGAGCCGGTTCATCTAGACAGATTGCGATCAAGTACTGACTTGAACAGAACAACAGTTAGAATGTGAGATGAAACTGGCTTTTAATCAAAAGTATTACATGTTCTGTAAACAAAGTTAGGCAGGGTCTAGCTTACAGTCTTTAGACAGGCTGGTTCATTAGGCTCAACCTTTGCTAAAGTGTTTGACTTGTAAAGCACTATCATGTTGTAAGAGTGCTTTCTCAGCTGATATTTGGCTTTTACTTGTGGCTAAATTTTTTTTTTTTGTCCTGTGATTGTCAGCATGCAAAGAGGCATTCATTTTTATTTATATTTATTTTGTTTTGTTTTATTTTATTTTTGGCTCTTTGCCCCACAGTTTTTGTTCCCTAGACTCAGTACCCTTGTAGTTGTCCCAAACTTCCCAAACCGTTTTTACATTGTTATATAAAGTTGATAATGTAGTTGTTTTGTCAGTTATATTAGGTTATTGCATTGTATTTAACATCATAGCTGAAGTGTTTTCTATTAAATCATGATCACAAACACAGTATATATGATTGTATATATACTATTGCCGTATTGCCAGCTGTCTCTTGTGACTGAGTAGTCCCTAAACTGCTCCCTCTGATGGCACGGTCTACACTGCAAAACTGCAGTTGTCTTGTTAGATTCCAAGTTTCAGAGCTCAGCTCCCACTTGGCTATGGATTCTGGAAGTTCTTGCAGCATTGAGCTAATCGCCAGGGCCATGTTTCCTCTGTATAGGGCCAATTTACACCATGATGAAGCATGTGGATTGTAGTTTAGAAGACTTGACACAAAGCAAGCACAATACTTAGAGTCCTTAGAAACTTTTTCTTATTTTTGCAGATATGGAATATCAAACAGATGATTAAGCTGACTCAAGAGCACATAGAGGCACTTTTGGACAAGTTTGGTGGTGAACACAACCCTCCATCCATATACCTGGAGGTGAGTTGACTGGATATGAAAAAATGTGTTGAGAGAGAGTTTGTTGCAGCACGGAAGGCTTAGAGATACTCATTACTGCCAGAGCACTATTTTGTCTTGTGTAAGACCTGTACTATCAACAAATAGTAGTGAGTAGTATAATAGTAGTGAGTAGTATACACTCAGAACATCTTTTACAGTTTTAAGCTTTAAAAAAAAAAAAAAATTTTATGAGGAACAGCATCATATATTTCTATTTAACTCATTCTGAAACATGACGCATTTTGTACTCTTTAACCAGTGGAATTCAAGGTGCTGATGTGTTCCTTCTTCCTCCCAGGCTTATGAAGAGTACACCAGTAAACTCGATGCTTTACAGCAGAGGGAACAGCAGCTGCTGGAGGCCATTGGAAATGGCACAGAATTCTGCTCGTCCCCTACTCGAGCACCTGCGGAGTTCAGGTTGGGGGCAACTCAAAGCGCCGCTGCAACCCCCAACACCTTGGCAGTGTTGCAGACCCCGATTGACGCCACCCGCGCTAACCCACGTTCACCCCAGAAACCCATCGTCAGAGTCTTTCTGCCCAATAAACAGAGGACAGTGGTGAGTTTTTAGCTGCTCCGTTACTGGTTCTGCTGACATTAAAAATTGCTCTATGGGCGGCAGAAAAAGTGTTCACCTTTCCATCTTGAGGTTGATCCCGGTTGCGCCTGTTACAGGAGCGGGCATGAAGGGTCCGCTCTCATTATACAGTACGAGAGTGGCCTCTAGAGGCAAAATAAAAACCATCACTGACAAATTTTGTTGTGTTATTTGAAGTGTTTTTTTTTTTATTCATTGGTTCAGTTTGGATATGAAGCTTATAGTTCAGTTTGTATCTTTTTATTTACTCTAGTATTAACTAACTAACATTTAACTAACGCCTCTGCTCTGTGCACTTTGTCCTCTAGAACTCAATTAAAAATCTTGTATGGTAGCACTAGCTGTATTGTTCTCCGCCTGATATATCACTTTGCTTGTATTTCCTCATGTGTAAGTCGCTTTGCATAAAAGTGTCTGCTAAATGAATAAATTAAATAAATAATATTTATTAACATATGTTAATAAAGAACTCTATAAAGTTCAGCAATATTTTTACTTCGAGTGTTATGTTTTCATTCAGTATCGATCATAAAAGCTATTGGTTGATTAATCGGTTATCGGCAGATACTGCCCTGTAGGGGGTTGCGAGTTCAAATCCCGACGATTCCATGGCCATACTCTCTCTCATCCTTGTCAATCAGAGTGACACTGGCCAGTCATTGGCATCTGTGAGCTCATGCATGCAGAACAGGGCAGATAGCGCAGTCCTCATCGTGCAGCATGCGCACTCTTGATAATTATGTGCGAGGGCAGAGTTAGTTAGTGGGTGGGAAATGACAAGACTAAATTGGGCAGAAAATTTGCTCTGTTAGACTTGATGTATGTTTTATGCTAATGTCAGAGCAGTAACTGAAGTTTGGGATGTAATGAGGCGGACAAATCAGTAGCCTGGGCAACTGAGACAAGCAGATATCCTGATTTTTGAGCCAAAAATTTTCATTTGGTATGTATGTTTAAATGTAATACACTGCACACACCTTGATGCTTTAACTATAGCTCATGCATCTGTCTCCCACCACCTGCTGCACCACACACATTTTCAGAGGCGCGATCTGGTTGATGGTTTGACAATTTTTATTAGGTATATGAACAAGCCTGCCAATAATGAATTGTCTGTCCTGTGTAACGAGACTAAAGGAATAGGAGCTTTGTGGATTAATTTTTTTTCTACCAGATTGTAGAGCGGTGTGAGTCCACAGTCACTGAGCAAATGTAGGTGACCTCTTTTATTCAGAGGAACTTCTCTGCGTGACTCTTTTGGGTTAGAGCAGAGAAACTGATACTTAAAAAGGATTTGAGAAAATTCCTGATCTTGTGATTTCTCATCTGTCTTTAGGTTCCAGCACGTTGTGGGATGACCGTAAGGGACTCATTAAAGAAGGCTCTGATGATGCGGGGTCTGATTCCAGAATGCTGTGCTGTCTACAGGATTCAGGATGGGTAAAAAGCATCATGCTAAGCCATAACACATACCAGCAAAAATATTACATACCGTCTGAACATGAACGACTCAACTTTGTCAAACTTGCCAATGTGGTTTGACTTGACATTACACACAGAGTTAAAAGCGGTGGGGTGCTAATATTTAACATGGTATTTAAGAGGTTTGCAAATGACTCATTTTCACCACTCCTGCCAATGTGCCAAGGAGTTCCCCATAACCTTTCTTTGTCCTCATCAGAGAGAAGAAACCCATTGGCTGGGATACAGACATTTCTTGGTTAACTGGGGAGGAGCTTCACGTTGAGGTTTTAGAGAATGTTCCCCTGACAACCCATAATTTTGTGAGTATCATGAAACTGTTGCAATATTGTATTGTATTTACACAGTAGTAGAGCGCAAAATGAGAATCATTCAATTTGTTTTTTATTTTTTGCAGTATTTATTTAGTATAGCAGTATTTCTTAGTAAATTGTGGGTCCCATGGGTCAGCTACCCATGACAATGGCAGTGTTTGTGTTTTATGACATGAAGTAATACTTGCACCATATAAACACTTGCAAGCAGATGTTTTAAAACACCTGGCCTGTTAGATACAGCAGTTGAATATAATGTTTTAAATGCTAAATATTGCCAATGTTGGGCTCAGTATAAATGCATGAATATGTTACCACTTTGGGGGAATCCTGGTTGTGAAAGGTTTGGCTTATTTGATCAGGTGTTTTGTCTGTGTAACTGAATCTACAGTCAGATTGTGAGAGCTGTCAATCAAGCTCCATAACAGGAAAGCTGTAACTTAATCCACCTTAAAACAGACAGCTGATTTTACCCAGTGAGCTAACTATTTATTTATTTTTTATTTTTTGCAAAGATCACCAATATTACAGGTGATGTATTTTATTTTATTATTGTAGTTTAATTATTTTTAAAAATCTGATCCTGATTAAAATCAGATTAATTGTGCAGCACTGGGATGGATGTCACTTTTTTTTTAAAAATATTTAAAAAATCAATATGTATTGTGTGTGTTTGTCAAACATTCAATATACTGTATACAGCCTCATACATGTGTGAAACTTTGTAAATTAGTTTGAGGATGTATTTAATTTAATTTAATTTCCATTTAACTGTCGATGTATTTTTAAACAGACCTAGCAAAGTATTTCGGTGGACTAAACCACTGCAAATGAACGTTAAAAAAAAAAAAAAAAACTAGCCACAGTTTAGCAACTCTAGTTTTTTTTTTTTTGTTTTTTTTTCCCCCCAAACACATGCATTTATGCAAATGATTTAGCTGAAGGCAGCTTATCGGACCTGAGACTAGCTACAAGGCTAGAAACATTGTCAGAAAGGGAAAATCTTACAGAGACTTTTATAGATTTCTCATTTTGATTGAGTAAACTGACAGTATGGCTTGTTCAGAAACAAATGTCACTATGAAAACTGACTGTTTAAAGATGAATAGAGAGGGAAGAATGTTTTATGATTAGAACTTGAAGCAGGGAGGAACATGTCTCATCTGTTAAAGTTCCATGGTGTTGGTTAAAAGTGGTAACATGAAGCGTCACACCAAAACAAATCATAACCACTTCACATAATGTCATATTTATAGCCATAACCTAAGCATTAATGGTTTAGCATTGAAAGATATATTTTCCTCCATTCAGCCATATTGTTTGCTTATCTGGACCTTTGTAAGCAAGACATTTTTATGTACCTGGACAAATTTTTGGTTGAACAAATGTTGAATTTATAGTTGGGAAACATCTAAAGGAAACCAAATGAATGAAAAGTTTCTGCTTTATCTGCTGCACAACTGCTTGTTTCCTAAGACAGATGTAGCCAAGCGGTTTCTAAAGCTTCATTTGTGGTGGGTTAGTATGGTTTCTCCTAGCAGGTGAGGTAACTGTCTCGTGGTCCTAGGTTTAGAAGATGTTTATAGCATTAAAATGCTTTTTGATTACTCCTGGACAACAATGAGTGGTTGTGGAACTAACACACCAAGTGTTTATCTATTTATTTATTTATTTTTTATTTATTTTTTTTTTATAAAAATGCTTGCACCCCTTGACCCTAACCTTATGCTGCTGTTGGTAGGTGAGGAAGACCTTCTTCACATTGGCCTTCTGTGATTTCTGCCGGAAGCTGCTTTTCCAGGGCTTCCGCTGCCAGACGTGTGGCTACAAATTCCACCAGCGCTGCAGCACTGAGGTGCCGCTCATGTGTGTCAACTACGACCAGCTGGAGTGAGTGCTCATGGGAAACATAATGGGTCTGAAGCTTGTCAGTCTTTCAGTGCAGGCTGATGATAAATTCCAATAGGGACTATTGGACAGGAACTGACGGTACTGAGTATAGAGTTGTTGCAGTGTTTATCTGACATGTTTTGTTCCCTCTCCCACTAGTTTATTATTGACGTCCAAGTTTCTGGTGCACCACCCAATCACCCAGGAGGAGGTGTCATCAGAGGGCACCACCCCTGTGTCAGAGGCGTGTCCATCTATCCCACCATCTGACTCCACAGGGTAAGACCAGTCATTTTGCATGAGGTGTGACAATAATCAACTATCATAATTACACGATCAGTTACCACACACATCAAGTCTGTTTCCTCTAGGTCGCTGTGCCATCCGACCGTGTCCCCGTCCAAATCCATTCCCATCCCGCAAAGTTTCCGACCAGGGGAGGAAGACCACCGTAATCAGTTTGGCCAGAGAGACCGCTCTTCCTCAGCCCCCAACGTCCATATCAACACAATCGAGCCAGTCAACATTGATGTCAGTAAATTCATTCTGGGTTTTTTTTTTTTCTTTCTTTTTTTTCTTGTTCTTCACACTTGTGATTAATATGAGTCTGATATGTTCATTTTCACTTCCTGTTTTAGGACTTGATTCGTGATCAAGGTTTACAGAGGTCTGATGGAGGTATGAGTTTCACAACACCTACACACACATCCACACACCCACATACACACTGAACAGTTTTAACTCCTCTTGCATCTTTGTTCCATCTCTGCTCCATTCGCTTCAGATAGTTCAACCAAGAACACAGCATGGTTTAATAGTCAGAGCATAATACTTGGGGTATGAGGCCAGTGATCCCGTGTGTGTGTATCTTCCCCATGCAGCTCACTGCTTGAGGAGGTGCTGAACACAGACCCTTATTCCCCTTTTATACACTTGTCCCATACAAAATGTGTGGGTTTTTTTTTGTTTTGTTTTAAAGCAGCAAGGCCTTGCTGTGTATGTTGAGGTATTGGAGTATTTACCACTCATGTGAAAAGTACATCCCACAGTTCTGAAAGAAGTTAAGGCCTAACCGGGATTATTAATTTTATTCTCAAAGGGTGGTGTGGCTAAGGGTTTTAGGGTGTTCTCAGACCTGTGGATCTGTGCTTTTTTTCAGAAACGGGGACTTAAATTGTTAGTGTTGCATTTTCTCCTCGCTTTCACGAGGCAACATTTCAAAGCGTACCAAAATGTGTTTATGCAAGTCACATGTGAGTAAACTGTCCTTTCATTGGTCAGTGTGCGCCTGTTTATGTTCCAGGGTTTTGCCCATATCGGTCATCCATCCAGATGGATAGACAGCAGCTCCGCGAGGTTATTGTGGCTTTCTTTTTAGCTGTAGTTATTATAATTTATCTAATTTGTATGTTCCACAGAGCGATTAAAGCCAATCTCATTGAGACGCTTGCTAAACACTTTGTAAACCACTGGGTTTTTATGCGTTTTTGAAAGTTGTTCAGAAATATGTTCTTCAGACCAAATTTCAATGAGACATTTTTACCTCGTCTTTGTTCCAAGTTAAACTGTGATTAATGTTGTTAGCTATTAGCAAAAAAATTATGCATTGCTTTACAGGTTGGTTCATTGATCCGTTGGGTTGGATTGCTTTCTCACCATAAGCGAACCGCTCAAGAGTTTGTTGGCAACTCGAACGAGGTGGTCTCGGTACAAATGCTGTGGTGCGGATCCAAACTGAACCGAGGGAGAAAATGGCTCCTAGTTGGCTAGAATGAAAGCCATTCTGTGGAGCATATTGTTTCTATGTAAACTGTTTTTAATAGTTTTACTGAATAGGCTAGTAGCTACTCTCTTGCCCCCCCCCCCCCCCCCCCCCATAACTCATTAACTAGTACTTCACACACAGTTGAACATTTACATGTATGTCTCTGACACTCACATTCTGTCAGATTTCCTCTCACTTTTAGTTGTTTCTTATTAATATAACCACATTTCAGGCTCTACCACTGGACTCTCAGCCACGCCCCCCGCCTCCCTACCCGGTTCCCTGACCAATGTGAAGGTGCCACAGAAGTCGCCGTGCCAACAGCGGGAGCGCAAGTCGTCCTCCTCATCCGAGGACCGCAATAAAATGGTGAGGAGACGCCGCTGTGATCATACGTCCACCTAAACAAGCATCAGTTTGATCTTGGCTGGTTATGTGGAGGTTGTGTAGAGTTGATCCCCAGTGTTTTTAGCTCAAACACAACTTTTACCCATGCAATGTAGTTGTTCAAACAATATATCTGCACAGCAAATATTTTAATACCATTCTTTAGACTGTATTATGTAATTAATTTCTTGGATTGTGGTGCTGTGTGGTAGAAAACATTGGGCCGACGGGACTCCAGTGATGACTGGGAGATTCCAGAGGGTCAGATCACTCTGGGCCAGCGGATAGGATCTGGCTCTTTTGGAACTGTCTACAAGGGAAAGTGGCATGGTATGTGTTCAAAAACTTCTGCATTTGAGCTATATTTGCACAAACAAATACAGTACTGTGAAAAAGTATTTGCCCCTCTTGATTTCTTCTGTTTTTGTGTATATCTCATACTAAGTTTTTACAGAAATTAAAACAAAATCTAAGATAAAACAAGGGCAACCTGAGTAAACACAAAATACAGTTTTTAAATGATAGTTATTCATTGAAGCAAAAAAAGGTATACAATACCAACTGGGCCTGTGTGAAAATGTATTTGCCCTCGTAGTTACTAATTTCCTAAATCTATGAAACTGCATTCATAATGGGGTTCAGCTGGACTAGACGCACCCAGACCAAACCCTGTTTAATCGAATCAACACTTAAATAGAAAATTTTCAACACCATGAAGTTGGTTAAAACACACTATGTCAAAGTTAGAAGAAATTCCAGAAATGATGAGGAAGAAGGTGATTGAAATACATCAGTCTGGGAAGGGTTAGAAAGCTATTTCAAAGGCTCTGGGACTCAAAAGAACCACACTGAGAGCCATTATCTCCAAATGGAAAAACTCGGCACAGTCCAACTATATAGTTGGACCTACAGGCCTCTCTTGCATCAATAAATGTCACTGTTCATGAATCCACTATCAGAAAGACACTGGGCAAAAATGGCATCCATGGAAGCGTGGCGAGGTGAAAACCACTGCTAACCCAGAAGAAATAAGTCCACTTCTGAATGGCTCAAAAAAAAAGCAAAATTAAACTTTTTGAGTGGCCTAGTCAAAGTCCTGACTTGAACCAATTGAGATGCTGTGGCAGGACCTTAAATGGGCAGTTCATGCTCGAAATCCTCCAATGTGGCTGAACTAAAGCAGTTCTG
Organism: Cranoglanis bouderius; assembly: GCA_023630585.1. Taxonomy (NCBI): domain Eukaryota; kingdom Metazoa; phylum Chordata; class Actinopteri; order Siluriformes; family Cranoglanididae; genus Cranoglanis; species Cranoglanis bouderius. Next base: position 24,583,371 of record CM042538.1, read on the forward strand.
CAAAGAAGAGTGGGCCAAAATTCCACCACAGTGCGGTGAAAGACTGATCTCCAGTTATCAGAAGCGTTTGGTTGCAGTTATTGCTGCTAAAGGTGGCACAACCAGATTTTAAGTTTAAGGGGGCAAAAAGTTTTTCACATGGGTGATAGGTGTTGGATCATTTTTGTTTTTGTTTTTTTGCTTCAAATAAATAAATAAATACTGTATTGTGTGTTTACTCAGGTTGCCTTTTTTATTTTGTATTTCATTTGAAGATTTAAAACAATTTAGTATGATGTACACAAAACCAGAAGAAATCAGGATGGGGCAAATACTTTTTCCCAGCACTGTACGTGATTAGGGAAATTTATGGTACAGTGGTATAGGTAGTGTTCCCGGTTCAATTCTCAGGTCGGGTTACTGTCTGTGTGGAGTTCCCTCATGTCCACCTCCCAAAAATAAGTTAGTAGATGAATTGACTATGCTAAATCGACTTTAAGTGTGAATGAATTTGTGTGTGCGCACATAGTGCCCTGTGATGGCCTGGGCCCATCCAGGGTGAAATCCCACCTCACGCTCAGTGTTCCTGGGATCCACCCCCACCCTGCCCAGGATAAAGCTCTTACTGAAGATAAATGAAGTGAAAGCTGACCTCCGTTGTCATGCAGTAACTGTTAGATATTGCTTTTTACCCTGTAAACATTCTGCTGAAGCAGAGATTTATAAATGAAATGACATCTCAAATAAATCTGTAAGTGCAGTAATGAACACTCTTTCATCACAAAAAAGGAGACCTGAATTAATTTACTTGGTGACTACTATCACCCAAAATTTGAGCCTTTCCACATTAGCAGCTGTTAGACAATTTCCTCTAAAGCTTGTGTGCACTGTACACTTGGATTCAAATGTAGCTGGGATGTAGTTCCATAATTTTGCTGTTCAAACCTTTTTCTTTTTTTGTCCACAGGTGACGTGGCAGTCAAGATGTTAAATGTCACTGCTCCCACTCCTCAACAACTACAGGCCTTTAAGAATGAAGTAGGGGTCCTCAGGTAAGGCCTGTTGTGCGCTCATGCCAAATTAGTGCCCAATCCTCGTAACACTTTTCTCTAAGGTACAATTCATGCACACAGCAGAAGAGGTGATGATTGTGGGTCTTGCTCATCCAGCAGTGACTCTCTGGCAGCCCAGAAATCTTCCAACTACTCGTTAGGGAGCTTAACCACTGAGCCTCTGCTGTCCTTAGTACAGGTGCATCTAAAAAAAAATTTGAATATCATGGAAAAGTTAATTCCCCCCCCCTTTAATTTAATTCAAAAAGTGGAACTTTCATATATTCTATATTCATTACACAAAGTGAAATATTTCAAGCCTTTTTTTGTTTTAATCTTGATGATTACGGCTTACAGCTCATGGAAATCAAAAATCCAGTATCAAAATATTAGAATAAAGAATTTATAATACAGAAATGTTGACCTTCTGAAAAGTATGTTAATTTATGCACTCAATACTTGGTCGGGGCTCCTTTTGCATGAATTACTGCATCAATGCGGCGCGGCATGGAGGCAATCAGCTTGTGGAGCTGCTGAGGTGTTATGGAAGCCCAGGCCGCTTTGATAGCGGCCTTCAGCTCGTCTGTAATGTTGGATCTGGTGTCTCTCATCTTCCTCTTGACAAAATTCAGGTCAGGCAAGTTGGCTGGCCAATCAAGCACAGTAATACCATGGTCAGCAAACCAGTTACTAGTAGTTTTGGCACTGTGGGCAGGTGCCAAGTCCTGCTGGAAAAGGAAATCAGCATCTCCATAAAGCTTGTCAGCAGATGGAAGCATGAAGTGCTCTAAAATCTCCTGGTAGACGCTGCATTGACTCTCGACTTGAGAAAACACAGAGGACCAACACCAGCAGATGACATGGCACCTCAAATCATCACTGACTGTGGAAACTTCACACTGGACTTCAACAACTTGGATTCGGTGCCTCTCCACTCTTCCTCCAGACTCTGGGACCTTGATTTCCAAATGAAATGCAAAATTTACTTTCATCTGAAAAGAGGACTTTGGACCACTGAGCAATGGTGTTTTGAGTATAAAGGTGCTTTGAGTTAATTAGCTGATTATAGCTCTTCTCAGGTCGACATTGCTGTATCATAAATTCTTTATTCTAATATTTTTGAGATACTGGATTTTTCCGCTATGTCATTTCCATGAGCTGTAAGCCGTAATCATCAAGATTAAAACAAACATGGCTTGAAATATTTCACTTTATGTCTAATGAATCTAGAATCTATGAAAGTTCCACTTTTTGAGTTGAATTACGGAAAAAATGAACTTTTCCACGATATTAAAATTTTTTGAGATGCACCTGTATATTATCACAGCAGTAAGGGAAATCTCTTAACCATTCTCTTTTCTATTTGAATGATGTGGCTTAGGTTTGATATGGTGTCACTGTTTCAAGGCTGTTTCAGTATCTCAGAAATGATAAGTAATACTCATTGGCTATCCTACAAACCACATGTTCAGGTTACATGTGCAGATACAGATTTTTGCCCTTCACAGGCAGGGTGTAAATTTCATCTTAACTGAGGTTGCTGGATATATTAAATCATGTCATTTTAATATATTGTTTCAAGGGCACAGGACTGGATCAAATAGGGTGTGTGGGAGAATATTACAAGCTTATGCTGAAACCTAATCTTGAGAGCACTCACCCCCACCCCCACCCCATCACTACCACCATCTCTGTACTTTTTCATCATAAATGCTGACTAAGCACAGAAAAAGTCAATGATGCGTAGATATCTGCACCACAACCTTGCTTAATCAAGAAACAGGAATACGTTTTTGCATTCAAAGATAACATGCAATGTCGAATTTTGCACTTGACATTCACCCATAAAAATTGTTTAAAAACATTTATTTAATGGATTTTTTTAAGGATAACGACAGTGCAGTTGTACTGAATGAAATGCATTTGTGAGTGCTCATGTTAATATATTTTATTTAAAAAATGATTGCTGGAAGCAAATAGTTAAGTAAAGACGTTACGTTTACACATTCCATGTGAAGATTTCGACCATTTGCCGCAACAGATAACATTAAGGCAGTCTGCAGAGACCAGATTCTACAAAATTCACAATTTTTAAAAAAACAACATAAATATGAAAATGTCAGCAAGCATCAATGACACTGCTACACAATCTCTAAAAATCTGTTAAAAGACCTAACAATATTTTGTACTGTGGTTGCCTCACCATGCATATATCTTTTTATCTGTCCATTTTGCTTTCAGGAAAACTCGGCATGTCAATATCCTGCTCTTCATGGGCTACACCACCAAGCCACAGCTGGCCATCGTGACGCAGTGGTGTGAAGGCTCAAGCCTCTACCACCACTTGCACATTATCGAGACCAAGTTTGAGATGATCAAACTAATCGACATCGCCCGCCAGACGGCCCAGGGCATGGAGTGAGTTGTTGGAATGGGCTGACGTGCTAAATGTTAATGTATAGTGGGATCCATTACAGATAACTTCTAATATTAGTGAATTTTTACAGTGAATTAATTAATGAATTCATGTTAGTGAATTTTGTACAGTTATAATTCTAATTCTGTTTTTTTTTTTTTTTCCCCCCAGCTATCTACATGCCAAATCCATCATTCACAGAGACCTGAAGAGCAACAGTATCCTTTCTGGACAGCAGGCCTGAAAATTCTTATACCACAGCACTGTTGACATTTTGATTCTGATTGGTCAGAACATGTTGTTTAATTATCTATAATATACAGTATAATGGGGACAAGGGGGAAAAAAAAAACAAAGAAGTTGGTCAGGGAGCAACTGTTTAGCCGCTATAACATGTGATAACTGGAACTAATATGTTTCCAGCATCTTTATTATAACTATAGTTGGACAGAAAGTATGACCGGTCATTCAGTAATTAATAAGAAGTATATTGTTGGCATATCGCTGTGGTAGAAGAGGAATAAAACACTATAGGGACGTTATAGAAAAATAATCTGTTGATGCACATAAAACGTTGTATGTCATAATTATTTGAATGATCAGGAGGAAACGGGTAACGTCATCTGCGTTTTGGAATTTGTGAAGTTGAACCTTAACCTCGTGTCTTAACAGATATCTTCTTGCATGAGGATCTGACGGTTAAGATTGGTGATTTCGGTCTGGCTACAGTGAAGTCGCGCTGGAGTGGATCACACCAGTTTGAGCAGTTGTCAGGCTCAATCCTGTGGATGGTAAGGGTTTTTTTTTTTTTTTTTTTTTTTCCCCCCCCCTGTACTGACAGGCTCAGATGCCACGCCTCCTTTATTTAGAATGACAGGTTCACATGACACTCACTCTTTATTAAGACACCGAGGCACAGAGGTCACGCAACCTGTGTTAAGAATGACTGGTTCAGATGCCACGCCTCCTTTATTAAGACTGATGTGCACATGCAGCCACACCTCCTTTATTAAGAATGACAGGCACAGAGGCTACACCTTTATTGGCTGACAGAAATGAATATAATAACATTTATAAACTTATTTATAAAAGAGCTTCCTTTTGAATTGGTGAATTTTTATTTATTTTTTTAATCTTTTCACCCCTAGTGCTTTAGCTAGGCATAAAGAAGCATAGAATTTTGTAGCGGGTGTACTGATGAAGTTATTCTATGTCAGGCTCCTGAGGTGATCCGACTGCAGGATAAGAACCCATACAGCTTCCAGTCAGATGTCTATGCTTTCGGTATCGTCCTGTATGAGCTCATGTCTGGGGCGTTGCCTTACTCCAACATCAACAACAGAGACCAGGTAAGTGAGTCCACAACAAAACAAGCTTTTTTTCCTTTGTTGCAACAGCATGTGCAGTGGTCACTATACATGCAGTATGTACACCTGCAGCCGCTGCTGAGTGCTACGTTTTAATTTGTTCCTCCTGCTGTAGATCATCTTCATGGTAGGCCGAGGTTACCTCTCCCCTGACCTGAGCAAAGTGCGCAGCAACTGCCCCAAAGCTATGAAGAGACTCATGGCTGACTGCTTGAAGAAGAAAAGAGAGGAGCGGCCTCTGTTCCCTCAGGTAACCTTGCAGAACTTTGCAGTGAGTTTTCTTATTTTTGTTTATCAAATTAGATGAGACGGTGAACGAGCTTGTGGAAAAAAAAAAAGCTGGTGGCTCTGTCAGTACTAGCTCAGGAGAACCCCAGCACTGCACAGGTTTATTTTTCCTCGGCTCCTGTTCCTGTGAACCAAGACTTCAGTTAATAATCCAGTCTTTTGTTAGATGAATAAGATCAATTTGAGTGATTGACGGAGAGCTCATCACACCAGTTTATTGGCTGCATTTTCAGTGACTACCACAAGATGGGAGCAGAGTGCACCGGATCACTCCACCACGTTGCGTTGCCAAAACATTGCTTTTCCATGTCCTGCCGATCTATTTAATCCACAAAGATCTCACATGTTTAAAGTACCTGAAAATTCCCAAATTTGGTTAAAGTACCCCAAAAAAAATTCCCACCAGTCTCATCTTATTTTGTCCCAGATCCTAGCCTCTATTGAGCTGTTGGCACGCTCGCTACCCAAAATCCACCGCAGCGCCTCAGAACCATCCCTCAACCGCGCTGGCTTCCAGACAGAAGACTTCAGTCTATATGCCTGCGCCTCGCCAAAAACACCTATTCAGGCTGGAGGCTACGGTAAACACCGCGCACACACACACACACACACACACACACTCACACTCTCACTCACTCACTCACTCACACTTCTGTACCATTTGTTCAGTAATATCCTTACATCATCATTCTGTTTCTTCTAAATGCTGAGCTTTTTTTCCCTTTTCTTTTAGGGGAGTTTTCAGCTTTTAAGTAGTGCTGCCGATTCAAACACTCATCCCTGGTCACTTTTTCAGATGTCTTGTGTTCCTACAGTGGGTTCATCCTTAAAACCTGAAAAAAACACCTAGTTTCAAAGAATGTGCTGTTTTTCTTCCTCTTTACCCAAAAAGCAATGGAATTGAAGGAATCACTATTTTAAAAAAAAAAAAAAAAAAAAAAGTCTCAGCTGGGCATCGCGGCTGAATAAGAAACAAAAATCACCACAACCCAAAACCAGGATTTGCAGAAACATGAGGATGACCACTGGACGAAAGAAGAGGACAAATGAAGGAAATGAAAGTCTTGCCAAGAGAGGAGGGACCTTAATGACGCTCCGTCCTCTCCTCACGTTGTTACAAGTTAGTGCTGACCAATCAGAGCACAGGACCAACAAATTAGCACCACACTTTGACCAGTAGTGTGGTTCCATTTTAGAGAGTGCCCCGCCCCGCCCTGCTCATTGCTCATTGGGTGGTGTGACGGAAGGTCCAGATTGAAGCCAGACGACTTGAATGTCATTTAGTTTAGAGACATCCAGTGTACATTCCTTCAAGTAAAATTATCAAAAGGACTGACAACACTTCTGACTCTTTTCAGAGTTATCCAATATTGCCCAAGCAAATATTCTATTTAATAGGACAAGGTTAATGTGAGAAGCAACAGGCTTATTGTCAGCTTGAACCGTTTTTTTTTTTTTTTTTTTTTTTTTTTTCCCCTTTCTTCCTTTTTTTCTCTTCATAATTTTTTTCCCCACCTGTTCATACATGGTTTGTGTGAGCTAAACGAAAGGAACTCAGTCTCAGTATACAGCAACAGACCCTAGAACATTGTGTTACAGGTTTTACTAAACCTTCAGGTGTCACATGTTCATTAAGTAAACGAGCTGCTTTTTGAATTAAGGGACATGTATGAAAAAGAATGTTGATCTAGGATCAGTTTATGGATAGCAGTTGCTGATTCAGCATCAGCATGTTTAGTTGCACACTGTAGATCTTTTGTGTCGTGTCCGAAGCGTATGTCTTTGCTGCTGCTACACTCACTGTGAGGTGGCCGTGTGAAATGTTGCACTCGCAGACGTCCCCAGGCAAACTCTACGCTTCATCTTTTCTTCCCGGCTTTGACTTCAGACCTCGATGGAGGCGGGCCATCCTTGGAGACTAAACGTTTGAAGTTTGAGACGTCTTCATTCCAGTGTGTTCGTTATTAAGTTATTTTTCGTTTGTTTCCATGGACAGGCAGGCCTGCAAAAAGTAGATTTATTTATGTAGCTTTAATTTTAGTGTGTGTGGTGGGGTTTTTTTTTTTTTTTTTTGTTTGTTTGTTTTTTTTTTCCTCGTTTTTTTTTTTTTTTTCTCTTCACCTCTCGGAGAGGGTTATTTTTAAGTGTTTGTTTTCTGTGATTGCGTAAATGGATGATAAGCTGTGTGTCCTTTGCACTTTTCTAAAGCAGATTGATGCAAACAAGCAATTTGCCTTTCTATGGACAGAACATTTTGTCAGAGCGTTTAAAGCATGACATAAAAAAAAGTCTCAATCACAACAGCTACACACTGAGATCTGGCCAAGAGTATAAAGCTAAATAACATCATTTGTGACCGTGATGAAAACATTTGGTTGGCTATTTCTGATGTAAGACAAAATGAATGGGGTAGACTGATCTGCCCTTGTGTTGCGTGAGTCTACACATTTCTCAGTGTCTCACTTAAAGCTACAGATCCACTCACTGATTCTCACACAGATCGATTGAAGGCTACAGTTACCTTGATTGTTGCACTCTGTTACACAGTAGTTACATATAAGTACTTAATGGCCTATTCCTATTTTGAAGGATTGGATTGTTTTTCTTTCTTTTTTTTTTGGATTGTGAAAGTCATTAAGCAGAAAGCATCCACAAGGATGTTCAGATTCTGTTGGATATGACCTGCTTGGTGCCCTGATACATTTTGAGATGTTTAAATGGACTCATTCTTGCCAACGTGCCATGAACTATGTCAATCCTCATTTTAGTTGGCATACACAAAATGGCAAGTTCTTAAGAGTGCTGTATTTATTTTCAAGCGTTCCTTATTTTATATGAGAATGCTACTAAACAGGTTTTTCTTTTGCTCTGATTGTGGCACACTTGGGGATCTTCTTTTTTTCCTGTTTAGGACCTACTAAGAGTCATTTCCTTCTCACACCCTCCTTCTCCATCCTGCTTTGTTTCTTAGTTCAACTCCCTTGTATCTCCTTTTGTTCCTTTTGCCTTGCCTGCACCTTAAAGCCCTAGTATAAACGAATTCAACTGAGAACCATCATAGACGCTTTTGGGAGACTCTTTTCACTTGTAAATAGATGTACAAAGAAAATACTGTCTGTTTGCTAGGAGGCATGGAGTTAAAACAAACAATGAAATGAGTTATATAGTGTTTCCAATGAAGAAATTAAGGTTAAGAAAAGAGATTTTGATAGATGCCGTTCTGGAAAAAAAAAAAAAATCTGTGTAAAAATATTTAAGACTGTATAATATAAAAGGAGAAAGAGCTTAATGTATTTGTTGTGAATATGAAAAACTGATATATTAAAGAAGTGCATGAAAACCTGGGATTTGGTTTATTTTTCTCCAATAGATCACTTTTTAATTTTATTTTAAAGTGGAATTATGCAGGTGGTGAAAATTGCAGAGTAGTACATAGTTTCCACCAAACAGGATGAGGTAATTTGCCAATTTACTGAAATTTGAATGAAATCCAGTCACATCACCCTTATTAATATGAATTTCTTACATTGATATAATTATTATTGAACTCTTAAAAAATCTTACCTTAAAAAAAGTTTATTTGTATAGAAATAATAATAATAATAATAATAATAATAGTTTCTCTAAGATTATTACTCAATGATTGTTTCTTAATCATTATTACTTCTCAATTCCTAATCACCAGGGCAGTGAGAATCATCTGGATAATTGATGCCACATTGTCATGAGGAATCACACTTTAGGACTGACTCGAAAAGGTGTTTGGAGATGCCTGCCACACATATGCTATTGGGAGGGGCAATTTTATCTGCAAGATCCTTGAGTAGACTTCCTGGAGCCATGAGGAGGAGACATTCCTTGTACAGTGGTATGACATGGTAGGGGCCAGGTGCTCAGGCCATGGCGATGAAGTCTGTCACATAGTGGTCTAGTCTCTGTTTATACAGGAGGATGGAATAGCCACTGTTCAGTCCTAATCCAACCAGGTTCACATTGGTGGTCCACATGTGCCTTGCCAAACCTTTCCCAGATTTGGGATGCCACTTCCACTTCTGATTGCAGATGACACTCTACTGCTGCACTTTTGTACAGTTATAGAGGGGAAAAAAGTATTTGATCCCCTGCTGATTTTGTACGTTTGTCCACTGACAAAGAAATGATCAGTCTATGATTTTAATGGTAGGTGTATTTTAACAGTGAGAGACAGAATAACAACAAAAAAATCCAGAAAAACACATTTCAAAAAAGTTATAAATTGATTTGCGTTTTAATGAGGGAAATAAGTATTTGTCCCCTTCGACTTGGTACTTGGTGGCAAAACCCTTGTTGGCAATCACAGAGGTCAGACGTTTCTTGTAGTTGGCCACCAGGTTTGCACACATCTCAGGAGGGATTTTGTCCCCCTCTTCTTTGCAGATCCTCTCCAAATCATTAAGGTCATTTTCAATGCCCTAGCTGAGGGAAGGAGGTTCTCACCCAAGATTTGACTGTACATGGCCCTGTCCATTGTCCCTTTGATGCGGTGCAGTTGTCCTGTCCCCTTAGCAGAAAAACACCCCCAAAGCATAATGTTCCCACCTCCATGTTTGACGGTGGGGATGGTGTTATGACTTGGGGTCATAGGCAGCATTCCTCCTCCTCCAAACATGGTGAGTTGAGTTGATGCCATAGAGATCTGACCACAACACTTTCACCCAGTTCTCCTCTGAATCATTCAGGCAAACTTCAGACGGACCTGTACATGTGCTTTCTTGAGCAGGGGGACCTTGCGGGTGTGGCAGGATTTCAGTCCTTCATGGCTTAGTGTGTTACCAATTGTTTTCTTGGTGGCTTTGGTCCCAGCTGCCTTGAAATCATTAACAAGATCCTCCCTTGTAGTTCTGGGCTGATTCCTCACCATTCTCATGATCATTGAAACTCCACGAGGTCAGATCTTGCATGGAGCCCCAGACCGAGGGAGACTGACAGTTTCTTCCATTTGCGAATAATCGCACCAATTGTTGTCACCACCTCACCAAGCTGCTTGGCGATGGTCTTGCAGCCCATTCCAGCCTTGTGTAGGTCTACAATCTTGTCCCTGACATCCTTGGACAGCTCTTTGGTCTTGGCCATGGTGGAGAGTTTGGAATCTGATTGATTGATTGCTTCTGTGGACAGGTGTTTTTTTTTACAAGTAACAAACTGAGATTAGGAGCACTCCCTTTAAGAGAGTGCTCCTAATCTCTGCTCGTTACCTGTGTAAAAGACACCTGGGAGCCAGAAATCTTGCTGACTGATAGGGGATCAAATACTTATTTCCCTCAGTAAAATGCTAATCAATTTATAACTTTTTTTTTTTTAAATGCGTTTTTCTGGATTTTTTTTGTTGTTATTCTGTCTCTCACTGTTAAAATACACCTACCATTAAAATTATAGACTGATAATTTCTTTGTCAGTGGGCAAACGTACAAAATCAGCAGGGGATCAAATACTTTTTCCCCCATTGTATGGTAAGAGCTTTCGTGCAAGGTGGAAAAAGCCATCCAGCCTTGTCACAACGCTGTCCAAACAAACCAGCACGCGGCGGTGTCGCAGAACAAGTAAGATGGACTTGAGTGTCAGATAGAAGACCACTTTCAGTTCCAACTGGTGTGTTCTGATCTTGCACTGGGGCTCCACACACCTGCTATGTCACTCTCTGGGGACTCAGTTGTGAGAAAAGCCTGGTGTCTCCAGTGAGCTAAAGGTTGTTCTGAGATCATGTGTTTCTTTCTGTAGTATTTGGGATTTAGTGTAGATGCAGGCTGATGACCCAAAACCCTCTGAAAGTTCTAAAACATGCAGAGCCGATAATCCAGGTTGTGGCTATTAGAGGGTGCCATGTAGTCGGTCCATTCAGTCGTGCTGGTTTGTAATTTCTGAAACCTGCGCTGTTCTTTGGCTGCTGGTCCAGAAAGCAACCCTGGCAAACAGGAAAGTTTGGCTTTAACTTTTCTAAAGGCTGAAGTTGTGGTGCTGCACCATTAAACACTGCATAGTCAACTATTTTCTAGAATATAAAGCTAGTTTGTGGTTCTGTTCATACAAACGGTAAAACTGAGAAAGTTCCAGAGCCTGTGAGAATGGGAGTGTCTGTGGGATTTGCCAGAAGGTTCACGAGTCAAGAATTTTATGTCGTATACACAATTATATACAGTATATAACCTGCAGTGAATTGAAACCTGGCCCACTCCTCTTTAGACTGTGCATTTAAATAATAAACTAAAGAAACAAATGAATAAGAAATAAGAAATATTTTTACAGGAATGTGGTGGGAAAGAAGGAATGTACTATATGCAGTGTTATGTGTAGTAAAATTACAATGTGCAAAGTGCAGTGTGTGGAGTGTCAATGGAGTGCAGAGTGACTGGACAATCTTTATGGAGTTCCAAGGGATCTGAGTGGTGGACATATCTGTATTAGGAAGTCTGATGGCCTGAGGGAAAGAAGCTCCTCCTGAGCCTCTCAGCTTTAGCCATCAGACAACGGAAGCGCTTGCCTGATTGCAGCAGGCTAAACAGACAGTTACTGCGGTGGGTGGAGTCCTTGATGGTTTTAGCAGCTCTTGTACTCCATCGCCTGGTGTAGATGTCCTGCAGAGCAGGGAGAACAGACCCGGAAATGTGCTCGGCTAAGTGCACCACTCTCTGCGGGGCTTTGCAGTCCTGGTTTGAGCAGTTTATTTAGAACACTATATAAGAGAAACAGCGGAGAAGCAGAGTTCATTGTTTTAGATTGTGTTATGCTGCAGTTGTTAGAGAGCTGGTAAAAAAAAAAAAAAAAAGAATCTCTGTTGCAGTTAGATGAGCACTGGTTTGTGTTCATGCTAACAGTTAAGATAAATCTAGGAAGACTTTTCCTTGGAATGATCCTGTGTTCCAATGATCCAGTGCTCAACTCCAAATCCACAAAAGCCACAAAGCACCGAAACCACAAAACGAATCCGGCACCACAACAGCGACACGGTGTGAGACACTGTTCAGGTATTGATGCACCAGTGCATGAGAGGCTCAAAATCTCAAGCAATTCTGGACCACACTGTTTTCCTGGTTGGGGAAAGCTTGACACTTTTCTAAGTTACACTGTATCTTATAATTGCCACTTTTTCCTGTGTCAGTGGGTACAGCATGCCGTTCTTTTTCTACTACAATGTTATTCCACACAGTTGCAGTCTGTACCAAATTTAACAGTACAAAATCTGGAAGTATTATATTCACTGCCATTTATTTTAAACCAGACACCAAAAAATTGAATTTCTACCTGTTTTGGGAGTGCCCGTGTTCAGCATTGAATTTATTTGTCATGTCACACTCCACAGTAGTGGTTGTTGTTTTATGTAGCACCATGGTCCTGGAGGAACATTGTTTCATTTCACTGTGTACTGTACCAGCTGTATATGGTTGAAATGACAATAAAAGCCACTTGACTTGACACTTGACTTGAATAATGGCTCATATGAAAGTAGACACTCAGGGCTTTAAGAATTTGCAGTTTTTCCACAAGTATTTCTTTTTTTTTTCTCTTTTTTTTACCTAGCCTACTAGGTTTAAAATGTATACTTTTATTGTGGCAGCTGTATACTGTTTTACTATAATAAAAAAATAAATAATTAAAATTAAAAAAACGCTTTAGTTGTGCTGTCCGTTTTATCTCTGTACTAATATTACTGTGGAGAGATGTGAATTGTTTGCCCAGTAGGGGGCTCTCACCCCATTGCCCTGCTCACTAGCAGCTGGACATGATACTCTACACACAGAAACCCAACAGTGTCCTGACTAATCTTATAAGAGTATTGTGGCAATAAAATAATTCAATTGTTTATACTGTTTGAAAATTCCAACAAAATGGAACGCTAGTGTACTGCAAGAAAGGGTTAAGTTGGCTGTGGCCTTTCTCCAAAGCACACTTTTAGAAACATTGATTGTTATGGGTTCTTTGGTTCTAGCCTTCCATAGGGGCTGTACGTCAAACCTTTTCTTAAAGGGAAACCACCTTTTGTAGGGTTCAAGAACCTATGAACTGAAGAACGCTTAAGAGTTCTAGATGGAACCCTTTTCCCAAGAGTGTATTCAGATGTTGATCAAGTAGCAAAGAAGAGAAAGTTCATGAGAAGCTCTCAGAGAGAAAGCTTATTTATATTTTTACTACTACTAACATCAATAACAACATTATTATTATTATTATTATTATTATTACAATATTATATTTATTATTTATTTATAGTTTTATTGGTTATTATTATTTAGTGGTTATTATTAGCATAATCAAATTCAATGATTTTCCTCTCTCTCTCTCTCTCTCTCTCTCTCTCCTTTTTTTTGGTCAATTACAATTGTGTACTTCACACACCCCATCTTTTCCCCTAGTCAACGGTTGTCAGAGGTTACGGTTTCTAGTCCAGTAGAGACTCATGGTGCGGTGGTGACTCCCCCTCCTCTGTGAACTCTCATGAAAAACTGGGAGTTCTTTTGTGAAGTAAAGAAGAAAAAGTGTTCAGTCTCCACAGGACTTTGAAAAACTGCAAGGTAGTGAATTCACAACAAGACTCCTGGTATGGAATATTATATTTTTTAAGTAGCTGACATATGGCATTATAGGATTTTTTTTTTTTTTTTTTTTTTTTTTTTTTTTGACGGTAAGTCATAAAAAACGGCATTTACTGATTTTTTTTAAGTTAAAATTTGTTCAACATGAACCTCAAACATGAAAAAATTACTCAATCAGCAATAATTGAAGCCTTACATTAAAACAATTATCTTTAAATGTCATTTTGCTAAATGTCCTGCATATTTTTTGGAGCCTGCTTTGAACAGCTTAAAATAGAATAATTGAATTGACCCATATACACAGCCACTATTTCATGATGCTTCGTAGTGTCATTTGCAAGTGAAATAACACTGATATTGGATGCTAACTGCATTTACATTAGTATTTATATGTTTTAGATTACAAACAAGCTTGATTTTGCAGACATTTATTGTGGATCATCTAGACCAAGCATGTCTGGCTTTACAGTTCTGGCTACAGGGAACAGGAGACATAATGAAAAAGGTACTTTTACAGTGCAGACTTTAAAACTGATTAATAGCACAGATTTGTCTTAGCCATAAAATATTATGACTTTTTAATTGTTAATTTGGAAAGCTGTTTCGAATCAGTAGTGGTAGTTTTTCTGTGTATCAGTAACTGCCAAGAGAAAATAATTTAGCACCAACACCAAAGACAGCAATGAGAGGTACAATGTACACTTTTAAAATAAAGGTCTTTTACAGTAATGCCATAGAAGAACCATTTTCTGGTTCCTCAAAGAGCCATTTTGTTGGTCTCACAATAAAATGAAGAATCATTACATACAGCACCTTGACTGTTTAAATCATGTGAAACTTTTCTGCTACTTTTATTTTTGAGTGGACTTCTTTGGCTTGTTCTTAAGGGGTTACTGTTAAAGTTTCTATGAAAAACCATGCAAGAGAGAAGATATGGTTCCCAGTAGAAACTCTAGGAAAAAAAAGAACAGCCCTTTTTAAGAAAGTATTACCAACAAAAATTAGATTCCTTCTTATGTACATTCAGGAAAAGTTCCTTGAGTGGTCCTACTGAAACCCCCCAAAGGAGAAACTGAAAAACATCTTAGTGTTTTATATTTAACCTTTTCTCTAAGAGTGTACAATAAATTAGGTTAGTGTCTGCCAGTTCGCCTTAATCAGCATTGTAAACTTGATTTTCTTTGCACCACAGAACTCTGGGTGGCCAACGCTGTAAGACATGAGAGTGTTCAGTTGCACCGGAGGCTGCGGATTCTTGGCTTGCAGCAGCAGAGGGAGTTGGCTAGAGTCCGATGGGCTCAGCTGGAGCTGACAAGAACCTTAGACCGCCTTAGAAGTCACAGACCTTCGATACAACATGCTCTGACCCAGCCTGACACTTCCTCCATCCGTCTTAGTCCTCTCCGCCTAAACAAACAGCTGCCCATGCAGTCGTGTTGCCCCAATCACATCGTGTGCTCCAGCTGTAACCTGCGGCTCAGGCTGGCAGATGTTCTCCTGCACCGGTTCACCCCGGGACTCTGGACCATGTATTGCCACCCGCCGCCCAATGCCTGCTCCGGAGACAGTGTGTATTGCATGCCGAGTTTTGTGGAGCAGAGGAACCTCTCAACCGTGAATAACTCACTCAGATATTTACCCTTTTCATAGTGTACTAAAAAGCGTCCTGAAATTTGCACATCAGTGGGGTAACTGTTAAACGCAAGCTACATTTGAAAATCTCACTATCAAGCTTTTTAGTCATTCAGGTGATTTTGAAAAATGTCTAGTAGTATTTAGTTTTGGCCTCAGATGCTTCACCCCCGACCCACAGATAGTCTGATAACTTTTTACACTTAAATGCCCACAAGCTCTAGAATCTTGAATGTTGTAATTCTTTGCAAATAGGAGTTTTAGTTATTAAAACACATTCTTAATCTGAAACTTACTAGTCACCTAATGAAACCAATATTTTATGTTCTGAGAATAACTTTAATAATAACTAAACTATTTGATAGTATGATTGGCAAACTTTTGAAGACTGCGACAGTATCTCTTCAGACCAGGATCCAGTATAGTCATTATATTGAAACAGGTTCACAGCATTACTTCTTTAAATGTCGTTAGTTTGAAACTGGTACTGATAAGTAGCAGTGATTGGTCATTTGTAATGGTCTCTTTGCTGTT
Organism: Cranoglanis bouderius; assembly: GCA_023630585.1. Taxonomy (NCBI): domain Eukaryota; kingdom Metazoa; phylum Chordata; class Actinopteri; order Siluriformes; family Cranoglanididae; genus Cranoglanis; species Cranoglanis bouderius. Next base: position 24,599,203 of record CM042538.1, read on the forward strand.
TCTTTAGTGAGCAAAATTGCTAAACCCTCTAGAATAAACTGCTGTCATTAAGAAATGACAAAAATGTCTGATCTTGAAGACATTTGACTAGTTATCACAGCTTCACTAATTCCAGACATTTCATTATGAGTTGTGAACACCCTGGAGCCAGTAACTCCTTTAACTGTAAAATAAGTTCCATGGACCCCCTCAGTACAGATTTATTTTATGAACATAATTCAATTATTTAAATATTAGGCTCATTATTTAAATTTGTACAATATTATATTGGCTATTATTCATTTTATTCCTGAACTTTCTACTGACATAACACATTAGGTCCAAGTTGACATTATTTGTATGTCTACATGTTTTGAGCTTTTGAGGTTTTATAATTATAATATTTAAATGTAAAAAAATGTATTTAAATTTTGAATTTTGACTCCATTGCAAGCTTTATGGACCCCTGCTGGTCCCTGGACCCCACTTTGAGAACCATTGTTGTAGGTTATAAAAATACATTAAAGTGTTAAAACATATACTAGGAAGTTGACTTCTCAAAAATTCTTAAATCAGTACAATATTTCACCTTGCATTTTTTTTTGCTCTTGGATATAATCCAATACTGTCCGATTACTCTTATTTTGTGCCATTGTGTAACTGTGTCATAATGTGAAAAGGCACAAAAAAAAACAAAACAAAAAAAACCCAAAGCAGTTTCATGGCCTTGGTATGCTTCTCCGAGAATTTGTGTATTGCCCATTATGTTCAGCTTTACTGCAGTCATTCCACAGTCCAGGAGTCTGTTTGCTTCAATGTTCACACAATGTTGGAATGCATGTTTCACCACTTCTTTAGACATTTACAAAGCAGGTGACAGAATTGTAATAATTTCAAATGGTATTCATTTTGTGTGTGTGTGTGTGTGCGCGTGTGTGTGTGTGTGCATGCTTTTTGTTGTATGTTGTCAAGGCAATGGAATAAATACTAACTCAGCCATTTAAACAAGGCAAATTTTTGTGAATACAGTGGACACTCTTCTTCTTCTTCTTTTCTAAATTCACCATAAATGCAATTGGCCCACAGAGATAGATGAATGCTGTCAATATGAAGTGATGACTAATGCAGTAGAGATGAAGCAAAAGCACAGCAACAACAACAAGAACATAGAAGTGAACATGTTATTATGTTAAGAAAGCACTGAAGTTCCTTAACACTAGTGGGTGTTGGACAATTCTTTACAGTTTCTACTTTATCACCCATGGTGATAATAAAACATACCAATAAAACATGATTGATGACTGAGAATAAGGAATAAATCAAAAGATCATCAAAATAGGATATTATGAAATGGTCTAGAAAGTGCCTTAAAATGTCATTAATGAAAGACTGAAATTAAGTACAAATAGGGCATTACCCAGGCCATATGGCACTACTAAATATTTGTAAAAATAATTAAATAAATAAATAAAATGATTAGTTGTGAGTGTGATTTATAGTACATAGAAACAGCCCCCCTTCCTACTTCTCTACAAAAACTGGTTGCTGTGGAAGAGTGTGGAATGTCTAATCTAGTTGTTTGGTGATTTATTTTTACATGGCTTTATGTTCAATAGATAGCAGGTGGTAAGGCCTAGATCTAAGTGGTAAGTGTTGTACCATGACCCAATGTCTGAAGAATTGTGTTTTTTGAGCCAAGGACAGCCCAAGATGATGGGATAACAGGTTTCTTTCTGATGGATGGCTCTATCAGTGAGACAGAGTTCTAGAGTAGTACAGTGCATCCGGAGAGTATTCACAGCACTTCACTTTTTCCACATTTTGTTATGTTACAGCCTTATTCCAAAATGGATTAAATTCATTATTTTTCTCAAAATTCTACAAACAATACCCCATAATGACAACATGAAAGAAGTTTGTTTGAAATCTTTGCAAATTTATTAAAAATAAAAAACGAAAAAATCACATGTACATAAGTATTCACAGCATTTGCCATGACACTCAAAATTGAGCTCAGGTGCATCCTGTTTCCACTGATCATCCTTGAGATGTTTCTACAACTTGATTGGAGTCCACCTGTGGTAAATTCAGTTGATTGGACATGATTTGGAAAGGCAAACACCTCTCTATATAAGGTCCCACAGTTAACAGTGCATGTCAGAGTACAAACCAAGCCATGAAGCCCAAAGAATTGTCTGTAGACCTCTGAGACAGGATTCTATCGAGGCACAGATCTGGGGAAGGGTACAGAAAAATTTCTGCAGCATTGAAGGTCCCAATGAGCACAGTGGCCTCCATCATCCATAAATGGAAGAAGTTTGGAACCACCAGGACTCTTCCTAGAGCGGGCTGCCCGGCCAAACTGAGCGATTGGGGGAGAAGGGCCTTAGCCAGGGAGGTGAGCAAGAACCTGATGGTCACTCTGACAGAGCTCCAGCATTTCTCTGTGGAGAGAGGAGAACCTTCCAGAAGAACAACCATCTCTGCAGCACTCCACCAATCAGGCCTGTATGGTAGAGTGGCCAGACGGAAGCCACTCCTCAGTAAAAGGCACATGACAGCCCACCTGAAGTTTGCCAAAAGGCACCTGAAGGACTCTCAGACCATGAGAAACAAAAATTGAACTCTTTGTCCTGCATAGCAAGTGTCATGTCTGGAGGAAACCAGGCACTGCTGGCCAATGCCATCCCTACAGTGAAGCATGGTGGTGGCAGCATCATGCTGTGGGGATGTTTTTCAGCAGCAGGAACTGGGAGACTAGTCAGGATCGACGGAAAGATGAATGCAGCAATGTACAGAGACATCCTTGATGAAAACCTGCTCCAGAGCGTTCTGGACCTCAGACTGGGGCGAAGGTTCATTTTCCAACAGGACAACGACCCTAAGCACACAGCCAAGATAACAAAGGAGTGGCTACGGGACAACTCTGTGAATGTCCTTGAGTGGTCCAGCCAGAGCCCAGACTTGAACCCGATTGAACATCTCTGGAGAGATCTGAAAATGGCTGTGCACCGACGCTCCCCATCCAACCTGATGGAGCTTGAGAGGTCCTGCAAAGAAGAATGGGAGAAACTACCCAAAAATAGGTGTGCCAAGCTTGTAGCATCATGCTCAAAAAGACTTGAGGCTGTAATTGGTGCAAAAGGTGCTTCAACAAAGTATTGAGCAAAGGCTGTGAATACTTATGTACATGCGATTTTTTTCATTTTTTATTTGTAATAAATTTGCAAAGATTTCAAACAAACTTCTTTCACGTTGTCATTATGGGGTATTGTTTGTAGAATTTTGAGGAAAATAATTAATTTAATCCATTTTGGAATAAGGCTGTAACATAACAAAATGTGGAAAAAGTGAAATGATGTGAATACTTTCTGGATGCACTGTATGTGTGATGGTACAAGGCCCTAAAGACCTTGCATCAAGATCTTGAATCTGTAGTGTAGGAGATACTCATGTGCTGGGGATCTCCAGTTCTTTGATGTGGTGATCAATGTAGATGATCAATAGAAGAGTGTTGGCTCCTCCAAAGATGCTGAGCAATGCAAACTGATTCTCCAGCATTGTTCCAGGAGAAAGTTATCCAGATGAATGGAAAGGTCAGTAAGTTATTCAAATCATCACAGCAAGCTAATCTGGTTATTAGAGCTGCATAAAGTCTGTTCCTATAAGTACTAAAAGGGCCGCCTCATTCCATGCACTATTTGAGCCAGGGTATGAAATTCGAGATCATATTCAGCTGCTGGACATGAGCCTTGAAATTGAAAGTAATAGTTCACCAAAGGTTTTGCCTTCATGGTGGTGATCAAAAACATTCAAAAACAGAGTGGAACAAAAGGTAAAATGTTTTTCGTCACCTCGCCTCTGATTCAACAGCATTAGTCCACTCAGGTGCATTTATAGATAAAAGGGGGATTACAAAAGCAATCTGGGAAGAATCTGAGCTAGGGGGTTGCAAGACATTAGGCTAGATCACTGTCATACTTATCAGGGAGGGCTAGTGAAAGGGGGAATGTTGAGATTACAGAAGATTTAGACTCTGGCAAGACATTGGATCCATATCCACCTTGGCTCAGATGGAAAGTTACCAGGTGAGTCCTCTGACTGTGGGGGCTAAAGAGGTAAGATCTGACGTGTCAGGTTCTTTTCTGCAGCTCCAATTATGGAGACCCATTGTTGTTGACCAAGCAATCTTCCTTGAGCTACTACTTGAACCTGGTGTCTGCATCTAATAGCTGTCTTCTTACAAGCTTGGACCAGACTAGTGGAGACATGTGTAGGTTCAAAATCACATAAAGAAAAATGACACGATGCAAACAAACCAAAAGACAGTGAAGGCCAAAGTAAAAAACACCAGGCAATAGGGTCAAAATCATAAACAGATGTGACAGAACGCTTAGAAAGAAAGAGTTAGAATTAGAAAGCCAGTGAGCTGGAGCGATTAGTTGGCAGAGATAGTGGAAGTGGGAGTGGAAGTGATTTCAGATTGGGGATTCTGGCAATTTGAGTTCCTATAAAATCTTTTCAAAAAAGCTTTTGACAGTATGGAGACAAGCCTTGGTATTTTTTAAAACTCAATCTTGTCAGTTGTATAAAGTTTATTTTATTTAGTTTTTAGTTTCACTTTACCAGTGTAGTGGTTATGGGTCAAGTTAGGCTACTGTGCACCTTTGCCAGGTATTAATAGATGGCCCTGCCAATTTTTAATGGTGACATTGATTGCTGAGGCAGTTATTGTCTTCATTTTATGTAGAAGGTCCTCCTCTATTAGCCTACTATATGGCCAATATGTACCCTTATACTAATCATTGGAACCGCTAATGACAAATACATGTGCACCCATACAGTAGGATGAATGTACAGTAAGCTATGTTTTCTATAGTCAAATAGTTATATTTGAAAGAGGGTAGTTGCATTTGTTTGTCTACTGTAATAAATGGAACTGGTCTTTTAATTTTTAATCAGTTTTTAAGACATGCTCAGGGCTGGTTTGTTATGGTTCTGCTTTAGACAGGATTACAAATGGTGAATAAACAGATTAATCACAAGGCACATCATGTTGGGTTATCTGCCCTTGGATTTTCTATTTCAGCTAAAAGAACCTTGACAGTGTAGAGTATGGTTAAATTATGATCATTTTATTGGCTGTACACAAATGCATGTCATTGAACAATTGCACTGTAGCAGAAGTGACATTCTTTTTTTTTCCATTGATAAAGTCAACCACATCCCTTATATTTACACTAAGTTTAACAGATATAGTTCTATATATGGATCCTTTGTACAATGTACAATTTTGCAATCAAGTGAAATAAGGATAGCAAACTAAGTCCCTCAGATTCAGATTCAGTCAAAGCATGCAATTTTGTGTAATAGAGACATAAAAAAAAAAACCACGGCGCAGAGCCGCGCTGTCTGTAAGCATGTCTTTATAGCAGCCAAAGCAGATAAAAGTCAAAGCCAAGACACAATGAGCAAGTTGTTATTTTGTCTGAAGAAGTTTGTTTTAAGGATCCACTAACAACCACAATGGCCTCTAGTTTTACTGGTCCTCAGTGAATAAGTAATTAGTGTAGCACTGAACTACAGGACTATTCCACTAATTAATAAAGTCCTAGAAAGACAACCGTTCCCAGAGTCCATCATATGCAATGATGACAAAGATCATACCTTTCTTAAGAGTTGATTATATGTGCGATATTGCTTTCACAACTTCAGTTCTAGCAGGAGCAACGAACGAAAAGCCATCAAGAGATATAAAAAGTAAAAACATGGACTCCTTGAACATATTCCTTTTGTAATTCACTGCATGTCCATGGGTTTGCTTTTGTTGAACCTGTTGCAATACATTCTGGCACACATACATGAGAAAAACACAACATTTAACTGAAAATTGAGGATGTTGGAGAGGAAAAAAATATACGATTGTCTTAGCTACAACAAAACAGTTGAAAGGAGTGTAACAATATGACATATATTATAAGAAAATAAAGCTACTATGATTTCAAATAAAATAATCTTCACAGTTTATAATTATTTGCATCATGATATCATCCCTTTGTTAGCTACATATGAATAAACTCTTAACTCTCTTAAATCTCTTATTACACATCGGAAACAGGAAGATTAACCAACCTTCTCATCCAATTAAACATTCCAGTTTGTCATGTACAGCTCCTGATACATAAAATGTTAATTACAGAACATTCAATCCATCATTAAATCTCTCTCCATTTACTTTTCTTAAATGTTGCATACCGACGCTCTATATTTTATGTGCTCAATGTATATAATACATGATATACTGGGATTACTGGGTTCCCATTAGGGGAGCAAATTATAACAAAGACTAAAATGGACAAACAAACCATCGTCTTGAATTTCTTCTGATGCCAGTAACTTCAGATGTTCTTTGGATGAAGTGCCTTATTATTTTTCCTATACATTAGTTACTTTGGGTTTCAATATGTGGACACACACATATACACACACACACACACACACACACACACACACACACACACACACACACACACACACACACATACATGCTGGTATTACAGTCCTAGGACAGTTTAACACTGACACCGAAGGACACACAAAAATTAAACAAAATGGGAAAAAAAACAACAACAAAAAAACAAACCTAAGAAAAACACAAGACATGCATTTTGGCAATGACAGAATTGCACAATTAAAACAGCAACACTTGAGCTTGGCATCACATATAACCAAAGCAGAGGTGCAGACGTGGATTCGCAGTATGTACACTTCATAGAGTCATAGTGGTACTGACCAGTGTGTTGGCACCTTCCTGTAAATGGTTTTCGATTCGCAGTCCACGAAACGGTCGTCTCTTGCACAGTAGTGAGTCCCACACACTTTGCGTCCACAGTTTGGAATTTAAGAAGAGTCGTCCTTTAATGACATACTGATGGAGTTCAATAGCACTGTTTTTATTCCCTTTATGGTTTCTTTTTATTACAAAATGTAAAGGCTGCAAAGGGCCCATGCAGTTTATTGAAATAGAATATTAACTTTACACAACCTCAAGGCAAGGATGAGCTGCTCAGTTCTCAGTGTACTAAGCACAGTGGTGGTTTTATAGGTCATTAAAACTGGGCAGAAAGGAACTGGGACACGGAGCACAGGACTTCCTACAGCGTGGATGATGTGTTACCTAGGAGAGCACAATTAGCAAGGGCAGTATGACAGACTGCTTCCTAACTACAGACCGTGTCTACTGTTAAATAAGATCAGATGCTGAATGAAAAATCTTGCTGTACAAAAATTTCTCTTTTTTTTTTTTGTCCCCCCCCACTTTTACACTGTTTGCAAACTAATATGTGGACTAATCCACTGTTCCAGACTAATCCTTATTTACTGCTACAGATAATGTAAACTCAGACAAAAGTCATAGCATAAATAAATAGCTTCTATATCATTTGAGAATGACACGTTGATATCAAAGGTGTACTATAATTAGATATAGCAGATTGGTTCAATGATTTCACTTTTAAGTCTGTGGAAGGAAAAACTTTACTTAATATTATCTTATCTGATGCTGGACAAGTGTTCAGGGAATGATAATGTGATGGAAATGCAGTGACTAAACCCCAATTCATGGTTCTTCCCTTACTGACTATCTGCAGTGTCCACAAGAGCTTAAGCAGAATGAAGATGGCATCTTTAGTGGTAAAATGTCTGGTTTTGCCCAGCGATTACATGTCAGAATGCTGGTCAAGTGTTTGGATGACACATAATGTATCCTGTGAAATGGCACATTTGCCTCTGAAGTTAAAAAACAGACCTGCAACCTCTTGGTACAGATCAGTGGATGTCAAAACTGCTCACAAACATTCATCCTAGAAATCAGCCAAAGACACCAAAAGGAGCCTGCAATGAATTCAAAGTCGCACAGCAGGCCAAAATAGGTTAAATCTTGCACTGGATCAGACAACAGGGATCAAACGACGGAGCCCTTGGAAGAGGAGAGATGGATGGAGTGGATGCGAGTGGCCAGGGTTTGTTCCAGATCATGGAGCACGTCGTAGGAAGGGCCTGGACCTGGGCTCTCAGCGGGTACCTCGTACAGGAGTTGCTTAAAGTTCTCCAGCTCAATCAGGAGCACCATGTTCTTCAGAAAGTAGCCTTCGATGAAGGTTGACAGCTCTGTGGCCCCCAGGAACTGAGAACACATTTTACATGAGAACAGTTACTGCATTCATTGAAGTATTCATAGTTCTAAAAAATGTATTGACAAGAATGAAAAGATGTCTAAAACCTTGCTAGCTCACACACAGAATGTTAGGTTTTGATCAACACAGTTACGTACTGTAGCGAGAAGGACATAAGCCTAATCAAGTCAGTTTGTAATCAGATACCAGGTGTCAAAAGCCTTTATATACAAATGTTTACCTTTTTCAGTTTTGGAAATAACAAGACTTTAAAATACAAGAACTTTACTTGTGGTTGAGATACAGTGGGGTCCAAAAGTCTGAGATCACTAGTGAAAATGCTTCACTTTGGCATTCTTTTTCAATTTAACACAAATGTTTTCATTACAAATAATATCAGCAACAACTTGAGTGAAAAGCAGAATCTTAGAAATATTTACTGTACATGAATTTCAGAATTCCTTCATATTTGGCCCTTTTTTGTGTTAATGACAGTGTGTACTCAAGCTGGAATGGACTGCACAAGTTTGTGTAATCTGACAAAAATTGTGAAAATCTGACCTTGGCCACCTGGCCACCACAAATTTCAGTAATGCACTAGTTAATACAGTGCCCTCCACTAATATTGGCACCCTTGGTAAATATGAGCAAAGAAGGCTGTGAAAAATTGTCTTTATTGTTTAACCTTGTAATATTTTGTTAAAAAAAAAAAAAAAAAAAAAAAAATACTCTGCTCTCATGGATATCAAACAATTGCAAACAATTTAAACACAGGTTTATCAAAAAAAAAAAAAAAAAGTTAAATATATGTATGCCACAATTATTGGCACCCTTTTAGTCAATACTTTGTGCTACCTCCCTTTACCAAGATAACAGCTCTGAGTCTTCTCCTATAATGCCTGATGAGGTTGGAGAATACATGGCAAGGGATCTGAGACCATTCCTCCATACAGAATTTCTCCAGATCCTTCAAATTTCGAAGTCCATGCTGGTGGATTCTTCTCTTCAGTTCACCCCCTAGGTTTTCTATGGGTTTCATGTCAGGGGACTGGGATGGCCATGGCAGGACCTTGATTTTGTTGTCAGTAAAGCATTTTTGTGTTGATTTTGATGTATGTTTTGGATCATTGTCCTGCTGGAAGATCCAACCACGGCCCATTTTAAGCTTTCTGGCAGAGGCAGTCAGATTTTCATATAATACAGTGGGTATAGAAAAGAATCACCCCCCCCTTCAAAATAATCACATTTTGTTGCTTTTCAGCCTGAAATGAAGACAGACACAGTTTTTGTTTTATCCAGCTGTATTTACTCCGTGCAACTTATAACATCCAAGTGAAGATATAACACCAACATGTCAGAATTTTTTTTTTTTAAATAAAAAAAAAACAGATTCACTGAGTTGGAAAAGGATCACCCCCCTCCTAAAAATGACTTGTAAACTCAATAAGGTGTAGCTAATCACCTTCTCAATGGTACACAAAGCCATTTGACTTTCAACTGTGATCAGCTGTGGTCATTTTGATTAGCTCAGCATGAAAAGAGCTTTCCTGGAGCATTTTGTAGTGGGTGGCAAGGCACTGTCAAAAGATCTCCAGGATAAAGTTTTGGACAGGCACAAGTCAGGAGATGGATACAAAAAAATTTCAAAGGCTTTATCAATGCCTAGAAGCACAGTGAAGTCTATTATTAAGAAGTGGAAGGTATCTGGTACAACACAGACCCTCCCTGGATCAGGACGTCACTCCAAACTGGATGAAAGAGCCAGGAGGAAACTGGTCAGAGAGGCTACCAAGTGGCCTACAGCAACTCTGAAGCAGTTGCAGGAATTTATGACAAAGAGTGGTCATTGTGTGCATGTGACAACAATATCACAAATTCTCCACAAATGTGGCTTGTATGGGAGAGTTGCAAGAAAAAAGCCACCCACGACTGAGCTTTGCCAAAATGCACCTTGAAGATTCTGAGGCCACATGGAAAAAGGTGTTATAGTCAGATGAATTATTTGGCCTCAACACCAAACGATATGTCTGGCGGAAATCCAATACAGCTCACCATCCAAATAACACCATTCCTACAGTAAAGCATGGAGGTGTTAATATCCTGTTATGGGGGTGTTTCTCTGCAGCAGGGACTGGAGCACTTGTCAGGATAGAAGGAAAATGTATGGGGCAAAATACCATCAAATTCTTGAGGAAAATCTGCTGCCCTCTGCCAGAAAGTTGTCAATGGGAAGAAGGTTTACCTTCCAACATGACAATGACGCAAAGCACACAGCAAAACTGACCACACAGGGGTTGAAGGAGAAAAAGGTGAATATCCTTGCCAAGTCTTGTCAGAGCCCAGACTTAAACCCCACTGTGAGATGATCTCACAGTGTTGCTGGAGTCATCTGTGGAATGACCTGAAGACTGCAGTCCACAAACGGTCACCATCAAATTGAACTGAACTTGAGCAGTTCTGCAAAGAAGAGTGGGCAAATATTGCAAAGTCTAGATGTGCAAAGTTAGTAGAGACATATCCCTACAGACTAAAGGCTGTAATTAAAAATTAAGGCAAATTAAAGCAAGGTGTTACGATTCCCCCCTCGCGCCAATCGCCAAAGCGAGCGAGCGGCTCACTTCCGGATTCAGTGACTTTTGCTTTGTTTACTTCCACACGTGTGTTTTGTTTAGGTTTCTGTCCTGTCTCTGCCCCTGTGATGCCATTGGTCTCCTCCTAATGTGTCTCAGTTGTTCTGTGTTAGTCTCACTGATTACTTTGTGTATTTAAACCCCTTGTGTTTCCGTGTTCGGCGCGAAGTAGTTGCTCAGTTACCGTGTGTTCTGTCAATACCAAGCCTGTTATCCTGTTTCTCGTTTCCTGGTTTTTGATCCCGTTTCCGTCCGTCGTGTTATTGATTCCTGTCTAGCCTAGTTCATACCTGTTTGTAGATCGCCCGACCCACGCCTGTTCATGACCACTTTTCTGCCTGCCGTTTCTGCCTACTTTAATAAAACTCTAAACTGCATTTGCATCCGCCTAGACCCATATCATTAAACAAGGGGGTGATCCTTTTTCCAACTCAGTGATTCTGTTTATTTATTTATTTTTCTGACATGTTGGTGTTGTATCTTTCACTTGGATGTTATAAGTTGCACTGAGTAAATACAGCTGGATAAAACAAAAACTGTATCTGTCTTCAGTTCAGGCTGAAATGCAACAATATGTGATTATTTTAAAGGGGGTGATTCTTTTCTATACCCACTGTATCTGTTGATATTTGATAGAGTCCATTATGCCATGAATCCTAACAAAATGTCCAGGTCCTCTGGCAGAAAAACAGCCCCAAAACATTAAAGAGCCACCACCATATTTAACCGTGGGCATGAGGTACTTTTCCATATGGCTACCTCTCTGTGTGCACCAAAACCACCTCTGGTGTTTATTGCCAAAAAGCTCTATTTTGGTTTCATCTGAGCATAGAACCTGATCAGCCACTTCCCATTTTGCTCAACAACCTTTTGCCGAACATCACAGCTATATTCCTTGGTCTTACCCATTGTTATGATTGACTAAGGGAATTTGGCCTATGCATTACCTCACATTTATACCCCTGTCATGGTTGAACAAGTTCCTGTTCCTAGTCACCCAGGTGTACTAACAAATGTCAGATATAACATAAATATTCTTCAAATATATTTTTCTCATATGAATTCATGGGGTGCCAATAATTGTGTTTTTTTTTTTTTTTTTTTGATTAACCTGTGTTGTGTGTGAATTGTTTGATATGCATGAGAGCAGAGTATTTCTGTGAATTTTTTGAACAAAAGATCAAAAGGGTAAACAATAAAGACAATTTTTCACAGCCTTCATTGCTTATATTTACCAAGGGTGCCAATATTAATGGAGGGCACTGTATATACTGAGCAGTGGAGGCTCAGTGTTTGACGTTTTGATCTAGTGATCAAAAGATTGTGAAAGATTTTGAAATATGCATTCTCACCTTGGCATGTTTGTAAATGTCCACACAGGTTTCTATGGTGATGTTCTTGGAGCAGATGATCTCACAGTGTCGCTGGAGGGCTTCAAGCTGGAAGAACTTGGCTGCAGACAGGAGCTGCAAAAGAGACAGAGAGAACACTTAATGACCAGGTTATAGGCTCATGTAAAGCAGTGGACAATAAAACTGATTAATATGGAGGTTTGTAGAATTAACAGTGAGGGAACGATTACAGCAATAGCTCTGAAACATGCATAGATTCTGACTGATGGAGACAATTAGGTAAAGTACATTTTGCCCTCTGTTACGGTTATGGTTATACTTTCAGAATGCCTAAAAATGAATAATTTTGATGACAAATAAAGATGATTCAGTGGCTTGGCTAGCATAAAGCTGGAAATCATAGCTTGAGAGCTATCCCCTTTTATGGCACACCCTATAAGACCTATTGAATAAAGGGGACAGATGAGAGGCAGAGGATGGATGAGGAGATGAATAATATGTAAAGTGATAAAGAGTGGAAGAGAAACGCTTTGATAATACCTCCATGACTTCAGTGTTTCTGATGTGCAGTGACTCAGTGCCACCACAGTACAGATACTGCATCACCAACTGCAACACACAGAACATTTAGTGCACTTGATACGCCAGGGCAATTTACAGTCCAACGTTTTACTGCAAATGAGCGTAAAAGCATTCCAACCTGAAAAATGTTGTACTTGACGTGACTGATTTCAATGCATGTGTTCTCTGCAGCAGGTCGATTGGAGAGCAGAGATTTAAACCTAAATGGTGGAAAAAGCAGAAAGAGTGGTTTTCATGACAACAAGCTTTATTGTTGCAATGATATTACTAATAATAATCTACAGTAATCTACAGTCACTTACCTCGCTGATGCTGTGAAAAGCAGCACCTTGTGGGCATAAAATGGTTTTCCCTCCACCAGGAATGTCACGTCTGACATCTCTTTATTATTCAGGAAGTGTGGATCTGAGGAAAAACCATGGATATGAGGTTTTAACTCATTTAAACAAAGGAATTCAGTGAACTTCAGGAATTTCAGGTTCAGTGAACATCAAGACCATTACAGAATGTTACATTGTAGGTGTTAACAAACAACGACTATTGGCAATACCCATATCTTGTAATCCTTTATGTGCTGCCTAGATGGCAGTAGTGTTCCTCCAAACCTGAAACCTTTCAGTTCACCTTAGGATTCCTCCCCCTCACTTTCTGATAGTAAAACTACTGTGTTTTACAACATTCTCCATTTCTGTGTTCCAAGAAAATGTGAATGGCTTGCTTAAATGGTCAGTTCCAGAATTTATACCACGAGTCACAAATATAGGAAGCCTAGAAATTATGATGAATAAAATCTAACTGAAGCATGATCCCTTTTTTTTAAATTTATTTATTTATTTTTTTTATAAAGATGTTTAAGTGTTTAGGAACTATTAAGTCATCCACTTCCTGTTTAACTGGGGTATAAAAAATGAAGTGACACAGATGCCCATCCATCCATTTTCCATAATGCTTATCCTACACAGGGTCGCAGGGGAGCCTGGAGTCTATCCCAGGGAACTCGGGGCACAAGGCGGGGGACACCCTGGACGGGGTGCCAACCCATTGCAGGGCATAAATGCATACACATTCACACACTACGGACAATTTGGAAACGCCAATCAGCCTACAATACATGTCTTTGTCTTTGGGGAGGAAACTGGAGTACCTGGAGGAAAGCTCCAAAGCATGGGGAGAACATGCAAACTCCCCGCACACAAGATGGAGGCAGGATTCGAACCCCCAGCCTTGGAGGTGTGAGGGAAACGTGCTAACCAATAAGCCACAGACACAGAGGCCAAATTCCCTTTATCATTCATCAACACGGGGTAGATTACAGAACAAAGAAATGAAATGAGACAAAAGTGTGGTGACCTTCATAAATCAGGCAATGGCTATAAAAAAAATAGGTACATACCTGAAAATGCCAAAATTCCCACTGTTAGGGCAATAATTAAGAAGTTTAAAACAACCAGAGCTGTAAAGAATCTGCATGGCAGAGGACACAAGTGTATTTTGCCCCCATTCAGTAAGGAGAATGGCAACAATTTCTCCAAGGATCACAGTTGGAGATTTCTGGTGCTTTCTTTGGGTCACCAATTCTCCAAATCTACAATTAGATGCCACTTCCATGCCAACACACTGTTTGGAAGGCATGCCACAACAAAAGGCCTGTTCTTTTCCCAACCTAAGCACATGGAGTTTGCTAGATGCTACAGGAACCGCGTTTTATGTTCAGTTGAGACAAAAATAGAGGTTTTGCCAACAATACTCAAGGTTTGGTATAAAAAGAGGATAGTTATACAGAAAAGAACCTAATCCCCGCTGGTCATTTTGTGGGGCTGTTTTTTTTCTCCAAAGGCACTGGGAACCTAATTAGGATAAATGGCATCACAGACTCATTTTGAACAAAGTACTAAATGCAGGCAATGGTGGCAAATTGTGAAATGGGCTGTTGTTAAAATATGTTTTACTTTCTTATAATCCATTTACTTCAACACACTCATATTTTCAATGTGAGATTGGCCTAATTAACAACAAAGACATTTTCTGTAACATGCGGAAGAGGTAGGGAAAATGCAAGTGCGGACATTCAGCATAATATCATTAATTAGGGCAAATCCAAAAATGCAAGTCAAATAAACAGGCAGGGTTCAAAATCACAAGGAAATATGGGAACATAAGGTGCAGAAACACATGACCAAAACCAAAGCCAAAACAAAAACATAGCAAAGTGTAAAAAAAGAAGCACATGGTGAACATGGAACAAAACACATGAAACGTACGTAAGCAGTAACCGCAACTCACGTAATTTGAGATATTTTCATAAAAAATTTTTACCAAGGTCCCAATAATTCTGTATTTCACTATCACTATTCAATAAAACAAAAACACTGACACCTGCTTCTAGGTGAAACCCACAAATTTATGGAAAGCACAGGCAGATTTTGTAAATGCAGCTGAAGGCAGATGGAGCAAGAATACATTCAAGTGACTTTTTAAGTAAGTCTGCAGTGCGTCACTTACCCAGTCGTGAGGTTTGTTTCTTTTTGATCTCTGTCAGCTTGGGGATTGGAAATGGCCCATAGCATTGGGTGAAGATTACAGCTAGCTGCTGGCTGATGACTTCGTT
The DNA here is from genome assembly GCA_023630585.1 of Cranoglanis bouderius. NCBI lineage: Eukaryota > Metazoa > Chordata > Actinopteri > Siluriformes > Cranoglanididae > Cranoglanis > Cranoglanis bouderius. Next base: position 24,614,528 of record CM042538.1, read on the forward strand.
CTGTATATTACAGGCATGCACACATAGGGATAGTCACCAAAAAGGTACAATATCAAACAAACCCCTACGAATAAACTGACACAGATAATTTCAAGAGACTTAAAATATATTAGGCTACATTCAGCATATAGTTCGATGCATGTTGTGAGTGGCAGTGGAGGCTGGGTGATTAAGAGTTTGGGCTACTGATGTAAGGTGATCAAATCCTGCACGAGATCAAATTCCAGCATTGCTAAGCTGCCACCTTTGGGCTCTTGAGCAGTCCCTCAACTGCTTAGTTGTATCCTGTCTAAAATTGTAAGTCACGATGGATAAAGCATCAACTAAATGAGTAAAATGCTAATATGAGGAGTTGCCATCTATTCATGCTGATCATGTCAGAATTATGGAAATTTAAGATAATGGCTTGGAAATTCCGCTCAGATGCAGAAAGGATTCGTTTCTATAGAAACACACACAAAACCTTAACTTCTTTCAGATAGAATATTGAAGTATGCCACTTACAAGCTAAATAGTAATATATTATTACGGGGTATTTATACTTTACCTGAGTGCTACTGAACTCGAATAATTACACAAATACAGTATCTCACAAAAGTGAGTATACCCCTCACATTTTTGTAAATATTTTGCTATATATTTTCATGGGACAACACTGACAAAATGACACTTTGCTACAATGTAAAGTTATGTAAAATGTAAAATGTAAAGTACAGCTTGCATAACAATGTAAATTTGCTGTCCCCTCAAAATAACTCAAAACACAGCCATTAATGTCTAAACCGCTGGCAACAAAAGTGAGTACACCCCTAAGTGAAAATGTCCAAATTGGGCCCAATTAGCCATTTTCCCTCCCCGGTGTCATGTGACTTGTTAGTGTTACAAGGTCTCAGGTATGAATGGGGAGCAGATATGTTAAGTTTGGTGTTATCGCTCTCACACTCTCTCATACTGGTCACTGGAAGTTCAACATGGCACCTCATGGCAAAGAACTCTCTGAGGATAGGAAAAAAAAGAACTGTTGCTCTACATAAAGATGGCCTAGGCTATAAGAAGATTGCCAACACCCTGAAACTGAGCTGCAGCACGGTGGCCAAGACCATACAGCGGTTTAACAGGACAGGTTCCACTCAGAACAGGCCTCGCCATGGTCGACCAAAGAAGTTGAGTGTACATGCTCAGCATTATATCCAGAGGTTGGCTTTGCAGAATAGACGTATGAGTGCTGCCAGCATTGCTGCAGAAGTTGAAGGGGTGGGGGGTCAGCCTGTCAGTGCTCAGACCATACGCCGCACACAGCATCAAATTGGTCTGCATGGCTGTCGTCACAGAAGGAAGCCTCTTCTAAAGATGATGCACAAGAAAGCCCACAAACAGTTTGCTGAAGACAAGCAGACTAAGGACATAGATTACTGGAACCATGTCCTCTGGTCTGATGACACCAAGATAAACTTATTTGATTCAGATGGTGTCAAGCGTGTGTCGCGGCAACCAGGTGAGGGGTACAAAGACAAGCGTGTCTTGCCTACAGTCAAGCATGGTGGTGGGAGTGTCATGGTCTGGGGCTGCATGAGTGCTGCCGGCACTGGGGAGCTAATGCCAACATGTACTGTGACATACTGAAGCAGAGCATGATCCCCTCTCTTCGGAAACTGGGCCGCAGGGCAGTATTCCAACATGATAACAACCCCAAACACACCTCCAAGACGACCACTGCCTTGCTAAAGAAGCTGAGGGTAAAGGCGATGGACTGGCCAAGCATGTCTCCAGACCTAAACCCTATTGACAATCTGTGGGGTATCCTCAAACGGAAGTTGGAGGAGCGCAAGGTCTCTAACATCCACCAGCTCTGTGATGTCGTCGTGGGGGAGTGGAAGAGGACTCCAGTGGCAACCTGTGAAGCTCTGGTGAACTCCATCCCCAACAGGGTTAAGGTAGTGCTGGAAAATAATGGTGGCCACACAAAATATTGACACTTTGGGCCCAATTTGGACATTTTCACTTAGGGTTGTACTCACTTTTGTTGCCTGCGGTTTAGACAATAATGGCTGTATGTTGAGTTATTTTGAGGGGACAGCAAATTTACACTGTTATACAAGCTGTACACTCACTACTTTAAATTGTAGCAAAGTGTCATTTCTTCAGTGTTGTCCCATGAAAAGTTATAATAAAATATTTACAAAAATGTGAGGGGTGTACTCACTTTTGTGAGATACTGTATATATTATAATTATATATTTAATTGCATTACATAAATGCACTTTTTGATCCTTAAATTTTTATTTAGACCTTCAAAGCAAGTTTATAAATCTTGTAGGTCTTTTCTTCTCTCATCCAGCCAGTGACTGTATGCTATATAGCAAATGAATGTGCTCAATTAAGTATCCAATCAGGTTCATGAGTGTAGAAAAAAAGCTATTAAAAATCATGCTAATTTTTGATCTGCAGTGACCTCCTCATTCGACACATTATATTTAGCACTATATGTACAGTATCTGTCTGCATTTGAATATGGAAGGCATGGACTCCATCTAATTTGAAAAAGCATGCTGAGGAAATTTTTGCTCATTTCCTAATGTTAACTGGTTATATTTAACTTAGATAGCCAGATATCTTTGCTAATGCCAGGTCTGACTAGCACTAACTCCAGTAGCTAACAGGGGTGTAATATGGCCTGGGCATTCGGGCTGTAGCCCTGAAGATTTTTTCTTTAGCCCCGAATAATTCTCCACTTGGAGCGGTTTGCCACTATGCAACAGAAAATCAGAAAAAAAATTACGTTTACAGGAAAATACGGGGAAATACTCGTGTCTTGCTGGCTGACAGGTCTCAATTTTGCCAAATGCTAGCTCACACAGTCACTTAGTGTAGCAGTAAAGGGGTTGAAACTGGAACACTAACATCTTCTCATGCTGAGCGGGAAAACAAGGTGTGTACATGTCTATATGAGTTCCAACTTGCGTGAACATGATATGAGCAGAGCATAAGGACAGCTAATGTACTTTGCATGGCACTATAGCAGCTAAACTAGCCTAGCCTTGTATTAGATAGCCAAAAAGCCAAAATAGCCATTGACCATTTTTAAGCGTTTTCTGATAGAGAGGAATCTGGGCTCAGCCCGGGATGATTAATAGTCCATCTAACGCCCCTGGTAGCTAACATAATTGAGTTAGGCAAATTCTATAGGTTAGTGGTTATTTTTAGGATATTTTACTTCTCATTAATTAATTAGCAAACTACACAGCATTAGCCTTGAAAATTACCAGTGAAATTACTGAGATTGAGAGTGAAAATGGCTCTGGATAAGGGTGTCTACCAAAAGACATAAACGCACTTCTATTTTAATTGAGTAAAATTTTGACACATTGTCTACTGTATTCTGTCACTTCAGGATAATTTCTCAGTACTTTTTCCACTCTTGCTATGTGGTCACTACTAGAAAACAGTACCCAGATAGCAAATGACAGTTGTGGCCCAGTTGTGGCCCACATTCTTCTGGCTCACATACCGTATGGAATGACAGTAATGACTCAACCTGAGTGTGGCTGGCTTCTGGGCCAGATGTGGGCCACATCTCAGAAATCAGAAATAAAAAGAATTATGTAGTCTAAATTGCTATATTAAAATATCAAAATCATATAAATACAGAATTCCAACAGTATTTCCTCGATTCACCTATTCTCACAGAACTGATACATTTTCTATGAGCAAAAACTATTAACTCATTAAATATTTAACAATGTATTGGGTGCACTGCAGTCCTGGCAAGGATGAAAACAGAGCAAATTATTATAATTTTTTTATATAACTGATATATATATATATATATATATATATATATATATATATATATATATATATATATATATATATATATATATAGTACTGTGCAAATGTTTATGCACCCTATTTTTAGTACAAATTTTGTTATAGATTTTTTATTTTATGACTTCTACATTATCAAGTCAGTACAAAAAACTGAAAAAAAAAAATCTAAAAAAAAATTTAGATTCCCAAACATTAGTTTTCTAGAACAAAATTAAATGTTACAGAAAAATGTTTCTATGTCATTAAAGAAAGCAGCATATTACATAAGAGACCACTTTTCAAACAGAAAACACAATGAAGGCTGCTGGGTTTTGCTGCAAAAATAAGAAGCAAGTGTGAAAGTCAAAGTCTCCAGAAGAACTGTGGCTGGTTCTGCAAGATGCTCAATAAAACTTACCAGCTCATTTCCTTATAAAACTGTACACATTGTACCTGAGACTACTATTTTTATTTTAATTTGTATTCTTTTGTCACACCAAATATTGACTTTGTTTCATTTAATACAGTTTACTGTTTCTTTTGCACAGTACTGTATGTGTGTGTGTATATATATATATATATATATATATATATATATATATATATATATATATATATATATATATATATATATATATATATATATATATATATATATATATACACACACACACACACACACACACACACACACACACACAGTGGGGGAAAAAAGTATTTGATCCCCTGCTGATTTTGTACGTTTGCCCACTGACAAATAAATGATCAGTCTATAATTTTAATGGTGTATTTTAACAGTGAGGGACAGAATAACAACAAAAAAATCCAGAAAAACGCATTTCAAAAAAGTTATAAATTGATTTGCATTTTAATGAGGGAAATAAGTATTTGACCCCTTTGACTTAGTACTTGGTGGCAAAACCCTTGTTGGCAATCACAGAGGTCAGACGTTTCTTGTAGTTGGCCACTTGGGAGACTGACAGTTTCTTCCATTTGCGAATAATCGCACCAACTGTTGTCACCTTCTCACCAAGCTGCTTGGCGATGGTCTTGCAGCCCATTCCAGACTTGTGTAGGTCTACAATCTTGTCCCTGACATCCTTGGACAGCTCTTTGGTCTTGGCCATGGTGGAGAGTTTGGAATCTGATTTATTGATTGCTTCTGTGGACAGGTGTCTTTCTACAGGTAACAAACTGAGATTAGGAGCACTCCCTTTAAGAGAGTGTTCCTAATCTCAGCTCATTACCTATGTAAAAGACACCTGGGAGCCAGAAATCTTGCTGATTGATAGGGGATCAAATACTTATTTCTCTCATTAAAATGCAAATCAATTTATAATATTTTTGAAATGCGTTTTTCTGGATTTTTTTTGTTGTTATTCTGTCTCTCACTGTTAAAATACACCATTAAAATTATAGACTGATCATTTGTTTGTCAGTGGGCAAACGAACAAAATCAGCAGGGGATCAAATACTTTTTTCCCCCACTGTATATATAAATTAATACCTTCTAATACGAAGCAGTGACAATCTTCTTTCTCTCCCTGGCATGTAATATATTGTCAGTATGTACTTATTTGTGTTCAATAAAAAATAAATAAAAACATTGAAATGAATGAGGAGTGCCATAAACTGAATCCTACCAGTTGCAAAAATCTCAGTGACTTCTCTTATAAAACAGCATTTTCCATTGTAAACTCCAAATATAGCTCACTCCAAAATGAATATATAATGGAAAACATGGATGAAGGAAGGTGAACAAAATGTAGATTTTATCCTTTACATTGAAAACTGAATAACCATGCAGCATACTAATCTGGCCTGACACAACAAGCCAAAACTCCATATGAGGCCCGGAAATGTATGCTATCTGGGTAGTGAACTTTTGATACATAGACTAATAGAGTTATATCTTATCATTATACTCCTGCCTGCTTTAACTGTGGAAGCCAAGTTTTTTTTTTTCCATGTTTGTTTGTAACGTGACTTCACAGTTTCACGTGGGAGCTTTTGTAAGAGTCCATGTTCCCAACTTGTAATTATGATTTCAACAAAAGTGTGACTGCAAGCTGAAAGGACATAATTACAGTAATTCTGACATATTGTGCACTATTAACACAAATTTGTGCACGTAGAACCGGTGAATGGACTTGACACGTGAGTGGTGAAGAATGGGCTAAAAACAGATGTCAGTCATGTTATTCATTTCAGTGCCGGTGTCTGTATTTCACCCGGAAATTGATCTTTTGGAGCAAAGAATGGATAGCCATTTAAGGGGAATATTATATATAAAAATGTGACACCATGAAATAAATAACTGCATGAATCATCCACACTTATGCTGCAACTCCCAACAGCAGCCATTGTGTTTTTCTTACCTTTACCGGACAATGTGAGGAGAGAAAACAAAAAAAAAACTAAGCAAACAAAACGGTAACAGTGAGCATACAAATACTGTTTCCTTAATAGAAATCACAGTGGTGAGACTATTGTGCAGAAAATGTGAGCCTTATTTCATTTAACCTGCTTCTCTAATTATTATTAGAATCTGCTGTACACTATTGTGTCATCAAAGTGCTATATATATTTTTTTTAAATCTGGCAACCAATTACTGTGGGTGAATTTCAGATTCCTAAACTGAGACAAACATTCACTATTCATGAATATCAACCTAAATATATTTCCAATATGTTTGGTTATTATTCAGTGCTTATCTCAACCCTGCCCATTCCCATGTTAGTGAATGGGAAAGATGGCAATCTTTCATTTTAAGTTACAGCTCCACAAATTATTTTGGGGAAGAGCGTTCTGTTGTATTTACAAGTTGACCCTGATATCTCCCCCAATATCTTTCCTTATGATAAATGCATTTCATAGGATTTACTTGACAATAAATTAAAAGTTTTGGACATGGCAGCTGAGTCTCATGAACATGCACATACTTTCCAACATGCACCTAAAGCTCTTGATAGTTCTATAGCAAAGACATGATTGTTAGTAAAAACTGACTCAGTTAAAAATTGTTAGCAAAAAAAGTTAGTAATGGGAAATTGTTGTGGTATAAGAGGAAAAACGCTGTAGGATGTGCTGGAAATGAATAAAATTTGGGGCAGTAATGGATACATAACCCTATTGTTTTTCCCCTTTTCCCTATTGTATTTTCTTTTTTATTTATCCTATTTGTTGAAATATTTTTAACATTGTCTCTTGGCTTTATACTATTCCATACTGCAAGTGAGTGTTCTTAAAATGAATAATTCACTGCACATCCGTGCACATGCTGCACTGGCTTTCAGTGAAATATTTCATGTGAAATGATGTACTCAGAGGAGTAAGTGTGAACCTTGCTGGCCCGGAGGATCTGGAACATAAGCGGTAGGCCATGTGTGATGAGTTCTTCAGTGTACTCGTCCTCCTGGATGCAGCTAAAGTCTTTAAGCAGGCCCTGGATCAGCGGCCGTCGCTGCTGCAGAAAGCACGTCTTCAGAGACTCCAGCCATGTGTGCAGAGTCCACGGCACACCTACACACACGACCAACACTCATCTGTTACTCCATGGCATCTATGCAGCTCAGAAATCAGTGACACCCTTAGCAGTAGTTATTTATCTCTGCCTACTACTGTACTATATCAGTACTAACCCATGCAGTGACTGTCTGTGGTGGGAAATGAGGCAGTGGAGGCATGCAGTAACCAAAATGAATGAGTACTAACAGGCTGAAGATGCGATGGCAGTCGTGCAGTGTGGTTACTAACCCAAGCTGCGGATGTCTATGGTAATGTCCACATGGCCGTGTTCGGCGCTGTGGTACATGGCCTCTCGGAGGGCCCTCAGTTTCGCCTTGCCTGTGCGCAGTGTGCCCTCCGAGTGGCTTGTTCGTTTCTCCCCGCCAGCCTCTGAGCCCTCAGCCAGGATCTCCTCTAGAGACATCATGTCGCCTTTGTCCTTCTCCGACTGGGACAGAAGCTTCCGGAAAACGTTCCTGCACAAACACACACTTACTTAGCCTCTTCTGATACTCCTAATCACTCATACAGGAGTAAATGTACAGTAATGAAAGCCACATTATGCCAAAATGCAATTACTGGGATAGGGGAAATTATTAATGTACTAACATTAACTTCTAAGAACATTTGGTTAATGTGAGCGCCGTGACAGTAATGCACCATTACTTGTACACATTCATAATATTTCATATCCCCACTCGTTTCGCTTAGCTATCCAGCTCGAAATGATGAACACAGAGCTGACGCTGTGTTCTTACCAACAGAAAGATGAGCTGGAGTTTAAAACTGTAAAATATAATGTGCATTTTCAAAAGACGTCGAGCCCATTATTATTTATGACTCATTTATCAAGAAACAAAAATAATCTTTTGCACATTTTACTGCCGTCTGCTCTGGGGCATGATTATAACTCAGTAAAAGTACACTCTGACTCTGAGAATGCCTGGTTTGATTCACACAAAGCAACAAATCAACATAAGTCCCGTTGTCTCAGATGTCTCAGGGGCTTGAAGCACAATGAAGCAGGTTTCTTAAGCTTGGCTCAGGCTGCAAAATTGTTCCAATCCAAATGGGTCTAACTGATTGCCTTAAGAACGCAATGAAAAAGCTGAACGTCTAATGCATTTGATTCTCGGTTAGAATTGTTACGGTGAATTTCAATAAGCCTTCATTATGCAGTGCTGAGCCTGGGTGCGAGTGAAAGAGTGGGTGTCCACATTCACGCACTTTACAGTTCCCACTCATTGGGAACGATGCTTCTGGAGATGTATTTTATCCATTCCTGGTTAAAAAAAAAAAACCCAGCTGTTGTATATAAACAATAATATCAGGTTCAGAATTGCTGAAAATGTTATAATTATAATCAACAAGATAACCTCATTGATGAGACAGAAACATGGACTTAGTGAAAAATGTATTATAATTCATTATTTGAATTAACTGAATACAAATACATTATTCGGATTGAACAGATAACATGTTCTAAATAAATAAGAATACAAATAAGATACAAATAGGAAGAGCACTTTTTATTTTTAGAAAGCTGCCAGAAAAAGTTCAGATTAGGGGTGTGAATCAGGACTGAGATCACACAGGAAGTCAGGATTCCAGGTTACAGCAAAATTCCCTGCCCCAACTACAACTCAAAAACACACAAAAAGATTTGAAACTGAAATGTTTTGCCATTTTCTTTTTCTCAGTCTTTGCCAGGAAAAGTCAACAGTGGTGCACATGCATTTCTGATTTGAAGCATCTGCAATACCAAGACAATAAACATAGAAACTGGTAACTTGGCTCAGTGGGACAGTTACTGAGCTACAAAATAAAAACATTTCTACAAAACTCTCCCCAAAATAAACAAATAAATAAATAAATTAACCCTTGTGTGGCCTTCAGGTCAACTCGACCTGTTTATGATTGTTTTTTGTACATCCCTTATAAGGTCCTTAGGTCAGTTTGACCTGAAAATAATAAATGGTTAAAAAGAGTACTTGAAAAGACTTGAAGAGTCACAGACAGCCAACAAGGGACACTAAAACACCTTCTACTGTACATGTACCAATTGCAGCAAGTACATTTGTAACACACACACACACACACACACACTGAAAGATCATGTGCTGCATAAACAGACATGCATATTTGAATGGTGTTTGTTTTTCCAGTACTCAAGTTCATCTACTGTAGACATGAATGCACACACACACTGTTCTGTTTTATCAAATTTTATTTCAGAAGGGTGTCATAAAAGCATAAATGAAAAAAAAAAACATGCAAATTTGATTTTGGGTGTTTTGTATTTGATCTTTATAGCTGAGATTTGTTTTTTGATAGTCAATACTACTTGTATTATATACTTGTAATATACTTATTTTAAAAAATTAGAGTAAACGTTAAACGCAATAGTTATCAATAGTCATGAAAATCTTGTTTCACTTATGCTTTACAAGGAAAACATGATTGATGCTATGTGCAGAGTTAGAGACCAAATATACACTGGAATTATGTAATTCTTCCATGTCTGTTGTGTTTTAAACCTCCAGTTATGTCCTGGGTCAATTTAACATGGCGAAGACCCCCAATGGGAGCAAAAACGTCAGGACTGCACAAGCGTTCATTACATTGAAAAACATTAACTTGTATGCTCATTGTGTGTGTGTATCGAAATGGATATGATTGTTTTGAGAACTTCGGAAATACAGGTACAAAGAATGGCACTGCAGCATTCCATTACATCCCCAATTCCAAATATCTTGAGCAATAAATAAATATGGATACATATAGCCACATTGAGTTCACCCCTAATTCATTATGTTGCAGTAGTGGAATACAAGTGTGTTGTGTATGTGTGTCTTACCTGTGCCCATGTGATGCAGCGAGGCTGTATGAGTTCATATCCCCTAAAGGAGCCAAAGTAATGCCATTGCGGTATGTGGTTCCAATTAAGGGGTCTGCTCCCCTCTCCAAAAGCAGACTGACCAACTCAAAGTTGCCTGTAAACATTGCAAAGAAGAAGTACAGACATTTTATTAAACTATTCCCTCTACCAAATTATTACTCATACTGAACATCCTTCCAACACACTCAGTATTGTCTTTATAGTACACAACTGTAAGAATAATTATTTATAATTCCATGATTTGTAATGATTTAAAATCCCACTGTCACCCAGAAGAAGTGTCCATTTTGTGTCTGGTTCCTCTCATGGACTTCTTCCTGATGTCATCTTTTCAAAATCTACAGTACATCCAGATTTCTGGAAATCTGTTTTGTGATAAGGTCTATTGTTAGAAGTGCCATATGAATAAAATTGAATTCTTTTTCACAACCCCAATTCCAAAAAAGGTGGGTCGCTGTGTAAAATGTAAATAAAAACAGAATGCAATGATTTGCAAATCTCATAAACCCATATGTTATTCACAATAGAACATAGAAAACATATCAAATGTTTAAACTGAGGAAATGTAGCATTTTAAGAAAAAAACAAGGTAATTTTGAATTTGATGGCCACAACAAGTCGCAAAAAAGTTTGGATGGGGACAACAAAAGGCTGCAAAAGTAAGTCTTACTAAAAGGAAACAGCTGGAGGAGCATTTTGCAACTAATTAGGTTAATTGGCAACAGGTCAGTAACATGATTGGGTATAAAAAGAGTATCTTAGAGAGGCAGAGTCTCTCAGAAGTAAAGATGGGCAGAGGTTCACCAATCTGCGAAAAACTGTGTCTACAATTTGTGGAACAATTTCAGAATAATGTTCCTCAACATAAAATTGCAAAGACCATGAATATCTCATCATCTACAGTACATAATATCATGACAAGATTCCAAGAATCTGGGGAAATCTTTTGTGTGTAAGGGACAAGGGTGAAAATCAATATTGCATGCCTGTGATCTTTGGGCTCTCAGGCAGCACTGCATTAAAAACAGGCATGATTCTGTAATGGAAATCACTGCATGGGCTCAGAAACACCTCCAGAACTCATTGTCTGTGAACACAGTTCGCAGTGCCATCCACAAATACAGGTTAAAGCTCTATCATGCAAATAAGAAGCCATATGTGAACATGATCCAGAAACGCCGCTGTCTTCTCTGGGCCAAAGCTCATTTAAAATGGACTGAGGCAAAGTGGAAAACTGTTCTGTGGTCAGACAAATCAAAATTTGAAATTGTTTTTGGAAACCATGGACGCAGCATCCTGTAAAGAGGACTAAAGAGGAGAGGGACCATCCTGCTTTTTATCAGCGCTCAGTTCAAAAGCCTGCATCTCTGATTGCATGGGGGTGCATTAGTGCCTATGGAATGGGCAGCTTGCACATCTAGAAAGGCACAATCAATGCTGAAAGGTATATACAGGTTTTAGAGCAACATATGCTTCCATCCAGATTCCATCCCATCTTTACTTCTGAGAGACTCTGCCTCTCTAAGATACTCTTTTTATACCCAATCATGTTACTAACCTGTTGCCAATTAACCTAATTAGTTGCAAAATGTTCCTCCAGCTGTTTCCTTTCAGTAACACTTACTTTTCCAGCCTTTTGTTGCCCCCGTCCGAAATTTTTTGAGACGTGTTGCAGCCATCAAATTCAAAATTACCTTATTTTTCTCTTAAAATGGTAAATTTCCTCAGTTTAAACATTTTATATGTTTTCTATGTTCTATTGTGAATAACATACGGGTTTATGACACTTGCAGATCACTGCATTCTGTTTTTATTTACGTTTTACACAGTGTCCCAACTTTTTTGGAATTGGGGTTGTATTACAACTCTACTATCAAACATATACATGTTAACAATTCCATTTAAATAAATCAGGGTTGTTTAAAACTTCCTTTCATGCTGAAATTATTCCCTCATAGTATTTTCCCTGCTGTCAACACACCTGATTAAACTCACGTTCTAATTAACAAATTAACATAAAATGGGTTACACCTGTGTTTCACAATCACCCTGCAGCAATGCTGCAAAGAAAACATTCCTGATTCAACACAACCATTTACGAAGTGCTTGTTAATGAGCCACTGTGTTGACTGTGTGTTAGAGTAGGGGATCTACTAAAGTATGCAGAAAAGGGTTATTTGAGGACCAAGATTGGAAGACACTGTGCTAAATGATTACACTGGAAACAAGTTATTTATGATCTGCCTGACTGTGTTTGATGAATTACTTTTTAGATAAAAGCTGTTCTTTCGCCTGAAGCATTTTCGGGTAAGTACACCTGAACAAAAATCGAGCCAATTAAATGAGAATAATGAGTAACATGGAAATGTGCTGCATCTGCATTGAAAGCACTAAAAGTAATGAGTTTTCCTCTGAAAGATGAGTTGTGTAGATTTGTTGTGAAATAAGTACAACCAATATGGGTCCAGTTTCCCTAAAGCATCCTAATGTTAAGATCATCTTAAACAGAGAGAGAGAGAGAGAGAGAGAGAGAGATCATTTAGCCATGATCTCTCTTTCCTATAACAGCAGCTCTGACAGCAGTGGACGTTCTACGTATATATATACTCAACAAGCACTTTATTAGGAACACCTGTACACCTACTCATTCATGCAAATATCTAATCAGCCAATCATATGGCAGTAGTGCAATACATAAATTCATGCAGATACAGGCTAGGAGCTTCAGGTAATGTCCACATCAACCATCAGAATGGGGAAAAATGTGAACTCAATGATTTTCACATACAACAGTCTCTAGAGTTTATTCCGAATGGTGTCTCTAGAGTTTACTCCGAATGGTGCAACAAAGAAAAAACTTCCAGTGACCTGTAGTTCTGCAGTCAGAAACGCCTTGTTGATAAGAGAGGTCATAAGAGAATGGCCAGACTGGTTTGAGCTGGCAGAAAGGCTACAGTAACTCAGATAACCACTCTGTTCCATTGTGGTAAGCAGAAAAGCATCTTAGAATGTACAACACGTCAAACCTTGATGGCAGATGGACAACAACAGCAGAAGACCACATTGGGTTCCACTTGTCAGCCAAGAACAGAAGGCTTAGACTGCAGTGAGCACAGGTTCACCAAAACAGGACAGTTTTTCATCATATAATCATTGATATGATGTAAATTTTTAGGTGATTAATTAACACTTCTGGAAGGAGTCTCCAGTGTCAGCACTTTGTAACAGTCCACATGAGTTTTCCACCACAGGAAAGTCTTCAGGACAGAGGAGTTTTTTTTTTTGTCTTATTAATGTCAAAAGAGAGGAGAAACAGAGGCTGGTGAGGGAATGACTGATCATAGATGCTAGAACATAAGTGATAACAGGAACTTGTTTTGTGGACATTCTACATTCTAAATGTAACTACAAACAGTTAAAAAGCATTAATCCATCCATTTTCTGTACCACTTCCTCTTCCTACAAAGTGTCACAGGGAGCCTGGAGCCTATCCCGGGGGACTTGGAGTACAACCCATTGCAGGCTACAATCACACACCCATTCACACACTACGGACAATTTAGAGATACCAATCAGCCTATAACGCATGTCTTTGGACTGGGGGAGAAAACCGGAGTACCGAGAGGAAACCCCCGAAGCACAGGGAGAACATGCGGAAAGGAATCGAACCCCCAACTCTGGAGGTGTGAGGCAAATGTGCTAACCACTAAGCCACTGCTGTTAAAATCATCATTCATCATTCATTACTAAATTAAAAATTATAATTTTAGACTATTTGCTGTGGAATAAAAAGAATAAAACACTTTAGTACATGCTGATTTAGGAACATAATCAACTTTGGGGTGGTAACATTAACTCCGCTTTGCGTTAGGCCATGTGACACTACCCCACTACTGATTATCTCCCTATGAGGACACCAAAGCTGCTGATTCTTTGAAAATCATGGAGTACTTGAAATGACCTCTTGTTCAATGTACAGGCAGTTGCTTATTTCTTATAGTTAATGGAATAAACACGGCACTATTCTCTTGAAACCATAGTCTACCAGATAAGACAATATTAACTATCTTAGCTGTATCAGGGAGTTTTCTTCTTGCTATTGTCACCCGTGCCTTGCTGATTAGCAATATGAATTTGGATTTCTGTAAAGCTGCTTTGGGACAATGTCTATTGTAAAACGCACTGTACAAATTGAATTGAATTGAATTCATGCTTTAATGCTTTTGAAATGTGGCTCAGGAAGCTTCTTTCTCCCCTTTTAATCCTCTCTATCTTGAATCTGCACAAATTCAGTTTACATAATTGAACAGGATTCCACACACTGACCACATGACACTGGTTTTAATATTCACTCTCACCCCATGGTATAGCAAACAGATGATGGAATTATGTATTAAGAATGCGAGAAATGCCAGACACTGTAATACTGTAACCCCTCAAAAAAATACCAGGGTCTGTCAGCAGGTCCAGACTTATATTCCTCACAAGAACATTTATTGGGTTGGTTTTTTTCCTTCTATAGTGCAAATCTGATTTGTACAGTGCATATCTACACAGTTTTTCAGTGATGGATGAAAATTTGTACACACCTGACACATGGCCAATGTTCCGTGCCTTTCTCCAGCAGTAGATATTCATTCGGCTAGAAGCCATTTGAACAACTATTGACCATGGGTTTATTTTTGTTACACACAGATTAAATCTGGTGTTGAATTACTATACACTACATTACACACTGGAAGCATTTCTGTTAAAGATCTTTATAGACTTGGTTGAATCTGCATTTTGTACATTTCAGCTCAGTATGTACAAATGCTGTAATTAAGCTGGGAAAAACATGACTAACAACAGGCAGAGAATTTTGCCACTTCCTGCCTATTATTGTGGAAGTTCTCACAGACCCCTGCTGATTGTTTTGCTAATGCAAATCAGTGTTTTGTCCTTGGCACATCTGTACACGATAGTGGGGAGAAAAGTGTCTTTGCATTAAAGAAAAAACCTTGCAGATATAAGTGCTGGGTGTAATTGACCAGCTGTATGTCAAATGGAGCATGAGAAATGATGGTTGATGAGTTTTGAATGTGATGAGCCTCAAACAACCCTAACATCACACTTTCCTTTACACAGACATTAAAGCACTCTTACAGCATGCAGATGGATGGTTCAGTATAACACCTTCTGCTCATCCTTGATGCTCTTTTATAGAAATAAAGGATGATGGAGGCGTTTACCTGAGCACCTAATCAAGTAAGCATCCAATGCCAACTGACTGTGGACCTTTAGGCTAAGTGGACTAGTTAACTGATTTTCAGAATTATGCAAGAAACTGTTTAGGCAAATATAATGAATAGCTTTTGCCGTCATTCATATTCATGGACATGCCTCTCTTGAGATTTTGTGTTCTAGTTGAAGAGAAAATTGTGGGCATCTTTTTGACTGGATTTATAGTACAATATTTCCAGAATATGTTCCACTGGTAACACTATTTGGTAACATTATTTACTGCATTAATTAACTTGATCTAATGTTAAACTTGGCATTAGTAAACTGGAAGCGATATTAACAAAGCAAGTTAACATACATATTAATATATATTTTTTGAAATGTTAATGAAATGAATTTTCAAAAGTCTACAAAGACTTTCCGCTTTTTACCATGTGACTTTCAAGCCTGTTTGTGTTTGCAGTGAAAAGGTAAAGTTGGTCTTATTTCATGAGCCTGGTAAGTCTAATAATATGTTTTAAAAAGCACAGACTTTACGCATAAATTGGGCTATACTTAATATGTTTAAAAAAGAGGTAAAATTATTTGTTACATATTAAGCTTATTCAAATGGTGTAGTGGTACAGATGGGTTTGGTTAAATTACGTTGGTGTAGAATATGGCATGCAGCGTGAACATCTGATACGTTGATATGCAATGTATACTTGTGACTGAAGGTTGATATTCGTTGTATAGGTTTTCAAGGCGCATGTGAACATTTTTTCTGTCAGACTGGGCTGATTACAACACATTCATAAATGTTGATAGTCTTTAAGAGTTAAGAGCTGTTAGATTTACCTTGCAGCTGGCACTACTGTTTGAGCTACAACCAATCAGATTTGAGAATTCCACATCCCTATGGTACCCCTGTAATTTATAGTGGTATGAACTTTGTTAGTGGTTATGAGGTAAAAGAAAAATTACTTCCTGTTTATATATGCAAATTCACACATTAGCAGAAAAAATCTATTCAATTTTATGTACATAGTGCTTTTATAGCAAAGGACATTGTCACAAAGGAGCTTTAAAGAAATCTGGATATAAAATTTAGGAAAAACTCCCTGAGGCGACAAGAGGAAGAAACCTTGACAGGAACACATCCTCTTCTGGGTGACACCAGATAGTGTGATTATAAATCATTTTTCTTCTCTAACTGTATACTATAGTGTCATATAGTGCTAAGTGTTTTATGCGAGTATGAGCATCTCATGAGTATGAGAACACATCTGTGTCATTGGCATTGCTTGACTCCCTCCAGCTACTCAACCTACAAATGAATCCGGCATCTCAGAGGTTAACTTGGAGTGAAGACTAACACTGAGATCCACAGGTAACCCATATTGAAGCAAACGTCTCTGAATAACATGTTGCTGAGGATTACTGTGTCACCTGCAGCAGAGGCCAGCTGGAGCGGTGTCTCAGCGTAGTTCTCAGCTCCATCCTGCAACGCCCCCTCCACGTTGGCTCGAGCATCCAGTAGCAGCTAGCATGATCGGGCCATAACAAACAAAACACATCATTATGAAGCAAATGGTCCCACTTTATACTGTGTCTCTAACAGTGTGTCTCTAACACTTTGTGCTTTTTTTTGAGGAAATCTTGAATTGGCCAAATTGCAATTGCATGAAATTGTTTTGCACAGTCTTTCGCAGTGATATTTGTTGGTAAATGAGACCTATTAGCTGTACTCATGTTCGACGCACGTGAATCGAAGAGTGCGTTGGCTGAATGTGCGTTGTGATGACATCACATGATGTGTCTTGGCCAAAATCTGTGGAAAATCTGCGGTAATTTTGAAAGATTGCAAGCTCCTACAAATATTGCTTGATTTCCGCAATCGCAAAATCCTGGAGGGACTGAACTATAGTATAACTACTGCGGATGTGTGTATTTTTAAAAATGGATTACTATACCACATAACACAACTATATCAACAGAAGTGTAAAAACACAGGAATATCTTTACAGTTGTAACAGGACTTTCGCTGGGTGATTACGTGTGTAACTGGGTGAATATAACTTTTGTATAAAGACGTTCCTGTAACACTCTACATAATCACTTTCTGACAACTGACATAAACCTACAGTACATAACATCTATAAGGGCTTATTCCAATAAAAACCTTTTGTCAATGGTTGAGAAGTTGACATTATACCTGAGTAAACTGACACAGATATACATTTACATAATTATTTTATGACACATTTCTAGGCTGATTTAGTGAGTCAAAAGGACAAGCCATTGGAAAACCAGCCGTTCACACTACTGTAATTACCTTCACCCTCTTCCACATGTGTAATTACCTTAGAGATGACGTCCTGTTACATCTGAAAACACGTACATACCCAGAAGTTACATTCAGGGCTGCAACATCACAACGTCAAAATCGATAAAATTGAATTAAAAAAAAAAAAAAATAGTTGGCACAAATTTCGGACACATTTTCAGCACACACTACGTCACTTCACACCACAAGCAGCCAAGCTATTTGAATCGATTACCTTCTAAGTATTTTTTCAACCCAGTCGTTTTGTTAAATGTACACAACATATACACAATACTGTACATAGTATATATATATATATATATATATATATATATATATATATATATATATATATATATATATATATATATATATATATATATATATATATATATATATATGTTATGTCATGTCATCAAGTCACCATCCTGCTTTCAGTTCACATCAACCATGCTGGGGGTCAACCCCAAAGTTTCGAGTCAATTCTGAAGACCAGAAATGATTCGTCTTGCACCACTACAGCAAGCAAAATTTATTTAACATCCAAGTGTTCTATATTGGCCTTTATTTTGAATGGGACTAGTCAGAATTGAACAAATCAGGCTTGGAATGCAGGTAAGACCCTCTCCCAGATGATTAAGACCAAGGGTCCATTGGTTATACTGATGTGTAGATGCAAAAAAAAAAAGTGTGTGGAACTTTATGGTTTAAACCATAGACTTTATGGCTGTTTGGGTGTCTGATTTTTTTTTTTTTTTAATGGTTGACATGTTTAAATTTGCATGCCGTGACATACATGTGAGTAATATTGTACTAATTGTATTAATTGTATTAATACCATTAATTAATTAATTAAATCGAATCTGGTGCATTTTTAAAATAACCCAACTAACCTATCAATTGAAAATAATCCATAGATTAATTGATTGATCAAAATAATTATTAGTTGCAGCCCTAGTTACATAGTAGTTGCATGGGTAGTTTATGAATAATGACACAGGCACTGAATAAGACACTTAATAAGTGGGACAAAATAAATTAATTCCGCAGTACTAAACTTTATTGTAGATCTTACTGGTCACCTGAATGGTGAGGTTGTGATCTAGTCCATGCATTTCACAATCTACCACTAGTCTGATTTTCTGTCAATCTCAATGCTAAAATGAGAAGGAACCAAGAGTGGCAAGAGAAAAACAAAAAAAACATTTTCATTAAGTAAATGCTTTCAGTTGGTAGAACTCATACAAAATACATAAAGCAGGTAGATAGGTGCTTCAGTGGTAATATAGCTCCTGCATTCTCAAGAGATCACGCACTCCCGAATGTATGTGTTCTTAACAAATTCAAGTGCTTTTAGTAGAAAACATGTCCTGCTATGCAGTTTTACTGACTCATTAAATCCAGCCTGAAGAGGAACATCCAGTTCACAGCAGTATTTTTTGCCATTATTATTATGTTGGTGCTTAATAATAATAATTGAAGGAGAGTGCAGAGATGGAAGGCATTGAATTATTCGCGTCATTACTACCTGCACGACAGGGACGTGTCCGTGCAACACGGCGAAAGTGAGTGGAGTCCCCTGCCTGGTGTCAGGATAAACTGAGGGGTGTCTGTGTATTGAGCTGGGAACCTGGGAAGTCATATAGGGGAGGTTCAGGGAGAGAAATAGCATTCAGCCATTAAACACTGGAGTTAAGTTGGACGTGGAAGAAAAAAAGAGAAGCAAGGAAAAAATATAAAGGAATAACTGAGAGGAGTGTTTTAAGCGGAAAGTTGGAGCCAGCTTTCTTTCCCAACTGCCCCTGTGCTAACCCCAGACAGTTAAGAATAGACTTATAGGATTTTTTTTTATATACATATGTAATATAAATCCACCCCATGCTGAAAAGCCTTCCCTTTCCTCACTCTCCATATAATAACTCACACATATCCCAGGGCTTTAGCCAGAGACCTGGCCATAATCTGCTTGGTTCTTTGCAAGTTTTAAAGGTAGTGACAGATAGACTGGAGGAGAGATAATTGGCAGAGAGCACAAATGCTGGAGGAAACACTAAGGAGTGACTCATAAGCAAAGTGCCAAAAGCAGTGGAATTGACTTAAAAATCCTCCTCTTTAAGCTGGGCTTTCTATCAGGCAGAAATCCATTTATTAATCATTTATTGTTACATAAAGAAGCTATCTGTGAATAGTTGATCAGTCATGACTTTGAGTTATAAATACTGACATTGACAGTCTGGAAATTTTATATATAAAATGGTCTGGGAAAAACCCACCAGAAAGTAGGTTTGGGCCACAATTGGGCTTTTTTTTTTGCCTATACATACTTTGACACCTCAACTTTAAACCATGAATAGATTTTACCAAAATGGAGTGGAAATTTATTTAGTTTTTAACCTTGCCTAGGCTATTTTTATGAAAAGATTGTTTTGGGAAAGGTCAGTTTGCCTAAAATCATGCTAGCTACATGTGATTTCCTCGCACAGTGAATGTCACACTTTGATCAAGTTGTTTGATAGCTACATGCTGTATTCAAATGGAGTAGTAGAATTGAATCTTTAAGTATTCCATTTTCACATTTAGAGCTAAGGATTTAAAATACTAGAATTTTACATGCAAAAAAAAAGAAAAAAAAAAGAAACACATTTCAGTTGAGGAAAGTCTGTAGTTTCCAGAACTATACATAGTAAAAAATGTCAACAATTCCCTAAGTTAAGAGTTTCCCCAGGCTCACACATATAACCTTCAGTTCACAGATGCCATATTCTAACTGTGATATTTTAGTGCATTATGAAACAAGAACGCTCATAGCTGAACTCATAGCTGAACTCATAGCTGAACTCATAGCTGAACACGCAGTTGGCATTTTGTTCAAGAGTCACTCTCTCCATAACAAACCACAAACAGATCAAAACACAGTCAAATCCATGAAGCCTTTTCCATTGCCAAGTCAGCTTGAATAAAATTTGGGTTATCTGGGTTCAATCTATATGGGATACTTCATGCTTTTGACTTAAATGGGACACAATAATTTAAGTGTGTCTACTTTGAGTTGAATTCGCATAAAATCGAATAAAATGAATTTCTATTTGCATATAATGTAATAGAATATATAAGTAAATCCTTTTTTGATTGATTTTATAATAAAGGTTTAAGCAGACACACCTTTAACCCCTTAAACTCTCTGATTATCATTCAGTCTCTCATATTGAAGCACATTATTTGGGTCCATACATAATTCAGTGAAATAAAACTACAATTTAATTTAACTACAGTGAAACTAATAGGTGTGTGAAAGGTGTGTAGTTACAAGATTGAGGAACATAAGTATAGATCTGTGGTGGTTCCTGAGAGTTTAAAAGGTTAAATAAAGCACTATTCACTGACACTTTCTACATGGCATGCTGACAGCAAGAGAAGAACATGGGACATACATAAATAACTGCTACAGAACAGGTTACAGCTACAAAGACACACTGGAATAGATTTTTAACATCCTCTGATGCATACTGACCTCACTATTGATATCGGCCCCGGCGTCCAGCAACATCTGTACCATAGCCTCGTCACCACGGACACATGCGTACATGAGCGGGGTCATTCCCTGCATACACACATATTAAAACACACATTTATAAGAAGAGATGCAGGTGACTGAGAGCAAAAAGCAGAAGGTACAAAGATATGACTCATTAAAATGCAGTGGAAATTCAAAAACTGTTCAACTGGAGTTGTGTCATTGACAAAACAGAGCTGATGAACTGGAATGAAAGCACAATGACTATTAATTATACTGAAGATGGTTTCCAATGACAGTAATATGCTTGCATTATGATATTTTCCATACATAAGACTTAAAATGGCTACAAAATACTGATTTAGGACAACATAAAACATCAGAGAACAATTAAAGTTATGGCTATTTTGTAATCACTGCTTTACCAAATATGTATCACTCAGAAATACAACACAACTCATTAGAAACAGAAGGAATTATCCTTTACAAATGCCATTGTGTGATAAAGTATTAGTGTTTATCCAGTTTTGAAAATACATAAATACACAGCATTCTGTTCAAAACACACTCCTTAGACTTGATATTATCTCTCAGTTTTTATTCACAATGGGGAGAAATAAAGTTGTTGTTTCCTCATTTCCATGTTTTGTGTCTGTATTCAAGCAAATGTATTGACGTCATTAGTGTCAAAGTTTCATCAAAATGTCCTTTAAAGAGGTTTGTTCACTTGACTCTAAAAATACACACCACTTTAGTTTCACTTTCCTTATTTATTTCCAAACACGATCAGATGCTGTGCACACACTAGCTCAGCTAGCTTTATAGTGCGTAAAGACAGAGGAGATTTCAGTTGGTCATCTGAAGGAGAGGCACAGTGCTCTATAAGACAGAAGTAAATAAAATGGAAATAAAATTTCCTCTTGTGCTAAGAGTGCTATATCACACATAACAGATGCAAACTAAATCTTTCAGTCTCAAGTGACTAAAACAAAGTACAAGGTATGGCATGTTTGCTCTCTCAAATAACTCAGCATTCATCCATTCATCCATCCATTTTCCACACTGCTTATCCAACACAGGGTCATGGGGGAGCCTGGAGCCTATCCCAGGGAACTTGAGGTACAGGGTGGGGAACCACACCCCAACTACAGAGTGCCACACCCCAACCACAGGGTGCCAACCCATTACAGGGCACAATCACACACACATTCACACACTAAGGACAATTGCAAGATACAATGCATGTCTTTGGACTGGGGGAGGAAACCGGAGTACCCAGAGGAAACATGCAAGCTCTGCACACATAGGGCAGAGGTGGGATTCAAAGCCGCAATCCCAGGGGTGCAAGGTGTACTAACCACTAAGCCACCATGCCCCCAGCATAAAACCAATGGAAGACAGTGGGTATGTCTCAACCAGCTCCCTAGTTCAGTAGGTAGTGAATCAGTATATCGTGTACACGAGTTTGGGCACTGGTAAGGACCCTGGCTCACTTCACATTGGGACACTGATAACTGAATTTCCAATGACATGACTACGCATTCGCGTTGTAAAACGTCACCAAACTTTAAAATATTTAAGTTTTATATGTAATAAATTTGTTAGCTTAATCATACGCATTTCTGTCATAATATGCCAAGCAGAATCAGAGGCAAGCCAGTGGATTAAAAAAAAAAAATCATTAAACACTAAAAGTCATTAGACTTAAACAAATCGTATATAGAACGTCAAATAAAGTTAAAAATCGCTAATGTAAGTAATCATTTGAGAGCTACAACAACGATAACAAGCTACGTACATGTGTAGACAGAAATTGGCTGAGTTCGTCCCCCATTTTTTTTTTTTTTTTCGAGCTGAGAGGTTTCAGAAAACATGCCATTTCCAGTAAGGGAACATAGTAAGCATCGATGCTCCCTGGTTTTTGCGGTGCATTGTGGGATTTTTTAGGGAGAGAATGTTCCAGTGCACTGTAAGGATTTTTCAAATAAGACAGCCCTTTAAATGGCTGACACCCTGATCAGTAACCTAACTACTGAACTAGGGAGCTGGTTGAGACATACCCAGTATCATTTTCAATCATGTTGTTCTTCAGCCTGAAATGAAGACGGACACAGTT